>CM077667.1:413025408-414225408 GCA_039707655.1 Elymus sibiricus
GTTGCTAGTATGAATTCTCTAAATATCCATGATGCTAATAATATGCAAATCCACAAGCTTGGGGATGCTATGTTTGATGAAGATGATATTTCTAGTCCCCCAAGTTTTGATGAGCAAATTTATTATGATGATTGCATGCCTCCTATTTATGATGATGGTGATGACACGTATGCTATAATGAGTAATGATAACCATGAAACTTATCGTCATGGTTTTAATTTGCAATGTGGTTATGTCAATGAAGTGTCTCATGATAGTTATTTTGTTGAGTTTGCTCCCACTACCATGGATGATAAGGAATTTGCTTATGTGGAGAGTAATGAAAATTCTATGCTTGTGCATCATGAAAAGAATGATTTATGTGATAGTTATATTGTTGAATTCCTTCATGATGCTACTGAATTTATTATGAGGGAGGAACATATGCTTGTAGGAATTGCAATAATATCAAGTTTCCTCTCTATGTGTTCAAAGTTTTGAAGTTATGCTTGTTTTGCCTTCCTATGCTAGTTGATTCTTGTTCCCATAAATTGTTTTCTCAAAAAATCCCTATGCATAGGAAGTGGGTTAGACTTAAATGTGTTTGTCACGCTATTCATGATGCTCTTTTGTATATTTCAATTACTACTTTTTATGCGAGCATCATTGAAATCATTATGCCTAGCTAGGGGCGTAAAACGATAGCGCTTGTTGGGAGGCAACCCAATGAATAAATTTATTTTCGTCTTTTTATTTCTGTTTTTGAGTTTTGACACAATTATGCTTCTGTTATGATTGTGTTTTTATGGTTTATTTACTGTTTGTGCCAAGTAGAGCCTTTAGGATGATTCATAAGATGAGTAGAAGCGATGCTGAATCTGAAACAGAAACTTTGCGTCCAGTATTCGAATTTTCATTTTTTACTGGAACGTGATCTTGAGCTGAAATTTTAACACAGTGTTTCTATACAAATTATTTACGTTTTACTAATTTTTCAGAAGTTTTAGAGTTACATAAGTATGGTTAGAGTACATATTACTACAGACTGTTCTGTTTAATACAGATTCTGTTTTCGTTGCATTGTGTGCTTGTTTTGATGAATCTATGGGTTATATTGAAGGGTATGAGCAATGGTAAAGTTAAAATATAGTAGGTATAATGAAATAATAAAATATTAATGGGTTTGCAATAGCACATAAAGTAGTGATTTGCTTTATTATACTAACGGATCTCACGAAGATTTTGTTGAGTTTTGTGTGATTGAAGTTTTCAAGTTTTGGGTGAGATCACGATGGATGAAGGAATAAGGAGTGAAAAGAGCCTAAGCTTGGGGATGCTACAGCATCCCCAAGATATATCCAAAGAGAAGCAAGCAACTAAGCTTGGGGATGCCCCCGAGTGGCATCCCCTCTTTCTTCTAACGACCATCGGTATTTTACTTGGAGCTATATTTTTATTCGTCACATATCATGAGTTTTGCTTGGAGCATCTTGTATCATTTGAGTCTTTGCTTGCTTTGCTTGTTAGTTTGTCACTTGTATCCTTGCTGGACACACCTATTTGGGGGAGCCAAAATTATGCTATTATTTGTTAGAATTGCTCTCTATGCTTCACTTAAACTTTTTTGAGCTATAGAATTGCTCTAGTGCTTCACTTATATCTTTTTGAGAACGGTGTGCTTGGAATTTTTTGTAGAAATACACTCATGATTCACTTAGATTATTTTGAGAGCTAGTAAATTTTGAAGAAATCCTCTCATGCTTCACTTATACTATTTTGAGAGATGAAAACTCTATGCTCATGTGCTTCACTTAAATTTGTTTGAGCTTGTCAAAAGCAATGGCAATATATGAAACTAGTCCAAAAGTGATAGATATCCAAGGAGGATATAATAAAAACTTTCATGAAGATCATTGGAAAAATTAAACTTGATCCCTTGTAATAGTTTTGAAACATGATGATAGTAATATGTGAGTCATGTTAGTGAGTAATTATGCTTTAGGAGGAATATTGGTGTTAAGGTTTGTGATTCCCTATGCAAGTACAAAAGTAAATAGTTATGCAATGAAATTACATCCTACTTATGGCGCATTATTCAGTGTTAGTTATGCTCAATGCTCGCTTATGTGAATTTTCGTTTCTTGGTTTGGTTGCTTCTCAATATATTTGCTAGCCTCTATTTGTACTAAGTAGAAATACTACTTGTGCATCCAAAATCCTTAAACAAAGTTTTGACTTATGAGTCCACCATACCTACCTATATGCAGTATTTCCATGCCGTTCCAAGCAAATTTGTATGTGCCATCTCTAATTTTCAAAATAAACCTCTCTTTTGTGTGCTCGTACCGCTCATGAAACGGTGGGGAGTGTTCAATATTTTTCCATGCTAGATGTGTTATTCTCAAGATGAGTGTTTATTCACTTGTCATTGCACGAGAGTGCGGCGGTAATAGGGATGCCCAATCCCGAAATGAAAAAAAGGATTTTTTTACTTTATGTTGTCAAATAATAAATTCCTTGGAAAGTGTTGGTATGGAAGGAAAGCGTGGATACGGCCCGCCATGGAATGTGAAAGAATGGTGGAAAAAGGAATAAACTTTATTTTCTGTTTGGGAACCGCCTATGATATATCTAGCATGGAATGTATTGTGAGCTACTTTTTCGTTTTCGTTGATAGGAAAGGCATGCCAGCCAAAATATTTTTTCTCTCTCTCAATTTAAAACTTTGAGCTCTGGCACGTCTACAAATCCCTACTTCCCTCTGTGAAAGCCCTATCTATTTACTTTACGCAATTTTTATTTTTACTTTGAGTCTCCATCTTCTCTTATAAAGCACCAACTAGGGGGCACTATGATCATACTTGAGCATTGGGTGTAGCTAATATTTGAGTGTGTTTTCTGAATGGATCAATGATTGAGCATGATGGGCTAGGGATAACTTTCTTTAGTGTTGATATTTTGAAAGACATGGTTGCTTGTTGGCATGCTTGAGTATTGAAGTCATTATGTTAAAACTAGACTATTGCTTTGAATCATCTAAAAGTCCAAATGTCCATGCTACAAAGAAAATAATATGAGATGAACATGTTAGGCATCATTCCACATCAAAAATTCCATTTTTATCATTTACCTACTCGAGGACGAGTAGGAATTAAGCTTGGGGATGCTGATACGTATCCAACAACAACAACAACAATGCCTTTAGTCCCAAACAAGTTGGGGTAGGCTAGAGGTGAAACCCATAAGATCTCGCGACCAACTCATGGTTCTGGCACATGGATAGCAAGCTTCCACGCACCCCTGTCCATGGCTAGTTCTTTGGTGATGCTCCAATCCTTCAGGTCTCTCTTTACGGACTCTTCCCATGTCAAGTTCGGTCTACCCCGGCCTCTTTTGACATTATCAGCACGCTTTAGCCGTCCGCTATGTACTGGGGCTTCTGGAGGCCTGCGCTGAATATGTCCAAACCATCTCAGACGATGTTGGACAAGCTTCTCTTCAATTGGCGCTACCCCAACTCTATCTCGTATATCATCATTCCGGATTCGGTCCTTCCTTGTGTGGCCACACATCCATCTCAACATGCGCATCTCCGCCACACCTAACTGTTGCACATGTCGCCTTTTAGTCGGCCAACACTCAGCGCCATACAACATTGCGGGTCGAACCGCCGTCCTATAGAACTTGCCTTTTAGCTTTTGTGGCACCCTTTTGTCACAGAGAATGCTAGAAGCTTGGCGCCACTTCATCCATCCGGCTTTAATTCGATGGTTCACATCTTCATCGATATCCCCATCCTTCTGCAACATTGACCCCAAATATCGAAAGGTGTCCTTCTGCGGCACCACCTGCCCATCAAGGCTAACATCCTCCTCCTCCCCGTGCCTAGTAGTACCGAAAGCGCACCTCATGTACTCGGTTTTAGTCCTACTAAGTCTAAAACCTTTCGATTCCAAAGTTTGCCTCCATAACTCCAACTTCCTGTTGACCCCCGTCCGACTCTCATCGACTAGCACCACATCGTCCGCAAAGAGCATACACCATGGGATATCTCCTTGTATATCCCTTGTGACCTCATCCATCACCAAGGCAAAAAGATAAGGGCTCAAAGCTGACCCTTGATGCAGTCCTATCTTAATCGGGAAGTCATCAGTGTCGCCATCACTTGTTCGAACACTTGTCACAACATTATCGTACATGTCCTTGATGAGGGTAATGTACTTTGCTGGGACTTTGTGTTTCTCCAAGGCCCACCACATAACATTCCGGTATCTTATCATAGGCCTTCTCCAAGTCAATGAACACCATATGCAGGTCCTTCTTTTGCTCCCTATATCTCTCCATAAGTTGTCGTACCAAGAAAATGGCTTCCATGGTCGACCTCCCAGGCATGAAACCAAACTGATTTTTGGTCACGCTTGTCATTCTTCTTAAGCGGTGCTCAATGACTCTCTCCCATAGCTTCATTGTATGGCTCATCAGTTTAATTCCACGGTAATTAGTACAACTCTGAACATCCCCCTTGTTCTTGAAGATTGGTACTAATATACTCCGTCTCCATTCTTCTGGCATCTTGTTTGCCCGAAAAATGAGGTTGAAAAGTTTGGTTAGCCATACTATCGCTATGTCCCCGAGGCCTCTCCACACCTCAATGGGGATACAATCAGGGCCCATCGCCTTGCCTCCTTTCATCCTTTTCAAAGCCTCCTTGACCTCCGACTCCTGGATTCGCCGCACAAAAAGCCTGCTAGTATCAGCAAAGGAGTCGTCCAGATCAATGGTAGAGCTCTCACTCTCCCCATTGAACAGCTTGTCAAAGTACTCCCGCCATCTATGCTTAATCTCCTCGTTCTTCACCAGGAGTTGATCTGCTCCGTCCTTGATGCACTTGATTTGGTCAACATCCCTCGTCTTCCTCTCTCGGATCTTGGCCATCTTATAGATGTCCCTTTCGCCTTCCTTTGTGTCTAACCGTTGGTAGAGGTCCTCATACGCCCGGCCCCTTGCTTCACTCACAGCTCGCTTTGCGGCCTTCTTTGCCATCTTGTACTTCTCTATGTTGTCTGCACTCCTATCCAGATATAGGCGTCTGAAACACTCTTTCTTCTCCTTAATTGCCTTCTGGACATCATCGTTCCACCACCAGGTATCTTTAGCTTCTCTTCTACTTCCCCTGGACACTCCAAACTCCTCTGAGGCCACCTTACGAATGCAAGTCGCCATCTTCATCCACATGTTGTCTACATCACCTCCTTCCTCCCAAGGGCCCTCCTTAATGACCCTCTCCTTGATCGCCTGAGCTACCTCCCCCTTGAGCTTCCACCACTTCGTTCTAGAGACTTTGGCACGCTTGTCCTGCTGGACACGAATCCGAAAGTGGAGGTCAGCAACCACAAGCTTATGCTGAGGGACAACACTCTCTCCAGGTATCACCTTACAGTCTAGGCATGCACGCCTGTCTTCTCTTCTCGAGAGGATGAAATCAATCTGGCTAGAGTGTTGCCCACTGCTGTAAGTCACTAGATGTGATTCTCTCTTCTTAAAGAGGGTGTTAGCTATGATCATGTTGTAGGCTAGCGCAAAGCTTAAGACATCTTCTCCTTCTTGATTCCTGATGCCATAGCCAAAACCCCCATGCACCCCTTCAAAACCTGTGTTAGATGTGCCCACGTGGCCATTGAGGTCTCCTCCTATGAAGAGCCTCTCGCCAATCGGTACACTCCTAACCATGTCCTCTAGGCCTTCCCAGAACTCCCTCTTGGTGTTCTCATTGTGGCCTACTTGCGGGGCATACGCGCTGATAACGTTGAGAACTAAGTCCCCAACTACCAGCTTGACCAGGATAATCCGGTCCCCACGTCTCTTGACGTCTACCACTCCATCCTTGAGGCTCTTGCTGATCAAGATAGCTACTCCATTTCTGTTTGCAACCGTCCCCGTGTACCACAGCTTGAAGCCGGTACCCTACACCTCCTTCGCCTTTTGTCCCCTCCATTTGGTCTCTTGGACGCAAAGGATATCAACGCCTCTCCTCACCGCGGTATCAACTACCTCCCGAAGCTTACCTGTCAGAGACCCTACGTTCCAGCTACCTAAGCGAATCCTCCTAGGCTCGGCTAGCTTCCTTACCCTTCGCACTCGTCGAGTCAAATGCGAAGACCCTTGCTCAATTTCCACTACACCCGGGCGCCGATGTAGCGCGCCACTAAGGATGCGACGACCCGATCCTCGCTCACTTGCCACCGTATCTAGATCAAGATACGGCGCGCCACCTGGGGGGTGACGGCCCGGCCCTTGCCCATTTTCCACCACACCCGGGTTCCGATGTGGCGCGTCGTTGAGAGGGTTATGCCCCAACAAAAATCTTTTGGGTTTCATCTCCATAAGAGTGGCTGAGTTTTGACGTTGGCTCGCCAAGCCTATCACAACCCTCCTCCTTTATCCGGGCTTGGGACCGGCTATGTTGAGACAACATAGGCGGAGTTATGCTGATACGTCTCCAACGTAAATATAATTTTTGCTTGTTCCATGCTATTATATTATCATTCTTGGATGTTTTACAATCACTTTATAGCAATTCTATATCATTTTTTGGGACTAACCTATTGACATAGTGCCAAAGTGCCAGTTGCTGTTTTTCCTTGTTTTTTACTTCGCACAATATCAGTACCAAACGGAGTCCAATCGCGACGAAACTTTTTGGAGATTTTTTTTGGACAAGAAGACACCCAGTGGGCCAAAGAAGTGCCAGAGAGGTGGGCTGTGGAGGCCACAACCCACCAGAGCATGCCAGGGGGCCCCCGGCGTGCCCTGATGGGTTGTGCCCTCCACGGGCCCCCTCCACTGCCTATGATACCTATAAATACCCAAATATTCAGAAAACCCTAGGGGAGTCGACGAAAAACACATCCAACCGCTGCAAGTTCCAGAGCCTCAAGATCCAATCTAACACCATCACGGAGGGGTTCATCTTCTTCATAGGTGCCTCTCCGATGATGCGTCAGTAGTCCACCATAGACCTACGGGTCCGTAGGCAGTAGCTAGATGGCTTCCTCTCTCTCTTTTGATTATCAATACAATGGTCTCTTGGAGATCTATTTGATGTAAACTTTTGCGGTGTGTTTGTTGGGATCCGACGAATTTTGAGTTCATGATCAGTTTCTATCCATGAATATTATTTGAGTCTTCTTTGATCTCTTATATGCATGATTACTTATAGCCTCGTATTTCTTCTTCGAATCTTTGGTTTAGTTAGGCCGACTAGATTGATTTTTCTTACCATGGGAAGAGGTGCTTTGTGATGGGTTCGATCTTGCGGTGTCCTTTCCCAGTGATAGAAGGGGCAGCAAGGCACACATGTATCATTGCCATTAAGGATAACAAGATGGGGTCTATTCCTACATGAATAGATCTTGTCTACATCATGTCATCGTTCTTATTGCATTACTCCGTTTTTCCATGAACTTAATACACTATATGCATGCTGGAGAGTGGTCGATGTTTGGAGTAATAGTGGTAGATGCAGGCAGGAGTCGGTCTACTTATCTTGGGCGTGATGCCTATATAATGATCATCGCCTTGGATATCGTCATGATTATTTGATCTTCTATCAATTGCCCAACAGTAATTTGTTCACCCACCGTGTGCTATACTCATGAGATAAGCCACTAGTGAAACCTACGGCCCCCGGGTCTACTTTTCCAACATATTGCTTTCCAATCTATATTTTTGCCTCTTTGTTTTTAGATCTACTATACCAAAAACCCAAAAATATATTGCTGCACTTTTTATTTGCCCATTTTATTTTGTGTTCTTGAGAGATCTATCTCTCCTATCTATCATTACCTAATCTATCTTTTTACCGTAGAGAGATTGACAACCTCTCTGACGCGTCGGGTTGCATGTATTTGTTATTTGTGTGCAGGTGCTGCTTATTAGGTGGTGGTGATCCTCCTACTGGTTCGATACCTTGGTTTCATAACTGAGGGAAATACTTACCATCGCTGTGCTGCATCATCCCTTCCCCTTTGGAGAAATACCGACGTTAGTGGGCAAGTGTGCGTATGTGGGTTCAGTTTAACCTGAAATTCAATGAAACAAGTGTATCAAATAGAAGGGATCAAACATCATTGAAACTATTGTTGCCTTTAAAATTAAATACCTGAATATATTGACTTGTACGCATATGGGTGATACTTGTGATCTGCGTTGGGTTTTCCGTGAAGAGGAATGGCTTATTGCAGCACAAAGTGGGTAAGTATTTCCCTCAGTTATGAAACCAAGGTTTATCGAACCAATAGGAATATCAATCCTCAACCGTCTTCAGCGGCTGCGCACAAAAGAACAAACAACTTGCACCCAACGCGGGAAGAGGGTTGTCAATCCCCTTGATCTCGTTATTTGCAAGCAAATGAGTTGTGTAGATAATTGTAAATTGCAAAATAAAATAAAAAAAACATAAAGGCAACAAGGTAATAGTAGCGTTTATGAATTTATAAGTGAATAGACCCGGGGGCCATAGGTTTCCCTAGCGGCATCTCTCATGTAGGCAGCATACAGTGGGTAACAAATTACTGTTGGGCAATTGATAGAAAAGCGGATAGTTATGCGATTTTCACGGCAATGATCATGTATATATAAGCATCACGTCCATAAAAAAATAGGCCGACTCCTGCATGCGCCTATTACTATTACTCCACTCATCGACCGCTATCCAGCATGCATCTAGAGTATTAAGTAAAACAGAGTAATGCATGGAGAACGATGATATGATGTAGACAAAGTAAACTCAAGCAATATGAACAAAACCCATCGTGTTATCCTTAGTAGCAACAACACAAAGACGCATCTTGTCCCCTACTTTGTCACTGGGATATAGAAACTCGTCAGGTTGAACCTACCACAACGGACCACTCCCACTGAAGATAGATCAATCTACTTGGCCAAAGCACATCAATAAATCAGAGAGCATTACAAAGCTATAATGATCATGCAAATAAGAATCTTAATATTCAGAGGTGACTCAAATATTTTTCATGAATAATCTAAACATAAACCCCCAATTCATCGGATCCCAACAAACACACCACACAATAGGATTACATCGGATACATCAAAGCGAAGATGCGGTGATCATTGTATTGAAGATCAAGAGATAGAGAGATTGTCATCTAGGTACTAGCTATGGACCCGTAGGTCTGTGGTGAACTACTCACACATCATCATGAGGGCAGCAAGGTTGATGTAGAAGGCCTCCATGATTGATCCCCCCTCCGGCAGGGTGCCGGAACGGAGCTCCAGATGGCCTCGCGGCGGTACAGAGACATGCGGCGGTAAAAAAGGGTTTTGGGGCTGCCTCCAGGGTTTTTGCAATATATGAGAATTTATAGGCCAGAGAACGAGGTCGGGAGAGCCGCCAGGGGGCCACAAGCCATCAGGGCGCGCCCCCCAGGGCGCACCATGTTGGCTTGTGGGGCCCTGGTGCGGCCCCCAGCCTTCTTCCGAATCTCCCAGGTCTTCTTTTGGTCCAGAAAAAATCATCCAAAAGTTTCGTGGCAATTGGACTTTGTTTGGTACTATAAACCCGAGAAGTGAAAAACATGCAAAAAACAACAGCTGGCACTGGGCACTGGGTCAATAGGTTAGTGCTCAAAAATATTATAAATTGGTAAATAAAGACCCAAAAAGTATAGTAGAATGATAATATATCAGCATGGAACAATCAAAAATTGTAGATACGTTTGAGACGTATCAATGGGAGGCATGCAACCTCCACCTACACCTCTCATATGGACAGTGAACCATCAACCTTTTGGGTTCACTCTTGTCAATAGGAAAATCATTTTGAGTGAGAATGCAGTACGTAGTTAGTGCATTCCAACAATCCATCATCAATTCAAATATTGTTCCATGAGTAAGCTTAGGATCGTTCCTTTCCCACTCAATTGTTGGCATGTCCTCACCAGCGTATTCGTCTAGAACCAACATGTCAACGTTCTCCTCCTTCTCTTCATCATCAGTGTCATCAAATCTAGTAGGGCCGGTTGGCTCCTCCGGGTATTAATCCTGAATTGCTCGTTTGCTGAATTCATCAACCAATTTAGGGTACATCCTCTCATCCTCGTCATTGTTTTGAGGCACTGGCTCATCAGGTTGTGCATCATCTTCTTATCCAATGCATCGCTGGCCTGGCTCTCACTACCAGTAGGTTTAGCCGGTCCGGACCTATGAGGAGTGTGGGGCCGCTCACTGTTAGCATAGTTAACGGCTGTGGCACCCTTTCCCTTATCCCATTCTTTTCGCGGCTGCAGCACCTGTATTTCAATTTTACCGAAACGGCTGCCAACGTTCAAACAAAAAAGGGTTGCTAGATGCTCATCGCAAGTTAGTGGCACAAATTTTTGCTCACAACTATTGAAATAGCTTAGATCAACAACATCAGATTGGCTTCACGGATAATCAGAATAGAGGAATTTGCATAAATCTTTAAACAAAATTATTGTTTCTACCACCTTTGGATAGCAAAATCCAGAGAAATGATGCGTTTTTGTACCTCGCAGGAAGCTAGTTTGCATTCTAATTGCGAGCCAAATGGCAAGCGCTGGATCAATCCTACAGTTAGGCAGGCAATAATTCAGTCAAGCTGGCAACAATTCATGCGCCAATTGGTCAAATGCTAGGCATATTATCGAGTTAGATCACACATTTCAAGGGGTTTGAGGCTTACCCTACCGGAATCCATGAGCTCTCTGCTGCTCCTGGTTCGACCCTATCCTCCCCACGCTCGGTGGGTCGAAGGCTGGTGTCCCTCGACATTTCCCAAGCCTATGCAGCTCAATCTGCAGCTGCAGCTCCACCCTCCAGATCCCCTCGAGCCAGTACAAGCCTGGGGCATGGAACGCGGCGGATCCGTGCACCGTGGGCGAGGGCTCTTGTCGATTGCATGCTAGATTGGGCGATGGTGGTGGGTGATAGGTCTCCAACGTCTCTATAATTTTTGATTGTTCCATGCTGATATATTATAATTCTAGGATACTTTTGGGTCATTATTTACCAATTTATAATATTTTTGAGCACTAACCTATTGACCCAGTGACCAGTGCCAGTTGCTGTTTTCTGCGTGTTTTTGCCTTTGCAGGTTTACTGTACCAAACGAAGTCCAATTGCCACGAAACCTTTTGATGATTTTTTCTGGACTATATGAAGACCTAGAAGCTTCGGAAGGAAGCCGGGAGGCACACGAGGGCCCCACCACACATCAGGGCGCGCCCTAGGGGGGTGCCCTGATATGTGGTGGCCCCTCCGGGCACCTCCCGACGTCCCTCTTCGGCCTATAAATTCTCTAATATTCTGAAAACCCTGGAGGTAGTCCCGAAACCCTTTTTCCGCCGCCGCAAGTCTCTGTTCCGTCATGAGGCCATCTGGAGCTCTGTTCTAGTACCCTGCCGGAGGGGGGATCGATCACGGAGGCCCTCTTCATCAACCTTGCTTCCCTCATGATGATGTGTGAGTACTTCACCACAGACCTACAGGTCCATAGCTAGTACCTAGATGGCAATCTCTCTCTCTTATGATCTTCAATACAATGGTCATTGCATCTTCGCTTTGATCTATCCGATGTAATCCTATTGTGCGGTGTGTTTGTTGGGATCCGATGAATTATGGGTTTATGTTCAGATTATTCATGAAAAGTATTTGAGACGGCTCTGAATTATATTATCTCTTATGTGCATGATCATTATAGCTTTGTAATGCTCTCCGGTCTATTGATGTGCTTTGGCCAAGTAGATTGATATTTCATCGGTAGGAGTGGTGCGTTGTGGTAGGTTCAACCTGGCGAGTTTCTATATCCCAGTGAAAAAGTAGGGGACAAGATGCGTCTTTGTGTTGTTGCTACTAAGGATAAAATGATGGGGTTCATTCATATTGTTTGAGTTTACTTTGTCTACATCATGTCATCGTTCTCCAAGCATTACTCTGTTTTACTTAATACTCTAGATGCATGCTGGATAGCGGTCGATGAGTGGAGTATAGTAATAGGTGCAGGAAGGATTCGGCCTATTTGCTTATGGATATGATGCCTATATATACATGATCATTGCCGTGAACATCGCATAACTATCCACTTTTCTATCAATTGCCCAACAGTAATTTGTTTACCCACCGTATGCTGCCTACATGAGAGATGTCGCTAGGGAACACTATGGCCCCCGGGTCTATTCACTTATACATTCGCAAACGCTATATTTACCTTGCTGCCTTTATTTACTTTTTATTTATTTCGCAATTTATTTTATCAACCATTATCTACACAACTCATTTGCTTGCAAATAACGAGATCAAGGGGATTGACAACCCTCTTGCCCGCATTGGGTGCAAGTTGTTTGTTCATTTGTGTGCAGCCGCTGAAGACAGTTGAGGATTGATATTCCTATTGGTTCGATTTGGTTTCATAACCAAGGGAAATACTTATCTGCTTTGTGCTGCAATTACCCGTTCCTCTTCACGGAAAACCCAACGCAGATCACAAGTATCAGGAAGGATTTCTGGCGCCGTTGCCGGGGAATATCATCATCAACTACCAAGTAAATTCACACAAATTTTCATTCACTTGTTCTTCTTTTTATTTGCTGTTATATTTAGCTTGTCACATAAAAATCAAAAATACAAAAATATTTACCTTTGCTTGTTACTAGTTTACTTCTTCGCTTGCTAGTTTATTTGTGTTGCTTGTTACTTTGCTTTCTCGGTCACCATGTCTCAAGATACTACTAAGTTGTGTGACTTCTCAAATACTAATAATAATGATTTTATTAGTAAACCTATACCACCCGCCACTAGTGTGGAGGCTTTTTATTATTAATGCTGCATTGCTAAATCTTGTCACGAAAGATCAATTTTCGGGAAGTCCTAGCGAGGATCTCGCGTCACATCTTAATACCTTTGTTGAATTATGTGACATGCAAAAGAAAAAGGATATGGATAATGATATTGTGAAATTAAAATTATTTCCTTTTTCACTAAGAGATAAAGCTAAAGCTTGGTTTTCATCTTTACCGCGTAATAGTATTGGAACATGGGATAAGTGTAAAGATGCTTTTATTGCCAAGTATTTTCCTCCTGCAAAGATCATCTCCCTTAGAAATCAAATAATGAATTTTAAACAGCAAGATCAAGAGCATGTTGCACAAGCTTGGGATAGAATGAAATTAATGATAAGGAATTTTCCAACTCATGGTTTAAATATGTGGATGATTATCCAAAACTTCTATGCTGGACTAAACTTTGTGTCTAGAAATCTTCTAGATTCTGCTGCAGGCGGTACCTTTATGGATGTGACCTTAGGAGAGGCCACAAAACTTCTGGACAACATCATGACAAATTATTCTCAATGGCATACCGAAAGGGCTCCAATGGTAAGAAGGTAAATTCTGTTGAAGAAATCGCTACTTTGAGTGAAAAAGTGGATGCTCTTATGAAAATGGTTGCTAGTAAAAATGCTCATGTTGATCCCAATGATGTTCCCTTGTCTACTTTTATTGAGCAAAATAATGATGCTATTGATGTGAACTTTGTCTCGTGAAATAATTTCAATAATAATGCTTATAGAGGAAATTTCAACTCTAGACCGTATCCCGGTAATTCCTCTAACAAATATGGAAACTCTTATGGTAATTCTTATGGCAATTCTTCTACAAATGCTAGGAGTATACCCTCTGATCTTGAGAACACAATTAAATAATTTATTAATTCTCAAAAGGTTTCAACACTATGGTAGAAGAAAAAATGCATGTAGTTGACACTTTGGCTAAAAACATGGATATAATTGCTCTTGATGTGGAAACTCTTAAAAATAAAGCTTTGCCACCCAAGCATGATTTCAATGATGCTATTAAATATATCCAAATATCTATAAATTAAATTAAGGAGAGGACCGCTAAGTTGAGAGCTAAGCGGGAATTCTTAGAAAAGGCTCTTCCACCCGGTTTTTACCGGAATCATGATGAAGATCTTAAAATGATTGGTGTTTCTCCTATTGAATCTTTGTTTAATTATCTGAATATAAATGATAAAGGGACTGGAGATGAGTCAACTTTAATAAAGGAGCGTCCTGCTTGCTTGGAGGGTGATGATTTTAATGCTAAAATTGGAAAATGTGGGTTTGGAGAGGTCAAAACTTTAACTAGTGATGCACCCACTATATTGGATTACAAGGACTTTAATTATAATAATTGCTCTTTAGTAGAATGTATTTCCTTGTTGCAATCCGTTATTAGCTCACCCAATGCTTATGAACAAAACAAAGCTTTTACCGAACACATAGTAGAAGCTATGATAAGAGCTTATGATGAGAAACTTGAGTTTGAAGTTTCTATTCCTAGAAAATTGCATGATGAGTGGGAACCTACTATCAAAATAAATATCAGTAAATATGAATGCAATGCTTTGTGTGACCTAAGTGCTAGTGTTTCAACTATTCCTAAAACTCTTTGTGATGTACTCGATCTCACTAATATTGAAGATTGTTCCCTCAACTTGCATCTTGCGGATTCTACCATCACGAAACCTTTTGGTAGAATTAATGATGTGCTTATTATTTCAAATAAAAATTATGTGCCTGTAGATTTCATTGTGCTTGATATTGATTGCAATCCTTCTTGTCCCATAATACTTGGAAGACCCTTCTTACGAACTATAGGTGCAATCATTGACATGAAAGAGGGAAACATAATATTCCAATTCCCATTAAAGAAAGGGATGGAACACTTCCCTAGGAAGAGAATTAAACCACCTTATGAATCAGTTATGAGAGCTACTTATGGGTGGAGTGTCAAAGATGACAAAACTTGAAACTATGCATTATGCCTAGCTAGGGGCATAAAACAATAGCGCTTGTTGGGAGGCAACCCAATAGTTATTTTTAAATTTTTGCTTTGAACTTTCTGTTTATTTTTAATAACATGATTATTGCCTCTTTATTTATTATGTTTTTGTTTAAATTAGTGTTTGTGCCAAGTAAAGCCTTTGGGATGACTCACAAGATGAGTAGAATCGATGCTGAAACAAAACAGAAACTTTTGACTCCAGTACAAGAATTTTCATTTTTTTCTGGAGCGTGATAATGATCTGAAATTTTTAAAAAGTGTTTCGATACAATTTTTATAGGTTTTACTAATTTTTCAGAATTGTTAGAGTTACATAAGTATATGTTCTCTACAGATTGCTACAGACTATTCTGTTTTAGACAGATTCTGTTTTTGCTTGAATAGTTGCTTATTTTGGTTAAACTATGGATTGTATCGGGGGATATAAGCCATGGAGAAGTTATAATACAGTACCTATTATGAATTTATGAAATTTGAATCAATTTACAACAGTACTTAAAGTATGCAATATGTTTCTTATACTAACGGATCAAACGAGGTTTTGTTGAGTTTTGTGTGATTGAAGTTTTCAAGATTTGGGTGTTATCTTGATGGACAAAGGAATAAGGAGTAGCAAGAGCCTAAGCTTGGGGATGCCCAAGGCACCCCAAGGTAATATTTTAAAGGATACTCAAGCATCTAAGTTTGGGGATGCCCCAGAAGGCATCCCCTCTTTCGTCTCAAATCCATCGGTATGTCACTTGAAGCTATATTTTTATTCGCCACATGATATGAGTTTTGCTTGGAGCGTCGTTTGCTTTTGTTTTCTTTTACTTTCAGATTGCCACAATCATTATTTGCTGGACACACCTATTTAAGAGAGACACACCTTCATCATAATTTGTTAGAATACTCTATGTGCTTCACTTGTATCTTTTGAGCTTAGCAGTTGCTCTAGTACTTCACTTATATCTTCTTGAGCACGGTGGCGTGTAGATTTTATAGAAATGATTTCACTCTCGTTCTTCACTTATATTTGTTTTAGAGTTAATAAATAGTGATGGTAATTTTCATGGGTCATACAGACTAGTCCAAAAATATTAGGTATTCAAAGAGTGATAATCAAAACCATCATGTAGCACATATAAAGAAATTGTGGGTTAATTATATTGATGTAGTAATGTGAAATAGGTGTGAGGTCATAATTGTTAAACCATAGAAGTGTCGATATTAAGAGGGGTTGACCTTTTTTTTCATCTAAAAATTAAAGAGGCGTGGTGATGATGTGTGAGCATTTCTATTCCTTGTTGAAATCCTAGTGTTGTTTCGGGTCGGAAGCGCGCGTTGGTTAAATCCTACCAACCTCTTCCCTCGGGGCATGCGATTAGTATTTTGATTTATGATAAACTAATAAAACTTTGCAATAAGTATATGAGTTCTTCATGACTAATATGAAACCATGGACATAAGCAATCTCACCTGTTCATAATTTGCTAGCCTCTTCGGTACCGTGCATAGCCCGTTCTCACCTCGAGGATCGGCGCAACTTTCGCCGGTGCATCCAAACCCCGTGACATGATACGCTCTGTTGCACATAAGCCTTATTATATCTTCCTCAAAACAGCCACCATACCTACCTATCATGGTATTTCCATAGCCATTCCGAGATATATTGCCATGCAAATTCCATCGTCACTTCACATGACTAGTTCGTTCATCGTCATATTGCTTTGCATGATCATATAGAGCTAACATAGTATTTGTGGCAAAGACACCTTCATAATGTTTTTTATACATGTCACACTAGATCATTGCACATCCTGGTACACTGCCAGAGGCATTCATACAGAGTCATATCTTCATATCAGTTCTCCATGTTGAGTTGTAAGTAAATAAAAGTGTGATGATCATCATTGTTAGAAAATTGTCCAAGTGAGGAAAGAATGATGGAGACGATGATTCTCCCATAAGTCGAGATGAGACTCCTGACGAAAATAAAGATGGGGGAGGCCAAATGAGCCCACCATCCATTCAAAAAAAGTGAGAGAAAATGAGAGAAGGGACTTTGCTACTATCCTTTACCACACTTGTGCCTCAAAGTGGCACCATGTTCCTCATGTAGAGAGTCTCATGATATATCACTTTTGTATGCTAGTGGGAATTACCTATTAATTATTTCAAACTTGGCTTGTATATTCCTACGACGGGCTTCCTCAAATGCCCGAGGTCTTCATGAGCAAGCAAGTTGGATGCACACTCCACTTAGCTTCATTTGAGCTTTCATACACTTATAGCTCTAGTGCATCATTTGCATGGCAATCCCTAATCCTTGCATTGACATCTATCGATGGGCATCTCCATAGCCCGTTGGTACGCCTAGTTGATGTGAGACTATCTTCTCCACTTCCTACCCCTTTGATATCTACCACCATACTCTATTCCATTTAAATGCTATGTCCAATGGCTCACGCTCATGTATTGCGTCAAGAATAAAAAGTTGATGCATATTGAAAAAGTATGAACCAATTGCCTGACTTGGATACCGTGGTGCTTAACATTTGTATTAATGTGGTGAAGATGGAGCCATGCCTTGCTAATACAATAAGATGAATGGGGGGGGGTAAACATTTCTTAAGAATCGTATACTTTTAGGAATTAACAATCTGTTTCTTACACTTTGAATATTGCTTTGTTAATATTTTTTGATTCATCTTTTCTCAATGAGCATACCTGAATAAGATTACATAGTGGATAGCATGCCACATAATTTTTTTTTGTTTTTATCATTTACCTACTCGAGGACGAGCAAGAATTAAGCTTGGGGATGCTCGATACGTCTCCAACGTATCTATAATTTTTGATTGTTCCATGTTGATATAATATCATTCTAGGATACTTTTTGGGTCATTATTTACCAATTTATAATATTTTTGAGCACTAACCTATTGACCCAGTGCCCAGTG
The DNA here is from genome assembly GCA_039707655.1 of Elymus sibiricus. Taxonomy (NCBI): domain Eukaryota; kingdom Viridiplantae; phylum Streptophyta; class Magnoliopsida; order Poales; family Poaceae; genus Elymus; species Elymus sibiricus. The sequence continues at coordinate 413,043,215 of CM077667.1, forward strand.
CCAGTTGCTGTTTTCTGCGTGATTTTGCCTTTGCAGGTTTATGATACGGCTCCAACGTATCTATATTTTTTGCTTGTTCCATGCTGTTATATTATCATTCTTGGATGTTTTACAATCATTTTATAGCAACTTTATATCATTTTTATGGACTAACCTATTAACATAGTGCCAAAGTGCCAGTTGCTATTTTTGCTTGTTTTTTTACTTCACAGAATATCAGTACCAAACAGAGTCCAATCGCGACGAAACTTTTTGGAGATTTTTTTGGGCCAGAAGACATCCAGTGGGCTAAAGAAGTGCCAGAGGGGAGGGTCGAGGAGACCACAACCCACCAGGGCGCGCCAGAGGCCCCGGGCGCGCCCTGATGGGTTGTGCCCTCCTCGGGACCCCTCTCCACCGCCTCTGACGCCTATAAATTCCCAAATATTCCAGAAACCCTAGAGGAGTCAACGAAAAACACATCCATCCGCTGCAAGTTCCAGAACCTCGAGATCCAATCTAACACCATCACGGAGGGGTTCGTCATCCTCATTGGTGCCTCTCCGATGATGCGTGAGTAGTCCACCATAGACCTACAGGTCCGTAGGAAGTAGCTAGATGGCTACCTCTCTCTCTTTTGATTCTCAATACAATGGTCTCTTGGAGATCTATTAGCTGTAAACTTTTGCGGTGTGTTTGTTGGGATCCGATGAATTTTGAGTTCATGATCAGTTTCTATCCATGAATATTATTTGAGTCTTCTTTGATCTCTTATATGCATGATTACTTATAGCCTTGTATTTATTCTTCGAATCTTTGGTTTAGTTAGGCCAACTAGATCGATTTTTCTTGTCATGGGAAGAGGTGCTTTGTGATGAGTTCGATCTTGCTATGTCCTCTCCCAGTAACAGAAGGGGCAGCGAGGCACGCATGTATCATTGCTATTAAGGATAACAAGATGGGCTCTATTCCTACATGAATAGATCTTGTCTACATCATGTCACTGTTCTTATTGCATTACTCCATTTTTCCATGAACTTAATACACTAGATGCATGCTGGATAGCGGTCAATGTGTGGAGTAATAGTAGTAGATGCAGAATTGTTTCGGTCTACTAATCTTGGACGTGATGCCTATATAATGATCATCGCCTTGGATATCGTCATGATTATATGATCTTCTATCAATTGCCCAACAGTAATTTGTTCACCCACCGTGTGCTATACTCATGAGAGAAGCCACTAGTGAAACCTACGGCCCCCGGGTCTACTTTTCCAACATATTGCTTTCCGATCTATCTTTTTGCCGCTTTTGTTTTCAGATCTATTATTCCAAAAACCCAAAAATACCTTGCTGCACTTTTTATTTGCCCTTTTTTATTTTGTGTTCTTGAGAGATCTATCTCTCCAATCTATCACTACCTAATCTATCTTTTTACCATAGAGAGATTGACAACCTCTTTTTCACGTCGGGTTGCAAGTATTTGTTCTTTGTGTGCAGGTGCTGTTTACGTAGTGGTGGTGATCATCCTACTGGTTCGATACCTTGGTTTCATAACTGAGGGAAATACTTACCGTCGTTGTGCTGCATCATCTCTTCCTCTTTGGGGAAATACCGACGCAGTCTCAAGCCACGTCAAAGGAATTTCTGGCGCCGTTGCCGGAGAGGAAGCGGTCTCTTCTACGTGCCAATCTCTGGTGCCGAGGAGACACCATCATCATCTACCAGGTTCCTAATCACAAATCTCTTCTTCTTGCAATTACATTATTTGCCATTTGCCTCTCGTTTTCCTCTCCCCCACTTCACCAAATTTGCCGTTTTATTCGCCCTCTTTTTCGTTTGCCTTTTTCACGTCAGATCTCTTGCCTTGTCATTATGGCTAGTTCTTCCTCTATTGCGTGTACTCCCGAGAATGAAGTTCTTAATTTTAAGCAAAGGGGAGGGGAGAACCTAAAATATGCTTGGTATAGAATTTGCAATGCTCATAATAGATCTATTCATAAGCAATCTACCGTTGTTCTCCTTCGCAGTTTTTATGTGGGCGTTACCACTTGGTATAGATTCGTCCTTGATACGATTACCGGTGGTAATTTCTTGATGTGTCCATCTTTGGACGCTTTTAATGCTATGTGAAGTTTAGTGGGATCGCCATCTCTTACGATTAATGAAACAACTTTAACCCTCGAACATGTTATGGAGAGGTTAGATGCAATTGAGAAGAAGATGATTACTAAACAACATCTTGAAAATTTGGATAAGAAAATGCATAATCTTGCTAATAAAATTGGGTCAAAAGCGGGAGATGCCTTTAAATTGTTAAAATAAAAAGAGACCGTAGTTAACGAAAGGAGAGAAGAGAGTCCTTACCGGATTGATAAATTAGAAGAAATTTTTAGTAACTTGGGTTCTGCTTTTTCTTCTGTCAAAACTATTGAAAAAACTCTCGTAAAAATTTGCAATACCACGCAAGTCACTAAGAACAAAGTTGCTACATCTAGTGGCCACAAGGGAGATCTTAAAATGATTAGTATTCATCCCAATTTTGTTGAGATAGTAAAAGGCCCTACTTACAAGGATGAATTTTTTGGTCTTATTCCTAGAAGTGTTGTCATTGAGAATATGCATGCTAAATTCTTGAAGATATCTAGTTGTGTGATTGAGGAGTTGAAAACCAAAGATGACAATACTTGAATCTATGCGTTATGCCTAGCTAGGGGCGTAAAACGATAGCGCTTGTTGGGAGCCAACCCAATGAATAAATTTATTTTCGTCTTTTCCTTTCTGTTTTTTAGTGTTGACACAATTATGCCTCTGTTATGATTGTGTTTTTATGTTTTATTTAGTGTTTGTGCCAAGTAAAGCCTTTAGGGTGATTCATAAGATGAGTAGAAACAATGCTAAATGTGAAACAGAAACTTTGCCTCCAGTGTTCGAATTTTCATTTTTTACTAGAACGTGATATTGAACTAAAATTTTAACACAATATTTATATACAAATTATTTACTTTTCCTATTTTTTAAGAATTTTTAGAGTAACACAAGTATGGTTAGAGTACAGATTACTACAGACTGTTCTGTTTAAGACAACTCTGTTTTCGTTGCATTGTGTGCTTGTTTTGATGAATCTATGGGTTGTATTGAAGGGTATGAGCCATGGTAAAGTTAAAATACAGTAGGTATAATGCAATAATAAAATATGAATGGGTTGGCAACAGTACTTAAAGTAGTGATTTGCTTTATTATACTAACGGATCTCACGAAGATTTTGTTGAGTTTTGTGTGATTGAAGTTTTCAAGTTTTGAGTGAGATCACGATGGATGAAGGAATAAGGAGTGAAAAGAGCCTAAGCTTGGGGATGCTATAGCACCCCCAAGATATATCCAAAGAGAAACAAGCAACTAAGCTTGGGGATGCCCCGAGTGGCATCCCCTCTTTCTTCTAACGACCATCGGTATTTTACTTGGAGCTATATTTTTATTCGTCACATATCATGAGTTTTGCTTGGAGCGTCTTGTATCATTTGAGTCTTTGCTTGATTTGCTTTTTAGTTTGTCACTTGTATCCTTGCTGGACACACCTATTTGAGAGAGCCAAAATTATGATAAGATTTGTTAGAATTTCTCTATATGCTTCACTTAAACTTTTTGAGCTATAGAATTGCTCTAGTGCTTCACTTATATCTTTTTGAGCACGGTGTGCTTGGAAACTTTTGAAGAAATCCTCTCATGCTTCACTTAGATTAATTTGAGAGTCAGTAACTTTTCAAGAAATCCTCTCATGCTTCACTTAGATTAATTTGAGAGTTAGTAAATTTTGAAGAAATCCTTTCATGCTTCACTTATACTATTTTGAGAGATGAAATCTCTATGCTCATGTGCTTCACTTAAATTTGTTTGAGGTTGTCAAAAAGCAATGGAAATATATGAAACTAGTCCCAAAGTTATAAATATCCAAGGAGGATATAATAAAAACTTTCATGAAGATCATTGGAAAAATTAAACTTGATTCCTTGTAATAGTTTCGAGACATGATGATAGTAATATGTGAGTCATGTTAGTGAGTAATTATGCTTTAGTAAGAATATTGGTGTTAAGGTTTGTGATTCCCTATGCATGCACGAAAGTTAATAGTTATGCAATGAAATTACATCCTACTTATGGTGCATTATTCGGTGTTAGTTATGCTCAATGCTCGCTTATGTGAATTTTCGTTTCTTGGTTGGTTGCTTCTCAATCTATTTGCTAGCCTCCACTTGTACTAAGTAGAAATACTACTTGTGCATCCAAAATCCTTAAACCCAGTTTTGCCTTATGAGTCCAGCATACCTACCTATATGTGGCATTTCCATGCCGTTCTAAGCAAATTTGTATGTGCCATCTCTACTTTTCAAAATAAATTTCCTTTTTGTGTGCTCGTACCGCTCATGAAACGGTAGGGGGTATCCAATATTTTGCCATGCTAGATGAGTTATTCTCAAGATGACTGTTTATTCACTTGTCATTGCACGAGAGTACGGCGGTAATAGGGATGCCCAGTCCCGAAATGAAAAAAGAATTTTTTTTACTTTATGTTGTCAAATAATAAATTCTTTGGAAAGTGTTGGTATGGAAGGCAACCGTGGATATGACCAGCCATGGAATGTTAAAGAATTGTGGAAAAAGGAATAAACTTTATTTTCTGCTGGGGAACCGCCTACGATATATCTAGCATGGAAACTAATGTGAACTACTTTGTCGTTTTCGTTGACAGGAAAGGCATGCCACTCAAAATATTTTTCTTTCTCAATTTAAACTTTGAGCTCTGGCACCTCAACAAATCCCTACTTCCCTCTGCGAAGGGCCTATCTATTTACTTTATGCAATTTTTATTTTTTACTTTGAGTCTCCATGTTCTCTTATAAAGCACCAACTAGGGGGCACTATGATCGTACTTGAGCATTGGGTGTAGTTAATATTTGAGTGTGTTTCATGAATGGATAATAATTGAGCATGCTAGGCTAGGGATAACTTTCTTTAGTGTTGCTATTTTGAAAGACATGTTGCTTGTTGGCATGCTTGAGTATTGAAGTTATTATGTTAAAACTAGGCTATTGCTTTGAACCATCTAAAAGTTCAAATGTCCATGCTACAAAAGAAAAGAATATGTGATGAACATGTTAGGCAGCATTCCACATCAAAAATTCTGTTTTTATCATTTACCTACTCGAGGACGAGTAGGAATTAAGCTTGGGGATGCTGATACGTCTCCAACGTATCTATAATTTTTGCTTGTTCCATGCTGTTATATTATCATTCTTGGATGTTTTAAAATAATTTTATAGCAACTTTATATCATTTTTTGGGACTAACCTATTGACATAGTGCCAAAGTGCCAGTTGCTGTTTTTTCTTGTTTTTTTACTTCGCAAAATATCTGTACCAAATGGAGTCCAATCGTGACGAAACTTTTTGGAGTTTTTTTTGGGCTAGAAGACATCCAGTGGGCCAAAGAAGTTCCAGATGGGAGGCTCGAGGAGACCACAACCCACCAGGGCGCGCCAGAGGCCCCGGGCGCGCCCTGATGGGTTGCGCCCTGATGGGTTGCGCCCTCCTCGGGACCCCTCTCCACCGCCTCTGACGCCTATAAATTCCCAAATATTCTAGAAACCCTAGAGGAGTCGACGAAAAACACATCCAGCCGCCGCAAGTTCCAGAACCTCGAGGTCCAATCTAACACCATCACGGAGGGGTTCATCATCCTCATTGGCGCGTCTCCGATGATGCGTGAGTAGTCCACCATAGACCTACGGGTCCGTAGGCAGTAGCTAGATGGCTTCCTTTCTCTCTTTTGATTCTCAATACAATGGTCTCTTGGAGATCTATTTGATGTAAACTTTTGCGGTGTGTTTGTTGGGATCCGATGAATTTTGAGGTCATGATCATTTTCTATCCATGATTATTATTTGTGTCTTCTTTGATCTCTTATATGCATGATTACTTATAGCCTGGTATTTCTTCTTCGAATCTTTGGTTTAGTTAGGCCAACTAGATAGATTTTTCTTGCCCTGGGAAGAGGTGCTTTGTGATGGGTTCGATCTTGCGGTGTCCTCTCCCAGTGACAGAAGGGGCAGCGAGGCACGCATGTATTGTTGCTATTAAGGATAACAAGATGGGGTCTATTCCTACATGAATAGATCTTGTCTACATCCTTTCACCGTTCTTATTGCATTACTCCATTTTTCCATGAACTTAATACACTAGATGCATGCTGGATAGCGGTCGATGTGTAGAGTAATAGTAGTAGATGCAGAATCATTTCGGTCTACTAATCTTGGACGTGATGCCTATATATTGATCATCGCCTTGGATATCGTCATGATTATTTGATCTTCTATCAATTTCCAAACAATAATTTGTTCACCCACCGTGTGCTATACTCATCAGAGAAGCCACTAGTGAAACCTATGGCCCCCGGGTCTACTTTTCCAACATATTGCTTTCCGATCTATCTTTTTGCCGCTTTTGTTTTCGGATCTATTAGTCCAAAAACCCAAAATTACCTTGCTGCACTTTTTATTTGCCCTTTTTATTTCGTGTTCTTGAGAGATCTATCTCTCCAATCTATCACTACCTAATCTATCTTTTTACCGTTGAGAGATTGACAAACTCTCTTTCGCGTCGGGTTACAAGTATTTGTTCTTTGTGTGCAGGTGCTGTTTACGTAGTGGTGGTGATGCTCCTACTGGTTCGATACCTTGCTTTCATAACTGAGGGAAATACTTACCGTCGCTGTGTTGCATGATAAGTTCATTTTGCATCATGATTTCCTACTATTATTTATTATGTTTTGTTGAATAATAATGCTTTGGGGAGTGATTCTAATGCCTTTTCTCTCATAATATGCAAGGTTTACACAAAGAAGGAGAATACCGGCAGCTGGAATTCTGGACCCAAGAAAAGCACATCAGAGATACCTATTCTGCACAACTCCAATGAAGCTGAAATTTTACGGAGATTATTTTTGTGACGCCCTGGTTTTGTGCTACAGTAATCTCTGTAATTAAGCTACAGTAATCCCGCACTAATGATGCCACGTCACCGCGTTTACTGTTGTTAAACTCGCGTTGGTTCAAACCCCGTTCAAATTCCGTTGCAAATTTAATTTGTCTGAAAGGTGAATTTAAAAGTTGTGCAAAACCAGAATTAAAAATGTTGTATGGGTTGCAAAATTCCCTAAGGATTTATAAAATTGAAACCGACATTTTTGGAATTATTTTAGAGCCTCTAATAAATAAAATAGACGTTGTTTAATAATTATTAAAAAAAAATCCCTAACGGGCCGAAAGGGCCGGCCCAGCCAGCTCATATAAGGGGCCAGCTGGGGCAACCCTAGCGAGCCCCAGCCTCGCTCGCCCCCGATCCCCCCCCCCGCCGCCAGGCTCGCCCCCGACCCGGGCGCCTCGCCCGTTCCCCCCCCCCCGCCGACGCCTGGCCCGGCCGGCACGAACTGCCACGACCGCTCCCCCCGACGACGCCTGGCCCGACCCGCCGGCGCGCGCCGCCCGCCCGCCGACCGGATCCGCCCCGCCGCCTCCGCCTCCTCCTCCGAACACCGCCGCCTCCCGCCTCGTCGCCGGCTCGCTGCCCCGCCGCCCCCCCCCCCCCCCCCCCCCCCCCGTGAGCTCCTCCCCCCCCGCCGCCGGCGGCGGCCGCCGCGCCGTGTGTGCGTGTGTGCGTGCGTGCAAGTGTGTGCGCCCGTGCGCGTGTGTGCGTATGTGTATGCATACGCATACGTATACATATTGTGCAAAAAAGAAAAAGAAAAAGAAAAAGGGAAATAGAAATAGAAAAGAAAAAAATAAATAAAATAAATAGATAAATAAATATATTTAATAATATTAATAATTAGTTAATTAGATTAATTAAATAATTAAACAGAATTATTACTGTTTTGGATAATTAGGTTTTATTAATTAAAAGAATTTAGAATATTGCTAAATCTTTATTAAATCATATTAATTAAACCGTAGCCCGGATTAAAAAGTTTTGAACATGAAAGTTACTCAGAATAATTCTACGGTTCCAACTACGCAGCCCGTTAGTCTGTCACATGCCTCTAGCATAGCAAACATGGAACTTTTCCATCGTTTTCATCTGTCCGGTAGTAGCCCGAGACCCGGGAAATATCATGAGATATTATTCCGAACCGTCTGCGATGTGTAATACTGCGTCAATGCATGCCTAGCTCTGAATATTGCCATGTCATGCATCGTGATGCATTTGTCTGCTTTATATTTATTGTTTCTTCCCCCCCTCTTCTCGCCGGTAGACCCCGAGACTGACGTTGCTGCCGAGTACGACTACGCGACTGGCGATCAGCCTTTTGCCGCAGAGCAGCAAGGCAATCAAACCCCCCCTTGAGCATTCCGATATCGCCCATTCTTCCCTCTTATTCTTGCATTAGTTTTGCTACTGTATTAGTTAGCTCCTATTCTGATGCATAGCCTGTTTTTGATAAACTGCTACTATACCTACAATCATATCAACTGCTTAGTATAGGTTGATCAATGAATCCCCAGTGACCCCCCCTAGTCCCAGTTGCCCTTGCTTCTTCATCGACGACTCGAAGACCCGAAGACTCGGTCAACTGACCGAAGAGCCAGGCCCCTCACATCACCGCACACCCCTTAAGTATGGCACTGCAGAGCTACTATCGAGTGCCGAGGGTGATACCTCACTTAGCACTCCCGATGTTAATTCTGTAGCGTAGCTAATCGGTCATGGGTATCGAGGGTGATTCCTCCTTCCCATTTATCGGCAGCGACTCTTGTCATACACATACCTCGAGTGGGATCCATCGAGGGTGATTCCTCGGATATCCACTTGGTGTATAAACACACAGTTACTTTTACTTGACATTGTTTAAATGTGAAAGACGGGACTGGAGGGACAGGCGGTACCACCCTGGTTGAGGTGGACCTGAGTTCCCGACAGTCTTGAGACGGGTCGGCCCCAAGGGTACCCGTGTGTGAGATGTGGTGGGATGCGCCGGTAAGGCATCCAAAGGGTCATGTTGAGGCGTGGACGGGCAGGAGAGGCCCTTGCCACACATCCTCGAGTCGGGGTGACGGGACCGCACTTTGAGGGTCACGCTTGCCCCGCATTAATAAAATGCTAATGGGTTGGGTATTTGATCTGAGTTGGGTCGTTGGCCTTTTTACGCACCAAACCATCGCGTGGGAGAAGTTATGGGTACTCAGCGTCGTTGTATCAGCCGAAGCTCTTCGGACGTCAGCAATGGAGCGGCGCGCACCGGATTGGACTGGACGGTACAACTCTTGGACTGGAGTGTGCTAGGTCTGTTTCCAGCCGCGTACGCATCGTGCAGGAGTGCAAGGGCAAGTGGGCCCACGAACCTGCGCGCTTAGGATTTAGACCGGCGGGCTGGCCTCTTCGTTGAGCCTAGGTGGGGCGACGACGTGCTGCTATCTCGAGGCCGGGCATGACCCAGGAAAGTGTGTCCGGCCGGAGGTGATCAGGCGTGTTGGAAATGCGGTGCACCCCTGCAGGGATGAATAATCTATTCGAATAGCCGTGTCCACGGTAACAGGACGACTTGGAGTTGTGCCTTGACCTTATACAACTATAATTGTGATTTTAATTTGAAATGAATTGTGGCTCTGGGATTGCTTCCTCGCAGGGAGTCGAGGAAGGATCTTTGGGCGTGGTTACTTAATAAAATTGCTACAATAATATGACTATATATGAGATACCAGTCTACTCTCTTCTAATGCTGCAAGATGCTGAAGATGCTAGTCTTCGATAGGACTAGGCCTTCCCCCTATTCTTGCTTTCTGCAGTCAGCCCAGAGATAACCCCTTCATTGATACTGATGCATACTTAGCATAGTTCTGATGTCAGTCTTGCGAGTACTTTGGATGAGTACTCACCGCTGCTTTGCTTTCTCTTTCCCCTTCGATACGATTCCGCGTTCAGACGATGGGGCCCAGGAGATGGAGTACGCCGGAGACGACTACTACACCACCGCTGGAGCCTACTACTACGTGGAGACTGCCGACGCTCATGAGTAGTTAGGAGGTTCCCAGGCAGGAGGCCTCGCCTCTTTCGATCCGCTGCTTATGTTAGTGCTAGCCTTCTTAAGGCAAAACTTGTCTAACTTATGTCTGTACTCAGATATTTTTGCTTCCGCTGACTCGTGCTTGTCGAGCTTTGTATTCGAGCCCTCGAGGCCCCTGGCTTGTAATATGAAGCTGTATGACTTTAAGTTGTGTCTAGTGTTGTGTTGTGATATCAATCAGTGAATCCCTACTCTTGGTCGTACGCATTGTGTGTATGATTAGCGTACGGTCGAGATCGGGGGCGTCACAAGTTGGTATCAGAGCCGACTGCCTGTAGGTAGCCCCCTTTCCAACTTCTTGGCCGAAGTTCAGTCTAGTCATCGAAAAACTTTTACTAACATTGTTGTGTGGCTTACGGGCCCACTTCTCAATCAGGTGGTAGTAGGATCTTTTACTCCTCGTCTATACTCTGGGTTCTGATCTCTCTTCTCATTCGGTCTAAAGATTTTGCTAAATCTAACATTAGGTTCTCGTGATCACATCCACCGGAGAATTATTTCATCGACAATTGTTTTCCCTTGAAGTATGATGCACACACTGTCATTTGACATCTTTAATCTTCTTGTTACAGATGCGTCCCGCTAGGCAGATCGTTCGTCTGACCTTTGCGCACGATACGACTGGGTTCCCGGCCATTCTGGTCGGCCTCTTGAAGAAGCTGGGATATCGCTGGTACCCCGAGTACACTGTTTACGAGGACTACCGCAAGTTCAACCAGGAACAGTATGAGGCTGAGATGGTTATCTGGGATCGACATGACCTCTCCATCACTGAGCTGCACACCTTCCGTGGCATTGGAGTGACTGTTGAGATGGCAGTACAGGATGCTGCCTATGCTGCTATTGTTCGTCTTCGTGCAACGAACCCTTGTTTGGAGGAGACGGCATACAGATACATCCCGTATGTCCTTGCTGGAGTTGATATGGCAGCCGACGCTGAGGTCTTGACCCCTTTCGCACGGCAGCGTACCGACCGGTCCTACACTGCGGTCTGCACCCCTACGTGAGTCGTCGTTACGACCCACAGGTTCTGGTTCAGTACACTGAGGCTCTGGATCGCACTGTCAGGGCTCTTAACTTCGAGCTGTACGCCACCCGAGCTCGTCTTCATCAGGCTATGGTGCAGTTGTTGCCAGCAGTCAGTGCGAGGATACATCCGGAGTACATCCTTAGCCCACGCCGGACAGAGTTTCCTCCAGGTCTTGAATGGCCTGAGGTTGGAGGTCGTACTCCGGCACGTGGACCTGCGCTCCCGCTTGATATGCAGATTCTGCATCAGGCTGTGCACGGGATGCAGGACCCTGCCACCAGGTTTCACATTCAGGGTCACGTGCAGTTCCGTGGTTACTTTCGTTGTCCCCGACGTTGATGTAGCATATCGCTATGTCTCGTTGTTGTATCCCTCCACTGCATGCGTGCGTGACGCCTAGTTGTCTAGGTAAATTTCATGCCGGACCTATCGTCTATTTTGTAACGAACTTATGGTTTGTAATAGACCTATGTATGGATCTGTATGTTGAAGTTTGAACTACTATGTCGTATCTATTGCACCTCCCTCTTTGTGCAATTTACTTCATGAATGATTCATTGTTTTTGCAATTACCCAATGCTAAACTACCACTGTTAAAAATTGACAGAATGGTTAGGCCAGCTGGTCGTGGTCGTGGTGCACCTCCACCACCACCACTGGAATACATGGCTGGTATGATGCAGCAGTTTGAACTGAATCGCCAGTTTATGCAAGGGCTTATGGAGCAGTTCCCGAGGCCTAATATGAATCAGCAGCCAGCCCCAATGACTCTGCAAGACTTCATGCGTCTCAACCCTACGATCTACCACAGCTCAACTCAGCCGCTTGACGCAGATGACTGGCTCCGTGACATCACATATGAGCTGGAGTCTTCAGGCGCCCCAGAGGTTAGCTATGTCACCTTTGCCTCGTACTTTCTGAAGGGCCCCGCTGCTCAATGGTGGGACAGCCACAGGCGTTCTCAGCCTGTTGGAACAATCATCACTTGGCCGGAATTCCAAGCTGCGTTCCGTGCTCGTCACATTCCTCAGGGACTGATGGATAAGAATAAGCGTGAATTCCGCAACTTAGTCTAGGGCAACAAGACTGTGGATGCTTATCAGCGGGAATTTCTGGACTTATCTCGCTATGCTGAAGAAGACGTCACAACTGATGCTCATAGGCAGGAGAAATTCCGTGAAGGCCTCCACCCGGATATCAAGCTGGCACTCCTTGTTCAAGACTTCAATAACTTTGCCACCTTGGTGAACAAGTCTATTCTAGTGGAAACAGGTCTGCAGGACTACAAGGACAGCTGCAAGTGCAATCGTGACATGGGCTCATCTTCGGGCTCATCTGCTCAGAAGCGCAAGATCTGGATTCCCCACAACATGTACCATGCACCGCCTCCTGCTCCGAGGCCATCCTATGCTGCACCTCTCCTGCCTCCACCCCCACCTAGGCAGCCGAGGCTCCCAGCTCCGCCACCACGAGCTCCTGTTCCCCCTTCTCGTCCTGAGGATGGGCTGTGCTTCAAGTGTGGTCGTCCAGGACACCGTGCTAGAGAATGCAGGCAGAATCAGAATCAACTTGCACTGCCTTCCAACCGCCCCCGCCACAACAACGCCAGGCCTAACACTGGTCGTGTTCAAGCTAACAATATTGATCTGAATCAAGTTCAAGACCAGCCTGCTACTGTGATGGGTACTCTTCTCGTCAACTCAGTACCGGCTTCTGTATTGTTTGATACAGGAGCATCACATTCTTTTATGTCTGAAGATTTCGCATACATGCATGACATTAAGTGTGAAGAGATGAACGTCCCAATAGTGGTAAACACCCCCGCAGGCCAATGTCAGACTTCCATTATTAGCCACAATGTTCCCATTGAAATTGAAGGGTTGGAATTCCATGCCTCCCCCATAATGCTGAAGTCTTCCAATATCGATCTCATTCTCGGAATGGATTGGTTGAAAGCGCATACCGCTTCTATTGTTTGTGACACCAAAACCATCCACCTCCTACATCCATCGAATGAGATTGTAAGCTATCATGCTCATCTGGTTCGGAATGCTGAAGCCCGACTATATGCCATGAATGCATTAAATGAGTCGCCTCTTGAAGGGATTGAAAACATTCCAGTTGTCCAGGATTTCCAAGATGTCTTTCCGGAAGAACTTCCAGGGATCCCCCCTGCTAGAGCTGTCGAGTTTGTCATCGACTTGGTACCTGGTACCACTCCTATAGCCAAGCGTCCGTATAAGATGCCACCACATGAACTCCTTGAACTTAAGCAGGAAATTGACAATTCGCTTCGTCTTGGTTTCATTCGTCCAAGTTCCTCTGCTTGGGGAGCACCTTCACTCTTTGTCAAGAAGAAAGATGGTACGAATCGGTTGGTTCAAGATTACTGTCCCATCAACCAAGCAACGATTCAAAACAAATATCCGCTTCCTCGGATCAACGATCTGTATGATCAACTTGCCGGTTCATCAGTGTATTCAAAACTCGACTTGAGGTTGGGTTACCATCAGATCCAGGTTCGCGAAGAGGATATCCCCAAGACTGCATTTGTTAATCGCTATGGCTCATACGAGTACACCGTTATGTCCTTTGGTTTAACCAATGCTCCAGCAACCTTTTCTCGCCTGATGAACTATATATTCATGGATTACCTCGATAAATTCGTCGTGGTTTATCTGGATGATATCCTGGTTTTCTCCAAAAATAAAGAAGAGCATGCTGAGCATCTTCGCCTTATACTGGAGAGGCTTCGAGAACATCAACTTTATGCAAAGTATTCAAAGTGTGAGTTCTGGATGGACGAAGTAACCTACCTTGGTCATGTGATCTCCAAGGATGGTATTGCGGTCAACCCTGAACGAGTTCAGGCTATTCTTGACTGGACTCCCCCGAAGAATGTCAAGCAAGTCAGAAGTTTTCTCGGACTCGCCAGCTATTGCCGTCGATTCATCGAGAACTTCTCCAAGATTGCAAAACCCTTAACCAATTTGCTTCACAAAGGTGTTAAATATGAGTGGACAGAAAAATGTCAGGAGAGATTTCAGGCACTTAAAGACAAACTGACGTCTGCTCCAGTGCTTGCTCCTCCGGATACTCGTAAGGACTTCGTCATTTATTGTGATGCTTCACGTCAAGGAATGGGTTGTGTCCTAATGCAAGAGCGCAGAGTGGTTGCTTATGCCTCTCGTCAATTGCGTCCTCATGAAGAGAACTACCCAGTTCATGACCTTGAACTTGCTGCAGTAATTCATGCACTGAAAGAGTGGCGGCAATACCTTGTTGGTAATCGTTGCGAGATCTACACCGACCACCAAAGTCTGAAGTATTTGTTTACTCAGCCAGATCTGAACCTCCGTCAGCAGAGATGGATGGAACGAATAGCAGATTACACCGTTGGAATTTCTTATACACCTGGCAAGGCTAATGTAATGGCTGATGCTTTGAGCCACAAGTCGCACTGCAATCACCTCCAGGTTCATAAGGTTCACCCCCTTCTTCAAGAAGAATTTCGCAAGCTGAACCTCCATATTGTTCCTCAGGGTTATCTCGCTCCCCCTCCTGAAGGGTCCTACAAAATGAACCTCCACGTTGTTTCCCAGGGTTCTCTTAATGCCCTGGTTGCTAAACCAGATCTAGTGGACGTCATCAAGTGGATCCAGAAGTGTGACAGTGAAGTCGAGAGTATTAAATTCGATCTCGCAGAAGGAAAGCCCTCACCCTTCACTATTGCTGGGGATGGCGCTTTGTACTTCAAGGGCCGCCTAGTGGTACCGTGTAAGGAGAAAAACAATGATATGACTCAGGAGGTCATGAAGGAAGCACATGACACTCCGCTGTCTATTCATCCTGGTAGTACCAAGATGTACCAAGACATTCGTCAAAGATTCTGGTGGTCTAACATGAAGCAAGACATTGCTCGCTATGTTCCTGAATGTGATGTTTGCCATCGTATTAAAGCAGAACATCAAAAGCCTGCTGGAACTCTACAACCTATTTCTATTCCCAAATGGAAATGGGAACATGTTGAAATGGACTTCATTACTGGTTTTCCCAAATCCCAGAAAGGTAATGATGCTATTCTTGTCGTCATTGACCGACTGTCCAAAGTTGCACATTTTCTAGCCGTCAAAGAAACTATTACTGCTAGTCAGCTGGCAACTCTCTACATGTCCAGAGTTGTTTCACTCCACGGTATTCCACTGGTGATTAGTTCGGACCGTGGCAGTTTATTCACTTCAAGATTCTGGGCAAGTTTCCAGGAAGCTATGGGAACTCATTTGTCATTCAGCACCGCTTTTCATCCCCAATCCCAGGGACAAGTTGAAAGAGTCAATCAGATTCTCGAAGACATGCTTCGAGCTTGTGTCATTTCTTTCGGTAAGAAATGGGAGGAATCTCTCCCGTATGCTGAGTTCTCCTACAACAATAGCTATCAAGCTAGCTTGAAGATGGCTCCCTTTGAAGTATTATATGGACGTAAGTGTCGAACTCCTCTCAATTGGTCAGAAACTGGGGAACGTACACTTATCGGTCCGGATATTATCCAACATGCCGAAGATCAAGTCCGCATTATTCATGCAAATCTGAAGGCTGCTCAGTCTCGTCAGCAGAGTCAGTATGACCGTCATCACAAAGATATGGTCTATCAACCTGGCGAAAAGGCTTATCTTCGAGTCACGCCAATGAGAGGTACACACCGTTTTGGAATCAAGGGCAAGCTGGCTCCTCGATATATTGGTCCTTTCACTGTTCTCGAAAGGCGTGGTAAAGTGGCATACCAATTGGAATTACCGTCAAACCTTTCTCAGGTTCACGATGTGTTCCATGTGTCACAGCTTCGTCGCTGCTTCAAGGATCCTATCCGAGCAGTGGATCATGATATGCTTGAGCTGCAACAGGACCTTTCTTACAAAGAGCAGCCAGTCCGCATTCTCGATGAAACTGAACGTCAGACTCGTCAGAAGGTTACTAAGTTCTTCAAGGTGCAGTGGGCAAACCATTCTGAAGTTGAAGCTACTTGGGAACGCGAAGATCTTCTTCGTGCAGAACACCCCGGGTTTTTTCCTTCTACTTCTTGATTCTCGGGATGAGAATTCTTTTTAGTAGGGGAGAATTGTGACGCCCTGGTTTTGTGCTACAGTAATCTCTGTAATTAAGCTACAGTAATCCCGCACTAATGATGCCACGTCACCGCGTTTACTGTTGTTAAACTCGCGTTGGTTCAAACATCGTTCAAATTCCATTGCAAATTTAATTTGTCTGAAAGGTGAATTTAAAAGTTGTGCAAAACCAGAATTTAAAATGTTGGATGGGTTGGAAATATTCCCTAAGGATTTATAAAATTGAAACTGACATTTTTGGAATTATTTTAGAGCCTCTAATAATTAAAATAGACGCTGTTTAATAATTATTAAAAAAAAAATCCCTAACGGGCCGAAAGGGCCGGCCCAGCCAGTTCCTATAAGGGACCAGCTGGGGCAACCCTAGCGAGCCCTAGCCTCGCTCGCCCCCGATTCGCCCCCCCCGCCGCCAGGCTCGCCCCCGACCCGGGCGCCTCGCCCGTCCCCCCCCCCCGTCGACGCCTGGCCCGGCCGGCCCGAACCGCCGCCTCCTCCTCCGAACACCGCCGCCTCCCGCCTCGTCGCCGGCTCGCTGCCCCGCCGCCTTGCGCCGCCGCCGCCTCGGACCGCCGCCCCCCCGTGAGGTCCTCCCCCCCCCGCCGCCGGCGGCGGCCGCCGCGCCGCCGCGCCGTGCGGCCGTGTGTGCGTGCGTGCAAGTGTGTGTGCGTGTGTGCACCCGTGCGCGTGTGTGCTGTGTGTGCGTATGTGTATGCATACGCATACATATACGTATTGTGCAAAAAAGAAAAAGAAAAAGAAAAAGGGAAATAGAAATAGAAAAGAAAAAAATAAATAAAATAAATAGATAAATAAATATATTTAATAATATTAATAATTTGTTAATTAGATTAATTAAATAATTAAACAGAATTATTACTGTTTTGGATAATTAGGTTTTATTAATTAAAAGAATTTAGAATATTGCTAAATCTTTATTAAATCATATTAATTAAACCGTAGCCCGGATTAAAAAGTTTTGAACATGAAAGTTACTCAGAATAATTCTACGGTTCCAACTACGCAGCCCGTTAGTCTGTCACATGCCTCTAGCATAGCAAACATGGAACTTTTCCATCGTTTTCATCTGTCCGGTAGTAGCCCGAGACCCGGGAAATATCATCAGATATTATTCCGAACCTTCTGCGATGTGTAATACTGCGTCAAGGCATGCCTAGCTCTGAATATTGCCATGTCATGCATCGTGATGCATTTGTCTGCTTTATATTTATTGTTTCTTCCCCCCTCTTCTCTCCGGTAGACCCCGAGACTGACGCTGCTGCCGGGTACGACTACGCGACTGACGATCAACCTTTTGCCGCAGAGCAGCAAGGCAAGCAAACCCCCCCTTGAGCATTCCGATATCGCCCATTCTTCCCTCTTATTCTTGCATTAGTTTTGCTACTGTATTAGTTAGCTCCTATTCTGATGCATAGCCTGTTTTTGATAAACTGCTACTATACCTACAATCATATCAACTACTTAGTATAGGTTGATCAATGAATCCCCAGTGACCCCCCTTAGTCCCAGTTGCCCCTGCTTCTTCATCGACGACTCGAAGACCCGAAGACTCGGTCAACTGACCGAAGAGCCAGGCCCCTCACATCACCGCACACCCCTTAAGTATGGCACTGCAGAGCTACTATCGAGTGCCGAGGGTGATACCTCACTTAGCACTCCCGATGTTAATTCTGTAGCGTAGCTAATCGGTCGTGGGTATCGAGGGTGATTCCTCCTTCCCATTTATCGACAGCGACTCTTGTCATACACATACCTCGAGTGGGATCCATCGAGGGTGATTCCTCGGATATCCACTTGGTGTATAAACACACAGTTACTTTTACTTAACATTGTTTAAATGTGAAAGACGGGACTGGAGGGACAGGCGATACCACCCTGGTTGAGGTGGACTTGAGTTCCCGACAGTCTTGAGACAGGTCGGCCCCAAGGGTACCCGTGTGTGAGATGTGGTGGGATGCGCCGGTAAGGCATCCAAAGGGTTATGTTGAGGCGTGGACGGGCAGGAGAGGCCCTTGCCACACATCGTCGAGTCGGGGTGACGGGACCGCACTTTGAGGGTCACGCTTGCCCCGCATTAATAAAATGCTAATGGGTTGGGTATTTGATCTAAGTTGGGTCGTTGGCCTTTTTACGCACCAAACCATCGCGTGGGAGAAGTTATGGGTACTCAGCGTCGTTGTATCAGCCGAAGCTCTTCGGACGTCAGCAATGGAGCGGCGCGCACCGGATTGGACTGGACGGTACAACTCTTGGACTGGAGTGTGCTAGGTCTGTTTCCAGCCGCGTACGCATCGTGCAGGAGTGCAAGGGCAAGTGGGCCCACGAACCTGCGCGCTTAGGATTTAGACCGGCGGGCTGGCCTCTTCGTTGAGCCTAGGTGGGGCGACGACGTGCTGCTATCTCGAGGCCGGGCATGACCCAGGAAAGTGTGTCCGGCCGGAGGTGATCAGGCGTGTTGGAAATGCGGTGCACCCCTGCAGGGATGAATAATCTATTCGAATAGCCGTGTCCACGGTAACAGGACGACTTGGAGTTGTGCCTTGACCTTATACAACTATAATTGTGATTTTAATTTGAAATGAATTGTGGCTCCGGGATTGCTTCCTCGCAGGGAGTCGAGGAAGGATCTTTGGGCGTGGTTACTTAATAAAATTGCTACAATAATATGACTATATATGAGATACCAGTCTACTCTCTTCTAATGCTGCAAGATGCTGAAGATGCTAGTCTTCGATAGGACTAGGCCTTCCCCCTATTCTTGCTTTCTGCAGTCAGCCCAGAGATAACCCCTTCATTGATACTGATGCATACTTAGCATAGTTCTGATGTCAGTCTTGCGAGTACTTTGGATGAGTACTCACCGCTGCTTTGCTTTCTCTTTCCCCTTCGATACGATTCCGCGTTCAGATGATGGGGCCCAGGAGATGGAGTACGCCGGAGACGACTACTACACCACCGCTGGAGCCTACTACTACGTGGAGACTGCCGACGCTCAGGAGTATTTAGGAGATTCCCAGGCAGGAGGCCTCGCCTCTTTCGATCCGCTGCTTATGTTAGTGCTAGCCTTCTTAAGGCAAAACTTGTATAACTTATGTCTGTACTTAGATATTTTTGCTTCCGCTGACTCGTGCTTGTCGAGTTTTGTATTCGAGCCCTCGAGGCCCCTGGCTTGTAATATGAAGCTGTATGACTTTAATTTGTGTCTAGTGTTGTGTTGTGATATCAATCAGTGAGTCCCTACTCTTGGTCGTACGCATTGTGTGTATGATTAGCGTACGGTCGAGATCGGGGGCGTCACAATTTTTGTATTAAATAAAAAATACCGGAGCAGAAAAGTACCAGAGGGGGCCAACCTGGTGGGCACAACCCACCAGGGCGCGCCAGACCCCCCTGGGCGCACCCTGATGGGTTGTGGCCTCCTCGGCCCACCTCCGGTGCCCATCTTCTGGTATATAGTCACATTTAACCTAGAAAAAAAAAATTAGAGGAGGACTTTCAGAACGAAGCGCCGCCACCTCGAGGCGGAACTTGGGCAGGAGCACTTTTGCCCTTCGGCGGAGCGATTCCGTCGGGGGAACTTCCCTCCCGGAGGGGGAAATCGAAGCTATCGTCATCACCAACACCCCTCTCATCTTTGGGAGGCCAATCTTCATCAACATCTTCAACAGCACCATCTCCTCTCAAACCCTAGTTCATCTCTTGTGTTCAATCTTTGTACCGGAACCTCAGATTGGTACCTGTGGGTGACTAGTAGTGTTGATTACCTTGCGTAGTTGATTACTATATGGTTTATTTGGTTGAAGATTATATGTTCAGATCCATTATGCTATTCAATATCTCTCTGATCTTGAGCATGATTATTATTTGTGAGTAGTTACCTTTGTTCTTAAGGTCACGGGAGAAGTCATGTTGCAAGTAATCATGTGAATTTGATATGTGTTTGATATTTTGATGGTATGTATGTTGTGATTCCCTTAGTGGTGTCATGTGAACATAGACTACATGACACTTCACCATTGATGGGCCTAAGGGGATGCAATGTGGAGTAGTTATTAGATGATGGGTTGCTAGAGTGACAAAAGCTTAAACCCTAGTTTATGCGCTACTTCGTAAGGGGCTGATTTGGATCCAAACGTTTAATGCTATGGTTAGATTTTGTCTTAAAACTTTTCTCGTAGTTGCGGATGCTTGCGAGGGGGTTAATCAAAAGTGGGAGGTTGTTCAAGTAAGAACAGCACCCAAGCACCGGTCCACCCACATATCAAATTATCAAAGTAGCGAACACGAATCAAACCAACATGATAAAAGTGACTAGATGAAATTCCCGTGTACCCTTAAGAACACTTTGCCTATTACTAGAGATTGTTCTGGCCTGTCCTTTGCCTCAAAAGGATCAGGCTACCTTGCTGCACCTTATTTACCGTTACCGTTACTTGCTCGTTACAAATTACCTTGCTATCAAACTATCTGTTACCTACAATTTCAGTGCTTGCAGAGATTACCTTGCTGAAAACCGCTTGTCATTTCCTTCTGCTCCTCGTTTGGTTCGACACTCTTACTTATCGAAAGGACTATGATTGATCCCCTATACTTGTGGGTCATCAAGACTCTTTTCTGGCGCCGTTGCCGGGGAGTGAAGCTTTCTTGGTAAGTGGAAATCGGTAAGAAAAACTTATACTACGTGCTGAAATTTATTGCTACTTGCTACTATGGAGAACAATCCTTTGAGGGGTTTGTTCGGGGTATCTTCACCTCGACCGAAACCACAATTAGTTGCCCTTTAACCTACTACACCTACTGAAAATATTGGTTGTGAAATTCCTTCGGGTATGGTAGAACAACTGCTTGCTAAACCTCATGCAGGAGATGGAACTGAACATCCTGATATGCATCTATTATATGTGAGCGAAATATGTGGATTATTTAAGCTTGCAGGTTTACCCGGAGATGAAGTTAAGAAGAAGGTTTTCCCTTTATCTTTGGAGGGAAAAGTATTGACATGGTATATGCTATGTGATGATCTTGGATCGTGGAACTGGAATCGTTTGCAATTGGAATTCCACCAAAAGTTTTATCCCATGCATCTAGTTCATCGTGATCGGAATTATATATATAATTTTTGGCCTCGTGAAGGAGAAAGTATCGCTGTAGCTTGGGGGAGGCTTAAGTCAATGCTATATTCATGCTCCAATCATGACATTCCGAGAGAAGTTATCATTCAGAATTTTTATGCTCGGCTTTCTCATAATGATCAATCCATGTTCGATACTTCTTGTGTTGGTTCTTATATGAAGGAGACTATTGAATTCAAGTGGGATCTCTTAGATAGAATTAAACGCAACTCTGAAGATTGGGAACTCGACGAAGGTAATGAGTCAGGTATAAAGCTTGAATTTGATTGTGTTAAATCTTTTATGAATACCGATACTTTTCACAAGTTTAGCACTAAATATGGACTTGACTCTGAGAAAGTAGCCTCTTTTTGCGAAGCATTTACTACTCACATTGATCTCCCTAAGGAGAAGTGGTTTAAATATCATCCCCCTATTAAAGAAGAAATTAAAGAACCGGTCATAGCTAAAGAAGAAACCATCATTTACAATGTTGATCCAGTTGTGCCTACCGCTTATATTGAGAAACCACCTTTCCCTGTTAGGATAAAGGAACATGCTAAGGTATCAACTGTGGTTCGTAAGAGTAATCTAAAAACATCTAAGCCCCCTTTAACAAATCAAAGTAGAGCCTAGTGTTGCTATGGTTAAAGATCTCTTGGTAGAAAATATTGATGGGCATGTTATCTACTTCTGTGATGAAGCTGCTAGAATTGCTAAACCCGATGAAAAAGATAAACATAGAGCCATAGGAGGCATGCCTGTTGTCTCAGTCAAAATAGGAGATCGTTGATATCATGGTTTATGTGATTTGGGTGCTAGTGTGAGTGATATCCCTTTTACCTTATACCAAGAAATTATGGATGAAATAGCACCTGCTGAAATAGAAGACATTGATGTTACTATTAAACTTGCTAATAGAGACACTATCACACCACTTGGGATTGTTAGAGATGTTGAAGTCTTGTGTGGGAAAGTAAAATACCCTACTGATTTTCTAGTCCTCGGTTCCCCACAAGATGACTTTTGTCCCATTATCTTTGGTAGACCTTTCTTGAGCACCGTCAATGCTAAGATAGATTGTGAAAAACAAACTGTCGGTGTTAGTTTTGGTAATGTGTCTCATGAGTTTAATTTTTCCAAGTTTAGTAGACAACCTCATGATAAAGCGCTACCTAGTAAAGATGAAATAATTGGTCTTGCTTCCATTGCTGTGCCTCCTACAGATCCATTAGAACAATATTTGCTTGACCATGAAAATGATATGCACTTGCGTGAAAGAAATGAAATAGATCAAATTTTCTTTGAACAACAACCTCTCCTGAAACACAATTTGCCTATTGAAACTCTTGGAGGTCATCCTCCACCTAAAGGTGATCCTGTGTTCGAATTGAAACAATTACCTGACACTTTGAAGTATGCTTATCTTGATGAGAAAAAGATATATCCTGTTATTATTAGTGCTAACCTTTCAGAACATGAAGAAGAAAGATTATTAAAGGTTCTGAGGAAGCATCGGGTTGTTATTGGATATACTCTTGATGATTTTATGGGCATTAGTCCCACTCTATGCCAGCACAAGATTAATATGGAACCTGATGCTAAACCCGTTGTTGATCACCAACGGCGATTGAATCCTAAGATGAAGGAAGTGGTAAGAACTGAAATATTAAAACTTCTGGAAGCAGTTATAATCTATCCTATTGCTGATAGTAGATGGGTAAGTCCCGTTCATTGTGTCCCTAAGAAAGGAGGTATTACCGTTGTTCCTAATGATAAGAATGAACTCATTCCATAAAGAATTGTTACATGCTATAGAATGGTAATTGATTTTAGAAAATTAAATAAAGCTACTAGGAAGGATCATTACCCTCTGCCTTTCATTGATCAAATGTTAGAAAGATTATCTAAGCACACACACTTTTGCTTCCTAGATGGATATTCTGGTTTCTCTCAAATACCTGTGTCACAACCCGATCAAGAAAAAACCACCTTTACTTGCCCTTTTAGAACCTATGCTTATAGACGCATGCCTTTTGGTTTATGCAATGCACCTGCTACCTTTCAAAGATGTATGACCGCTATATTCTCTGATTTTTGTGAAAAGATTGTGGAGATTTTCATGGATGATTTTTCCGTTTACGGAAGTTCTTTTGATGATTGCTTAAGCAACCATGATCGAGTTTTGCAGAGATGTGAACAAACTAATCTTGTCTTGAATTGGGAGAAGTGCCACTTTATGGTTAATGAAGGCATTGTCTTGGGGCACAAAATATCTGAACGAGGTATTGAGGTGGATAAAGCTAAAGTTGATGCAATTGAGAAAATGCGATGTCCTAAAGATATTAAAGGTATTCGCAGTTTCCTTGGTCATGATGGTTTCTATAGGAGGTTCATTAAAGACTTCACTAAAATTTCTAGGCCTCTTACTAATCTTTTGCAAAAGGATATTCCTTTTGTTTTTGATGATGATTGTGTGGAAGCCTTTGAAACACTCAAGAAAGCCCTGACCTCTGCACCTATCGTTCAACCACCTGATTGGAACTTGCCTTTGAAATTATGTGTGATGCTAGTGATTATGCTGTTGGTGCTGTTCTAAGACAAAGAGTAGATAAGAAACTGAATGTTATCCATTATGCTAGTAAAACTCTAGACAATGCTCAACGAAATTATGCTACTACTGAAAAAGAATTTGTAGCGGTCGTGTTTGCTTGTGATAAATTTAGATCCTATATTGTTGACTCAAAAGTAATTGTTCACACCGACCATGCTTCTATAAAATACCTTATGGAAAAGAAAGATGCTAAGCCTAGACTTATTAGGTGGGTTCTCTTGCTCCAAGAATTTGACTTGTATATTGTTGATAGGAAGGGAGCTGAGAACCCTATAGCTGATAACTTGTCTAGGTTAGAAAATATTCTTGATGACCCACTACCTATAGATGATAGTCTCCCTGACGAACAGTTAGCTGCAATAAGTGTTTCACAAAACACCCCTTGGTTTGCTGATTATGCTAATTACATTGTCGCTAAATATATACCACCTAGCTTCACATACCAACAAAAGAAAAAATTCTTCAATGACTTGAGACATTACTTTTGGGATGACCCACATCTTTATAAAGAAGGGGTAGATGGTATTATTAGACGTTGTGTACCTGAGCATGAACAGGAACAAATCCTACGGAAATGCCATTCCGAAGCTTATGGAGGACATCATGCGGGAGATAGAACTGCTCATAAGGTACTACAATCTGGTTTTTATTGGCCTACTCTCTTCAAATATGCCCATAAGTTTGTCTTGTCTTGTGATGAATGTCAAAGAATTGGTAATATCGGTAAGCGTCAAGAAATGCCTATGAATTATTCACTTGTTGTTGAACCATTTGATGTTTGGGGTTTTGCTTATATGGGACCTTTTCCATCCTCTAATGGGTACACTCATATTTTGGTTGCTGTTGATTATGTCACTAAGTGGGTAGAAGCTATTCCAACTAGTAGTGCTGATCACCACACCTCCATTAAAATGCTTAAAGAGGTTATCTTCCCGAGGTTTGGAGTTCCTAGATATTTAATGACTGATGGTGGTTCACACTTTATCCATGGTGCTTTCCGTAAGATGCTTGCTAAATATGATGTTAACCATAGAATTGCATCACCCTATCATCCTCAATCTAGTGGTCAAGTTGAACTTAGCAATAGAGAAATAGTATTAATATTACAAAAAACTGTCAATAGGTCTCGCAAGAATTGGTCGAAGAAATTAGATGATGCACTTTGGGCCTATAGAACAGCTTATAAAAATCCTATGGGTATGTCTCCATATAAAATGGTATATGGTAAAGCTTGTCATTTGCCTCTAGAATTAGAACATAAGGCATTTTGGGCAATTAAAGAACTTAACTATGATTTCAAACTTGCCGGTGAGAAGAGGCTATTTGATATTAGCTCAGTTGATGAATGGAGAACCCAAGCCTATGAAAATGCCAAGCTATTTAAAGAAAAAGCAAAAATATGGCATGACAAAAGAATCCAAAAGCGGGAATTTAAAATAGGAGACTATGTTCTTTTGTTCAACTCTCGTTTAAGATTTTTTGCAGGTAGTCTTCTCTCCAAATGGGAAGGACCTTATATTATCGAAGATGTTTATCGTTCTGGAGCTATCAAGATTAATAACGCCGAAGGTACTAACCCGAAGGTGGTCATTGGACAAAGAATTAAGCATTATATCTCAGGTACGCCTATTAATGTTGAAAGCAATGTTATCCAAACCATGACACCGGAGTTACACATAAAAGAAACCTTCTGGAACACTCCAGAATTCTTAAAAATAGGAGGTACGTGATACGGTAAGTAAATGGACTCCGAAAAATCCGCAAAAATATTTTTTGTCAGTTTTGGAATATTTTAAAATTTTGGAAATAAAAAAAATAAACCGGAAGGTGATAGAGGTGAGCACGATACACCAGGGCGCGCTAGACCCCCCAGGGCGCGCCCTGGTGGTTTGTGCCCACCTCAGATGCCTCCCCGACTCTGTTTTCTCTCCATATGCTTGTTTTCCAAGAATAAAAATTCTCTATATATACCCCCGACTGTTTTGACAACCGCATCGCAGAAAAATCCTCTATTCTTGTTTCTTGCTGTTTTCTCGTTATATCTAGATCTCTATGGTTCCAACAAGCTCCTCCAGGGACAAGTTCTTCGACAAGGTCATCAACCCGTACTTGCCGGAGGTGATGAGGCACCCTCAAGCCATTGAGATGCGTGAGGGGGTGCTCCACATCCGCGATGTTCAGGGACCCAAGAAGACCGGAAGCGTGGAGGCTAGGCTCGAGGCGGTGGAACAAGAAGTTTTCAAGTGCCAGAAGATGGTGGAGTGCGGACTTAGTGCCAATCACTCCATGATCACGGAATTCACCCGTTATCAGGTGGTGGATGGCCGGTTTGTGAAGGACATCATCTCCACCCTCAACGAGCAAATAAATTTTCTGCAGAGCCAAGTTTATGATCTTCAAAACCAAGTCTTTGAATATGAGGCAAGATTTAAAGGTATGAGTTTAGCTGCCAGTTGCAGGACACAGGGGACTCTTGCGTCAACTTATGATGGGGAGCCCTTGCCCTGGAAGCTGGAGGACAAGCATACTACATCATCACCACCACCTACTTCATCTCCACCACCTTCTTCATCACCACCACCAAAGGAGACTTGAGCACGGGTATGGGCACTCCCCTTGGCTTGAGCCAAGCTTGGGGGAGGTGCCCCGGTATCGTATCACCATCACTTTTATTCACCTTTACCTATTTTAGTTTGATCTTTAGTTTCCCTTTGCTTTAGTTGAATAAAAGTTTAGCATGATCTATTTTCGTGTGTTAGTTTCGTGGCCTATCTATCTATGTAATCGAGTGAAAGTTATATAATAAAGTTTAGTTTGAGTTTTTGTCTCTCTACTTTCTTGTTGCAATCAAAATAAAAGGAAAGAGAAATAAATGAAAAGGATCATATGCTAATCTTATGGTGAGTAATGACATCACATAAAGAAAGTATAAGTAGTAAAATTTATTGGAAATTGACACACATATCATTGGTCAATGATGCAATTCATGAAAGAATTAATAAGGGAAGAGAAGATCCACATGCAAATACACTATCTTGGACATCTTTTATGATTGTGAGCCCCATTAAATATTATATGCCAAAATTGTTGATGTTGGACAAGGAAGACAACGTAATGATTTATGTTTGTTCATATCCACATAGAAGTTATATTGTCATAGATCCTTCAACATGTGGTGCTTGCCCAATATCTTTGCTAGCCAAAAATTCCGCACTAAGTAGAGATACTACTTGTGCATCCAAAAACCCCAAACCAAATTCATTCTTTGAGAGTCCACCATACCTACCTATGGATCGAGAAATATCCTTCAAGTAAGTTGTCACCGGTGCAATAAGGCAATAAAAATTGCTTCTAAAAAAGTGTTTTGATCAATTAGTGTAAGAGAAAATTGAGCGTTATACAAACTTATGATGGCAAAGTAATAAAAGTGACGGACTGCTGTCGGCGTTCTGGATACCAGGGTACCCAGACTTGCCTGCTTGCGGCCCAAGACATGGCCCACCTGGCAGTCCGTACGGCCCTGTGCAGCCTCAAGGTAAGGCCCTCGCGAGGAACCCATCCTCGTGAGGAGGACAGCGTCAGGTAGGGGGGAAGGCCTCCCTGTTGGAAATATGCCCTAGAGGCAATAATAAATTAGTTATTATCATATTTCCTTGTTCATGATAATCGTTTATTATCCATGCTATAATTGTATTGATTGGAAACTCAAATACATGTGTGGGTACATAGACAACACTGTGTCCCTTGTATGCCTCTAATAAGACTAGCTCGTTGATCAAAGATGGTTAAGGTTTCCTAGCCATAGACATGAGATGTCATTTGATAACGTGATCACATCATTAGGAGAATGATGTGATGGACAAGACCCAAACTGTGAACGTAGCATATGATCGTGTCAGTTTATTGCTATTGTTTTCTGCATGTCAAGTATCTGTACCTATGACCATGAGATCATGCAAATCACTGACACCGAAGGAATACCTTGTGTGTATCAAACGTCACAACGTAACTGGGTGACTATAAAGATGCTCTACAGGTATCTCCGAAGGTGTCTATTGAGTTGGCATGGATCAAGACTGGGATTTGTTACTCCGTGTGACGGAGAGGTATCTCAGGGCCCACTCGGTAATACAATATCATAATGAGCCTTGCAAGCAAAGTGACTAAAGTGTTAGCCACGGGATCTTGTATTACGGAATGAGTAAAGAGACTTGCCGGTAACGAGATTGAACTAGGTATGGAGATACCGACGATCGAATATCGGGCAAGTAACATACTGATGAACAAAGGGAACATCGTACAGGATTAACTGAATCCTTGACATAGAGGTTCAACCGATAAAGATCTTCGTAGAATATGTAGGAACCAATATGGGCATCCAGGTCCCGCTATTGGTCAGCGACCGTAGAGGTGTCTCGGTCATGTCTATATAGTTCTCGAACCCGCAAGGTCTGCACACTTAACGTTCGGTGACGTTTCAGTAGTATTGAGTTATGCATGGTGGTGACCGAAGGTTATTTGGAGTCCCGGATGAGATCCCGTACATCACGAGGAGCTCCGGAATGTTCCGGAGGTAAAGATTTATATATGGGAAGTCATATTTTGGCGACCGGAAAAGTTTCGGGTTTTTCCGGTATTGTACCGGGAAGCTTCTAGAAGGTTCCGGAAACTTCCGGAGGAGTCTGGAAGTCCACCAAGGGTTCCACCACGTCCCAAGGGTTTGCACGGGCTGAGGGGAGGCGCCCTGGCCTTATTGGGCCAGGCGCACAAGTCCCTCAAGGCCCATGTGGCTTGGGAGAGGTGGAAAGTCCACCTGTTTATGGAAAGGGAGGGAATTGGACTAGGAGTCCAACTCCTCCCCGTTGGCTGCGCCCTAGGGCTTGGAGGGGCTGATCTCCATGCCCCTCCACCTATATATAGAGGGGAGGGGGCGCCCCAAGAGCACACATGAAGCCCTTGGCGCCCCTCTCTCTCCCTAGATCATTTTCTCCTCCGTTCGCGGTTTTGGTAGCGCTAGGCGTAGCCCTGCCGGGATAGCACCACCACCGCCGCCACCACGCCGTCGTGTTGCCGGAGAAGTCATCTACCTCTCCGCTCTCCCTTGCTGGATCAAGGAGGCGGAGATCGTCATCGAGCTGTACGTGTGCTGAACGCGGAGGTGCCGTCCGTTCGGCGCTAGATCGAAAGGACCGTGATTGGATCGCGGGACGGATCGTGATTGGATCGCGGGACGGCTTGCGATTTGGATAGCGAAGACGTTCAACTACATCAACCGCGTTTCTTAACGCTTCCCGCTTAGCGATCTACAAGGGTACATAGATCCACTCTCCCTCTCGTAGATGCTCATCACCATGGATAGATCTTGCGTGTGCGTAGGAATTTTTTTGTTTCCCATGCAACGTTCCCCAACACTCCCCAGGCCTCCTCCTGAGCAGCAGAGATCCCTATGCAACGCCGGGCCTCAGGAGGTTAGGGGTAACGACAGCCAGGCCAGGCGGGCGCCAGCGTGCCAGAAAGACCAGTTTCCTCTTTTGCGCAAAGGTGACAAGGACGAACGCGGGTTCCCAAGGAGCCCCGCCAAAGGTTTCCATTCTGGTGCAACAGGACCGGGTCAGCGAGCGCGGTAGGACGGATGTCACCAGCGAGCCCACCACCGCGTCACTACCACCAACTTTGCAGGCGAAGACCGCCTTTTGTCAGGATCAGATGTACCTCCTGTCCCCTTTCAAAATTGGCCGTTGTGGGATCCCTTCCCGCCATTGCGAAAAGGGAAGAGGACCCGGGCCGCTATAAGTAGAGGCGAGGTAGCTCGGTAGAGAGGGAGGAACCACCACACAAACACACCGCTGTACTTGTTCATCCACAAACCTCCTCGCGAGCCAATCCACCAAAGGCAGGAGTAGGGTTTTACGCTTCGCAGCGACCCGAACCTGGGTAAACTCTCGTGTGTCATCGTCTTCCTCGCCATCGAGCGGGGTGTTGTGTTGTGAGCTTGGAGGGGGCGAAGCTGTTGGGGAATCTTCGCACACGCCCCTGGGTTCGAATTCCTTAGGGTTTTGCGGAGCCCGAAATCCGACAACTGCATAATAAAGGTTGCTATCATAGGGGGCAATATAGTGTGACGTTCTTTTACATTAAGGGATTGGGCATACAAACCAATAAGCGCATGACAACCTCTGCTTCCCTCTATGAAGGGACTATCTTTTACTTTTATGTATTTACTTTTATGCAAAGAGTCAAAGTATTCTTCCCTATTCCTTTTTACTTTTTCCTTTTGCAAGCATCATGTGGTGAGGAAAGATCTAGGCACATATATCCAGTTGGATATGGGTGGGCATGAGTTATTATTGTTGACATAACCCTTGAGGTGAATACGTTGGGAGGCGAAACTGTAAGCCCCTATCTTCCTATGTGTCCGGTTGAAACTTTTTGTTCATGGGTATGCCGTGAGTGATAGCAATCATAGAAGACTAAATGATGGTTGAGTATGTGGACTTGCCAAAAGGCTCCGACATGAGACCCTTCCTGAAAATATGATGAATTGTACTTGCAAAGTTGACTGAGAACATAGTTTGTTGGTTTTCAATAAGGTTTAGACTTCATACTTTTATGTTGTGATGAATTGTTACTTTTTCATGAGAAGCTATATGATAAAAGTGTATTGAATAAGTTTTATGTTAGAGTTTGTTGCTGTTATGATAATAAGCATGATGCTACCATGTCCGTATTTTGTTTTTATCGACACCTCTCTCTCAAATCATGTGGACATGCTTTTCAATATCGGTTTTCGCTTGAGGACAAACGAGGTCTAAGCTTGGGGGAGTGATTCTAATGCCTTTTCTCTCGTAATATGCAAGGTTTACACAAAGAGGTAGAATACCGGCAGCTGGAATTCTGGACCCAAGAAAAGCACATCAGAGATACCTATTCTGCACAACTCCAATGAAGCTGAAATTTTACGGAGATTATTTTTGTATTAAATAAAAAATACTGGAGCAGAAAAGTACCAAAGGGTCCAATCTGGTGGGCACAACCCACCAGGGCGCGCCAGACCCCCCTGGGCGCGCCCTGATGGGTTGTGGCCTCCTCGGCCCACCTCCGATGCCCATCTTCTGATATATAGTCACATTTAACCTAGAAAAAAAATCAGAGGAGGACTTTCGGAACGAAGCGCCGCCGCCTCGAGGCGGAACTTGGACAGGAGCACTTTTGCCCTCCGGCGGAGCGATTCCGCCGGGGGAACTTCCCTCCCGGAGGGCGAAATAGAAGCTATCGTCATCACCAACACCCCTCTCATCTTTGGGAGGCCAATCTTCATCAACATCTTCAACAACACCATCTCCTCTCAAACCCTAGTTCATCTCTTGTGTTCAATCTTTGTACCGGAACCTCAGATTGGTACCTGTGGGTGACTAGTAGTGTTGATTACCTTGCGTAGTTCATTACTATATGGTTTACTTGGTGGAATATTATATGTTCAGATCCATTATGCTATTCAATACCTCTATGATCTTGAGCATGATTATTATTTGTGAGTAGTTACCTTTGTTCTTGAGGTCACGGGAGAAGTCATGTTGCAAGTAATCATGTGAATTTGATATGTGGTACATGCTGTTCGAAATGTGTTCTTGAGGTCACGGGAGAAGGCAGCGAGGAAAGGCTCGGGCACATGCTGTTCGAAATGTGGTAAGCCGTCCACCTTCCTAGGCCCACCTATAGGAAGTTGCCTCTGCCCCACCAGTCAGGATATCAGGCGGCCCCAATAGTCAGGAGGAGAGACACACAAAAAACTAGTCGGGAGGTAACAGTCAAAGGTTTTGACCGGACGGCAGTGCAACGTTCGGGCTTTTGTGAGCAGTTGGTGGAGGGGGGAGGGCAAAAGTGAGCAAAGTTCTATCTCTTGGGCAAAACTGAGCACAAGTAAGCAACGAGGGGCACAGAAATATAAATACCAATAATAAAAGGCAGCGAGGTAATTTAAGAGTTTTTGTATTAGTGTTTAAGTAGACCAGGGGGCCATAGTGTTCGCTAGAGGCTTCTCCCTTTAAAATAGAATTCGGTGGGTAAACAAATTACTGGTTGGCAATTGACAGAATTGCGAATATTTATGACATGTTATTCACGGAAATGATCATGTATATAGCAATCACGTCCATAAACAAGTGGACCGAAACGATTCTGCATCTACTACTATTACCTCACTTCGAGAGCGCTTCTATGCTTGCCTCTCCAGGTATTAAGATCATAACAAACAGAGTAGTGCTTAGAGCAAGGTGACATGATGTAGACAAAATAAGACAAGCAATATGTTCAGATCCCATCGTTTTATCCTTAATGGCAACAATACAAATACGTGTCTTGTCCCCTTCTATCACGAGGATGTAGAGCACCGCAAGATTGAACCCACTACAACGCACCACTCTCACTGAAGATAAATCAATCTAGTTGGCCAAACCAAACCGATAGATCGGAGAGAAATAAGAAGCTATAATAATCATGCATAATAGAATTCAAAGGAGACTCGATTACTTTCAATGAATAATCGGATCATAAACCCACAATTCATTGGATCCCAACAAACACACCGCAAAAGAAGATTACATCGGATAGATCACCGTGGGAATCATGATGAACTTTGTATTGAAGATCAAAGAGAGAGAAGAAGCCATCTAGGTACTAGCTATGGACCCGTAGGTCCTTGGTGGGCTACTCACGCATCATCATGAAGGCAACAAGGTTGATGTAGATGGCCTCCATGGTCGATTGCCCCTTTGGCAAATTATTGGAATAGGTCTCCAGATGGCCTCCCGTCGGAATAGAGGCTTGCGGCGGCGGAAAATGTTTCGGGTGGCTCCCTGTTGGTTTCCCGATTTTAGAGAATTTATGGAGGTGGAATTAGGTCAGATGGAGCCATGAGGAGCCCAGAAGGCATCAAGGCGCGTCTACCCCCTGGGCGCGCCCTGTTGCCTTGCCATCTCCTCGTATTTCTTCTGGACTCCTCCCGAAGCTCCCCGGGTCTCTTTTGTCAAGAAAAATCGTCAAAAAGTTTCGTAGCGTTTGGACTTCGTTTGGTACATATTTCCTGGAAAACCAAAAACAGGCAAAAACAGCAATTGGCACTGTGTTAATAGGTTAGTTCCCCAAAATGATATAAAATAGCATATAACTGCATATAAAGTATCCTAGATTGATAATATAATAGCATGGAACAATCAAAACTTATAGATACGTTGGAGACGTATCAGCATCCCCAAGCTTAATTCCTGTTACCCAACATGCTACCCAACATGTAATCTCTTTTAAGTATGAACACCGAGAAACGATGAAGTAATTGATATCAACCTAATAATATCCATAAGCATAAATAGCATAATCATTACTTTTCAAAATATGTGATCCCTAAAGAATGTTATTCCCTACTCATTTTATCATATTAAGCATGGCATGACTTCGTCTTCACTGCATAAGTATAAATCATGAGCATCCCGGTGTCAAACTAGGCAATTGGATTGTACTTCTAACACACTTCAGCATTTTCAATTTCACACAATACATGAGCGTGAACCATGGATATACCATATGGGTGGAATAGAGTATGGTGGTAGATATCAAAGGAGTCAAAATGGAAAATAAAGTCTCGCATCAACTAGGCGGATCAACGGGCTATGGAGATGCCCATCAATCGATATCAATGCGAGGAGTAGGGATTGCCATGCAACATATGCACTAGAGCTATAAGTGTATCAAAGCTCAAAGGAAGCAAAGTGGGTGTGCATCCAACTTGCTTGCTCATGAAGACCTAGGGCATTTGAGGAAGCCCGTCATCGGAATATAAAAGCCAAGTTTTATAATGAAAATTTCCCACTAGCATATGAAAATGACAACTCAGGAGCCTCTCTATATGAAGAATATGGTGCAACTTTGAGGCACAATTGTGGTAAATGGATACTAACACTGCCCCTTCTCTTTTTTCTCTCTCTCTCTCTTATATATATATATATAGGAAAAATACATCCTACCACCCAGGGGTAGTTACCCCACATGTTCCATATACTAGCGTGTGGTAGTATATATATATACTAATTTATCATTTTAAATATGTTCATATATTATATATAAGATTTTTCAAAGTGGGTTATATGAAAAAAATTACAAGTTGACCCATGATTTTTATTATATTTGTTAAATACATATATATTTGTACGTAAAAAAGAGCATACTCAAAATACGATAGATACTACCAAGAAAATAATATATATACTATCTAAACATTATTATATACTACATACTACGCATACATACTCTCCGATTTGATAGATACTACATACAACATACATAACGCAAGTGGTGGTAACTACCACCGGTGGTGTATATATATATACAGAACGTCTATTCTGACATTGGGTGCAGAATAACTATTCTCACACCACTTCCTAAATGCACGGCTAACGTGAGTGCACGGCATCCATATCAAATGAGCACTACAATGTCAGCAGAAAAAACTGCACGCGTTTTTTCGGCACCGTTTTCGCTCCAGTTTCTAAACCGTTTGCCGGAAAAAGGCATATAATATACCGTTGGATAGCTATAGAAAATGCGCAACTTTTCTAGATTCGTCACGGTTTAAGAGCCCTTTTGAAAATAGTGGGCGTCCGACGAGTGGCAGCGAACGTATTTTCGCGATTTTTTCTAAACCGCTCGTTGGAATGAAGCAAACGATACGGCGTTGGAAAGATATCGTCAAAGCGCAACTTCTTCATGTAGATCAGTCTCTCTAATTACTTACGGTTTAAGAGTAATTTCAAATTACTCAAACACGGAATTCTGTTTTTCAATTTTTTCAATTTTTCCGGTACGGTTTTCGCTGCAGTTTTTTAACCGTTTGTCGGAACGAGGCGGGTGATACGGCGTTGTAAAGCTATGGAACAAGCGCAATTTTCATATGTTTGGCATTTGTTGAGATTCCTAACGGTTTTAAATGAATTTTGAAAATGGTGCGGCTGCCTACGAGAGACAGCGGCCTTTTTTCTTGATTTTCCCCAAACTGCTCGTCGGAATAATGCAAATGATACGACGTTGGAAAGATGACGACGAGACCCAACTTTTTCATGTAGAACACTTCCTCTAATTCCTTACGGTTTAAGAGCACTTTTGATTTTACTGAAATGTGGACACTCTGTTTTCCGCAACACCAAAATCAACGCGTGAACCGCATCAGACAAAAGAACGTGCTGCTTCAGACCGAAAAACGCACTGCATCAGAATGGCAAGTGAACTTCATGGTTTGTTTCGTCAAACGTAAATTTTTTGAAACGAGGAAGTGGACAGAGTTTCACACCGGGCGTAAGTGAACCGCAACGCTATCGAAAAGTGAACCACATTGCTTTTTTATCTTTCTACTAAGCGAACAAACAAAGTTTCCAATGAGTGCATCAGTCTAGATTGTAGTCGAGTCAAGAGAATTGCAATATTCATTCTTTTCCTTTTCAGTTTGTTTACAAACGCATCCGAACTATATGGACGAGGCTAGGAAACCTCATGTTCCTTTGAAGTGAACCAACAAGTTTGTTATCGAACTGCATTCTTTTTACTTTGAAAAAAGCCCTGTAAATTTACATAAAAACACTAAGAAATGAAAAAAAAATCAAAGCCTTATGTCCTGGGTCCAATTACGTTGACCCTACCAGCGCCAACCGCACTGCAAGCCTGACGCTGGTGAGCTGCACGCCCGCATTACAGATCCGCATGCCAACGAACTGAACCAACATCGCGCCCTGAGCTGCATGTTCTGCCCAAACCGCCGTTGCTTGGCGCTATCGATTCAAACCGCATTCGAAGACCTAGACGACGTGGAGAATTGAATCCAAGGACTGAAACACACACACACCAACACGATTTCACCCACTAGTCGCTTGGTGAGGAGATCATCAGGGCCATCCAGTGTTCTCTGTACAGCACGATCCTGCTGGTGTCTGGCAGCGTTAGTGGGAGGGGAGGCATGCGCAATGCTTGGGGAGAGGTAGGCCAGGACCGAGCAGCTGCCACCGTGGTGGCCAGTGTAACGTAAACTACACGGCCGGGTCGACAAAACAGCGGGCCACGAGTCAGCAAACTGCATGAGCCGGTGTTCCTTCCACAATGAAGAAGGAGGAGAGGTGGTAAATGGTGACACATGGGGTAGTCGCTGGAGCCGCACGACAACACTCGGGCGACCGAACCACGTGAAGATCCAGGGCGAACTGCACGGGAGTGTGCCGGCTGGACGAACTACACGGAGAGTGCCCAAAGGAGTGCACGGCCGCATCCCCACATCCGAACCGCACGAGTGTGTTGCCGGCTTGAGGAGCTTGAAGATGAGAGACTGAGAACCCCCGGTCGGTGGCGTCAAGGAGGTGGCAGCAAGGCTCCCGTCAGCGACGTCGCGTAGCAGTAGAGCACCTCTCCGCCACACACGACCGTGGGAGGCGGCGATGAGCGGATAAGCCTTGGATTTTGCAAGGATCTTGCCAGATCCGTCCAGCGTGGGGAGGGCGGTGCTCGACTGTCGAGCACGGCAGAGGAGGCTTGCTGCAGCTGAATCCATCGCTGGGGCTTGTGTTGGATGAAGGCCACGACATGGAAGACCGGGTTGCAATGGACTGGACGCCAGGAGGTGTTGGCTACGCACGTAGAAGGCGACATTGAGGTCGCCGAGGAGGCGCCGAGATTGGCTGGTGGCTGCGCGCCGCCGTCGTCTGTGGTGAGCAGGGCGGACTAGATCCCGTCGGGATCCGGTGACTCCCGATGCAGAAGGTGAGTGCGCTGCGGGAGGGGCGCCGGGGTGCTACAAGTAGCTGGGGGAGGAGCGTCGGGGAGGAGCGTGTCGCTGGGGGATGAGCGCCGGGGAGCTGCGTGTCGCTGTGTGGGGTGGGCGTGGCCCTGGCTGAAGGAAGGAGGTGGAGGGGCTAAGGTACTGGGTGGATGAGAGGAGTCAGGGGCATTTTCTTTTCTTTTATCGGTGCGTGCGATTCGGTTTGCCTGGCGCTTCTCTGTTTGGATGGGTGTTGTTAGAATAAGATTTTTAGTGTCAGAATAAGACTCTTAAGGGTGGTGTCAAAATAGACCCACTATATATATATATATATATATATATTTCATGATGGGCTTTTCTTTTTTCGCCCCCCTTTCTTTTCTCTTTTTTATTTTATTTTATTTTATTTTTGTCTGGAGTCTCATCCCGAATTTTGGGGGAATCATCGTCTCCATCATCCTTTCCACACTGGGACACTGCTTTAATAATGATGATTATCACACTTTATTTACTTACAACTCAATATTACAACTCAACATAAAACAATATGACTCTATATGAATGCCTCTGGCAGTGTCCCAGGATGTGCAATGATCTAGCGTAACATGTAGACAATGATGAACGGTGGCTTCGCCACAAGTACTTTGTCAGCTATATGATCATGCAAAGCAATATGATGATGAACACACAAGTCATGTGATGGAACGGTGGAAGTTGCATGGAAATATATCTCGGAATGGCTATGGAAATACCATGATAGGTAGGTATATGGTTGCCATTTTGAGGAAGGTATAAGGAGGCTTATGTGTGATAGAGCATATCATATCACGGGGTTTGGATGCACCGGCGTAGGTCACATCGACTCTCAAGGTGAGACTGGGCAATGCACGGTACCGAAGAGGCTAGCAATTACGGAAAGGTGAGAGTGCGTATATCCATGGATTCACATTAGTCATAAAGAACTCACATACTTATTGTAAAGCCTTATTAGCTCTCTCGAATCAAAGTACTACCGCATACCTCTAGGTAGGAGGTTGGTAGGAGTTAACCATCACGCGCCCCCGATTCAAACAACACGATAGGATTTCATTTCAGACATAAAAATGCTCATACATCATCACCATGCCATGATTAATACTTAGCTGAATTTACAAATAACAAGCTTTAATTACCTATATTTCTACTAACCAACAATCATGTAATCATGCCCTTCCATATTACTACATCAATATAATCAACTCATGTTTCTTCTTTAGTGAGCTACATGATTTTTTTTATTATATCCCCCTCGAATACCTATCCATTTTGGAATAGTCTTATAACTCATGCCATTTACCGTTAACATTGCTTATTATACTCTCAGAAATATTTAAGTGAAGCATGAGATTTCTACAAAATCTGAACGCCGCCGTGCTCTAAAAGATATAAGTGAAGCACTAGAGCAACTGCCTAGCTCAAAAGATATAAGTGAAGCATAAAGAGTATTCTAAAAATTATGATAACAGCGTGTCTCTCTCAAATATGTGTGTCCATCAAAAAATGATTGTGTAAAACTAAAAAGAAAAACAAAATATAATACATGACGCTCCAAGCAAAACACATATCATGTCATGAATAAAAATATAGCTTCAAGTGATATACCGATAGATTGGAGAAATTTGTATATCAATATTGTGTAAAAAATTCAGATAAAAAATACATTCGGGTAAAATCTGATAAATTCTACACTGGACACAAAAGTTTCTGTTTTTGCACCGTATCAATTCTACTCTCTTCCAAATTATCCCAAAGACTTTACTTGGCACAAACACTAATTTAAACATAAAAAAACAATCATTACAGTAGCAATAATCATGTCAACATGCGAAAATAGAAAGTAAAACAATTTTTTTAAGATAAGTATTGGGTTGCCTCCCAACAAGCGCTGTTGCTTTATGCCCCTAGCTAGGCATAATGCATAGTATCAAGTATTGTAATAATCAATAGAACGATCCACCTTACTGAAATCATATTCCCTTATTTCAGAAGCAAGTTTTCTAATTGGTAAGCAAAATAATAGAAGGGACTAAATTTCACAATGCAAGGATCCGTGAGATCCAGTTCAGGAAGAGGAGGAGGCTCCTCTTTAGGCTTTTCATAAGTAATTGCCAATTCCTCATTGTATAAGTTTAGATAAGGATACTTCATTAATTCTCTCTCAAATAGAAAATCCAATCCAAGATTTCGTATGACAAATTGATCACTGTGTTTGGAAATTTTATCAACTAAAACATTGGGTGGAACCTTTTTTCTAAGATTCTCATCATAAGCAGCATAATCCGTTGTTCTTAATTTCCTTATTTGTTCCAAATCATAAAGAATTCCCTCTATTGGTGGGCACTCACCATTAACCCTATAATTAGCAAATATTTCTCTAGCCTCTTGCATAAGATTGAATTCATGAACGAGAAATATTGTAGCTAGATGTTTTGTAGAGGCATCCCTAATATTAGAGAATTCTAGAAACAATCATTGAATAAAAGGATGCATGTGCATGAATTTTCTCTCCAATTCAACTATAAGCAAAGATATAGCATCCCCATAACTAGTAGTTCTACCAAGAATTGATCCTCCTATCAAAGGTAACGAGCCAACACAAGTGAAATTTTTTCCTAAATCACACGTTTCCCTATAATATTGCCACTACCTATCCAGAATTTCTTTGTTTGCATAATAGGTTCTGCTTTAGAACGATATTCATCAACAAGATTATCAAGTTTTTCTTTGGCAACTTCATCAAAGCTTCTTTTAGTACTATCATTATGTGGTGAAGTTGGATGATCAAAAGCTTCCTCACTAGCGGCAGAGGCATCACTAATTTCTTCAAACTCAGACATGATAGCAATTTCAAACAAGCAAACAAACAAGTAGAGTAGATAACTAAGCAAACAAGCAAATATAAATATTTTTGCATTTTTGATTTTTATACAAAGTAAAATATAACAGTAAAGAAAAAATATAACAAGTGAAAGATAATTTATGTGTAGGGACTGACGTGGCTTGAGACTGCGTCGGTATTTCCCCAAAGAGGAAGGGATGATGCAGCACAGCGATGGTAAGTATTTCCCTCAGTTATGAAACCAAGGTATCGAACCAGTAGGAGGATCAAGCAACACTATGTAAACAGCACCTGCACACAAAGAACAAATACTTGCAACCCGAC
The DNA here is from genome assembly GCA_039707655.1 of Elymus sibiricus. Lineage (NCBI taxonomy): Eukaryota > Viridiplantae > Streptophyta > Magnoliopsida > Poales > Poaceae > Elymus > Elymus sibiricus. The sequence continues at coordinate 413,083,198 of CM077667.1, forward strand.
GAGAAAGAGAGGTTGTCAATCTCTCCACGGTAAAAAGATAGATTAGGTTGTAATAGATTGGATAGATAGATCTCGCAAGAACACAAAATAAAAGAGGCAAATAAAAAGTGCAGCAAGGTATTTTTGGGTTTTGGAACAATAGATCTGAAAACAAAAGCGGCAAAAAGATAGATCAGAAAGCAATATGTTGGAAAAGTAGACCCGGGGGCCGTAGGTTTCACTAGTGGCTTCTCTCATGAGTATAGCACACGGTGGGTGAACAAATTACTGTTGAGCAATTGATAGAAGATCAAATAATCATGACGATATCCAAGGCGATGATCATTATACAGGCATCACGTCCAAGATTAGTAGACCGAAACGATTCTGCATCTACTACTATTGCTCCACACATCGACCGCTATCCAGCATGCATCTAGTGTATTAAGTTCATGGAAAAACGGAGTAATGCAATAAGAACGGTGACATGATGTAGACAAGATCTATTCATGTAGGAATAGACCCCATCTTTTTATCCTTAATAGCAACGATACATGCGTGCCTCGCTGCCCCTTCTGTCACTGGGAGAGGACACCGCAAGATCGAACCCATCACAAAGCACCTCTTCCCATGGCAAGATAAATCGATCTAGTTGGCCTAACTAAACCAAAGATTCGAAGAAGAAATACGAGGCTATAAGTAATCATGCATATAAGAGATCAAAGAAGACTCAAATAATATTCATGGATAGAAACTGATCATGAACTCAAAATTCATCGGATCCCAACAAACACACCGCAAAAAGTCAGTACATCAAATAGATCTCCAAGAGACCATTGTATTAAGAATCAAAAGAGAGAGAGGAAGCCATCTAGCTACTGCCTACGGACCCGTAGGTCTATGGTGGACTACTCACGCATCATCGGAGAGGCACGAATGAGGATGATGAACCCCTTCGTGATGGTGTTAGATTGGATCTCGCGGTTCTGGAACTTGCGGCGGCTGGATGTATTTCTCGTCGACACCTCTAGGGTTTCTGGAATATTTGGGTATTTATAGAGCTCAGAGGCGGTGGAGAAGGTTCCCGAGGCGGCCACAACTCACCAGGGCGCGCCCGGGGCCCCTAGCGCGCCCTGGTGTCTTGTGGGCGGCCTGGGCTCCCTGCTGGTTACTTCTTTGGCCCACTGGCCTCCTTCTGGTCCAAAAAAAATCTCCAAAAAGTTTTATCCCGATTGGACTCCGTTTGGTACTGATATTCTGCGAAGTAAAAAACAAGCAAAAATAGCAACTGACACTTGGCACTAAGTCAAAAGGTTCGTCCCAAAAAATTATATAAAGTTGCTATAAAATGATTGTAAAACATCCCAGAATGATAATATAACAACATGGAACAAGCAAAAATAATAGATACGTTGAAGACGTATCAGCATCCCCAAGCTTAATTCCTACTCGTCCTCGAGTTGGTAAATGATAAAAACAGAATTTTTGTTGTGGAGTGCTGCCTAACATGTTCATCACATATTCTTTTCTTTTGTAGCATGGACATTTGTACTTTTAGATGGTTCAAAGCAATAGTCTAGTTTTGACATAAAGACTTTAATACTCAAGCATGCCAACAAGCAACCATGTCTTTCAAAATATCAACACTAAAGAAAGTTATCCCTAGCCCATCATGCTCAATCATTGATCCATTCATGAAACACACTCAAATATTAACTACACCCAATGCACAATTATGATCATAGTGCACCCTAGTTGGTGCTTTATAAGAGAAGATGGAGACTCAAGCAAAAATAAAAATTGCATAAAGTAAATAGATAGTCCCTTCGCAGAGGGAAGTAGGGATTTGTAGAGGTGCCAGAGCTCAAAGCTTAAATTGAGAGAGAAAAATATTTTGGGTGGCATGCCTTTCCCGTCAATGAAAACGACAAATTAGTTCTCAATACTTTCCATGCTAGATATATCATAGGCGGTTCCCAAACATAAAATAAAGTTTATTCCTTTTCCACCATTCTTTCACAATCCATGGCTAGCCTTATCCACGGTTGCCTTCCATACCAACACTTTCCAAGGAATTATTATTTGACAACATAAAGTAAATTCCTTTTTCATTTCGGGACTGGGCATCCCTATTACTGCCGTACTCTCATGCAATGACAAGTGAATAAACACTCATCTTGAGAATAACACATCTAGCATGGAAAAATATTGGATACCCCTACCGTTTCATGAGCGGTACGAGCACACAAAAAGGAAAATTATTTTGAAAATTAGAGATGGCACATACAAATTTGCTTAGAACGGCATGGAAATACCGCATATAGGTAGTTATGGTGGACTCATAAGGCAAAACTGGGTTTAAGGATTTTGGATGCACAAGTAGTATTTCTACTTAGTACAAGTGGAGGCTAGCAAATAGATTGAGAAGCAACCAACCAAGAAACAAAAATTCACATAAACGGGCATTGAGCGTAACTAACACCGAATAATGCACCATAAGTAGGATGTAATTTCATTGCATAACTATTGACTTTCGTGCTTTAATAGGGACTCACAAACCTTAACACCAATATTCTTACTAAGGCATAATTACTCACCAACATGACTCACATATCACTATCATCATGTCTCAAAACTATTACAAGGAATCAAGTTTAATTTTTCCAATGATCTTCATGAAAGTTTTTATTATATCCCTCTTGAATATCTATCACTTTGGGACTAGTTTCATATATTGCCATTGCTTTTGACAAGCTCAAATAAATTTAAGTGAAGAACATGAGCATAAAAGTTTCATCTCTCAAAATAATATAAGTGAAGCATGAGAGAATTTCTTCAAATGTTACTAACTCTCAAATTAATCTAAGTGAAGCATGAGAGTGTTTCTTCAAAATTTCAAAGCACACCGTGCTCAAAAAGATATAAGTGAAGCACTAGAGCAATTCCATAGCTCAAAAAATTTAAGTGAAGCATATAGAGCAATTCTAACAAATCATTGCATAATTTTGGCTCTCTCGAATAGGTGTGTCCAGCAAGGATACTAGTGACAAACTAAAAAGCAAATCAAGCAAAGACTCGAATGGTACAAGATGCTCCAAGCAAAGCTCATGATATGTGACGAATAAATTTTTAGCTCCAAGTAAAATACCGATGGTCGTTAGAAGAAAGAGGGGATGCCACTCGGGGCGTCCCCAAGCTTAGTTGCTTGTTTATCCTTGGATATTATCTTGGGGGTGCTGTAGCATCCCCAAGCTTAGGCTCTTTTCACTCATTATTCCTTCATCCATCGTGATCTCACCCAAAACTTGAAAACTTCAATCACACAAAACTCAACAAAATCTTCGTGAGATCCATTAGTATAATAAAGCAAATCACAACTTTAAGTACTGTTGCAAACTCATTCAAATTTTATTATTGCATTATACCTACTTTATTTTAAATTTACCATGGCTTATACCCTTCAATACAAACCATATATTCATCAAAACAAGCACACAATGCAACGAAAACAAAATCTGTCCTAAACAGAAAAGCCTGTAGTAATCTGTACTCTAACCATACTTTTGTAACTCTTAAAATTCTGAAAAGTTAGGACAATGTAAAGAATTTGTATAGAAACACTTTGTTAAAATTTCAGCTCATTATCACGCTCCAGTAAAAAATGAAAATTCGCGCACTGGAGTCAAAGTTTCTGTTTCAGATTCAGCATTGTTTCTACTCATCTTGTGAATCATCCTAAAGGCTTTACTTGGCACAAACACTAAATTAAACATAAAAACACAATCATAACAGAGGCACAATTGTGTCAACACTCAAAAACAGAAAGGAAAAGATGAAAAAAAAATTATTCATTGGGTTGCCTCCCAACAAGTGCTATCGTTTTATGCCCCTAGCTAGGCATAATGCATAGATTCAAGTATTGTCATCTTTGGTTTTTGCTCCATAGGATGCTCTCAAGATTGATTCATATGGTTGCTTAATTATTGTTCTAGGGAAGTGTTCCATACCCTTTCTTAGTGGAAACTGAAATTTAATATTGCCTTCTTTCATATCAATCACGGCACCTATAGTATGATGGGACAAGACGGATTGCAATCAATATCAAGAACAATAAAATCTATGGGCACATAGTTCCTATTTGCAAGAATAATAACATCATTAATTCTTCTCAAAGGTTTTTTAATAGTAGAATCCACCAAGTGAAAATTAAGAGAACATTCTTCAATATTGGTAAGACCAAGCACATCACATAGAGATTTCGGAATCGTGGAAACGCTAGCACCCAAATCACATAAAGCAAAGCACTCATAATTTTTAATCTTGACTTTAATGGTAGGTTCCCACTCATCATGTAATTTTCTAGGAATTGAAATCTCTAACTCCAACTTTTCTTCAAAATATTTCATCATGGCATCAACAATATGTTTAGTAAAAGCTTTATTTTGTTCATAAGCATGGGGTGAATTTAACATGGATTGTAGCAAATAAATACATTCAATTAAAGCGCAACTATCATAATTAAAATCTTTACAATCCAAAATAGTGGGCACATCACTAGTTAAAGTTTTGACCTCTTCAAACCAACTTTTATCAAAAAATTCATAAGATTGAACACTCTCCAAATATGTGGGATTCTTTTTACCTAAAGTTGACGCTCTCCCAAACCCTCTTTCAATACTATTGCAAACATTATTATCAATGACATATTCAACATGAGGCTTAAATAAATTTTCAAGATCATAAGAAGCATTATCACCCCAATCATGGTCATTGCAATAAGAAGTGGACATGACAAAATTATCATCCCCAAACTTGTTGTTTTGCATATCATTAACATAATTGACATTAATAGAATTTATAGTAACATCATTGCAATAATGCTTTTCAATCAAGGAGCCATCATGAATCACCTTATAAATTTCTTGTTTCAACACTTCATCGAAATTTTCAGATTCATGATTTTCAAACAAAACTTCATAGAGATAATCAAGTGCACTCAACTCACTAGCAATTGGTTCATCATAAATTGGTCTTTTGAAAAGATTAGCAAGTGGATGAGGATCCATATCAATAGATTTTTAGCAAGCAAAGATGCAAGCAAATAGAAGGCACATGGCAACACAAGCAAACAAAAAGAGATCCGGCGAGAAAAAGGCGAACGAGAAAGAAGGCGAATAAAACGTTAAATTTTGTGAAGTGGGGGAGATGAAAACGAGAGGCAAATGACAAATAATGTAATTGCAAGGAGATGAGATTTGTGATTAGGAACCTGATAGATGTTGATGATGTCTCCCCGGCGCCAGAGATTGGCACGTTGAAGAGACTGCTTCCTTCCCGGCAACGGCGCCAGAAATTCCTTTGACGTGGCTTGAGACTGCGTCGGTATTACCCCAAAGAGGAAGGGATGATGCAGCACAGCGACGATAAGTATTTCCCTCAGTTATGAAATCAAGGTATCGGACGAGTAGGAGGATCACGCAACACTATGTAAACAGTACCCGCACACAAAGAACAAATACTTGCAACCCGACGCGAAAGAGAGGTTGTCAATCTCTCCATGGTAAAAATAAAGATTAGGTTGTAATAGATTGGATAGATAGATCTCGCAAGAACAAAAAATAAAAGAGGCAAATAAAAAGTGCAGCAAGGTATTTTTGGGTTTTTGGAATAATAGATCTGAAAACAAAAGCGGCAAAAAGATAGATCGGAAAGTGTCGGGGATATAACTCCACGGTGTAACCCGCCCTACTGGGCCGGGTTAACATATTGCCGGCTCTATAGAAGCTTGAGATGGGCCGTGTCATATGAAGACAAGATATGTGATGAACCACAAGTATAGGGGATCAATCGTAGTCCTTTCGATAAGTAAGAGTGTCGAACCCAACGAGTAGCAGAAGGAAATGACAAGCGGTTTTCAGCAAGGTAATTTCTGCAAGCACTGAAATTGTAGGTAACAGATAGTTTGATAGCAAGATAATTTGTAACAAGCAAGTAACGATAATGGTAAACAAGGTGCAGCAAGGTAGCCCAATCCTTTTGTGGCAAAGGACAGGCCAGAACAATCTCTAGTAATAGGCAAAGTGTTCTTGAGGGTACACGGGAATTTCATCTAGTCACTTTTACCATGTTGGTTTGATTCGTGTTCGCTACTTCGATAATTTGATATGTGGGTGGACCGGTGCTTGGGTGCTGTTCTTACTTGAACAACCTCCCACTTATGATTAACCCCCTCACAAGCATCCGCAACTACGAGAAAAGTATTAAGATAAAATCTAACCATAGCATTAAACGTTTGGATCCAAATCAGCCCCTTACGAGGTAGCGCATAAACTAGGGTTTAAGCTTCTGTCACTCTAGCAACCCATCATCTAATAACTACTCCACAATGCATTCCCTTAGGCCCATGAATGGTGAAGTGTCATGTAGTCAACGTTCACATGATACCACTAAGGGAATCACAACATACATATCATCAAAATATCAAACACATATCAAATTCACATGATTACTTGCAACTTGACTTCTCCCGTGACCTCAAGAACAAAGGTAACTACTCACAAATAATAATCATGCTCAAGATCAGAGAGGTATTGAATAGCATAATGGATCTGAACATAATCTTCCACCAAATAAACCATATAGTAAGCAACTACGCAAGGTAATCAACACTACTAGTCACCCACAGGTACCAATCTGAGGTTCCGGTACAAAGATTGAACACAAGAGATGAAATCGGGTTTGAGAGGAGTTGGTGCTGATGAAGATGTTGATGAAGATTGGCCTCCCAAAGATGAGAGGGGTGTTGGTGATGACGATGGCTTCGATTTCCCCCTCCGGGAGGGAAGTTCCCCCGGCGGAATCGCTCCGCCGGAGGGCAAAAGTGCTCCTGCCCAAGTTTCGCCTCAAGGCGGCGGCGCTTCATCTCGAAAGTCCTCCTCTAATTTTTTCTAGGTCAAATGTGACTATATACCAGAAGATGGGCACCGTAGGTGGGCCGAGGAGGCCACAACCCATCAGGGCGCGCCCAGGGGGGTCTGGCGCGCCCTGGTGGGTTGTGCCCACCAGGTTGGCCCCCTCCGGTAGTTTTTTGCTGTAGTAATTTTTATTTATTACAAAAATAATCTCCGTAAAATTTCAGCTTCATTGGAGTTGTGCAGAATAGGTATCTCTACTGTGCTTTTCTTGGGTCCGGAATTCCAGCTACCGGTATTCTCCTTCTTTGTGTAAACCTTGCATATTATGAGAGAAAAGGCATTAGAATCACTCCCCAAAGCATTATTATTCAACAAAACATAATAAATAACAGTAGGAAATTATGATGCAAAAAGGACGTATCAACTCCCCCAAGCTTAGACCTCGCTTGTCCTCAAGCGGAAGCCGATATTGAAAAGCATGTCCACATGGTTTGAGAGAGAGGTGTCGATAAAAACAAAATATGGACATGGAAGCATCATGCTTATTATCATAACAGCAATAAACTCTATCATAAAACTTATTCACATACTTTCATCATATAACTTCTCATGCACAAGTAACAATTCATCACAACATAGAAGTATAAAGCATAAACCTTATTGAAAACCAACAAACTATGTTCTCAGTCAACTTTGCAACTACAATTCATCATATTTTCAGGAAGGGTCTCATGTCGGAGCCTTTTGGCAAGTCCACATACTCAACCATCATTTAGTCTTCTATGATTGCTAACACTCACGGCCTACCCAAGAACAAAAAGTTTCAACCGGACACATAGAAAGATAGGGGCTTATAATTTCGCCTCCCAACGTATTCACCTCAAGGGTGATGTCAACAATAATAACTCATGGCCATCCATATCTAACTGGATATATGTGCCTAGATCTTTCCTCACCACATGATGCTTGCAAAAAGGAAAAAGTAAAAGGGAATAGGGAAGAATACTTTGACTCTTGCTTAAAAGTAAATACATAAAAGTAAAAGATAGTCCCTTCGCAGAGGGAAGCAGAGGTTGTCATGTGCTTATTGGTTTGTATGCCAAATCCCTTAATGTAAAAGAACGTCACGCTATATTGCCCCCTATGATAGCAACCTTTATTATGCAGTCCATCGCTTTTATTACTTTGCCATCATAAGTTCGTATAGCGCTCAATTTTCTCTTACACTAATTGATCAAAACACTTTTAGAAGCAATTTTTATTGCCTTATTGCACCGATGACAACTTACTTGAAGGATCTTACTCGATCCATAGGTAGGTATGGTAGACTCTCAAAGAATGAGTTTGGTTTTGGGTTTTTGGATGCACAAGTAGTATCTCTACTTAGTGCGGAATTTTTGGCTAGCAAAGATATTGGGCAAGCACCACATGTTGAAGGATCTATGACAATATAACTTCTATGTGGATATGAACAAGAATTAATCATTACGTTGTCTTCCTTGTCCAACGTTAAATTTTTTGACATATAATATTTGATGGGGGCTCACAATCATAAAAGATGTCCAAGATAGTGTATTTGCATGTGAATCTTCTCTTCCCTTATTAATTCTTTCATGAATTGCATCATTGACCAATGCTATGTTTGTCAATCTCCAATAAATTTTACTACGTATACTTTTCCTTTATGTGATGTCATTACTCACCATAAGATTAGCATATGATTCTATTCTTTTATTTCTCTTTCCTTTATTTTGATTGCAACAAGAAAGTAGAGAGGCAAAAACTCAAACTAAACTTTATTATATAGCTTTCACTCGATTACATAGGTATCTAGGCCACGAAACTAACACACGAAAATAAATCATACTAAACTTTTATTCAACTAAAGCAAAGGAAAACTAAAGATCAAACTAAAATAGGTAAAGGTGAATAAAACTGATGGTGATACGATACTGGGGCACCTCCCCCAAGCTTGGCTCAAGCCAAGGGGAGTGCCCATACCCGTGTGCTCAAGTCTCCTTTGGTGGTGGTGATGAGGTATCGCACTTCAACTTCAAAAGGTGCTCCAATTTGCAGATGACCCTCCTAAGGTTATTGATGTGCTCCTCTAGCAAAATATTTTCACGGATGAGAAATTTATTCTGAACACGGACCGCTTCGAAAGCTCTAAAATCTTTGATTTCAATAGGGGTGAGATGACTGTAATAAGGTTGAAGGATATCTTCTTCTTCTCCCTCTTTTATTGGCATGGATTGATCTCCTTCAGGGGGCTGATCCACCATAGCCTCCCTGCCCTTGTCTTCCTTGTTGGCTTCTTCTGGCTCCTCCCTCTTCAGCCGTATCTTCATTAGCCAGGCATCTTCTTCCACGTTATTAGAAGAGGGAGAAGACATGATGCCTGACTTGACAGATTTGACAGGAAAATAGCAAGAAACAAAAACAGAGGATTTTTGTGCGATGCGGTTGTCAAAACAGTCGGGGGGTATATATAGAGAATTTTTATTCTTGGAAAACAAGCATATGGAAGGAAAACGAAGTCGGGAAGGTGTCCAAGGTGGGCACAACCCACCAGGGCGCGCCCAGGGTTGCCTGGCGCGCCATGGTGTATCATGCTCACCTCGATCACCTTCCGGTCTATTTCTTTATTTCCAAAATTTTCTAATATTCCAAAACTGACAAAAAATATTTTTGCGGATTTTTCGGAGTCCATTTACTTACCGTATCACGTACCTCCTATTTTTTAGAATTCTGGAGTGTTCCCGAAGGTTTCTTTTATGTGTTCTCCGGTGTCATGGTTTGGATAACATTGCTTTCAACGTTAATAGGCGTACCTGAGATGTAATGCTTAATCCTTTGTCCATTGACCACCTTCGGGTTAGTACCTTTGGCGTTATTAATCTTGATAGCTCCAGAACAATAGACCTCTTCGATAACATAAGGTCCTTCCCATTTGGAGAGAAGCTTACCTGCAAAGAATCTTATATGAGAGTTGAACAAAAGAACATAGTCTGCTATTTTAAGTTCCCGCTTTTGGATTCTTTTGTCATGCCATCTTTTTACTTTTTCTTTGAATAGCTTGGCATTTTCATAGGCTTGAGTTCTCCATTCATCTAGTGAGCTAATATCAAATAGCCTCTTCTCACCGGCAAGTTTGAAATCATAGTTAAGTTCTTTAATTGCCCAAAATGCTTTATGTTCTAATTCTAGAGGAAAATGCCAAGCTTTACCATATACCATTTTGTATGGAGACATACCCATAGGATTTTTATCAGCTGTTCTATAGGCCCAAATTGCATCATCTAATTTCTTAGACCAATTCTTACGAGACCTATTGACAGTTTTTTGTAATATCAATTTTATTTCTCTATTGCTAAGTTCTACTTGACCACTAGATTGAGGATGATAGGGTGATGCAATTCTATGGTTAACGTCATATTTAGCAAGCATTTTACGGAAAGCACCATGAATAAAGTGTGAACCACCATCGGTCATTAAATATCTAGGGACTCCAAACCTCGGGAAAATAACCTCTTTAAGCATTTTAATGGAGGTGTGGTGATCGGCACTACTAGTTGGAATAGCTTCTACCCACTTAGTGACATAATCAACAGCAACCAAAATATGAGTGTACCCATTATAGGAAGGAAAAGGCCCCATATAGTCAAAACCCCAAACATCAAATGGTTCAACAACAAGTGAATAATTCATAGGCATTTCCTGACGCTTACCGATATTACCAATTCTTTGACATTCATCACAAGACAAGACAAACTTACGGGCATCTTTGAAGAGAGTAGGTCAATAAAACCTGATTGCAATACCTTGTGAGCAGTTCTATCTCCCACATGATGTCCTCCATAAGCTTCGGAATGACATTTCCGTAGGATTTGTTCCTGTTCATGCTCAGGTACACAACGTCTAATAATACCATCTATTCATTCTTTATAAAGGTGTGGGTCATCCCAAAAGTAATTTCTCAATTCATAGATTTTTTTTCTTTTGTTGGTATGTGAAGCTAGGTGGTATATATTTAGCGATGATGTAGTTAGCATAATCAGCATACCAAGGGGTGTTTTGTGAAACACTTATTGGAGCTAACTGTTCGTCAGGGAAACTATCATCAATAGGTAGTGGGTCATCAAGAATATTTTCTAACCTAGACAAGTTATCAGCTACGGGATTCTCAGCTCGCTTCCTATCAACGATATGTAAGTCAAATTCTTGAAGCAAGAGAACCCACCTAATGAGTCTAGGTTTAGCATCTTTCTTTTCCATAAGATATTTTATAGCGGCATGATCGGTGTGAACAATAACTTTTGAGTCAACAATATAGGATCTAAACTTATCACAGGCAAACACAACCGCTAAAAATTCTTTCTCCGTAGTAGCATAATTTCGTTGGGCACTGTCTAAAGTTTTACTAGCATAATGGATAACATTCAATTTCTTATCAACTCTTTGTCCTAGAACAACACCAACAGCATAATCACTAGCATCACACATAATTTCAAAAGGCAAGTTCCAATCAGGTGGTTGAACAATAGGTGCAGAGGTTAGGGATTTCTTGAGTGTTTCAAAGGCTTCCACACAATCATCATAAAAAACAAAAGGGATATCCTTTTGCAAAATATTAGTAAGAGGCCTAGAAATTTTAGAGAAGTCTTTAATGAACCTCCTATAGAAACCAGCATGACCAAGGAAACTGCGAATACCTTTAATATCTGTAGGACATGGCATTTTCTCAATTGCATCAACTTTAGCTTTATCCACCTCAATACCTCGATCAAATATTTTATGCCCTAAGACAATACCTTCATTAACCATAAAGTGGCACTTCTCCCAATTCAAGACGAGATTAGTTTGTTCACATCTCTGCAAAACTCGATCAAGGTTGCTTAAGCAATCATCAAAAGAAGTTCCGTAAACGGAAAAATCATCCATGAAAACCTCCACAATCTTTTCACAAAAGTCAAAGAATATAGAAGTCATACATCTTTGAAAGGTAGCAGGTGCATTGCATAAACCAAAAGGCATACATCTATAAGCATAGGTTCCAAAAGGGCAAGTAAAGGTGGGTTTCTCTTGGTCGGATTGTGACACAGGTATCTGAGAGAAACCAGAATATCCATCTAGGAAGCAAAAGTGTGTGTGCTTAGATAATCTTTCTAGCATTTGATCAATGAAAGGCAGAGGGTAATGATATTTTCTAGTAGCTTTATTTAATTTTCTAAAATCAATTACCATTCTATAGCCAGTAACAATTCTTTGTGGAATGAGTTCATTCTTATCATTAGGCACAACGGTAATACCTCCTTTCTTAGGGACACAATGAACGGGACTTACCCATCTACTATGAGCAATAGGATAGATTATAACTGCTTCTAGAAGTTTTAATATTTCAGTTCTTACCACTTCCTTCATCTTAGGATTCAGTCGTCGTTGGTGATCAACAACGGGTTTAGCATCAGGTTCAATATTAATCTCTTGCAGACATAGAGTGGGACTAATGACCTTAAGATCATCAAGAGTATATCCAATAGCAGCCCTGTGCTTCCTTAGAACTTTCAATAATCTTTCTTCTTCATGTTCTGAAAAGTTAGCACTAATAATAACTGGATATATCTTTTTCTCATCAAGATAAGCATACTTCAAAGTGTCAGGTAATTGTTTCAGTTCGAACACAGGATTGCCTTTAGGTGGAGGAGGACCTCTAAGAGTTTCAATTGGCAAATTGTGTTTCAGGAGAGGTTGTTATTCAAAGAAGATTTGATCTATTTCATTTCTTTCACGCAAGTGCATATCATTTTCATGGTCAAGCAAATATTGTTCTAATGGATCAGTAGGAGGTACAGCAATAGAAGCTAGACCAATTATTTCATCCTTACTAGATAACGCTTAATCACGAGGTTGTCTACTAAACTTGGAAAAATCAAACTCATGAGACACATTACCAAAACTGACACCGACAGTTTGTTTTTCACAATCTATCTTAGCATTGATGATGCTCAAGAAAGGTCTACCAAAGATAATGGGACAAAAATCATCTTGTGGGGAACCAAGAACTTGAAAATCAGTAGGGTATTTCACTTTCCCCACAAGACTTCAACATCTCTAACAATCCCAAGTGGTGTGATAGTGTCTCTATTAGCAAGTTTAATAGTAACATCAATGTCTTCTATTTCAGCAGGTGCCATTTCATCCACAATTTCTTGGTATAAGGTAAAAGGGATAACACTCACACTAGCACCCAAATCACATAAACCATGATAGCAATGATCTCCTATTTTGACTGAGACAACGGGCATGCCTTCTATGGGTCTATGTTTATCTTTTTCATCGGGTTTAGCAATTCTAGCAGGTTCATCACAGAAGTAGATAACATGCCCATAAATATTTTCTACTAAGAGATCTTTAACCATAGCAACACTAGGTTCTACTTTAATTTGCTCAAGGGGCTTAGATGTTCTTATATTACTCTTACGAACCACAGTTGATACCTTAGCATGTTCCTTTATCCTAACAGGGAAAGGTGGGTTTTCAATATAAGCGGTAGGCACAAGTGGATCAACATTGTAAATGATGGTTTCATCTTTAGCTATGACCGGTTCTTTAATTTCTTCTTTAATAGGGGGATGATATTTAAACCACTTCTCCTTAGGGAGATCAACGTGAGTAGAAAATGCTTCGCAGAAAGAGGCTACTATCTCAGAGTCATGTCCATATTTAGTGCTAACTTGTGAAAAGTATCGGTATTCATAAAAGATTTAACACAATAAAACTCAAGCTTTATACCTGACTCATTACCTTCGTCGAGTTCACAATCTTCAGAGTTGCGTTTAATTCTTTCTAAGAGATCCCACTTGAATTCAATAGTCTTCTTCATATAAGAACCAGCACAAGAAGTATCGACCATGGATTGATCATTATGAGAAAGCCGAGCATAAAAATTCTGAATGATAACTTCTCTCAGAATGTCATGATTGGGGCATGAATATAGCATTGACTTAAGCCTCCCCCAAGATAGAGCGATACTTTCTCCTTCACGAGGCCAAAAATTATATATATAATTCCGACCACGATGAACTAGATGCATGGGATAAAACTTTTGGTGGAATTCCAATTGCAACCGATTCCAGTTCCACGATCCAAGATCATCACATAGCCTATACCAGGTCAATGCTTTTCCCTCCAAAGATAAAGAGAAAACCTTCTTCTTAACTTCATCTGCGGGTAAACCTGCAAGCTTAAATAATCCACATATTTCGTTCACATATAATAAATGCATATCAGGATGTTCAGTTCCATCTCCTGCATAAGGATTAACAAGCAATTGTTCAACCACACCCGAAGGAATTTCATATCCAATATTTTCAGTAGGTGCAGTAGGTTGAGGGGCAACTAATTGTAGTTCCGGTCGAGGTGAAGATACCCCGAACAAAACCCTCAAAGGATTGTTCTCCATAGTAGCAAGTAGCAATAAATTTCAGCACGTAGTATAAGTTTTTTCCTTACCGATTTCCACTTACCAAGAGCACTTCATTCCCCGGCAATGGCGCAAGAAAAGAGTGTTGATGACCCACAAGTATAGGGGATCAATCGTAGTCCTTTCGATAAGTAAGAGTGTCGAACCCAACGAGGAGCAGATGGAAATGACAAGCGGTTTTCAGCAAGGCAATTTCTGCAAGCACTGAAATTGTAGGTAACAGATAGTTTGATAGCAAGATAATTTGTAACAAGCAAGCAACGATAACGGTAAACAAGGTGCAGCAGGGTAACCCAATCCTTTTGTGGCAAAGGACAGGCCAGAACAATCTCTAGTACTAGGCAAAGTGTTCTTGAGGGTACACGGGAATTTCATCTAGTCACTTTTATCATGTTGGTTTGATTCGTGTTCGCTACTTTGATAATTTGATATGTGGGTGGACCGGTGCTTGGGTGCTGTTATTACTTGAACAACCCCCCACTTATGATTAACCCCCTCGCAAGCATCCGCAACTATGAGAAAAGTATTAAGATAAAATCTAACCATAGCATTAAACGTTTGGATCAAAATCAGCACCTTACGAAGTAGCACATAAACTAGGTTTAAGCTTCTGTCACTCTAGCAACCCATCATCTAATAACTACTCCACAATGCATTCCCTTAGGCCCATGAATGGTGAAGTGTCATGTAGTCGACGTTCACATGACACCACTAAGGGAATCACAACATACATATCATCAAAATATCAAACACATATCAAATTCACATGATTACTTGCAACATGGCTTCTCCCATGACCTCAAGAACAAAGGTAACTACTGTAACACCCTGGTTTTCGCTCCCTGTTTTTTTCCTTTGCGGGATTTAACTCCCGTCTTTTTTCTCGGTGTTATCGGATTTCTCTATCTTTTGGGTATGTGAAGATGGTCATCTAGCCTTGCCTTCCCTATCCAACCAGAGATTCTTCCCAGTCCAACTTTGCCACCCAAGATCTATCTCCGGACTTTTGCCATCAGAACCCTACCTTCCGAGTTGCCGGAAGGGAAACCCTGATTTCTCCTGTTTCAAAGGAACCCCAATTTCCTTTGATCTGTTGACTCCCAAACTTTTCCCAGTAATCATCCTTTATCTATAAACCCTGGATATGCAAAAATATTGCCAAGACATTTGCAATATTTTTCATTTATAATTAATTCCTTTTTCTGCCAGTTAAAGGAATTAAATCCAAGAAAATATCTATCCATCTCCAAAGTTCATGAAAACTTGTGGAGATATTCTTTGTGATCATATTGAGCTCCCATAAAAATATTGGCCATAATTAAATAAGGGAAATTGCATTTTCCTATTTAATGCCAATATTGCCTTTTGGGCACTTTCTAAAGGAACTACCATTTTGGTAGCCAGGAAAAATCCCAAATAATTTGTGGAGCTTTCCCTATCCATTTAAGCCTCAGATCCAGCAAAATATTTAGTCACTCTTTGGCAAAGTTGAGCACATGATCCAACACAAGTTTCTGTCCTGTTGGAAGCTTTGTGAAGGAAGTGCTTGATACCTTGATCTCCTTGTGCTGAGGTTTTGCAGGGTGATTGCAATTGGTAAATCACTCATGGAAACCAAAAATCAGCTCCATCCATGGTGCCATTCTCCTCCATGAAATTATTTGGATTTCTGCTCAGGTTTTGACTCTGTGAAGGAAGTACCTTCATGGTTGCTCAAAATGAGCTGAAATTTTGATGGCAGAACCTCTTGCTCATATAATTGCTATTATCCAAAATTCATTCCTTTTCATTTAGCCAATTTCTCAATTTGATCATGTTTATGATTCTGTCCAGTTTAGTCATTTGCAAAGGAGGTGTTATCTAGAGTGGCCCATTTGTGCTAGTATTTTGCCAAAGTGATCACACTAGTGGATGATCAAGATCAGCCAAAGACCATGCCAAGAGGAGCCTTGTGCTGGCCATAGCACAAGTCAAACACCTTGCTGCCAGGATCTTCCTCAGCAAGTTTCCCCCACCTCTGAGCCTTCCAGTTATTTCCAGATCCATATGTTATCTATTTGAACAGCGAGGGACGTGCTGGACAAGGTTTGGCAAGCAGACACGCGCCAGAAGGGCTGGTGCGCGCGGTGACCGCGTGAACTACACGCAGAAACAGTGCTCTGCGCACCCATCGCGTCGGGCAAGCCAGCTCATGCTGCCATGGCGTGTCCTAGCATGCCGACCTGACTCTCCGTTGTCCTCACCCTCCTCTCCGGTCATTTCCCCCTCCGTCCTCTTCCTCGACGCGCCGCGACAAGCCTCGCCGGAGCACTGCACCACCCGTGACTTGCCGGCGTCGTCTTCCTCTTTGTCTCCTTCCCCCTCGAGCTCTCTCGAGCGTGCCCGAGGCCTCTCCACCCCTCAACGAAGCTGCTCGACGCCGCTACCGTCCAGCCAGCTCGCCTGCAAGCTCCAGTGCGACGATGAGATCGCCACGGCGGCAGTTCTCATCCCCTCTCGTCGCCGGGCTATATATAGCCCTCCCCCCATAGCTTTGAGCTCATCAGCCTCTCCCTCTCCCTCCTAGCATCACTCCTGCCTCTTCCCCGAGCCCAGGAGCCCTCCTTGCTCGCCATTGCCGCCTAAATTCGAGCCAGCCGAGCTCCTCCTCCACCCCTTGACCTCTCCAGCAACTCCCCCTGTCGCCGGGGATCTCCCCCATCCCCTCAGCTCGCCGCCGGAGTGCCCCTGGCCGCGTCTTCCTCAAGATTGGTTGCCGCCCTCGCTCTCTGCCTCCGGGTGTCACCGTCGCCCGAGTCTCTCTCTGGCGCTGCTGCCACTGAAGACGGGAGCGTCGCCTTCCCCCGAGCCCGCCGGCGGCTTCGCCTCGACCTGAGGTGGCCGGAGCCGACCGGGCCATCGCCGGCGCCGTGGCCCTCCCCTGCGTCCTCTGTTTCTGGTCGCGAAGGAGGAGGGAGGAGGAAGAAGAGGAGGGAAGAAGGAGAGAGAGGGACCCGACAGGTGGGCCCCGACCCCACCTGTCGGCGAGAGGAGGCCCGCCAGCTCGGATAAGTGGACGCGCCCCGAGCCGCAATACGTTTCCCCTGCTAGGCAACGTATTCTTATCCAGTGCGCAACCGGCTGTGCTGACAGGGACCCCGTTGTAATTTTTTTACAGATAAGTCCCTGTTGCCAAAACCCTTATATCTTTTCACTCGTAGCTCGGATCGAGGTGAATCCAATGCACACATCTTCAGTTTGTCGAGCCCGTTCTTTTGGCATCATTTTCACAAGGTGGTCACATAGTGGAAATGACCATTTTGCCCTTGCTCTCCTATCAGCCCCCTCCGAGAGAGAACGATTTCCGGCGATCCCTTCCGCGGACTCTCCGCACTTCTTCCCGGAGTATTCTTCGACCCCAGGCAAGCCGACCATCTGATATATGCCCAAAAGCATTGCTCTGCGTTATTCTTGCGTGTTAACTTAATGATTATGCCTGTGATTGAAATAATTAAACCTTTGCTAGATTGCACTTACTGTTTACCTCACTTTCATTTACCTGCTATACAATAATTCAAAGTAAACTGATTTGATGCTTAGTTGATGCCATATCAAGATATTGTGATAAACAACCATGCTTGTTAAATATTTGCTAAGGCTAAACCTAGTCGATTGATCTAGAGTCACCTGTCCAGGCTTATCCGTGCAGCCACATTTGCCGGTATGGGACGGCCTTGACTTGGTTTGATCGCGTGCTCTTTCACCGGTACCTCCAGACAGGGAAGGTTATGCACGCGCTACCCTGGCCCAGTAGGCGGCGATAACCTTGTGAGCCCAGTTGAGTTTTGTGCCGGCGTCCCCATTTGGGACAGTTTAGTTTGGCCACGACGGTGGCAGGTGTCATGAGGACACAAGGGCCACCCAGGGCAGGACTCCAGGGGAGGATGAATGCCGGTGGTACGATGGGAGAGTCACGGGTCAGGCAGGTTTCGTTGGAGCAACGCTGGTCCACCCGAATGGGATCACGAGGTCAGGTGCTCCATGGTGTGGGTAAAGTGCGCAACCTGTGCAGAGTGTAAAATCTATTCGAATAGCCGTGTCCACGGTATTGGACAGCCCGTCCAGACCTCACTAGGTGGTCAACCGTAATAATGTTAATAATGATGGAAGAACTCGTCTTGTGCAGACATCAGATGATGTCAGGAATATGATATGTTAGCCATGGGATGGCTATGAGATGAGTGGTCGGATGACCACATGATTTGGATTGGTTTGGATAAGATTCAGATTGGATCGTGAGAATGTTCAGAGTATGGAATATTTACTTAGTATGCTTTACTTTACTGTATTTACTTCAGTAGTTATCTTGCTAGATAATCCTGCTATGCCATGATAATTAATATTTCTCTAATAACAAATGCATGCTTGAATGCCATGGATTGCTTTGCTTGGTGTATATGTTAGTTTGGTTTGCTTGCGAGTACATTCAAAAGTACTCAGCGGCCTTTAACATGGCCAGGTTCACATAAGGATCCGTCGTCCGTCGTCGAGGAGCCAGAGCGTTCGCGGGCTAGAAGAGTAACCTAGTCAGATCCCTGTGGATTGGAGTCGCACCAAGACCATGCTGCCTTAGATAGAGTTTTTCCGCTGCCATCACCCTTGTAATAAACCCCATGTATGACTCATATATCCATTAATAGAAATGCCTGTGTTCATGATACTTGTTGTGAACGCGCATGCCAGAGTGATTTCCTAGGCTGGTATGCGTGGCGACCGTCTGGCTACAGTGGTAATCAGGCGGGGCGCCACAACGAATGGTATCAGAGCCAGGCTGACTATAGGTTACCCTTGCCAGACTTCACTGTCTTGTGTTCAGTACAAAGCCCAGATGGATTTCAGCCATCTTTGCCACCTGGCATGGCTACTATTGATCATAAGGCAACCCCATAGGTCTTTGGCTCCATCAGACCCCAAATCTCGTGGCCTTTGCCTCTGGTGTGAAATGTTCGCACCCGGCAACGACCCGTGAGCCCTGAAACCCTTAGGTAAACCAGATATCCTTACCCTGCTTGCTAACTATGGCATTTCTCTTCTTACTCTAGTTTCCTTTGGGAAACACTTATAAATTCTATCTCTCCTCGACAACCTTAGGAACGTTGACTAAGCCACTTTGGCTATGGTCCTGCGTCAAGTGTGATGCTCCCTAAGGAAGTAGTAGGAGCTTGACACCAGTGCTACCAGGAGCATTGTGTGGTTTTGCTTCTAAATCCTTAGAGGTGCATCGAGTGCGCTATACTAGTTATACTAGTGGATCCTTGGCCACATGTGAAAGGTCCGCAAAATTTTGAGCTTTATTTGCTTTTGGTTTTTCGCGGTTTTTGTTTCTTTTGTCGGTTCCATTTCTTTGCTTCGACTGGATCCATACGCAAGAAGTTGCCTAAGAAGATCAGCATGCAACTAGGATAATACCCAATAATCCCAATTCAGCAAGAGTCCTGTCCAGCCAACTACCTGATATTCAGAACATTACCACCGGATCTGTCAAGAATGAAGAATGGGTCAGAAGCAGAATCCGTGTGCAACAGACAAGGCCAGAATATACCTGAGAGAGTTGGCCTCAGAACAAATCACGCCTAAGGAACATGCAGATGAGCTACCAAGAATAAACACCAGTAGGGACAAATGATTTCGTCCGCAATACAAGGATTATTTCAGTTAGTGAGGTGGACTGAGTCTTTCCTCAATGGACCCTAGAATCATTTATTACCCACCGAAGACATATGTCAAGAATGTGAATGTGCCAAGAACAACACCAAAACTCCGGTATGTTGGCACAAATTTTAAAGCAAATCTTGGAATTCACCGATGCAAATACAAAATTTTCTGGGCACTGTGAACAAGGTTTGCGAGAAATATGGATAAGTTCACGGTTGCCGGAATCAAGGTGCACCTAACATGCTTGGAAGCTCAGCTGAACCAAGTGGAATTATCCGACAACTGTTTATTACTGGCAACATATGGTATTCAGGATTAATTGTGAACATAAAGTCTGCCACAGTCATACAACAGCAATAATCAGACCAGCAGAAGGACAAGCGATGTGCATGACCAATGGAATATCTTCAGTCAAGGTATGGCCTATACCAAGTTGGCTCCGCTATGGGTAAAATTCCGAATACTTCGGAAGGAAACCAGAATCGGCCATAGACCCAACTGCGTACCCAAGGCTTCTAGTATAAGGAACCCAGCCTTCCCCCACAAGCTACCGAGAAGTGCTTATGATATCAGACTGCCAACCTTCCTCGGTACGCCACTCGGTGAGAGATCCTTCTGGGGTACGACACTCCCATCCTCCACAGCGTGTTACCGCGGAAAACTTCCGGCATAAGGCACCCGACCTTCCTCAGCAAGACATATGATGGAAAAACTTCTGAGGTATGATACCCGGCTTATTCAGCACGCTACCTTGGCAGAAGCTTTGAGCATAAGGAATTCAGCCCTCTTCAACACGCCCTCGTGCCTACAACAAGCTTGACAGGAGCGCGAACTAGTCTAGACACACCCGTCTGCCTCAGAACTCAGTGGTTATGAAAGGATTTATCCTACATCTGCATAGGTTGTGAGCATGCACTCCAGTGGATCAGTTCATGCGAGCCACTCGTACACGGGAATGACTGTGTTCAGAGAAACATTGGCCCCATGTTTAAAAGAAGAATACGAGCACATCAACCCCTGCGAGGTATGCAAGAGTAAGTTGTGAGAACAAGCCCGACAAGCCGGGAAAACAATCAAGGAGCCATGCTCGCAGGTCATTACCGATCCATCAAAGGAGTCCACAAGCACAAAGAAGTTGTGGACAAACAACCTCCATGACGGTCAACAAGATACAGCTTCACGGACAGAGTGGTAATACCAACCCTTGTCAGACTCTTGCATATGTGGCCACAGCAATGCCCTACCTGCAGCTACAAAATAGCTTACCGCACTCCTCATAAATATGGGCTACCAACCAAGGTAAAAGGCTATGCTCCGAAAGATACACCAGATGATAGCAATGCTATGCTCAACTCAGTGGTCATAGTAAGGACTACAGAAGCTATATATGACAGAGCCATCTCCACGAGCGATAGAGTTTGAAACAAGACATTCGGATAGAATGGCTCAAAGCACATCAGCATCAACAGCTCAGAGACATCATGACATCATTGGAATAAGAGACTAATGTCTATGATTACTTTGTGATCATGCCTGACATTTCAGTTGAGGATATAGCAGCCATAGTTCAGTCATGTTGATTCCTTGAATGATGGATCACCTAAGGGCAAAGCCAGGATGCATAAGCCAGAAGGAAACATCAGAATGGAACCCATAGCCAGACTGAGCATTCTGACACGGCAAAAAGAAAGTCATCCCACCCACTTGAGGACATACGAGCACGTAAGCCTGGTACCAAGAAAGGATGTCTTGCCCATAACAGTCAGAGTACGAAGCATTACAATAAAACCCGAAGCAGATATTTCCAGGCCATAGAAGCCGAACAGTTTGTTGGTATTACCCGCTACCCCACTCAGCAATACCACAACCAGGACAAAAGGTACACTTGTCAGGAAAGAGAAGGATTCAATACAGCTGTGTGCAGAGGCAACACATGGTCCATCAGAAGAGGCAGAAAAAGGTCAGTGAACCAACAAAGACAAGATCGCTGATAGATCCAAGTCGCACACAGGTAAGTCCCCCTTCACCGGGAGGTAATCCCGGAAATCTCGAGGACGAGATTTTCTTAAGGGGGGTAGGTTTGTAACACCCTGGTTTTCGCTCCCTGTTTTTTTCCTTTGCGGGATTTGACTCCCGTCTTTTTCTCGGTGTTATCGGATTTCTCTAGCTTTTGGGTATGTGAAGATGGTCATCTAGCCTTGCCTTCCCTATCCAACCAGAGATTCTTCCCAGTCCAACCTTGCCACCCAAGATCTATCTCCGGACTTTTGCCATCAGAACCCTACCTTCCGAGTTGCCGGAAGGGAAACCCTGATTTCTCTTGTTTCAAAGGAACCCCAATTTCCTTTGATCTGTTGACTCCCAAACTTTTCCCAGTGATCATCCTTTATCTATAAACCCTGGATATGCAAAAATATTGCCAAGACATTTGCAATATTTTTCATTTATAATTAATTCCTTTTTCTGCCAGTTAAAGGAATTAAATCCAGGAAAATATCTATCCATCTGCAAAGTTCATGAAAACTTGTGGAGATATTCTTTGTGATCGTATTGAGCTCCCATAAAAATATTGGCCATAATTAAATAAGGGAAATTGCATTTTCCTATTTAATGCCAATATTGCCTTTTGGGCACTTTCTAAAGGAACTACCATTTTGGTAGCCAGGAAAAATCCCAAATAATTTGTGGAGCTTTCCCTATCCATTTAAGCCTCAGATCCAGCAAAATATTTAGTCACTCTTTGGCAAAGTTGAGCACATGATCCAACACAAGTTTCTGCCTGTTGGAAGCTTTGTGAAGGAAGTGCTTGATACCTTGATCTCCTTGTGCTGAGGTTTTGCAGGGTGATTGCAATTGGTAAATCACTCATGGAAACCAAAAATCAGCTCCATCCATGGTGCCATTCTCCTCCAGGAAATTATTTCGATTTCTGCTCAGGTTTTAACTCTGTGAAGGAAGTACCTTCATGGTTGCTCAAAATGAGCTGAAATTTTTATGGCAGAACCTCTTGCTCATATAATTGCTATTCTCCAAAATTCATTCCTTTTCATTTAGCCAATTTCTCAATTTGATCATGTTTATGATTCTGTCCAGTTTAGTCATTTGCAAAGGAGGTGTTATCTAGAGTGGCCCATTTGTGCTAGTATTTTGCCAAAGTGATCACCCTAGTGGATGATCAAGATCAGCCAAGGACCATGCCAAGAGGAGCCTTGTGCTGGCCATAGCACAAGTCAAACACCTTGCTGCCAGGATCTTCCTCAGCAAGTTTCCCTCACCTCTGAGCCTTCCAGTTATTTCCAGATCCATATGTTATCTATTTGGACAGCGAGGGACGTGCTGGACAAGGTTTGGCAAGCAGACACGCGCCAGAAGGGCTGGTGCGCGCGGTGACCGCGTGAACTGCACGCAGAAACAGCGCTGTACGCACCCATCGCGTCGGGCAAGCCAGCTCATGCTGCCATGGCGTGTCCTAGCATGCCGACCTGACTCTCCGTTGTCCTCACCCTCCTCTCCGGTCATTTCCCCCTCCGTCCTCTTCCTCGACGCTCCGCGACAAGCCTCGCCGGAGCACTGCTCCACCCGTGACTTGCCAGCGTCGTCTTCCTCTTTGTCTCCTTCGCCCTCGAGCTCTCTCGAGCGTGCCCGAGGCCTCTCCGCCCCTCCATGAAGCTGCTCGACGCCGCTACCGTCTAGCCAGCTCGCCTACAAGCTCCAGTGCGACGATGAGATCGCCACGGCGGCCGTTCTCATCCCCTCTCGTCGCCGGGCTATATATAGCCCTCCCCCCATAGCTTTGAGCTCATCAGCCTCTTCCTCTCCCTCCTAGCATCACTCCTGCCTCTTCCCCGAGCCCAGGAGCCCTCCTTGCTCGCCATTGCCGCCTAAATTCGAGCCAGCCGAGCTCCTCCTCCACCCCTTGACCTCTCCAGCAACTTCCCCTGTCGCCGGGGATCTCCCCCATCCCCTCAGCTCGCCGCCGGAGTGCCCCTGGCCGCGTCTTCCTCAAGATTGGTTGCCGCCCTCGCTCTCTGCCTCCGGGTGTCACCGTCGCCCGAGTCTCTCTCTGGCGCTGCTGCCACTGAAGACGGGAGCGTCGCCTTCCCCCGAGCCCGCCGGTGGCTTCGCCTCGACCTGAGGTGGTCGGAGCCGACCGGGCCGTCGCCGGCGCCGTGGCCCTCCCCTGCCTCCTCTGTTTCTGGTCGCGAAGGAGGAGGGAGGAGGAAGAAGAGGAGGGAAGAAGGAGAGAGAGGGACCCGACAGGTGGGCCCCGACCCCACCTATCGGCGAGAGGAGGCCCGCCAGCTCGGATAAGTGGACGCGCCCCGAGCCGCAATACGTTTCCCCTGCTAGGCAACGTATTCTTATCCAGTGCGCAACCGGCTGTGCTGACAGGGACCCCGTTGTAATTTTTTTTACAGATGAGTCCCTGTTGCCAAAACCCTTATATCTTTTCACTCGTAGCTCGGATCGAGGTGAATCCAATGCACACATCTTCAGTTTGTCGAGCCCGTTCTTTTGGCATCATTTTCACAAGGTGGTCACATAGTGGAAATGACCATTTTGCCCTTGCTCTCCTATCAGCCCCCTCCGAGAGAGAACGATTTCCGGCGATCCCTTCCGCGGACTCTCCGCACTTCTTCCCGGAGTATTCTTCGACCCCAGGCAAGCCGACCATCTGATATATGCCCTAAAGCATTGCTCTGTGTTATTCTTGCGTGTTAACTTAATGATTATGCCTGTGATAGAAATAATTAAACCTTTGCTAGATTGCACTTATTGTTTACCTCACTTTCATTTACCTGCTATACAATAATTCAAAGTAAATTGATTTGATGCTTAGTTGATGCCATATCAAGATATTGTGATAAACAACCATGCTTGTTAAATATTTGCTAAGGCTAAACCTAGTCGATTGATCTAGAGTCACCTGTCCGGGCTTATCCGTGCAGCCACATTTGCCGGTATGGGACGGCCTTGACTTGGTTTGATCGCGTGCTCTTTCACCGGTACCTCCAGACAGGGAAGGTTATGCACGCGCTACCCTGGGACAGTTTAGTTTGGCCACGACGGTGGCAGGTGTCATGAGGACACAAGGGCCACCCAGGGTAGGACTCCGGGGGAGGATGAATGCCGGTGGTACGATGGGAGAGTCACGGGTCAGGCAGGTTTCGTTGGAGCAACGCTGGTCCACCCGAATGGGATCACGAGGTCAGGTGCTCCATGGTGTGGGTAAAGTGCGCAACCTGTGCAGAGTGTAAAATCTATTCGAATAGCCATGTCCACGGTATTGGACAGCCCGTCCAGACCTCACTAGGTGGTCAACCGTAATAATGTTAGTAATGATGGAAGAACTCGTCTTGTGCAGACATCAGATGATGTTAGGAATATGATATGTTAGCCATGGGATGGCTATGAGATGAGTGGTCGGATGACCACATGATTTGGATTGGTTTGGATCAGATTCAGATTGGATCGTGAGAATGTTCAGAGTATGGAATATTTACTTAGTATGCTTTACTTTACTGTATTTACTTCAGTAGTTATCTTGCTAGATAATCCTGCTATGCCATGATAATTAATATTTCTCTAATAAAAAATGCATGCTTGAATGCCATGGATTGCTTTGCTTGGTGTATATGTTAGTTTGGTTTGCTTGCGAGTACATTCAAAAGTACTCAGCGGCCTTTAACATGGCCAGGTTCACATAAGGATCCGTCGTCCGTCGTCGAGGAGCCGGAGCGTTCGCGGGCTAGAAGAGTAACCTAGTCAGATCCCTGTGGATTGGAGTCGCACCAAGACCATGCGGCCTTAGATAGAGCTTTTCCGCTGCCATCACCCTTGTAATAAACCCCATGTATGACTAATATATCCATTAATAGAAATGCCTGTGTTCATGATACTTGTTGTGAACGCGCATGCCAGAGTGATTTCCTGGGCTGGTATGCGTGGCGACCGTCTGGCTACAGTGGTAATCAGGCGGGGCGCCACAACTACTCACAAATAATAATCATGCTCAAGATCAGAGAGGCATTGAATAGCATAATGGATCTGAACATATAATCTTCCACCAAATAAACCATATAGTAATCAACTACGCAAGGTAATCAACACTACTAGTCACCCACAAGTACCAATCTGAGGTTTCGGTACAAAGTTTGAACACAAGAGATGAACTATGGTTTGAGAGGAGTTGGTGTTGTTGAAGATGTTGATGAAGATTGGCCTCCCAAAGATGAGAGGGGTGTTGGTGATGACAATGGCTTCGATTTTCCCGTCCGGGAGGGAAGTTCCCCTGGCGGAATCGCTCCGCCGGAGGGCAAAAGTGCTCCTGCCCAAGTTCCGCCTCGAGGCGGCGGCGCTTCGTCCCGAAAGTCCTCCTATGATTTTTCTAGGTCAAATGTGACTATATACCAGAAGATGGGCACCGGAGGTGGGCCGAGGAGGCCACAACCCATCAGGTGCGCGCCGAGGGGTCTGGCGCGCCCTGGTGGGTTGTGCCCACCAGGTTGCCCCCCTCCGGTAGTTTTTTGCTCCATTATTTTTATTTATTACAAAAATAATCTCCGTAAAATTTCAGCTTCATTGGAGTTATGCAAAATAGCTATCTCTTATGTGCTTTTCTTGGGTCCAGAATTCCAGCTGCCGGTATTCTCCCTCTTTGTGTAAACCTTGCATATTATGAGAGAAAAGGCATTAGAATCACTCCCCAAAGCATTATTATTCAACAAAACATAATAAATAATAGTAGGAAATTATGATGCAAATGGACGTATCAATAAGTAAGGCGGTGGCTGATCTAAGTCGCCGAGCGGCCCAACACCTGAAGACGGCGGCTCAAGGCCCACAGGGCGGAAGGCGTCGGTCGGTTTCCTTGCTTAAGAAGCAAGGTGAGTTAGAGACATTATAGGTTACGAGTCAGGATATGACCCGGACTCTATTGTAAACCCTAGGGTCTTGACCTGTATATAAAGGCAAGCCCCTAGGACCGAAAGGACAAGTTACAATCTCTCGATAGATAGGTTAGCGATTCCGCACCCTTGTAATCGAGATCTATCCATCAATACACACAAAGCAGGACGTAGGCTATTACCTCCATCGGAGGGGGCGAACCTGGGTAAACCTGACTCTCTTTCCCATTCAACCCCTTTGAGTCGCCACCTAGCGGCGATGGCCTCACACCTAAGTCCTTGCACGAGGACATCTGCCGTGACAAAACCACGACAGTTGGCGCCCATCGTGGGGCTCTCGCCCGGTGGAGTTGAGTTCTCAAAGGGAGCCCTTCGAGGGTTTGGGAGCTATGCGGTTGCTCGTATGACTAAAAGCCACCATGGAAAGATCTACATCGACGACTCTGGCTGTGGCCCCGTAGCCGACTCGATCAAGTACGGCTACCGGGTCCCTTTGGCAAGAACCATGCCTTCATCGGCAAGATCGGCACGTCGGTGCCTGTCGGGGATATAACTCCACGATATAACCTGCCCTACTGGGCCGGGTCAACATATCAACAGTCTGGTGACCAAGCTCAAGGTGGGTCGTTTCCTGAGTACAAGATAAGTAAGGTGGCGGCTGACCAAGACGCTCGGCGGCCCAACACCTGAAGACGGCGGCTCAAAGCCCATGAAGCTAAAGACGCCGGTTAAAGTTCCTTAAGATATAAGACAAGTTAGAGAAGTCATAGGTCACGGGTCATGATATGACCCAGACTCTATTGTAAACCCTAGGGCTTGACCTGTATATAAAGGCAGGCCCCTAGGGCCGAAAGTCTCAAGTTACAACCTCTCGATAGCTAGGTTAGCTATTCCGCACCCTTGTAATCGAGATCTACTCATCAAATACACACAAAGCAGGACATAGTCTATTACCTCCATAGGAGGGGCCGAACTTGGGTAAACCCGACTCTCTCTCTCGTGCAACCCCTTCGAGTCCCACCAAGCGGCGATGGCCTCACACCAAGTCCTGTTACGAGGACATCTGCCGGGATGACAAAACCACGACAGTTGGCGCCCACCGTGGGGCTCTCGCCCGGTGGAGTTGTGTTTTCGAAGGGAATCTGTCGTGGATTTGTCACGGCAAGGTGTCCTCGTAAGAGAACTTAGGTGTGAGGCCATCGCAACTATGTGGCGGCTTGAGAGGGGTTGGTCGGAATCGAGAGACGCGAGTTTACCCAGGTTCGGCCCCTCCCGACGGAGGTAAAATCCTACGTCCTGATTTGTGTCTATATTGATGATGAGGATGATCTCGATTACAAGGGTGCAGGGTTGCTACCTCTAATCTCGAGAGCCTCTAATCTGTCTATGTCTAATGACTTGAACTTGTCCCTCTAGGGGTGCTCTACCCCTCCTTATATAAGTGGAAGGGGTAGGTTTACATGTAAAGTCCTACTAGGAGTAGGATTAGGAGTAGTCTCTCTTGAGTCCTAATCCGGGTCTTGTTTCTCTTGTAAGGGAATCCTTCCTCTCCTTTGGGCCTTCTCTGTGAGCCGCCTTGCGCCGGCTTATACGCTGTGCCTTTGGGCCTGCTCGTCCTGTGACCCGGTAATAGAGGTGACCTATGAGCCGCCATACAATGGGCCGGGTCATACCTCCTTCCGGGTCATACCTCCTGCCGGGTCACCAATGAGTCGCCAAGCTCGGCTGGTGTAACAGTGAGTCGCCAAGTCCCGGCCGGGTCATACTTTGGGATGGGTTATACCGCGGGGTAATATCCCCGACATTAGCCCCCAGGTTAGCTTGAATTTATTCATGGTAAGCTCCTGAAATAAGAATAAATATGTTAAGGGACCAGCTTGCTCAACTGGCCGGCTTAATCTAATGAAGTAGCTCCTTGAAAATCCGGGTTTCTTCTTCATATTAACGAGCCGTCTTCACAAACATCGTGCAGGTCCATATCCTTCGCAAAATATTGGGAATAAAACATCCGTATGCCGTTGAGACGACCTCCAATGCTTTGGCTTAAAGATACTTTGGGGAATAAGAAATCCATATGATATTGAGCCGGCTTCCATTGCTTTGATTGAGAATAAAAAAGTGTCCATTGCATTAGCCACTTCAACTTGTGAGGCCGGGTTACTTATATAGACTCTGCTGGGTTATGATCTTTTAAAGATGCCGGGTCATGATCGTTGGTGATGCCGGGTCAAAATAAGCGGACTCCAGTTGACTTGATAAATTTTTGGGAATAAAGAAAAGCGGGTGATGCTGAGCCGGCTTTCAATGCTTCAGCTCCACCAAAACATGAGACCTAGCTCACTCAAAATTGATAGCTTAAAGATGTTCTTCTATTTTTTTATCTCCATATTACCTGTAGCCCCCAAGCTCCAAGTTTATCCATGATGACTTGGTGCTTTGAAATAATATATTGGACTGTGTAGCCCCCAAGTTCCGGGTTGTCTTGCCTGCAGCAGCCTGGGACATGTAAAACTTCAGCCAGTGTAGCCCCCAAGTGCCGGGTTGCTTTGCCTGCAACAGCCTGGGACTTTGAACTTGGTGTTGAATGTTGTAGATACATAGCTTTGGAGAAAATCCGGGTTGTCATCTAAGTCGCCCGATGTGGTTGAATGACTTGAATTTCACATGCGTAGCCCCTAAGGGCCGGCTCATCAGTGTGTGATGGGCCGGGTCTTCAATTTGGACCTCATAATCTGTTTAAACGGCTGAATACTGTAGCCCCCAAGAGTCGGCCCAGTAAAATAATACTGGGCTGAGACTTAGAAAATGATTGAAGGCCAGCTCATCTCCCTGAGATAACCGGGTTCATTGGTAATGTGATGAGTCGAAAAGCAACTTGCATTAGCCCCCAAGTGCCGTGGTGCATGCTTGCAGCGACATGGGACTTGCATACTTGATATAATCCTTGATTTGAATAATGTAGCCCCCAAGTGCCCGGTCGTATGCCTGCAGCGACTCGGGACTATTCTTTCCATTGCAGAATAAATCATATCCATTATATGGATGATATTGCTGAATGCTTGGCATACCAATGTTGAACCATGCTCCCTGCTGTGAGCTGGTATTTTTGGATGAGGGAATAACAGCCATTACTCTGAAGAGGCTTTGAAAACCTCAATCATCCAATATAGGTTATGAAAACCATAATGAAAATCCAGCCACATTGGCTATTTGAGATTTGAATAATATAACCCGGTTTGAAAGAACCGGTTCCTGCAATGTAGACCAGGATATCCATGCATATATGATGCATGGTAAGATGATGCAATGATGATGCAATGTATGATGTTCTTGCTTTGAAGGCACAACCAGAAGAGATCAACTCTTGTATATGTTCTTGCTTTTTCTTTTTCGAAAACTCATATGCCGGCTCTCCTGGCATGAACTCGTTGTTTGAACTCTTAACGGTACATGGTCTCTAGTGAGAGTGACCGTCAACTCCTTTGAGCGGCTCAGGGTCTCTAGGCGAGATTAACTGGTAAGAGCACAATGAACCATAGAGAGGCGCAGCAGGGCATGCGTACCCCCCGGGCCCATAAGCTACTTCTCACGTGACATAAATCCGTCATTTGAACCTTAAACAGTGCAGGGTCTTTAAAAGAGTAACTGTTTAGGAGTACGAACGGGCCACATAGCGGAGAGTATGCAGCAGATGGGTGAGTTTATCCTCGCTTTCCGTAAGCCGGCCCTCACGTGACAAGAGCCGCCGGTTTAACCTTGACCAGTACAGGGTCTCTAGTGAGAGTGACTGTCAAATACTTTGAACAGCTCAGGGTCTCTAGCCGAGATTAACTGGTAAGAGTTCGGCGGGTCACCTAGCGGAGCAGCAGCAGCATACAGGCAGGTTTAACTCGAACTTGCGGTGGCTGAAGAGCCGATCAAGAGGGTGTGTAAGCTAAACCCGGTGGGTTGGAAGCCCCCAAATGACCTTGTTGACGGAGTCAACTTTTTGGGTATACAACCCGGCCTTACGGTGGCTGAAGAGCCGATCAAGAGGGTGTGTAAGCTAAACCCGGTGGGTTGGAAGCCCCCAAATGACCTTGTCGATGGAGTCAACTTTTTGCACCATCTTGTAAGCCGCCATCTTGTATGAAGAAACGGCAGAAGCCTCCAAGTGTCTTTATAATGATCCAATGAATCAGGGCACCCATGTTTGAACGGTGCATCACGACGGCTCGTCCTCTTGGGCAACTTTTAATTCTTCCGCCAATAATGTAGTAGCCCCCGGAACCAAGTTAACTTCCTTGCAATGACCCGGGGTTCTCGTTGAAAATGACCAAATGTGTCGAGCCATGTCTGTAACCCCCGAGTCTTAAGTTGACTCGAAGAGGTGGCTTGAGAGTCTCCACTGAAGGTTGAGGTTGACCGTGGCGGGTTATAGATGATCCCGTATGAATTGTTTCAATAATCCGGTCGATGGTTCGTCCCGGCTGGTTGTTGAAGTTAACCAAACCGTAGTGGCGGCGACTTGTGCACCTGTCCGTTTGGGCGGCTTGTATAGACGAACACTGCACCGGTATGCTGATGTAGATCAGACTATGGGCGGCGTCTTGCGCGCGTCCGTTGGGCGGCTCGTACAGGCGAGCATCGCACCGATATGTTGATGTAGATCAGATTGTGGGCGGCGTCTTGCGCACATCCGTTGGGCTGCTCGTACTGGTGTATGCGGCCCCTGACATGTTGATGTAGACGTAGAATTCAGCCACGGCGTTTGAAGACGGCGCGGTCGCGAGAAACGGCCGCGACGTTGTAAACCGGTGCGGTCGCCAGAGATGATCGTGGCGTTGTTGGTGAAAACTATGTCGCGGCTACGGCGGCTTGCCGCACCCATTGGGCGGCTCATACTGGCGGGTGAGCATGCGCGGTACCGACGTGTTGATGTAGATCGAACCACAGGAGCGGCGGCTTGCGCCCGTCCATGGCACGGACAAACGCCGGTGTAGAATATTGCTAACGCGCGCTTCATACCCCCGGTATAGTCCACTTTTGTAGTGACTAATTGTCCTGCATATAAAATTATACAGACCAAAGTAATTGTTCTTTGACCAAAACAATATGTGCTAACGAAATAGACTTAAAATGGATATCACCTGATTCGTCCAGACGACAGATGATCTTTGCGCGAACCCGAAATTAACTCGGATGTATGGAGGCCCAGCAGTGGCGTGGATGCGCATACTACTGCTGTTAGTAACATCAGATGACCCAGAACTTTTTCTGCCACGATCCACCTCCTCCCCTTTTTTTTTAATTTCCCGTGTATTGGAATTGGTACTCTCTCCTGAACCCATGGGAGGGCCGACTCGGAGTGGAGACGATTGAAACGGCAGGGGTGGAGACCGAAGAGCTCGGGGCGAGGTGAGCATGAGTCGTAGCGAGGCCAGCTCAGGAAATGGAGATGTGGGTGGCCGGCGGACTTGAGCCAGAGGCGACTCGATGGCGGCCGGGTCGGCCCGCGGCGGCTCAGGCCAGAGCAACTCAGGACAAGGCGGCTCGAAGCAAAAGCGACGGCGAACCGGCGGCGGCTGAGGCGACTCGCGGAGGCAGCGCAGGGCGGCTCGAGGCCGGTTTTGACGGAGACCAGTAGCGGAAGAGGCAAACCGGTGAGGCGGAGCTAGGTGGCTCAGGCCAGGAGCGGAGGCGGATCAGGCCAAAAACGGAGGCGGCCCAGCGGGCTGAGGCGACGGCTTAAGACTAGGGCGAGTAAAGCCGGAGCGAGGCGGCTTGGGGTAGAACAACGGCGGAAGCTGGTGAGGCCGCAGCGGCGGCCGAGGATGGAGGTGGCTCGGAGGCGGCCGACCGTCTGAGGCGGCTCGAGACCGGATCGAGGCGCGGCAACGTCGGTTCGTGGTAGAGGGGAGGACGCTCAGGGGCACAGAGCAACGGCGGTCGCCATTTGAGGGCTCGGCGGCCGCGGAAGAGCCATCGGCAGCAAGGGCGGTTTAACGACAGTGCGTGGTCGAGGCGGCCGTGGCCGGCTCAACGCCCGGCCGTTGAGGGGACGAAGACGGTTTGGTGACTGGATCCGGCTGTGACGATGACTTGGCGAGGCGGCGGTTGACAATGGCCGCGGTCGCAGCTTGAGGAGGCCGGGCAAGGGTGAGGTGGAGCCGGCACGGGCTAGCGTGGAGATGCGACTCAGAGAGGCGGCTTGACGTGCGGTGTTTTAGAATGAGTTGGAGCGGAGCCGGCGCGACCGCAGCGGCGGCGGAAGCGTCTTTATTCCGCGCCCACGACCGCATCCGTCTCCGGGTCATAATTGGAGGTGGAAGCGACTCGGGGGTACTAGGCGACTTGGAACAGACCGGTGGGGCGGCTTGCGGAGCCCCTCCGGTGACTCGGAGCGAGGCCACGCTGGTGAGTTGGAGAGGTGGCAACGGGTGACTTGCAAGCCTGATGACGCCGGCGAGGGGAGACCGCAGTGACGGCCGAGGCACGGCTCGCGCTGGAAGGTGGACGGCTCGAGGCCGCTTCGGCGAGGGCGGCTCGGAGGCGGAGGTGGCGTCTGGCTCGCAGGCGGAGGACGGCGAAGATCACAGGGCTGCTTGGTGTGCTAGGGCGAGGGCCGCTCGACCCACTCGGTGGATCCGGCGACGGCCACCTTGGCGCAGTACACAGGAGAGCAGCTGCTCGCCATCTTGGCTGGGGAGGGCGAGCCTATTGGCACGGCCAAACGCGCGGTGTTCAACTCATAGGGTGTACGGCGGCTGCAATCTGATCTTACCCTCGTTCTCCTCATCGTCTGGTTGATGAAAAATCCATCGAAATCTTCAAACTGTAGTATTCTCTCGCCTCAACTAGTAGCAGTCAACCGGGTCTTTCTCTCCTCGGAAACCGATCCCACTAATTGATGCTTTTCTTGCAAACAGCCACGCATGTAGCTCTTTCAATTTTAACATACACTGATCTTTTTGAAATTGATTGGTGTGATGATGTTTATCTGATGCACTCCGCCACCGTTGATGCCACCTTTTTA
The DNA here is from genome assembly GCA_039707655.1 of Elymus sibiricus. Classification (NCBI taxonomy): domain Eukaryota; kingdom Viridiplantae; phylum Streptophyta; class Magnoliopsida; order Poales; family Poaceae; genus Elymus; species Elymus sibiricus. The sequence goes on from CM077667.1 coordinate 413,117,191, forward strand.
CTCTAATCTGATTTCTGCTGACGATTCGACTGATGAGCCCTGGAGTCAACGTAGATCCTTCCGAGCCAGATCTTCTTCATCCGGTCAGTCGCGAGCATCTCGATCCCTGGTAAGAGCTCCCTCCAAGAACACAATACCATCGTGCGAAAGGCCCCACGGTGGGCGCCAACTGTCGTGGATTTGTCACAGCAAGATGTCCTCGTAAGAGAACTTAGGTGTGAGGCCATCGCAACTATGTGGCGGCTTGTGAGGGGTTGGTCGGAATCGAGAGACGCGAGTTTACCCAGGTTCGGCCCCTCCTGACGGAGGTAAAAGCCTACGTCCTGCTTTGTGTCTATATTAATGATGAGGATGATCTCGATTACAAGGGTGCAGGGTTGCTACCTCTAATCTCGAGAGCCTCTAATCTGTCTATGTCTAATGACTTGCACTTGTCCCTCTAGGGGTGCTCTTCCCCTCCTTATATAAGTGGAAGGGGTAGGTTTACATGTAGAGTCCTACTAGGAGTAGGATTAGGAGTAGTCTCTCTTGAGTCCTAATCCGGGTCTTGTTTCTCTTGTAAGGGAATCCTTCCTCTCCTTTGGGCCTTCTCTGTGAGCCGCCTTGCGCCGGCTTATACGCTGTGCCTTTCGGCCTGGTCGTCCTATGACCCGGTAATAGAGGTGACCTATGAGCCGCCATACAATGGGCCGGGTCATACCTCCTGCCGGGTCATACCTCCTGCCGGGTTGCCAATGAGTCGCCCAGCTCGGCTGGTGTAACAGTGAGTCGCCAAGTCCCGGCCGGGTCATACTTTAGGCCGGGTTATACCGCGGGGTAATATCCCCGACAGAATCCAATTGGGATTCGGGAAGTTTGCGGTGACCCAGATGGTCAAGAACCACCGTGACGGGATCTACGAGCCGGCTTGGAGCGTCCAGGACGACCCGATCGGACGTGGGTTACGAGATCCCGCAGGAGAGATTGGGTTAGAAACTTCCGAGCCGGACATCTACATCGACATCGACGAGCCGGCTCAGAGCGCCCGATCCAATCAACGCCGGGGCGGTCTTCGCCGTGTATTCGTCGGCTTCACGCAAGGGGTCAGCCTTTCGGATGAGCCGGCCTCTAGCGGCGACGTCCTCATCAATTCGGACGGCAGATCATCCATAGGAGATACATAGTCAATCTGACCTCTTTACGATGGTGGACTTGGGGGCTCACTGGAGATTGAAGCCCCTAAAGAATACAGTGAGTCGCCTAGACAAGTCGCCGTCTACATGGCGAGGGCTACGACGGTTCCAGATCCAGCCGCAGCTGGAGGTTCTGGCTGGTCGATTAAAACGCCGGCTCAAGCCCTGACTGATGTCATGGCCGACATGGTGAAACTCGTGGATACCCCGGTCACTGCGGAAAACCAGGAAGAGCGCAATGTAGAGCTAACCAAATTGCATAGTCAAATAATTGAGGTACAGAAGGAGGTTGATGCCGAAAACGCACGGATGGTGGATTTGCAGGCTCGCATACATCAAGAGACGGAGTGCCTTAAGGCTGAGGCCTGGCGATTATGAGTTCAAAGAGAGGCATCGGAGGCGGTTTACGAGAGAAGACGCCACCGTGGACTCCCTCCGAACCTTGAGTCACAACAACTTTTTAACACCCCACAACAGACACCAAGAACTGTTCAGCAACCCGGGAATCGGCAAGAGGAACCGGCTCAACCCCGCCGGCTCAATCCCCGCCTCGGCGATTTCATACGCCACGGGGCCATTTCTCCAATCCTGTTGACAAATGTTGGCTGCAACCCGGAATTTGGAAGCATTGCCTATTAACGGAAACTCCCCTCTTGAGGTTGAAGCTAGAAACGCCATCGAGATGCTAAAAACTGCTGCGGTACAACAGGCTCAGTATTCGTACAGCTGGGATCGGATGCATTCCACTCCCTACGCTAGCAAAGGCCGTCATATGGAGTCCCCGGCTATCTCTAGCAGTGGGCGAAGACAACAGCTTCAGGTCTCTCCAACCCGTCCCATGCCATCAGACGCCCACGCAGTCGTTGACGCTGCGAGAGGCGCACGATAGGCAGAAGCGGAAGCGGCAGCACGGGCGATCCAGCAGCTTCACCCTCAACCGGCAAGTTTGGGGGCTGGGTCCAACAGTAGGACGATTGGTATACCATGCTTATCCCCGGTGCTCCGTGCTGAGTGCATGCTCAAAGATTTCAAGGGACCTCGTAAGGTGCCAAAGTACACAGCAGATCTTGAGCCGGCGTCTTGGATTGAGAGTTATGAATTGGCAATGGACATGCTGGATGTCAGCGATGCTGTATGTGCTAAATACTTAACCATGATGTTGGAAGGACCGGCCCGGACATGGTTGAAAAACTTGCCCGCCTAACTCCATCAACACATGGACCGAGCTGAAGGAGCGATTCATCAAGAATTTCCAAGGAACCTGCAAGAAACCTATGACGATACTGGATCTACAGCATTGCGTTCAACGAGTAGACGAGTCAGCTCACCATTGGACTCGCCGGGTCGTGGAAATCATCCACTCGTCGAACAAAATCACGGCGGCACAGGCAGTCCTAATACTAGAAAAGAACTGTGACTTCCAGCCTTTGGTCCAGAAGCTCGGGCGGCTCAAGCGAAAGGTGCAAGATATGGGCGACTTGATGGACGTCCTCACTAGATATGCCGAGTCTTATAGCACGAAGGATCCCGGCTCAGACGAGGACAAGACCTCCAAATGCAAAAAAGCTAAAGGAGGGAAGGGTCAGCACGGTCCAGGAGGCAAGCAGGGGGCTCAAAATAATAAGCGGAAGCAGCCGGATGGCGAGCCAGACTTCGTAGCCAACACTAATACAGGTTTCAAGAACCAGCACCGGAACGGTCGACCCGGAGGAGCTTACAATGGGAATAAACCTCGCAATTATGAGGAGGCGCTGAAAGCACCTTGCCCTAAGCACAACACCCAAGATAAGCCGGCTAGCCACTCTTGGGAGAATTGTTATATCATGCAAGAGTTCCGTAGCCAGGCTTTCCAGAATAACTCAGGAGGCAATGGTGGTGGACACCCAGGTCAACATGGACCTGGCGGGTCACAAGGTGGCCCAGGGGCTAGTTTTCAACATCAGGGAAATCATGGCAATGGGCAACATCCTGTCCAGGGCAACCAACATAATAACCAAGGAGGATTTCAAAGTAATCCCAAGCAGTTGAATAACAGTCAGTACCACTAGCCCCGGAATCCCTGAATGAAATTCATGAACTCTGGAGGGTATCAAAGAAGAAATCTTATGTCTCCAAGAGGGAAATAAGCTGGCCCTGGAATACCAGTGGCCTTATTAAAACATAGCTCTGCCGACCCCTTTTTTAAAATTTCTCCCCCCTTGCAAACTTCTGTATATACTTCTTTATGTTTCAAGTATGAATAAAGCCGGTGTATTCTGTCGTTTCAACTTACAAGATGAGTTTGGGTCTTTATTTTTTGAAACAAAGGGCACTTGGGGGCTTCCAACTCATCGAATCAGGCTTTCTCACCCTTGTGACCCGGCATAACAATGCCACAAAATTAAGGGCATTTGGGGGCTTCCAGCCCACTGGGCTTAGCTTTCTCACCCTCTTGACCCGGCAAAAATAAACACCATATATGGTTAAACCTGCATGTGTGCTTGATGCGACTCACATCAGATGACCCCGTGAACTCTTGACGAGTCAATCCTTTTTTGGACCCTGAACTTGTCAAGGTTAAAACATCGGCTTGAGTCATGTGAGAGCTGTCATATGGAAAGCTAGGATAAACCATGGGTTATCATACCCGCTTCATTGAAGCAAGACCCGAGCCTCGAAAGCCGGCAAATTATCTCAGTATTATGATCATATGTCCTTTACATTAAGGCTAGGACCATCAAAGGTGCCTTCAAAGGGGGCTACCTTATATTTCTAACCTTCGGGAAACAATCCCCAACACGAGTACTATGTGCTGAAACTCGTCACATAAAAATATTTTGGGCACGACCCTGTTTTTTACCGGTTTATGTATGAAATAACCAGGTTATCGGCTGCATGACAGCACAAAATTATGTTATTGCTTAAAGAGGCTAACAAAGAACCTCAATTTCGGCCAAGACTCATGGAGCCGGCTTATCCATTTTGCTTATTTGGCTTGTTTATTATAGCAAGTTTCAGTTTCAAAGGTATTACCGGCCCATTCTTCAAAGGGCCGGGTTGAATAATTGAGTATGCATGAGCAACCAATTAACAAGTTATCCTACAATCCGCAACATTGTTGAAAGAGGAATAGATTGTTAAATCAAGAAGATCAAAGGGTGGCTCATATTGCCCAGCTTTACCTTATCAAAAGGCCCGTCGATAGAAAGACGGTGGGCGCACAGGGTGGTGAAGCAGCAAATAAAGTACCTTGCATCAAAAGTGCAAAACATGCACGATTGCACGACAACAGTTTTCGGCTATCCCTATTACATGCTTAAGGAAGCCATAAATTGTTTTTTCGCCCATACTCAGGGGCTTGAGTTGATAAGGTAACGGTTGAAGAAGTTTAAGTCGCCGACGCATCATTCGGGTCAATGGCGGCTAATCTTGCGCGTGAGACGCCTCCGGGTTATCCACCGATTGGTCTTCTGGCTCCTGTATCTGAAGGATATCCGCATCCCAGTTGCAATGAGATAAAGCCTGGAACACAGCCTCATCATCAAGAATTGAAGACGGGTCAACTTCAGGGGCAAGGACATGCTCACGCCGTTGAGGAGCCAGACATTTTGTTATCAAATCAGGTGGTGGAATCAGAGTATGATTGGCGCCATAAGCCGCCTGATAGCTCCTCAGTTTCATCTCAGAAACCAGCCGAGTCGACAGAATTTGAGCATCCTTGACACAAGCCGCGTAATCCTCCTGGGAGAATTCTGACCCGTCATTTTTAAATTCTGGGAAGCCCTTTGGCAGCTCAGCTGGATCAAGCTCCTCTCCATAAGCTAAAGCCCGGCTCAATGCATATATCGCCCCCGATCGGGCGGCTGATCTTTTTAGCTCTCGAATGTGCTGAGGGATAATGGAAAGGCTTTCCAATACATTCTTGATATATTTTAAGGGCTGCTTATCCCCCAGTGTCGCCTTGATTGCAAGATGAGTCCTGGCGTAGAGTTGCTCCGTCAGAGAATAAACAGCTTTGAGCATGAGCAGACTGTTATCATAAAAGCTGCTTGTCCGGGGGCCTGCAAAATAGAGTCAATACATGAGCTGCCGGGCGCATTATATCTATATTTCATAGAAGACAGAAGGTTATATATTCTTACCAAAAATAGCTTGGGCCATCTGGGCAATATGCCGTTTTAACCCGGACAACTCCTTGGTAATAGGTTTGAGCCGGCCCTCAGCATCCTCTGCACGCTTCAGCAGAGTCGTATTTTCATCCTCAAAGGATTTCTTCTCCTTTAAGAAGCCTGCTTTGGTTTTTTCCAGCTCGATCAATGAGAGGCGAAGCTTCTCTTCCACTTCCGCCTGGGAAGTCTGCCCTATTTCCAGGTCTTTTTTCAAATTGGCCACACTGGATTCGGCTGTCTTCAAAGCTTCCTGCATCATAAGTAAAAAAATTATATCAAGTCCCGAGCAGATTGCAAAACAATATATTTGGCACTTGGGGGCTAATGTATTTAAGCTCTTTTGGCCGTTGAAGATGTGAACAAGACCCAACTCATCTTAAGAAGATGAGCCGGCCCTTGGGGGCTACAGGTCGAAAGTTCTTCAAAGTTACTATAAAAGACCTGACTCATCTTAAGAAGATGAGCCGGCCCTTGGGGGCTACAGGTCGAAAGTTCTTCAAAGTTACTATAAAAGACCCAACTCATCTTAAGAAGATGACCCGGCCCTTGGGGGCTACAGGTCGAAAGTTCTTCAAAGTTACTATAAAAGACCCGACTCATCTTAAGAAGATGAGTCGACCCTTGGGGGCTACAGGTCGAAAGTTCTCCAAAGTTACTATAAAAGACCCGACTCATCTCAAGAAGATGAGCCGGCCCTTGGGGGCTACAGGTTGAGTCAGACAAACATTTGCAAGACCCAGCTTATCTTAGAAAGACAAAGATGGGCCTTGGGGGCTACAAAAGGATATATGATGAAAGCATGTAAAGGAGAACATACCTCATATTTATTTTTGATCATGCTAACAAGGCCGATTTCCATCTCACAGCTTGTAGCCAGGCGGTCTAAGCAGGTAGCATGAAGATCTTCGATACTAAAGCTCTCATAATTTGGAAGTTCCAACTTGGTCTTCCCTTTTTCTTGCAGCACTGTTTCATCCTTAGCAACAACCTTTGTTAATACCCTGGAAGTCTCAGGAGCAGTATAACCCATCCCAGTAATAATAACTTCAGGAGCATCTTTATTTGTCACTGAAGGATTGGGCGGGTCAAGGTTAACTGCTGATGTAGCTTCAACAGTTACGGCATCACTATTGATTGGTTCAGATGGAGGGGGTAAATCGTTTTGAATATCCTGAGGGTCTTCAGGATGATCAACATGGATTTCATGAGCCGCCGGATCAGGAAGCTCCGGCTCAGGGGCCTCCGGGTTAACAGAAGACCCGTCATTTTTCCTTTTCTTGGCTTTGGCCCTGCCAAGATAAAAAGTATAATATGAAAAATGAAAAAAAACAATAGTTTACTCAAACAGATGAATTGATGAGGAATTTACCCTTGATTGATGACAAAGGGCGCCACCTTGGACGCAGTCGAGTCGTCCGAGGAAGGTGGCGACTCCTGATTAACCAAAGCATAGGAGTCAAAAAATTGACACATCGAGTTAGAAGCCTCCTTGGAAGTTTGAAATATTAAGTACCTTGGCTGGTCGTTTCCTGGCGGCTGATTTGTCAGGTAGGCCCTCAACAAGATCACCACTCCCACTTCGGGTCTGACGCCTAGACTGGTGCTGGGTTTTCTTCAAAATAAAGTGAGGGTCTAGATGAGTGTCCGGGTGAGAAAAGCCTACCTTCCAAACAACCCGCCTTGTTTTCAACAGAGGCAAAGGTTCTGAGTCAGAAGAGATGGAAATTACCTCAACATCGCCTGCATGGCTTGTTTCAATATCACCCTAAGAAGGAAAAGGCGTCAGATAGATTCAAGGAAATATAAACAAAAGCTTAATTTTACCTCTCATCGGGTTTCAGTGGAAGATATTTCGTCCATATGAGACGGTCCTTCTGCAGCCGCCTTATTATTCTTTTTGCTTGGGGCAGCTTTAGGCTTGTTAGTCGCGGTCTTGACGCGTCTCCGATTCCAAAAATAGGAGGTAGCCTGCAAAATTAAACATTCAGATCAAGAAAACAAAGGCTCAAAGTCTGTTTAAAAGTCGGATTAGAATCTTAGAGGTCTTGTACCGGAGGAGCCGGGTTAAGGGCGTAGAACGGTTTCAACCCGTCCTTGCTGCAAGCCTCCTGGTTTTCACCTAGCAGCTTCTTCACCATCCGGTTTACTTCGCCGGCCTCCAAGGAAATATTGCTGTACCGTTGAGCGTCGTTCAAGTCTCCAGAGTAAGTACACATTAAGCCACTCCACAGGCTGATACGTCCATTTTGCATCATGATTTCCAACTGCTATTTACTTTGTTTTATTGAATAATAATGCTTTGGGGAGTGAATCTAAAGCCATTTCTCTCATAATATGCAAGGTTTACACAAAGAGGGAGAATACCGGCAGCTGGAATTCCGGATCTAAGAAAAGCACATCAGAGATATCTATTCTACGCAACTCCAATGAAGCTGAAACTTTACGGAGATTATTTTTGTATTTAATAAAAAATACTGGAGCAGAACACTACCGGAGGGGGCCTGCCAGGTGGGAACAACCCACCAGGGCGCGCCAGACCCCCCTGGGCGCGCCCTGGTGTATCGCGGCCACCTCGGCCCACCTCCAGAGCCCATCTTATGGTATATAGTCACAATTGACCTAGAAAAACTCAGAGGAGGATTTTTGGGACGAAGCGCCGCTGCCTCGAGGCGGAACTTGGGCAGGAGCACTTTTGCCCTCCGGCGGAGCGATTCCGCCGGGGGAACTTCCCTCCCGGAGGGGGAGATCGAAGCTATCATCATCACCAACACCCCTCTCATCTTTGGGAAGCCAATCTTCATCAACATCTTCAACAACACCATCTCCTCTCAAACCCTAGTTCATCTCTTGTGTTCAATCTTTGTACCGGAACCTCAGATTGGTACCTGTGGGTGACTAGTAGTGTTGATTACCTTGCGTAGTTGATTACTATATGGTTTATTTGGTGGAAGATTATATGTTCAGATCCATTATGCTATTTAATACCCCTATGATCTTGAGCATGATTATTATTTGTGATTAGTTACCTTTGTTCTTGAGGTCACGGGAGAAGTCATGTTGCAAGTAATCATGTGAATTTGATATGTGTTCGATATTTTGATAATATGTATGTTGTGATTCCCTTAGTGGTGTCATGTGAACGTCGACTACATGACACTTCACCATTCATGGGCCTAAGGGAATGCATTGTGGAGTAGTTATTAGATGATGGGTTGCTAGAATGACAGAAGCTTAAACCCTAGTTTATGCGCTACTTCGTAAGGGGCTGATTTGGATCCAAACGTTTAAGGTTAGGGTTAGATTTTATCTTAATACTTTTGTCGTAGTTGCGGATGTTTGCGAGGGGGTAAATCATAAGTGGGAGGTTGTTCAAGTAAGAACAGCACCCAAGCACCGGTCCACCCAGATATCAAATTATCAAAGTAGCAAACACGAAAAAAACCAACATGATAAAAGTGACTAGACGAAATTCCCGTGTACCCTCAAGAACACTTTGCCTGTTACTAGTGATTGTTCTGGCCCGTCCTTTGCCTCAAAAGGATTGGGCTTCCTTGCTGCACCTTATTTACCATTACCGTTACTTGCTTGTTACGAATTATCTTGCTATCAAACTATCTGTTACCTACAATTTTAGTGCTTGCAGAAATTACCTTGCTGAAAACCGCTTGTCATTTCCTTCTGCTCCTCGTTGGGTTCGACACTCTTACTTATCGAAAGGACCACGATTGATCCCCTATACTTGTGGGTCATCAAGACTCTTTTCTGGCGCCGTTGCCGGGGAGTGAAGCGCTCTTGGTAAGTGGAAATCGGTAAGGAAAAACTTATACTACGTGCTGAAATTTATTGCTGCTTGCTACTATGGAAAACAATCCTTTGAGGGGTTTGTTCGGGGTATCTTCACCTCGACCGGAACCACAAGTAGTTGCCCCTCAACCTACTGCACCTACTGAAAATATTACTTATTAAATTCCTTCGGGTATGGTAGAACAACTGCTTGCAAAACCTTATGCAGGAGATGGAACTGAACATCCTGATATGCACCTCTTATATGTGAACGAAATATGTGGATTATTTAAGCTTGCAGGTTTACCCGGAGATGAAATTAAGAAGAAGGTTTTCCATTTATCTTTGAAGGGAAAAGCATTGACATGGTATAGGCTATGTGATGATCTTGGATCGTGGAACTGGAATCGTTTGCAATTGGAATTCCATCAAAAGTTCTATCCCATGCATCTAGTTCATCGTGATCGGAATTATATATATAATTTTTGGCCTCGTGAAGGAGAAAGCATCGCTCTAGCTTGGGGGAGGCTTAAGTCAATGTTCTATTCATGCCCCAATCATGACATTCTGAGAGAAGTTATCATCAGAATTTTTATGCTCGGCTTTCTCATAATGATCAATCCATGCTCGATAGTTCTTGTGCTGGTTCTTATATGAAGAAGACTATTGAATTCAAGTGGGATATCTTGGAAATAATTAAACGCAACTCTGAATATTGGGAACTTGACGAAGGTAATGAGTCAGGTATAAAACTTGAATTTGATTGTGTTAAATCTTTTATGAATGCCGATACTTTTCACAAGTTTAGCACTAAATATGGACTTGACTCTGAGATAGTAGTCTCTTTCTGTGAAGCATTTGCTACTCACGTTGACCTCCCTAAGGAGAAGTGGTTTAAATATCATCCCCCTATTAAAGAAGAAATTAAAGAACCGATCATAGCTAAAGAAGAAACCATCTTTTACAATGTTGATCCAGTTGTGCCTACCGCTTATTTTGAAAAACCACCTTTCCCTGTTAGGATAAAGGAACATGCTAAGGTATCAACTGTGGTTTGTAAGAGTAATATAAGAGCACCTAAACCCCCTAAAAAAATTAAAGTAGAACCTAGTGTTGCTATGGTTAAGGATCTCTTGGTAGATAATGTTGATGGGCATGTTATTTACTTCCGTGATGAAGCTGCTAGAATTGCTAAACCCGATGAAAAAGACAAACATGGACCCATAGAAGGCATGCCCGTTGTTTCGGTCAAAATAGGAGATCATTGCTATCATGGTTTATGTGATTTGGGTGCTAGTGTGAGTGCTATCCCTTTTACTCTATACCAAGAAATTATGGATGAAATAGCACCTGCTGAAATGGAAGACATTGATGTTACTATTAAACTTGCTAATAGAGACACTATCACACCACTTGGGATTGTTAGAGATGTTGAAGTCTTGTGTGGGAAAGTAAAATACCCTACTGATTTTCTAGTCCGTGGTTCCCCACAAGAAGACTTTTGTCCTATTATCTTTGCTAGACCTTTCTTGAGCACCGTCAATGCTAAGATAGATTGAAAAACAAACTGTCGGTGTCAGTTTTGTGTAGTGTGTCTCATGAGTTTAATTTTTCCAAGTTTAGTAGACAACCCCGTGATAAAACGTTATCTAGTAAGGATGAAATAATTGGCCATGCTTCTATTGCTGTGCCTCCCACCGATCCATTAGAACAATATTTGCTAGACCATGAAAATGATATGCACTTGCGTGAAAGAAATGAAATAGATAAAATTTTCTTTGAACAACAACCTCTCCTGAAACACAATTTGCCTATTGAAACTCTTAGAGGTCCTCCTCCACCTAAAGGTGATCCTGTGTCTGAACTGAAACAATTGCCTGACACTTTGAAGTATGCTTATCTTGATGAGAACAAGATATATCCTGTTATTATTAGTGCTAACCTTTCAGAACATGAAGAAGAAAGATTATTGAAAGTTCTAAGGAAGCACCGAGCAGCTATTGGATATACTCTTGATGATCTTAAGGGCATTAGTCCCACTCTATGTCAGCACAAGATTAATATGGAACCTGATGCTAAACCCGTTGTTGATCACCAACGGCGATTGAATCCTAAGATGAAGGAAGTGGTAAGAACTGAAATATTAAAGCTTCTGGAAGCAGGTATAATCTATCCCTGACGGGGGGATAACCCCGGGGTAGCCTCAGCCAAGCCTTCACCCCAACTTTTCAAAACAACTGCAGGACGAGCCGCCTCCCCCTGCAGTCCGGCTCCGCGCAGCCGGCTGCACCAATCGGCCGGCTAGGGACGGAGATGCTTAGCCCCCTAGCCGGCGGTGCTGCAGGTACCGCTGTCAGAGCACGCGTGGCTACAGAGGCCCCCGTCGCATCGGGGGTCAGCGCCCGCATAGCCACAGTGGAGGCGACGGTGCCTCTGACCCCGGCCAACTGCGACCTGGCGGATGGCACAGTGCCGGCACGCGCTCAACCACTCCATTACCTGATCCGGCATGGCTACAGTGCGGCCGGCCGTACCGCTGACCGCGGCCGGCCGCCGCTAGACGACGCCCCGAAGGACGGCCCGTGCCGCGGTGTGACGGGCCCCAAGGACCACCAGGCGGGCCCCCTCCAGCTCCCGACGGGACCCCGCAGCCGGCGGGCCCTACCGGCGACAAGACCCCTCAGCCGGGGGCCCCACGGCCGATTAGAGAGACCGCCCGCTGGGGCCCCCCCGGCACCTTCTACTTGTATTGTATCCCGGGGGGTTGGCCTATAAAAGCCCCCGGGGCTCCCCCATGCAGGGGGCGGTGACTTTTCCCTAGCACACACACACACCCACGTAGAGAGGCAGAGAGGGCAAGCTAGCTCCTTCTTCCTCCTCTACCCATACAGCTCAAGGAGCACCATTGTAGCCCCCTTTGGTTCGTCAACCATACCGGCAGGATTAGGGGTATTACCTCCCACGAAGGGCCCTGAACCTGGGTACATCGCGTGTCCCGCACCGTTTGTCCCCAATCTCGCTCCCGGAGTCCACCGGCGTCCATCGGCCCCAACCACTCTCGATAAGCCTCCCCATGGCATCTATCGTGAGAAAACGATGACAGTTGGTGCCCATCGTGGGGCCGTCCCCGGCGCCGACCGGAGTCACGCTCCGGGCGGGACCCTTCACAATCTCCCCCGTCCGCCCCGTGTTCGGGCAGAACTGCACGCTCGTGGGGCTTGTGTTGGGGAACGTTGCATGGGAAACAAAAAATTTCCTACGCACACGCAAGATCTATCCATGGTGATGAGAATCTACGAGAGGGAGAGTGGATCTACATACCCTTGTAGATCGCTAAGCGGGAAGCGTTAAGAAACGCGGTTGATGTAGTCGAACGTCTTCGCGATCCAAATCGCCGAGCGTCCCGCGATCCCATCACGATCCATCTCGCGATCCAATCACGATCCGTCCCGCGATCCCATCACGATTCGTCCCGCGATCAAATCACGAATCGTCTCGCGATCCTGATCACGGTCCTTCCGATCTAGCGCCGAACGGACGACACCTCCGCGTTCAGCACACGTACAGCTCGATGACGATCTCCGCCTTCTTGATCCAGCAAGATGGAGCGGAGAGGTAGATGAGTTCTCCAGCAGCGCGACAGTGTGGCGGCGATGGTGGTGGAACTATTCCGGCAGGGCTTCGCCTAAGCACCGCTGATCTAGACTAGAGGAGAAAACGATCTAGATGAAGTAGAGGAAGCACGTGGCAATTAGGGTTATTTTCCTCCTATAAATCCTCTAGTATATATAGGAGGGAGGGAGGGGAGGAGGCAGCCTCAAACCCTCAAGGTTTGGCCAAAATTGGAGGTGGAGGAGTCCTACTCCAATCCTATTAGGAGTAGGATTCCTCCTCTCCACTTGGAAACCCTTTCCACCTTTCCTCCTTTGGATTTTTTCCACCCAAAGCCACATGGGCCTTAGTGGGGGGGTTAGGCCAGCCCACTAGGGGCTGGTTTGACTCCTCCCACAGCCCATGAGGTCCTTTGGGTCGAGACACCCCTCCCGATGGTCCCCGGTACCCCTCCCGGCACTCCCGGTACACTACCGAAATACCCGAAACTTTTCCTGTGACCAAAACAGGACTTCCTATATATCAATCTTTACCTCCGGACCATTCCGGAGCTCCTCATGACGTCCAGGATCTCATCCGGGACTCCGAACAACCTTCGGTCATGACCATACATAACTCTACTATACCAAAACGTCACCGAACCTTAAGTGTGCAGACCCTGCGGGTTCGAGAACTATGTAGACATGACCAAGACACCTCTACGGTCAATAACCAATAGCGGGACCTGGATGCCCATATTGGTTCCTACATATTCTACGAAGATCTTTATCGGTTGAACCTCTATGTCAAGGATTCAGTTAATCCTGTATGTTGTTCCCTTTGTTCTTCGGTATGTTACTTGCCCGAGATTCGATCGTCGGTATCTCTATACCTAGTTCAATCTCGTTACCGGCAAGTCTCTTTACTCGTTCTTTAATACAAGATCCCGTGGCTAACACTTAGTCACATTGCTTGCAAGGCTTATTGTGATGTTGTATTACCGAGTGGGCCCTGAGATACCTCTCCATCACACGGAGTAACAAATCCCAGTCTTGATCCATGCCCACTCAACAGACACCCTCGGAGATACTTGTAGAGCATCTTTATAGTCACCCAGTTACATTGCGACGTTTGATACACACAAGGTATTCCTCCGGTGTCAGTGAGTTGCATGATCTCATGGTCATAGGAACAGATACTTGACATGCAGAAAACTATAGCAATAAACTGACACGATCATATGCTATGTTTATAGTTTGGGTCTTATCCATCACATCATTCTCCTAATGATGTGATCCCGTTATCAAATGACATGTCATGTCTATGGCCAGGAAACCTTGACCATCTTTGATCAACGAACTAGTTAACTAGAGGCATACTAGGGACACAGTGTTGTCTATGTACCCACACATGTATTTGAGTTTCCAATCAATACAATTATAGCATGGATAATAAACGATTATCACGAACAAGGAAATATAATAATAACCAATTTATTATTGCCTCTAGGGCATATTTCCAACAGCTTGCTCCCACGGGGAGGGACCCCGTTCCCGCCAGCCCTGCGGGCAACGCTGCCGGCCTCTCCGACGAGCGGCGCGGCAGCGACCCTCTGATCGACATCACCGTCCTCACCGAGCGCGTCGGCAGGCTGAGCCCTGCCGACGAGCCAGCTGCCGACGAGTACCCTAGCCATGTACTCGACTGCCTCGACCCACCCTCGTCTGTGGGCGTACTCGCCCCGGGCGAACCCAACGACTCCCGCGTCCGCGCGGGGGTAATGGCCACCGGCTCCTCCACGACTTCCGGCCGCGTTAGGGCGGAGGCGGAGGCGGCCGCCGCGGCCACCCGCGCTGGCACCTCTGACCCCCTCAGCTCCGTGCTCCGGGGCCTCAGCACCCCCGTTGCGCCTGCGACGAACCCAACCACAGCCATGGCCGAGCTGGAGGCCGCTCGCCGGCTGCTGCTCGTGGAGGCGAACATGCTCGCCACCACCAAGCGCCGGATGGAGTCCGCGCAGCGCGAGTACAACTCCACCTACGGCCTCACCCCCGCCAACAACGAGCCCAGCCGGCGCGGCGACATCGGCAACCGCAGTCGTGTGGTCGCAGAAATCCTCGGCGGCAGGCTCCCCACCTACGACACGCCGGCTGCCAACCTGAGGGCCGCCCACGTAGCCTACGCCGACCTCGCCAACCTGGTGGGCGAAGAGCGAGAGCAGCAGGACCGACACATCCAAGACCTCATCGCCACCGCCAACGCCCAGCAGGCCCGGCTCGATGACATCAACGCCGGCTCCGAAATTCCCGTCCCCGAGGGGGACGCTCCGCCGACTGCTGGCCAGCGCCGGCCGGTCTAGCAAGCCTCTTCCCCCCGCGGCTCCGGCCGGCGGGGCGCTGGGTCTCACAACGGACACTCCCGGCTGCGAGAAGAGCAGCCGGCCGTCAACAGCCGGCTCAACGACGCTCTGGCTGGCGGCAGCCGGCGCAGCCGGGACCATACCAAGCCCCCGCGGCGGGAGCGCGCGCGTTCTCCGGCCCCGGCCGTCCGTCCCGAGCTCGCCGCTCGGCTCGGCCCGCGCGTCCCGCAGAGCAAAAACGACGCCCGGACCCGCATCGACCGGCTAGCGCAGTCGGCCCTCCTCGAGGAGGAGGGCTCGATCGGCCCGGCATGTTTCGGCTCCCGGATCCGCAACGAGCCGTTCCCGGCCGGCTTCACTCCCCCCCGCGACACCCCGAAGTACAACGACACCGCTAAGCCGGAGGACTGGCTGATCGACTACACCACCGCAGTCGGCATCGCTGCTACTTCTTGAGCTTGCGTTGGTTTTCCCTTGAAGAGGAAAGGGTGATGCAGCAAAGTAGATAAGTATTTCCCTCAGTTGTTGAGAACCAAGGTATCAATCCAGTAGGAGGTACAAGCAAGGCCCCAATCTATGCACCTGCACAAACAATCAAACACTTGCACCCAACGCTATAAAGGGGTTGTCAATCCCTTCATGGTTACTTGCAAGGATGAGATCTGATAGAGATAGATATAAAAGATTACTAAAACGAAAACTAAAATAAAAGTAAATAAATTGCAGCAAAGTATTTTTGGTATTTTTGGTTTATAGATCTGAAAATATAATATGGAAAATAGACCCGGGGGCCATAGGTTTCACTAGAGGCTTCTCTCTTGAAGGAAAATAATACGGTGGGTGAACAAATTACTGTCGAGCAATTGATAGAAAAGCGCATAGTTATGACGATATCCATGGCAATGATTATGCATATAGGCATCACGTCCGTATCAAGTAGACCGAAACGATTCTGCATCCACTACTATTACTCCACACATCGACCGACTCCTCCCTGCATCTAGAGTATTAAGTTCATGAAGAACAGAGTAACGCATTAAGTAAGATGACATGATGTAGAGGGATAAACTCAAGAAATATGATGAAAACCCCATCTTTTTATCCTTGATGGCAACAATACAAATACGTGCCTCGCTACCCCTACTTTGTCACTGGGTGAGGACACCGCAAGATTGAACCCAAAACTAAGCACTTCTCCCATTGCAAGAATTACCAATCTAGTTGGCCAAACCAAACCAATAACTCGAAGAGACTTGCAAAGATATGAAATCATGCATATAAGAATTCAGAGAAGATTCAAATAATATTCATAGATAATCTGATCATAAACCCACAATTCATCGGATCTCGACAAACACACCGCAAAAGAGTATTACATCGGATAGATCTTCATGAAGATCATGGAGAACATGGTATTGAAGATCATAGAGAGAGAAGAAGCCATCTAGCTACTAGCTATGGACACGAAGGTCTGAGGTGAACTACTCACGCATCATCGGAAGGGCAATGGTGTTGATGTAGAGGCCCTCTGTGATCAAATCCCCCTCCGGCAGATTACCGGAAAAGGCCCCAAGATGGGATCTCACGGGAACAGAGGCTTGCGGCGGCGGAAAAGTATTATCGTGGCTCTCTTTGGTATTGGGCGAATATTTCTGAATTTATAGGCGAGGAATTAGGGTTGGAGGAGCTATGGGGGCCCCACAAGCCAGGGGGGCACCCCCCCAGGGGCGCGCCCTGGTGGCTTGTGGCCTACCCGTAGGTCTTCTGGCCTCTTCTCGAAGCCTCCTGGGTTCCTTCTGGTCCAAGAAAAAGCAGCGTAGAATTTTATTCCGTGTGGACTCCGTTGGATATTCCTTTTCTGCAATACTCAAAAACAAGGAAAAAACAGAAACTGGCACTGGGCACTAGGTTAATAGGTTAGACCCAAAAATAATATAAAATAGCATATTAATGCATATAAAACATCCAAAATAGATAATATAATAGCATGGAACAATCAAAAATTATAGATACGTTGGAGACATATCAATCGCCAGGGGAAACAAGCGCGTAGCCGTACGCTACGCCCCCCTAATGTTGATCGGCTCGGCCCGGACCTGGCTTAACAGCCTGTCGGCCGGCAGCATCAACACCTGGACGAACTTCGAGGAAGCGTTCGTCCGCAACTTCACCGGCACCTACAATTGGCCCGGCCGGCCCCGCGAGGTGGCCATGTGCGTCCAGGGGCCAGAGGAACCCCTCCGCGACTACCTCACGCGTTGGACCAAGCTTCGCAACTCCTGCGAAGGGGTGCACGAGGTGCAGGCCATCCAGTACTTCATCGAGGGCTGCCGCGACGGCACCCACCTCAAGCACAAGCTATTGTGCTCCAAGCCGGCAACCCTGGCGGACCTAATGGCCAAGGCGGACAAGTACGCCTCGGCCGACTCCGCGATGAGTACGAAGGTCACCACACCGGCCAAGCCGACCCCACCACCTGCCGCGCCGCGAGCGGCTGCCGACAACCGGCCACAACAGAACAACAAGCGCAAGGCCGACCAGCCGGATCCCCGCTACAGGAGCCGGCAGGTCGCGACCATCGAGGAAGAGCAGCCGGCTGCCCAGGGCTCCAGCCAGCGCCAGCGAGCCGGCAAGAACGTCTGGCAGCCCAAGCTCACCTTCGAGCAGATGCTCGACGCACCCTACAAGATGCATTCCGGGGCCAAGCCGGCCACTCACACGCTCCGACAGTGCAGCTTCTCCCAGCGGCTAGCCCGAGGCGAGGGCCTTCCGGTTCCTCCGCCTCTGGCTCCCCGCGCGTTGGCTCCTGCTCCGGCCCAGCCGCCTGCTCCGGCTCCAGGCGCCAACGACGTCCGCCGCCACGACCAGTTCCGCAACCAGGACGGGTCCTACGTCGTCTTCACCAGCGAAGGAACCGACAAGCACAGCGTGCGCCAGCGCCGGCACGAGGTGAACGCCACCGTCCCCTCGGTCCCCCAGTTCATGCACTGGTCCGAGAAGCCGGTCACCTGGAGCCGGGCGGACCACCCGGCCATGATGCCAAACCTGGGCAGCTATGCCCTCGTCCTCGATCCCACCATCATCTCCGAGAGGCGCACCTGTTGTTTTTCGCGGGTGTTGATCGACGGAGGCAGCAGCATTAACATCCTCTATCGCGACACGATGCACAAATTGGCGCTCAGGGAGAAAGTCCTGCGAGCGAGCCGGACGGTTTTCCACGGCATCGTGCCAGGAAAATCCTGCACCCCTATCGCCAAGATTGAGCTCGACATCCTCTTCGGCGACAAGAGCCACTTCCGCCACGAGCCGATATGGTTCGAGGTGGTGGACCTCGACAGTCCCTACCACGCGCTGCTGGGAGGCCGGCCCTCATCAAGTTCATGGCGATCCCCCATTATGCCTACCTCAAGCTCAAGATGCTGGGAATCAAGGGCATCATCACCATCGCCGGTGACTACAAGATGTCGATCGAGTGCGCGCGTGATGGTAGCCGGCTGGTCGAGGCTCTAGAGATAGCGGAGGAGAGGCGGCAGCTTGACTGGCTCGTGGCTCACGCATCTGACCAGCCGGCCGTGCCGACTCCTCCATCCTAGTCGGCCAGCGAAGCGTCGTTCCAGCCGTCCAAGGACACCAAGCAAGTGCCGCTCGACCCGGCTATGCCCAAGCAGTGCGTCACCATCGGCGCCAACCTCAGCAGCAAATAGGAAGGCGAGCTCGTCGACTTCCTCCGTGAGAATCGGGACATCTTTGCATGGTCTCCCAAAGACATGCCGGGTGTTCCGAGGAAGTACGCCGAGCACAAACTTCATGTCCGGCCGGATGCGAAGCCGGTCAAGCAACCCCTGCGCCGCTTCTCCGAGGAGAAGCGGCATACTATAGGAGAGGAGATAGCCCGGCTGCTCGCAGCCGGCTTCATCATGGAAGTGCTCAACTCGGACTGGCTGGCCAACCCAGTCCTGGTGCTGAAGAAAAACAAGACTTGGCGCATGTGTATCGACTACACGAGCCTGAACAAGGCATGTACCAAGGACCCGTTCGCCCTGCCGCGGATCGATCAAGTTATCGACTCCACGGCCGGCTGCGATCTGCTGTCCTTCCTGGACTCCTACTCAGGCTACCACCAGATCAAGCTGGACCCGGCCGACCGACTGAAGACCTCCTTCATCACCCCCTTCGGGGCCTACTGCTACATCACCATGTCCTTCGGCGTGAAGAATGCAGGCGCCACCTTCCAGCGCTGCATGCAGAAGTGCCTCCTGCCGCAGATCGGCAGGAACGTCCACGTCTACGTTGACGACATCATCGTCAAAACCAAGAAGCATTTCAGCCTCCTCGACGACCTCTGGGAGACCTTCACCAACCTGCGCGAATACAAGGTCAAGCTCAACCCGGAGAAGTGCATTTTCGGCGTCCCAGCCGGCCAACTCCTGGGTTTCTTTGTGTCCGCCCGCGGCATCGAGGCTAACCCAGAGAAGATCAGGGCGATCGAGCGTATGCCCAAGCCGACCTGGCTCCGCGACGTCCGGAAGTTCACCGGCTGCCTCGCTTCGCTCAGCCGGTTTGTCAGTCGGCTGGGGGAGAAGGCCCTGCCCCTCTACCAGCTCATGCGGAAGACGGCCCTAATCGAGCCGGGCCATGACTCCACGAGGAAGCCGGCCAAGTTCGAGTGGACGGATTAGGCGGACGAGGCATTCCGCGACCTCAAACGAGTCCTCACCTGCACGCCCATCTTGGCTGCGCCGGCTGAGAAGGAGCCCCTGGTCGCATACATCGCGGCGACCACGCGCGTCATCAGCGTCGTTCTGGTAGTGGAGCGGTCGGAGGAGGGCAAAGCGCTGCCAGTCCAGCGTCCCGTCTACTACCTCAGCGAGGTCCTCTCCGCCTCCAAGCAAAACTACCCCCATTACCAGAAGATGTGCTACGGCATACACTTCGCCGCCCAGAAGATCAAGCAGTACTTCCAAGAGCATACCATCACCGTGGTGAGCACGGCGCCGCTGGGCGAGATCATGAGCGGCCGGGACGCCACCGGCCGGATCGCCAAATGGGCAATCGCCCTCACCGACTACGAGATCCGATACGAGCCGCGCACCGCCATCAAGTCGCAGGCGATGGCCGACTTCCTCGTCGACTGGGCTAAGACTTAGTTCGTGCCGCCTCCCCCGGACTCCACGCATTGGCGCATGCACTTCGACGGCTCGAAGATGCGGACCGGTCTGGGAGCCGGCATCGTCTTGTCATCTCCGAAAGGAGACCAACTCAAGTATGCGCTCCAAATCCACTTCGCCGCCTCCAACAACGTGGCCGAGTACGAG
The DNA here is from genome assembly GCA_039707655.1 of Elymus sibiricus. Classification (NCBI taxonomy): domain Eukaryota; kingdom Viridiplantae; phylum Streptophyta; class Magnoliopsida; order Poales; family Poaceae; genus Elymus; species Elymus sibiricus. The sequence goes on from CM077667.1 coordinate 413,137,559, forward strand.
GCGCTCGTCCACGGCCTCCGGCTCGCCAAGGAGATCGGCATCCGACGCATCTTGTGTTTCGGCGACTCCGACCTGGTGGTGCAGCAGGTCTCTGGCGAATGGCACGCCAGGGACGCCAACATGGCTAGCTACCAATTCCTCGTCCAGCAGCTGACCGGCTCCTTCGAGGGCTGCGAGTTCCATCAGGTCCCCCGGGCGGACAACGAGGCGGCAGACACTTTGGCCAAAATCGGCTCCACCCGCCAGGCCATCCCGGCTGGCGTCTCCCTCGAGCAGCCGAGCAGGCCGTCGATCAAACCCTCCGCCGAGTCAGAGTTCATCTTCGTACCCGCAGATCCCGCCGGCTCCTCAATGGGCCCGGGGGCTCCGCCGGCTCCGACGGTTCCACCGGCTCCACCTGCTCCACCGGCTCCACCAGCTCCGCCGGCTACGCCCGCCATGCCAGCTCCGCCGGCTACGCCCGCCGCGCCGGCTCCAGTGGCTGCCTTTCCAGCGACAGTCAGCCCCGAGCCCGCGGTCGTCATGATGGCTGTCGACCAGCCGGACCCGGGGACTCGCGAGCCTAGCGAGCCGGGCCCGGGGGCTCCATCGACGGACCCGGCGGCTCCGGCCGCCCAGAATCTCCAGCCCGAGCCGTAGCTGGCCTCGGTGTTGGCTCCGTTGTGGGCCCAGCCAATCTTGGCTTTCCTCTTGCGCAGCGAGCTCCCCCCCGACGAAGACAAAGCCCGGCAGATCCAGCGCCGCGCTCCCGCCTACAGCATCATCAACCATGAGCTGGACCACCGCAGCGCAACCAGCGTGTACCAACGGTGCGTCGAGTCCGAGAAGGGCCAAGAGATCCTCCGAGACATCCACCAGGGCGAGTGCGGGCACCACGCCACCACGAGGACCCTGGTGGCCAAGGCATTCTGCCATGGCTTCTACTAGCCGACTGCACTAGAGGAGGCGACGCAGCTCGTCGACAGATGTGAGGGATGCCAGCGCTTCCGCGCGCAAAGCCACCTACCGGCTGCGGCGCTCAAAACCATCCCGCTGTCGTGGCCCTTTGCCGTTTGGGGGCTCGACATGGTGGGGCCATTCAAGACTGCTCGAGGCGGCATGACGCATTTGATGGTAGCCGTCGACAAGTTCACCAAGTGCATCGAGGCCAGACCCATCAAGAAGTTGGACGGCCCCACCGCCGTCCGATTCATCGAAGACATAACGGTCCGCTACGGCGTCCCGCACGGCATCATCACCGACAATGGCACCAACTTCGCCAAGGGCGCGCTAGCACGTTTCTGCGCCAAGCAAGGCATCCGGCTGGACCTGGCCTCGGTCGCCCACCCGCAGTCGAATGGCCAGGCCGAAAGGGCTAACGGCTTAATCCTGGCCGGCATCAAGCCCCGGCTCGTGGCACCGCTCGTCCGCTCGGCCGGCTGCTGGATCGAAGAACTGTCGGCCGTCTTGTGGAGCCTCAGAACCATGCCCAACCGATCAACCGGCTTCACGCCCTTCTTACTCGTGTACGGGTCCGAGGCGGTCATCCCCACGGACATTGAGTTCGACTCGCCTCGCGTCACCCTGTACACGGAGACGGACGCAAAAGAGGCAAGGGAAGACGGCGTCGACCTCCTCGAAGAGGCCCGCGAGCTATTGCTGAGCCGAACGGCCATCTACCAGCAGAAGCTCCGACACTACCACAGCAAGTGCATACGACCCCTCTCCTTCCGCGAGGGGGACCTGGTGCTTAGGCAGATCCAGCGAACCGCCGGCCAGCACAAGCTGTCCTTCCCATGGGAGGGCCAGTTCATTATCAGCAAGGCGCTGCACAAGAACGCGTACTATCTAATAGACGCTCAGAAGCCGCAGAAGCGCAAGAGAGACGCCTCCGGCGAAGAGACGGAGCGCCCGTGGAACGCGGCGCTCCTCCGTCCGTTTTACTGCTAAGGACCAGTGTATGTATGCACCTCCCCTTTTGGACTTATGAATGCAACGGGTGCCCCAAGCCAGCTCTTGGGGCATGCCTCTTTTGTTTCCTCCCACAGCAGTTCACCTCACCCACCGGCTCCTGGACCCGGTCCCACGGTCTCGGGGGCTCGCCGGCTAGCCTTGACGTCGCTCCCCAAAGCCGGTCCAGTAATGTGAACTAAGGAAACACCCTACCACCCCTCCCAGCTACAGACCGGCTCTGGCTGTCCGGCTGGTGGGTTCTTGGGACGGTAAACTTAGCACACACGAAAACGGTCATAGGGGGTCGCCGGCTAGGGCTAGCCGAAATTTTCTTCAGCCTCTACCATTCACCTTAGCCAAAACATCCTCGCGGCTCTCAAACTCACGACTGACTCCCCCGAGGCGGATGCCCCGTCCCAGCTACAGACCGGCTCCCGGCTGTCCGACTGGCGGGGCCAATACCGAAGGGGACAAGGCGTTGGGCAGACAGAGCTAAAAGGGCAAAAAGGCTAAGGTCGAGTGGGCACGCATAAAAAACTTTGGCAACCAAAAGCACAAACTTATATACAAAAAGCATGAACGGCCCACGGCCCCAAGTTCATTACATTTACACCCCCAGTGGGTGGAATGGAATTGCAGTCTAACTAAATGCAGGAAAGAAAGAAGGTCTTAAATAGCGGCAGCGCTGTCTTCTCCTCCGGCATCCTCCGCGGCGGCTGAAGTAGAGGCCCCGTCCTTGGCCACGGCGCGATCCGTGTCGACTCCCACGCCCAAGTCATGAGCCAGCTCGGAGTCGGCGTAATCGTCGGTGCCGGACCCGACATCTTCGTCGCCCGTCTCCTTGGCGCTACCCTCCGGGTCGTCAAAGGCGAGCGTGTACGGGTACTCCGGGATCACCTCGCCGTCTGCCGTGCGCTCCGGGACGTACTCATCCCACGCGGCGAAGGAAGCAAGATTTCTAGCCCGAACGGCCAGTGCATCGGCAGCCGCCTCTAGCTCCGCATCGATGCCGGCGCGCTGGGCCGTTAGCAGCCCCAAGTCCAGCCCGGGGTACCATGACCTCGCGATGCGAAGCGCCATGGCCGCTCCGGCGCGCGCGGCGGAGGCCCTCCAAGCATTCACCCGTGCGGTCCCGAATTCCAGCCACCTCGACAGCCGGCTCATGGAGTTCGGCTCCACCGCATCCGGCCAGAGGGTGCGGACCAGCTCCGTGCCGGCCGCTTGGAGCCACTTCAGGGCCTGGACCACCTTGGTCAGACGCGCCCCGGCGGTGATCCCCACATCATCTAGCGTCCAGGCGGCAAGCTGCTCGATGGGGACTCCGTGCGCCCGCTGGACCTCGCGGTGGGCCTCCACAGCCGCCTCCGCGACCCCCTGCGTGCCTGGGAAAAGCCCTAAAGAAGAAAGGGATGCGGGATGAACAACGAAAGAAACGAAGCACCCTAAAAGAAACAAGCAGGCAAATGCAAGACAACGAAACCTACTGGCCAGAAGCCGGTCCACCTCGTTCCCTTGCTCCTGCAGCGCGGCCTCCCTAGCCGACCACTCCTGGATCCGGCGCTCGTGCTCGGTCCGGGCCACCTGCGCCTCCTCGGCCGCCTTCGCCAACAAGGCGTCCTTGACCTCCAGCTCCTGGGGGTGGGCCGTCTCCCGCTCCTCCGACTCCCGGCGAAGGGCCGCCTCCCGCTCCTCCAGCTCTCGGCGGTGGGCCGCCTCACGCGCTTCCTCCTCCGCCTGCGCCCGATCCGCCTCCTGGCGGAGCCGGTCGCACTCCGGCGTCAGGAGGTCCCGCCGTTCGCCAAGCTGCACCACCTGGCAACGGAGGCTGACCGTCTCGGTGTGAGTTGCTGCCCGGGATGAGGACGCCTCTGTCAGAAAGCAAACAAAGAAAGGGATTCAGCCCGCCTCCGGAGTAGCCGGCCTGAATCCCGGGGGCTACACCCAGTGGGTGCGCTCGTGCACCCCCACTGGAAATTCGCAAGAGCCTTACCTCGCAGGTCGGCGGACAGAACAGCCAGCCGGCTCTCGGCTCCACAATACAAACCTAGCAACGTGTTGTACGCAGCCACCCGGCGGTCGTGTGCAGCCTGCAAAGAACACAGAAGCAAAGACGCCAATAGACTCGGCCCTCCTGCGTCCCAAGCCGGCCCGAGTCTCGGGGGCTACACCCAGTGGGTGCGCTGGCGCGCCCCCACTGGAAAAAACCCAAGCAAAATACAAGGCTTCGAGCCCTTACCGCGACGGATTGCTCAAGGTGCACCAACCGGTCGCCGGTGGCCTGGGCATCTTGCGCCACCTGGGCGCGGCAGGCGGCAAACTCCATGACGACGGCACCCACCGCAGCCCCAAGGGCGCTCGGTGCGTCGTTGATGGCCGCGCCTTCGGCCATGGCCCAGGTTTCCTGCGGCCGACCCCCGTCGGCGGGTCCGGACGCGCCCTTCGCCATGGTCACCAGGGGGCCCGCCCCTCCCGGCACCATGGTTCTGGGTGCCCCTGCCGACGAGCCCGGGGCGTCCGCCCCCCCGGGCGCCGCTGTCTGGCTGTCCGGCGCTCCGCCTCTGGCGGCGCCGGCTCGGCTCGCCTCCGGAGCCGGGACCTCCGGATCCGGGATCTCCGTGTCCAGGACGACAACCTCTGGGGGCTCCTTTGCCCCCAGCGGCACGTCCTCCGCCCCCGACGGGGCCGTGTTGCTACCCAGCTCCACCCCTTCGGCGGCGTCCGCCGCGCTTGCGGTCGCACGCGCCTCCTCCTCGACCCGCGCGTCCGCCTCCACCCGCCGCGCGGGGTTGTGCCTGTCCTTGGATCTCCTCTCCCGGCCAAGGGGAAAAGGCTCCCACGACTGGCCGTCTGCCTTCGCGCTGGCCCGCCCCGACGTCGCCTTCCGCGCCGCATCCTCCCACGAGCGGCGTTCCTCTTCGCGCAGCTCCCGCTCGGCCGCCTCGAGGTCCCGCCACGCCTCGCGCTCCCTATCCTCGCCGGCGGGCGGCGGCGCTGTCCCCGCCGTCTCGACGGTGGTGGCCCTCCCAAGGGCGCGCGGCTCCCTGGAAGAACAAGATAAGGAAGGGAGGCCGACCAAGAAACAAGCAAGTACTTAGAACAAACTTACCCGATGGTGACGGGGACCACCCGCCTGGCGGGGCCCGACCGGGCAACCCGCAATTTCTTCCCGCCGCCTCCACGGCTGCTACCCGGCTGCCCGCTGGCTGCTCGCTTGGGGCCGGCCTGGAGCTGGCCGGCTGCTTCCCACTGTCTCCTACGACCGCGTCGTCCCGACTGGGCGCGCGGTCGGCGCGGCGAACGCGCCTCCTCGGCGATGTGGTGTCATCTCCCAAAACTTCGGGGTCCTCCGGGGCCGCTGCATTACGCACCTCTTCTGTTTCATCGTCGTCGTCGGTCCAGTCACGCAAAAGTGATTGGGGAGGGAACTCACCCGCTGACTCGGTCGCCTCAGCCTCCGTCCCACCGACGCCGGACGCGCCGGCTCGCTCGATTCGGCCGGCTCCACGTCGTCGGCGTCCTCGACCTCCTCGGGGTCCGACTCCACCACGTCGGCAGCCGACACGCCGTAGTTCTGCAGCTGCGGGAAGACCCGCACGTATAGTGACCCTTCACCGTCAGACCAGGGAAGAGGGCCGGCTTCAACAAAAAAGAGGTAGGGGCCGGCTCGCCGCGTACCCGCGGAGCCGGACGGTCCCGGCTGTACGGGGCCTTCCCCCATCGCCATTCGCCCTCGTTCATCTTGGCGGCCGAGATGGCATTCACCCTCCTCGCCACCTGCACCGCCTTCAGCTCCTTGGTGGAGAGCCGGTAGGGGTCGCGCCACCCTCCCATCTGGCAGATGAGGTGTGGTCGGCGCTGCAGCAGCTGCACCCGGCGCGCCACCATCGTAGCCAGGAGGTCCGCGGTCGTCAGCCCCTCCGTTCTGGTCATCACCATCAGGCGCTCCCAGAGCCGGTCCGCCGTCTCGGGCGCTCCGTCCGGAGGCGTCCTCCAGTTCAGCATCGTGACCGGCGGCTGGTTGACGAAGTCAGGGAGGTTGATCTAGTCTTCCCCCGGCTTTACGTTCTTCACATAGAAGAACCCTTTCTGCCAGTTCTTCACCGAATCCTACAAGGGGAGCTGCGGGAACCCGGCTCCGGCGCGGAAGTGGATCAGGGCGGCTCCGCAGGTGGTCATGACCTTCTGGTCGGTTGCCGGGTCCTTTACCGTCTGACACTTGAGGTAGAAGAGCCGGCACCAGAGGTCCAGGCGCGGCTCCACCCCCAGAAAGCCCTCGCAGAGGGAGACGAACGCCGCCAGCTGCAAGACGGCGTTGGCGGCCAGGTGGTGTGGCTGCAGCCCGAAACGCGTGAGGAACCGCCGGAAGAACGTACTCGCCGGCAGGCCGAGCCCGCGGAGGAAGTGTTCAGCGAAAACCACCACCTCGCCCTCCCGTGGGGTCGGCGCGTTCTCCGCCTCGGCAATGCGCGCTTCCAGGTGCTCCTTCGGTGGCAGCTTGCGGCGATGGCGGAGGTGCTCGATGAAATGCTCGTCGACATCGCTGCCGTCCCACGCCCCCTTGCTTGCCATTGCCCTCGAGGGTTTAGTGGCCGCGGCGGTGGGGCGCAAGGGCTCGGTCGTGATGCGGCTCCCGGTGGCGGTGGGCGGCGGCGCGGCGAGCGCACGGCCCTCGCTCTCCTTCTCTCTCTCTCGAAATGGGGGGGGGAGACGCGACGAGGACGAAGCACTGGGGCGGAGGAAACGAATGTTCCGTTCCGCTCCTCTCCCCCCCATTTATACCCCCGCGCGGGGGTAGTGGGGAGCGGATTCGTCGCGCACGATCCCCACCGCTTCCTCCACGCGCGGGAAGAGCATTAATGCGTTCCGGGAACGCCAACCGACGGCCCAGGCCGCAGAAGATCCGCGTGCGCGGGCCGAGGCCGCGGCCGAAGTGGGCCCCGCCCCGCGGCCCGGTCTTGTCCTCCGCGTGGCTCGACAGGTCGCGGCCCCCTGCGCCTCCCCACGTGGCGCGCCTCCTTTGCCCGTCGGGGCATTTGAGGCCTCTGGCGAAGCGTCGGCCGGCTACGGAGCCGGCCACCATGCCCCGCGTCTTCCGGCTCCTGGGTCGCGCACAATACAAGACCACGAGACTCAAACCGGCGAGGTCCGCAGCAGTTCACCGGCGGGCCTCCCCTACTTCGGGGACTACTGACGGGGGGATAACCCCGGGGTAGCCTTAGCCAAGCCTTCACCCCAACTTTTCAAAACAACTGCAGGACGAGCCGCCTCCCCCTGCAGTCCGGCTCCGCGCAGCCGGCTGCAACAATCGGCCGGCTAGGGGTGGAGACGCTTAGCCCCCTAGCTGGTGGTGCTGCAGGTACCGCGGTCAGAGCACGCGTGGCTACAAAGGCCCCCGTCGCATCGGGGGTCAGCGCCCGTATAGCCACTGTGGAGGCGACAGTGCCTCTGACCCAGGCCAACTGCGACCTGGCGGACGGCACAGTGCCGGCACGCCCTCAACCACTCCATTACCTGCCCCGGCATGGCTATAGCACGGCCGGCCGTACCGCTGACCGCGGCCGGCCGCCGCTAGACGATGCCTCGAAGGACGGCCCGTGCCGCGGTGTGACGGGCCCCAGGGCCCACCAGGCGGGCCCCGTCCGGCTCCCGACGGGACCCCACAGCCGGCGGGCCCTACCGGCGACAAGAGCCCTCAGCCAGGGGCCCCACAGCCGGTTAGAGAGACCGTCGGCTGGGCCCCCCCCGAAACCTTCTACTCGTATTGTATCCCGGGGGGTTGGCCTATAGAACCCCCCGGGGCTCCCCCATGCAGGGGGGCGATGACTTTTCCCTAGCACACACACACCCACGTAGAGAGGCAGAGAGGGCAAGCTAGCTCCTTCTTCCTCCTCTACCCATATAGCTCAAGGAGCACCATTGTAGCCCCCTTTGGTTCGCCAACCATACCGGCAGGATTAGGGGTATTACCTCCCACGAAGGGCCCTGAACCTGGGTACATCGCGTGTCCCGCACCGTTTGTCCCCAATCTCGCTCCCGGAGTCCACCGGCGTCCATCGGCCCCAACCACTTTCGATAAGCCTCCCCATGGCATCTGTCATGAGAAAATGACGACAATCCCATTGCTGATAGTAGATGGGTTAGTCCCGTTCATTGTGTCCTAAGAAAGGAGGTATTACCGTTGTTCCTAATGATAAGAGTGAACTCATTCCACAAAGAATTGTCACTGGCTATAGAATGGTAATTGATTTTAGAAAATTAAATAAAGCTACTAGGAAAGATCATTACCCTCTGCCTTTCGTTGATCAAATTCTAGAAAGATTATCTAAGCACACACACTTTTTCTTCTTAGATGGATATTCTGGTTTCTCTTAAATACCTGTGTCACAATCTGATCAAGAGAAAACCACCTTTACTTGGCCTTTTGGAACCTATGCTTATAGATGTATGCCTTTTGGTTTATGCAATGCACATGCTACCTTTCAAAGATGTAAGACTGCTATATTCTCTGATTTTTGTGAAAAGATTGTGGAGGTTTTCATGGATGATTTTTCCGTTTACGGAACTTCTTTTGATGATTGCTTAAGCAACCTTGATCGAGTTTTGCAGAGATGTGAACAAACTAATCTTGTCTTGAATTGGGAGAAGTGCCACTTTATGGTTAATTAAGGTATTGTCTTGGGGCACAAAATATCGGAGTGAGGTATTGAGGTGGATAAAGTTAAGGTTGATGCAATTGAGAAAATGCCATGTCCTAAAGATATTAAAGGTATTCGAAGTTTCCTTGGTCATGCTGGTTTCTATAGGAGGTTCATTAAAGACTTCTCTAAAATTTCTAGGCCTCTTACTAAACTTTTGCAAAAGGATATTCCTTTTGATTTTGATGATGATTGCGTGGAAGCCTTTGAAACACTCAAGAAAGCCTTAACCTCTGCACCTATCGTACAACCACCTGATTGGAACTTGCCTTTTGAAATTATGTGTGATGCTAGTGAGTATGCTGTTGGTGTTGTTCTAGGACAAAGAGTTGATAAGAAATTGAATGTTATCCATTATGCTAGCAAAACTCTAGACACTGCTCAACGAAATTATGCTACCACTGAAAAAGAATTTTTAGCAGTTGTGATTGGTTGTGATAAATTTAGATCCCATATTGTTGATTCCAAAGTTATTGTTCACACCGATCATGCTGCTCTAAAATATCTTATGGAAAAGAAAGAATTTGACTTACACATTGTTGATAGGAAAGGAGCTGAGAACCCCGTAGCTGATAACTTGTCTAGGTTAGAAAATATTCTTGATGACCCACTACCTATTGATGATAGTTTCCATGACGAACAGTTAGCTGCAATAAATGTTTCTCAAAACACTCCTTGGTATGCTGATTATGCTAAATACATTGTCGCTAAATATATACCACCTAGATTCACATACCAACAAAAGATAAAAAAATTCTATGACTTGAGACATTACTTTTGGGATGACCCACATCTTTATAAAGAAGGAGTAGATGTTATTATTAGATGTTGTGTACCTGAGCATGAATAGGAACAAATCCTACAAAAATGTCATTCCGAAGCTAATGGAGGACATCATGCGGGAGATAGAACTGCTCACAAGGTATTGCAATCTAGTTTTTATTGGCCTACTCTCTTCAAGGATGCTCGTAAGTTTGTCTTGTCTTGTGATGAATGTCAAAGAATTGTTAATATCGGTAAGCGTCAGGAAATGCCTATGAATTATTCACTTGTTGTTGAACCATTTGACGTTTGGGGTTTTGATTATATGGGGCCTTTTCCTTCCTCCAACGGGTACACTCATATTTTTGTTGCCGTTGATTATGTCACTAAGTGGGTAGAAGCTATTCCAACTAGTAGTGCCGATCACCACCTGCATTAGAATGCTTAAAGTGGTTATCTTCCCGAGGTTTGGAGTCCCTAGGTGTTCAATGACCGATGGTGGTTCACACTTATTCATGGTGCTTTCCATAAGATGCTTGCTAAATATGACGTTAACCATAGAATTGCATCACCCTATCATCCTCAATCTGGTGGTTAAGTTGAACTTTGCAATAGAGAAATAAAATTAATATTACAAACAACTGTCAATAGGTCTCGTAAGAATTGGTCTAAGAAATTAGATGTTGCACTTTGGGCCTATAGAACAGCTTATAAAAATCCTGTGGGTATGTCTCCATATAAAATGGTATATGTGAAAGCTTGTCATTTGCCTCTAGACTTAGAACATAAGGCATTTTGGGCAATTAAAGAACTTAACTATGATTTCAAACTTGCCGGTGAGAAGAGGCTATTTGATATTAGCTATCTAGATGAATGGAGAACCCAAGCCTATGAAAATGCCAAGCAATTCAAAGAAAAAGTAAAAAGATGGCATGACAAAAGAATCCAAAAGCGTGAATTCAAAATAGGAGATTATGTTCTTTTGTTCAACTCTCGTTTAAGATTTTTTGCAGGAAAGCGTCTCTCCAAATGGGAAGGACCATATATTATCGAAGAGGCCTATCGATCTGGAGCTATCAAGATTAAAAACGCCGAAGGTACTAACCCAAAGGTGGTCAATGGACAAAGAATTAAGCACTATATCTCAGGTACACCTATTAATGTTGAAAGCAATGTTATCCAAACCATGACACCGGAGGAACACATAAAAGAAACCTTCCGGAACACTCCAGAATTCTAAAAAAATAGGAGGTACGTGATACGGTAAGTGAACGGACTCCAAAAAATCCGCAAAAATATTTTTTTGTCAGTTTTGGAATATTAGAAAATTTTGGAAATAAAAAAATAAACAGAAAGGTGATCAAGGTGAGCACGATACACTTGGGCGCGCCAGGCACCCCTGGGCGCGCCCTGTGTAACACTGTGGTTTTCGCTCCTTGTTTTTTTTCCTTTGCGGGATTTGACTCCCGTCTTTTTTCTCGATGTTATCGGATTTCTCTAGCTCCTGGGTATGTGAAGATGGTCATCTAGCCTTTCCTTCCTTATCCAACCAGAGATTCTCCCCAGTCCAACCTTGCCTCCCAAGATCTATCTCCGGACTTTGCCCTCGAAACCATGCCTTCCGAATCACCGGAAGGGAAACCCTAATCCTTTCAGTTACAAAGGAACCCCAATTTCCTTTGATCTTCTGCCTTCCAAACCTTTCCCAGTGATCATCCCATCTCTATAAACCCTGGATATGTAAAAATATTGCCAAGTCATTTGCAATATTTTTCATTTATAATTAATTCCTCTTTCTGCCAGTTAAAGGAATTAAATCCAGGAAAATATCTATCCATCTCCAAAGTTCATGAAAACTTGTGGAGATATTCTTTGTGATCATACTGAGCTCCCATAAAAATATTGGCCATAATTAAATAAGGGAAATTGCCTTTTCCTATTTAAAGCCAATATTGCATTTTGGGCCCTTTCTAAAGGAGCTACCATTTTGGTAGCCAGGAAAAATCCCAAATAATTTGTGGAGCTTTTCCTATCCATATCTTCACTATTTCCATCAAGAACCTAAGTTCCATAGTTTAAATTTTGAGCACAACCTCAATTTGCAAATTCTGTCCAGTTGGGCAATTTGCAAAGGAAGTACTTTATTCATTGATCTATTTGAGCTGGAATTTTTCATGGTGTCTAACATTGATAAATCACTCATGAAAAAAAAAAACCAGCTCAATCTATCTATCCATTCATCCACATCAATTTTCTTAAGAGCCCTACTTTCGCCGCAAGAAATATATTTTCACGTTAAAAATCCCCTCAAAATTCCAGCCCAATCGGAGTTACGGATCTCCGGATATTTAAGAAACGGTGAAGGGGTCAGAAAACAGTCACAAAAACAGAAGAGAGACAGAGAGATAGACCCAATCTCGGAGGGGCTCCTGCCCTCCGGGAGCCATGGCGGCCATGGACCAGAGGGGAAACCCTTGTCCCACCTAGGGAGGAGGCCAAGGAAGAACAAGAATAAGAAGGAGGGGGCTCTCTCCCCCTCTCTCCCGTTGGCACCGGAGCGCCGCCGGGGCAACCACCGTGACGGCGATCTACACCAATAACTTCGTGATACGTCTCCAAAATATCTATAATTTTTTATTGTTCCATGCTGATATATTATCATTCTAGTATACTTTTTGGGTCATTATTTACCAATTTATAATCTTTTTGAGCACTAACCTATTGACCCAGTGCCCAGTGCCAGTTGCTGTTTTCTGCGTGTTTTTGCCTTTGCAGGTTTACCGTACCAAACCAAGTCCAATTGCCACGAAACTTTTTGGTGATTTTTTCTGGACTATATGAAGACCTAGAAGCTTCGGAAGGAAGCTGGGAGGCACACGAGGGCCCCACCACACATCAGGGCGTGCCCTGGGGGGGCCTGATATGTGGGCCCCCCACGGGCACCTCCCGACGTCCCTCTTCGGCCTATAAATTCTCTAATATTCTGAAAACCCTGGAGGCAATCCCGAAAGCCTTTCTCCACCGCTGCAAGTCTCTGTTCCATCGTGAGGCCATCTGGAGCTCCGTTCCGGCACCCTGCCGGAGGGGGGATCGATCACGGAGGGCCTCTTCATCAACCTTGCTGCCCTCATGATGATGTGTGAGTAGTTCACCACAGACCTACGGGTCCATAGATAATACCTAGATGGCAATCTCTCTCTCTCTCTCTCTCTCTCTCTCTCTCTCTCACACTTATGATCTTAAATATAATGGTCATCGCATCTTCGCTTTGATCGATCCGATGTAATCCTATTGTGCGGTGTGTTTGTTGGGATCCGATGAATTGTGGGTTTATGTTCAGATTATTCATGAAAAGTATTTGAGATGCCTCTGAATTATATTATCTCTTATGTGCATCATCATTATAGCTTCATAATGCTCTCTGATCTATTAATGTGCTTTGGCCAAGTAGATTCATATTTCATTGGTGGGAGGGGTGCGTTGTGGTAGGTTCAACCTGGCAAGTTTCTATATCCCAGTGATAAAGTAGGGGACAAGATGCGTCTTTGTGTTGTTTCTACTAAGGATAAAACGATGGGGTTCATTCATATTGTTTGAGTTTACTTTGTCTACATCATGTCATCGTTCTCCAAGCATTACTCTGTTTCACTTAATACTCTAGATGCATGCTGGATAGCGGTCGATGAGTGGAGTAATAGTAATAGGTGCAGGCAGGAGGCAGCCTATTTGCTTATGGACGTGATTCCTATATATACATGATCATTGCCGTGAACATCGCATAACTATACGCTTTTCTATCAATTGCCCAACAGTAATTTGTTTACCCACCGTATGCTGCCAAGATGAGAAATGTCGCTAGGGAACACTATGGCCCCCGGGTCTATTCACTTATATATTCGCAAACGCTATATTTACCTTCTGCCTTTATTTACTTTTTATTTATTTTGCAATTTATATTTATCAACAATTATCTACACAACTCATTTGCTTGCAAATAACGAGATCAAGGGGATTGACAACCCTCTTGCCCGCGTTGGGTGCAAGTTGTTTGTTCATTTGTGTGCAGCCGCTGAAGACAGTTGAGGATTGATATTACTATTGGTTCGATAAACCTTGGTTTCATAACTGAGGGAAAAACTTATCCGCTTTGCGCTGCAATTACCCGTTCCTCTTCACGAAAAACCCAACGCAGATCACAAGTATCAGGAAGGATTTATGGCGCCGTTGCCGGGGAATATCATCATCAACTACCAAGTAACTTCACACAAATTTTCATTCACTTGCTCTTCTTTTATTTGCTGTTATATTTAGCTTGTCACTTAAAAATAAAAATAGAAAAATATTTACCTTTGCTTGTTACTAGTTTACTCCATTGCTTGCTTGAAGTAGCTGCCATGTCTGATTTTGAGATTAGTGGTGTTTCCGCCGCTAGTGCGGAAGCCCTTGAGCACCCAACTTCACCTTGTGCTAATAATGCTAAAAGAAATTCGGATGAAGTTGCTAGGGAAAAACTTGTTAATCTTGCGGATGATGATCCGTCTAAAATTGAACCCACTATGCAAACAAATAAACTCCGTATAGGTAGTGGGAATATTATTTGCAAGAGTGTGATTCTAGATTTTTTTACTTGTACGGGGTCATTACCATTGATGGGGGGTTCCATTGTCACTAGAACTACAAGTTATGCGGATGCTATATCTACACTCATAGCACAATTGGAAAGACAATTTGTCCACATGCATCTTTTCAAATAATGCTTGTTTCTAGAATTCTCCAATATTCAGGAAGCTCCTACTAAATGTCTAACCACTATATTTCTTGCTCAAGAATTTGACAATATTATACAAGAGGTAGAGATATATTTGCTTATTATATGATTAATTGTGAATGCCCACCAATAGTAGGAATTCTTTATGAATTGGAAGGGGTAAGAAACTAAGATCCACGGACTATCTTGCTTATGATGAGAACCTTAGGCATAAGGTTCCACCTAATGTTTTGGTTGATAAAATCTCTGAACATAATGATCAATTTGCTATACCAAAACTTGGAATGGGTTATGAGCTTGAGAAAGAATTAAGAAAATACCTTCATCGAAATCTTTATAATGAGGAAATAGTTATCACTTATGAGAAACCTAAAGAAGAGCCTCCTATTCCCCCTGAAATAGATCTATCGGATCCTTGTGTTGTGAAATTTAGTCCCTTCAATTATTTTTTCTTACCTATTAGAAAACTTGCTGCTGAAAGAAGGGAATATGGTTATGGTATGACGGATCGTATCCGTGGATATTACAACACTTGAAACTATGCATTATGCCTAGCTAGGGGCATAAAACAATAGCGCTGTTGGGAGGCAACCCAATAGTACCTTTAAATTATTACTGTGAACTTTCGGTTTATTTTTAATAACATTATTATTGCCTCTGTAATGATTATGTTTTTCTGTTTAAATTAGTGTTTGTGCCAAGTAAAGCCTTTGGGATGACTCACAAGATGAGTAGAATCGATGCTGAAGCAAAACAGAAACTTTTGACTCCAGTACAGGAATTTTCATTTTTTGCTGGAGCATGATAGTGATCTGAAATTTTTACACAGTGTTTCTATACAAATTTATCTAGGTTTTTCCTAATTTTTAAGTATTTTTAGAGTTACAGAAGTATAGATTCTCTACAGAGTTCTACAGACTATTCTGTTTTAGACAGATTCTGTTTTGCTTGCATAGTTGCTTATTTTGGTTAAACTATGGATTGTATCGGGGGGTATAAGCCATGGAGAAGTTAGAATACAGTACCTATTATGCATTTATGAAATTTGAATTAATTTATAACAGTACTTAAAGTATGTAATATGTTTCTTATACTAACGGATCTCACGAAGTTTTGTTGAGTTTTGTGTGATTGAAGTTTTCAAGTTTTAGGTGTTATCTTGATGGACAAAGGAATAAGGAGTAGCAAGAGCCTAAGCTTGGGATGCCCAAGGCACCCCAAGGTAATATTTTAAAAGAGACTCAAGTGTCTAAGCTTGAGGATGCCCCGGAAGGCATCCCCTCTTTCGTCTCAAATCCATCGGTACGCCACTTGAAGCTATTTTTTTATTCGTCGCATGATAAGAGTTTTACTTGGAGCGTCGTTTGCTTTTGTTTACTTTTACTTTAAGTTTGCCAAAATCATTATTTGCTGGACACACCTATTTAAGAGAGACACGCCTTCATCATAATGTATTAGAATACTCTATGTGCTTCACTTATATCTTTTGAGCTTAGCAGTTGCTCTAGTACTTCACTTATATCTTTTTGAGCACGGTGGCGTGTAGATTTTAAAGAAATGATTTCACTCTTGTTCTTCACTTATATTTGTTTGAGAGTTAATAAATAGTGGAGGTAATTTGCATGGGTCATACATACTAGTCCAAAAATATTAGGTATTCAAAGAGTGATAATCAAAACCATCATGTAACACATATAAAGAAATTGTGGGTTAATGATATTGATGTAGTAATGTGAAATAGGTGTGAGTTCATAATTGTTAAACCGTAAAAGTGTCGATATTAAGAGGGGTTGACCTTTTTGTTCATCTAAAAATTAAAGAGGCATGGTGATGATGTGTGAGCATTTCTATTCCTCGTTGAAATCCTAGTGTTGTTTCGGGTCGGAAGTGCGCGATGGTTAACTCCTACCAACCTCTTCCCTCGGGGCATGCGATTAGTACTTTGATTTATGATAAACTAATAAAACTTTGCAATAAGTATATGAGTTCTTTATGACTAATTTGGAACCATGGACATACGCATTCTCACCTTTTCATAATTTGCTAGCCTCTTCGGTACCGTGCATAGCCCGTTCTCACCTCGAGGATCGGTGCAACTTTCGCCAGTGCATCCAAACCCCGTGACATGATACGCTATGTTGCACATAAGCCCTATTATATCTTCCACAAAACAGCCATCATACCTACCTATCATGGCATTTCCATAGCCATTCCGAGATATATTGCCATGCAAATTCCATCGTCACTTCACATGACTAGTTCGTTCATCGTCATATTGCTTTGCATGATCATATAGAGCTGACATAGTATTTGTGGCACAGCCACCTTCATATTGTTTTTGATACATGTCATGCTAGATCATTGCACATCCCGGTACACTGCGAGAGGCATTCATACAGACTCATATCTTCATATCTGTCCTCCATGTTGAGTTGTAAGTAAATAAAAGTGTGATGATCATCATTGTTAGAGCATTGTCCCAGTGAGGAAAGAATGATGGAGACAATGATTCTCCCATAAGTCAAGATGAGACTCCTGACGAAAATAAAGATGGGGAAGGCCAAATGAGCCCACCATCCATTCAAAAAAATGAGAGAAAATGAGAGAAGGGACATTGCTACTATTCTTTACCACACTTGTGCCTCAAAGTGGCACCATGTTCCTCATGTAGAGAGTCTCATGATATATCACTTTCATATGCTAGTGGGAATTACCTATTCATTATTTCAAACTTGGCTTGTATATTCCTATGACGGGCTTCCTCAAATGCCCGAGGTCTTCATGAGCAAGCAAGTTGGATGCACACCCCACTTAGCTTCATTTGAGCTTTCATACACTTATAGCTCTAGTGCATCATTTGCATGGCAATCCCTACTCCTTGCATTGACATCTATTGATGGGCATGTCCATAGCCAATTGGTATGCCTAGTTGCTGTGGGACTATCTTCTCCACTTCCTACCCCTTTGATATCTACCACCATACTCTATTCCATTTAAATGCTATGTCCAATGGCTCACGCTCATGTATTGCGTGAAGAATAAAAAGTTGATGCATATTGAAAAAGTACGAACCAATTGCCTGACTTGGATACCATGGTGCTTAACATTTGTATTAATGTGGTGAAGATGGAGCCATGCCTTGCTAATACAATAAGAAGAATGGGGGGGGGGGGTAAATATTTCTTAAGAATTGTATACTTTTAGGAATTAACAATTCTGTTTCTTACACTTTGAATATTGCTATGTTAATATTTGTTGATTCATCTTTTCTCAATGAGCATACCTGAATAAGATTACATAGTGGACAGCATGTCACATCTAAAATTCTATTTTTGTCATTTACCTACTCGAGGACGAGCAGGAATTATGCTTGGGGATGCTAGATACGTCTCCAACATATCTATAATTTTTTATTGTTCCATGTTGATATATTATCATTCTAGGATACTTTTTGGGTCATTTTTTACCAATTTATAATATTTTTGAGCACTAACCTATTGACCCAGTGCCCAGTTGATGTCTACTACGCAACCTTCTTCTTGTAGACTCGTGTTGGGCCTCCAAGCGCAGAGTTTTGTAGGACAGTAGCTAATTTCCCTCAAGTGGATGACCTAAGGTTCATCAATCCGTGGGAGGCGTAGGATGAAGATGATCTCTCTCAAACAACCCTGCAACCAAATAACAAAGAGTCTCTTGTGTCCCCAACACACCCAATACAATGGTAAATTGTATAGGTGCACTAGTTCGGCGAAGAGATGGTGATACAAGTGTAATATGGATGGTATATATAGGTTTTTGTAATCTGAAAATATAAAAACATCAAGGTAACTAATGATAAAAGTGAGCACAAACGGTATTGCAATGCTTAGAAACAAGGCCTAGGGTTCATACTTTCACTAGTGCAAGTTCTCTCAACAATACTGACATAGTTGAATCATATGTAAATCCCTCACGTGCGACAAAGAGTTCACTCCAAAGTCACAAATAGCGGAGAACAAACGAAGAAATTATTGTAGGGTACGAAACCACCTCAAAGTTATCTTTTCCGATCAATCTTATGAGCTATCCCTATAAGTGTCACGAACAGCCCTAGAGTTCGTACTAAAATAACACCTTAAGATACACATCAACCAAAACCCTAATGTCACCTAGATACTCCAATGTCACCACGAGTACCCATGGGCTTGATTATACAATATGCATCACACAATTTCAGATTCATCATGTCCAATCCAACACAAAGAACTTCAAAGAGTGCCCCAAAGTTTCTACCGGAGAGTCAAGACGAAAACATGTGCCAACCCCTATGCATAGATTCCCAAGGTCACGGAACCCGCAAGTTGATCACCAAAACATACATCAAGTGGATCAATAGAACATCCCATTGTCACCACGGATATCCCATCGCAAGACATACATCAAGTGTTCTCAAATCCTTTAAAGACTCAATCCGATAAGAAAACTTCAAAGGGAAAACTCAATTCATCACAAGAAGATAGAGAGGGGAAAACTCCATATGATTCATCTATATTAATAAAACTCGCAGTACATCAAGATTGTGTCATCTCAAGAACACGAGAGAGAGAGAGAGATCAAACACATAGCTATTGGTACATACCCTCAGCCCCGAGGGTGAACTACTCCCTCCTCGTCATGGAGACCGCCGGGATGATGAAGATGGCCTCCGGTGATGGTTTCCCCCTCCGGCAGGGTGCCAGAACGGGCTCCCGATTGGTTTTTCGTGGCTACAGAGGCTTGCGGCGGCGGAACTCATGATCTAGGTTTCTTTCTGGCGGTTTGGTATTTATAGGAATTTTTGGCGTCGGTCTCACGTCAAGGGGGTTCCCGAGGGGCCCACAAGCCAGGGGGCGCGCCCTAGGGGGGTGCCCCCTAGGCTTGTGGCTGCCTCGGGACTCCTCTTCGGTATGTTTTTTCTCCAGTATTTTTTATAATTTCCAAAAATATTCTCTGTAAATTTTCAGCCCATTCCGAGAACTTTTATTTCTGCACAAAAAAACGACACCATGGTAGTTCTGCTGAAAACAGCGTCAGTCCGGGTTAGTTCGAATAAAATCATACAAAAATCATATAGAATTATTGTAAACATGGCATGAATACTTCATAAATTATAGATACGTTGGAGACGTATCAGCATCCCCAAGCTTAATTCCTGCTCGTCCTCGAGTAGGTAAATGATAAAAGAAATAATTTATGAAGTGTGAATGCTAGCAAGTGCACAAGTTTGATCAATGATAATACCAATCACTTTTTCTAGCATCAATATAAACCATAAACAGTAGCTCATCTCATAAAACTTCTCATGATCAAGTAACAAGCTATTCACATGTTAAAGTATAGACCAGAAAGTTTCTTGAAGACTAACAAACCATATTCCTAGTCATCGAACAATTGCAATTCATCTTATTATCAGAAAGGGTCTATGTAAGAGCTTTGATTTAGCAAATTCCATATACTCAACTATCATATAGTCTTCCATGATTATTGACACTCAAAGCATATTTTTAGAACAAATAGCATCCATCGAACACAGAGAAAGATAGGGGCTTAATGTTTCGCCTCCCAACTTATTTATCATATAGATAATTGTCAACAATAATAATTCATGATCAAATATATTTGTGTGGATATATGTGTCTAGATCATTCCCCAACACATGACGCTTGCCAAGAGAAAAAGGCGAAATATAGGAAGTGGTGAAGATCACCATGACTCTTGCATAAAGGTAAGTACTAGAAAGTAAAAGATAGGCCCTTCGCAAAGGGAAGCATTGATTTGCAAAGGTGCCAGAGCTCGAGCTTTTAAAACAGAGATGAATAATAATTTTGAGCGGTATGCTTTCATTGTCAACATAACAACCGAGAGATCTCGGTATCTTCCATGCTAGATACATTATAGGCGGTTCCCAAATAGAATGGTAAAGTTTTTACTCTCCTCCACCAATCAATCACACTCCACAGCGAGCCGAATCCACGGGTACCGTCCATACAAACAACAATCTTGGGGGAGTTTTGTTTCATTATATTTTGATTTGATTTTTGAGCATGGAACTGGGCATCCCGAATACCAGCCACTTTCTCATGAATGATAGTGAATCAACACATATCATGAGAATAACCCACTTAGCATGGAAGATACTGACAGCCCCTAGTCCCTATATGAGCGATTCGGGCATACAAAACAGAATATTATTTGAAGGTTTAGAGTTTGGCACATGCAAATTTACTTAGAACGGCAGGTAAATACCGCATATAGGTAGGTATGGTGGACTCATATGGAACAACTTTGGGTTTAAGGGTGTTTGGATGCACAAGTAGTATTTCTACTTGGTGCGGAAGTTTTGGCTAGTATGAGGTGGAAGCAAGCACCACATGTTGGAGGATCCATAACAATATAACTTCTATACAAATATACCCAAACATAACTCATTAAGTTGTCTTCCTTGTCCAATTTTAACTAATTTTCTCGAGTTTGAAAATAATTAATGAGCTCACAATCATAGAAGATGTCCAAGATAGTATATTTATATGTGGAATCTCTCTTCCTTCAATATTCTTTCATGAATTGTTCAAGTGACCAATGCGGTGTTTGCTAACTTTGAATAAATTTTACCACCTATACTTATTATGTGTGAAGTCATTACTCCCTATGGGATAAGTATATGAAGCATATTTAATTTCAGATTTATGATATTCAATTCATTCAACCATTTACTCATAGGATATAAGTGAAGCACGAGAGTGAATGACAAACTACTCCAAAAAGATATAAGTGAAGATCAATGAGTAGCCAACAATTAAATAACTATGTGAAGACTCTCTCATCCAAGAATTTCAGATCTTAAGTATTTTATTAAACAGCAAGAAAAATAAAAATATCACTCCAAGAATAGCATGCATCATGTGAACGAATAAAAATTTAGGCTCAACATAGGCTAACCGATAATTGTTGATGAAGAGAGGTGGGATGCGTAGCATCCCCAAGCTTAGATGCTTGAGACTTCTTGAAATATTTACTTGGGGTGCCTTGGGCATCCCCAAGCTTGAGCTTTTGTATCTCGTTCAATCCTCTCATATCATGGTTTCACCTATTCTCAAAACTTCATCCACACAAAACTCGAAAAGAACTCGTGAGATAGGTTAGTACACATAATAATAAATCAACTCTTTATGTACTGCCAAGACATGTTGCACAATAATTTTCAAACATCATTTACTGTTTACTATCGTTTCCACAATTTATATCTACCAATATAGGCTATGAAAACCATAGGATAAGTAGATAACAAAACTATGACAGCAATCTGTCCAAACAGAACAGTCTGTAGCAATCTATTAAACCAGTGTACTTCTGTAACTCAAAAAATTATGAAAATTTAGGAAATTCGATAATATTTATATGAAAATATTGTGTAAAAATTTCAGAAACTTTCCACGTTCCAGTAAAATATGAAAATTCAAACACTACAGCAAAAGTTTCTGTTTATACACAGCACACATCAAACATGCAATTCAAGCATCCTAAAAGGCAATTCTTGGAACTTTTTATTGAAAAACAAGATTATAAATAACACCTAACAGAAAACAAGAAAATAAAATGACGCTCCAAGCAAAACTCATATTATGTGACGAATAAAAATATAGCTCCAAGTAAGATATACCGATAGTGTTGAAAATGAAAGAGGGGATGCCTTCCGGGGCATCCCCAAGCTTAGGCGCTTGAGTCTTCCTTGGATATTACCTTGGGGGTGCCTTGGGCATCCCCAAGATTAGGTTATTTTCACTCCTTATTCTCCTCATATCGGTGTCTCACCCAAAACTTGAAAACTTCAATCACACGAAACTTAACGGAACTTCGTGAGAAGGGTTAGTGTAGTAAAGATAAATCATTCACTTAGGTACTGTCAAGACAAGATTCATAATTGTTACCACGTCATACCTACTGTATTCTATCATTCCCATAATTTATATCACTCAATATAAGCTATAGAAACACTAAAACAAGTAAACTATGCATGCAAAACAGAATCTGTCAAAAAAACAGAACAGTCTGTGAAGATCTATAGCGTAACCATACTTCCCTGTCTCTAAAAATTCTGAAAAATTAGGAAAATCTAGGAAATTTGTATATCAATCATGTGTAAAACATTCAGATCAAAAGCACGTTCCAGTGAATTTAAAAAATTCCTGGACTGAGAGAAAAAGTTTCTGTTTTTGCACAGAATCAAGTCAACTATCACCCACACTATCCCAAAGGCTTTACTTGGCACTTTATTGAAACAAAAGCTATAAAACATGATTATACAGTAGCTTAATCATGTGGACACACAAAAACAGAAAGTAAAAGTGTTGGGTTGTCTCTCAACAAGCGCTTTTCTTTAATGCCTTTTAGCTAGGCATGATGATTTCAATGATGCTCACATAGGAATAGTAATGGAAACATGCAAAAGAGCATCATGAATCTCATGACAAGCACATTTAAGTCTAACCCACTTCCTATGCATAGGGATTTTGTGAGAAAACAATTTATGGGAGCAAGAATCAACTAGCATAGGAAGGCCAAACAAGCATAACTTCAAAATTTTCAACACATAGAGAGGAAACGTGATATTATTGCAATTCCTACAAGCATATACTCCTCCCTCATAATAATTTTCAGTAGCATCATGAAGGAATTTCACAACATAAATATCACATAAAGCATTATCTTCATGATCCACAAGCATTGAAAATTTGTCACTCTCCACATAGGCAATTTTCTTCTCATTCATAATAGTGGGAGCAAACTCAACAAAATAACTATCATGAGATACTTGATTGACATAACCACTTTGAATATTAAAATCATGATGACAAGTTTCATGGTTACTATCACTCTTTATAGCATACATGTCATCATCATAATCATCATAGATAGTAGGCATGTCATTATCATAACAAATTTGCTCATCAAAACTTGGGGGACTAAAAATTTCATCTTCATCAAACATAGCATCCCCAAGCTTGTGGCTTTGCATATAATTAGCATCATGGATATTCAGAGAATTCATACTAGCAACATTAAAATCATGCTCATCATTCAAGTAATTCTCATTAAGTATTTTCATAATTTCTTCCTCTACCAATTGAGCACAATTTTCTGAATCCTTATTTTCACGAAAGACATTATAAAGACGATACAAATTATGCAACCTAAACTCCATTTTTTTTGTAGTTTTCTTTTATAGACTAAACTAGTGATAAAACAAGAAACTAAAAGATTCAATTAGAAGATCTAAATATATACCTTCAAGCACTCACCTCCCCGGCAACGGCACGAGAAAAGAGCTTGATGTCTACTACGCAACCTTCGTCTTGTAGACTCGTGTTGGGCCTCCAAGCGCAGAGTTTTGTAGGACAGTAGCAAATTTCCCTCAAGTGGATGACCTAAGGTTTATCAATCCGTGGGAGGCGTAGGATGAAGATGGTCTCTCTCAAACAACCCTGCAACCAAATAACAAAGAGTCTCTTGTGTCCCCAACACACCCAATACAATGGTAAATTGTATAGGTGCATTAGTTCGGCGAAGAGATGGTGATACAAGTGTAATATGGATGGTAGATATAGGTTTTTGTAATCTGAAAATATAAAAACAGCAAGGTAACTAATGATAAAAGTGAGCACAAACGGTATTGCAATGCTTAGAAACAAGGCTTAGGGTTCATACTTTCACTAGTGCAAGTTCTCTCAACAATACTGACATAGTTGAATCATATGTAAATCCCTCACGTGCGACAAAGAGTTCACTAAAAAGTCACAAATAGCGGAGAACAAACTAAGAAATTATTGTAGGGTACAAAACCACCTCAAAGTTATCTTTTCCGATCAATCTTATGAGCTATCCCTATAAGTGTCACGAACAACCCTAGAGTTCGTACTAAAATAACACCTTACGATACACATCAACCAAAACCCTAATGTCACCTAGATACTCCAATGTCACCACGAGTACCCATGGGCTTGATTATACGATATGCATCACACAATTTCAGATTCATCATGTTCAATCCAACACAAAGAACTTCAAAGAGTGCTCCAAAGTTTCTACCGGAGAGTCAAGACGAAAACATGTGCCAACCCCTATGCATAGATTCCCAAGGTCACGGAACCCGCAAGTTGATCACCAAAACATACATCAAGTGGATCAATAGAACATCCCATTGTCACCACGGATATCCCATCGCAAGACATACATCAAGTGTTCTCAAATCCTTTAAAGACTCAATCCGATAAGAAAACTTCAAAGGGAAAACTCAATTCATCACAAGAAGATAGAGAGGGGAAAACTCCATATGATTCATCTATATTAATAAAACTCGCGGTACATCAAGATTGTGTCATCTCAAGAACACGAGAGAGAGAGATCAAACACATAGCTACTGGTACATACCCTCAGCCCCGAGGGTGAACTACTCCCTCCTCGTCATGGAGACCGCCGGGATGATGAAGATGGCCTCCGGTGATGGTTTCCCCCTCCGGCAGGGTGCCGGAACGGGCTCCCGATTGGTTTTTCGTGGCTATAGAGGCTTGTGGCGGCGGAACTCCCGATCTAGGTTTCTTCCTGGGGTTTTTGGTATTTATAGGAATTTTTGGCATCGGTCTCATGTCAAGGGGGTTCCCGAGGGGCCCACAAGCTAGGGGGGCGCTCCCTAGGGGGGGGGGACGCCCCCTAGGCTTGTGGCTGCCTCGGGACTCCTCTCCAGTATCTTTTTGCTCCAGTATTTTTTATATTTTCGAAAAATATTCTCCGTAAATTTTTAGCCCATTCTGAGAACTTTTATTTCTGCACAAAAAAACGACACCATGGTAGTTCTGCTGAAAACAGCGTCAGTCCGGGTTAGTTCTAATAAAATCATACCAAAATCATATAGAATTATTGTAAACATTGCATGAATACTTCATAAATTATAGATACGCTGGAGACGTATGACCAGTGCCAGTTGTTGTTTTCTGCGTGTTTTTGCCTTTGCAGGTTTACTCTACCAAACGAAGTCCAATTGCAACGAAACATTTTGATGATTTTTTCTGGACTATATGAAGACCTAGAAGCTTCGGAAGGAAGCCGGGAGGCACACGAGGGCCCCACCACACATCAGGGCGCTCCCTGGGGGTGATACGTTTCCGTCTTATCTATAATTTTTGATTGTTTCATGCCAATATTATACAACTTTCACATATTTTTGGCAACATTTTATATGATTTATTGGACTAACATATTGATCCAGTGCCCAGTGCCAGTTCCTGTTTGTTGCATATTTTTTGTTTCACAGAATATCCATATCAAATGAAGTCCAAACACGATAAAAATTTACAGAGAATTATTTTGGAATATATATGATTTTTGGGAGTTGGAATCAACGCAAAAGAAGGCCCACAACCCCCACAGTACACCAGGGCACGCCACAGGGCCCAGGCGCGTCGTGCTGGGTTGTGGTCACCTCGTAAGTCGGTTGGAGCTCTACTTCGGGTGCAAGGAAGTTTATATCCGAAAAAAACTTGTTAAAATCTCAGCGCAATCGAAGTTACGGATCTCCGGAAATATAAGAAACGGTTTTCGGCCAGAAAATAAGAACGCGAAACAGAAGAGAACAGAGAGGGAGATCCAATCTCGGAGAGGCTCCTGCCCCTCCGCTGCCATGGAGGCCATGGACCAGAGGGGGAACTCTCCTCCCATCTAGGGGGAGGCCAAGGAAGAAGAAGAAGGAGGGGGGCTCTCTCCCCCTCTCTCCCGGTGGCGCCGGAACGCCGCCGGGGCAATCATCGTGACAACGATCTACACCAACAACTTCGCCGCCGTCAACACCAGCTCTCTCCCTCTCTATGCACGGTGTAACACCTCTCTTCCCCGTTGTAATCTCTACTTAAACATGGTGCTCAACTCCATATATTATTTCTCAATGATATGTGGCTATCGTATGATGCTTGAGTAGATCCGTTTTGTCCTATGGGCTAATTGATGATCGTGGTTGGTATGAGTTGTATGTTTTATTTTGGTGTTGTCCTATGGTGCCCTCTGTGTCGCACAAACGTGAGGGGTCCCCACTATAGGGTGTTGCAATATGTTCATGATTTGCTTATGGTGGGTGGTGTGAGTGACAGAATACACAGACCCGAGTAGGTGGGTTGTTGCATATGGGAGTAAAGAGGACTTGATACTTAATGCTATGGTTGGGTTTTACCTTAATGATCTTTGGTAGTTGCGGATGCTTTCTAGAGTTCCAATCATAAGTGCATATGATCCAAGTACGGAAAGTATGTTAGCTCCTGCCTCTCCCTCATATAAAATTGCAATAATGATTACCGGTCTAGTTATCAATTGCCCAGGGACAAATAACCTTCCTGTTTGACAAAACCTTTCTACTAAACAACTAACTTTTATTATCTTGCAATTTACTCATAGTTTTATTCCCTCAAAGTACTTCTAGTTTTATTCATGCAAACTATCCTATCACCTACAAAATAGTTTCATACTTGTTCTAGGTAAAGCAAACGTTAAAGTGTGCATAGAGTTGTATCGGTGGTCAATAGAACTTGAGGGAATATTTGTTCTACCTTTAGCTCCTCGTTGGGTTCGACACTCTTATTTATCGAAAAAGGCTACAAACGATCCCCTACACTTGTGGGTTATCATGGGGGCGCCCTGATATGTGGTGGCCCCCTCGGGCACCTCCCGATGTCCCTCAATGGCCTATAAATTCTCTAATTTTCTGAAAACCCTGGAGGCAGTCCCGAAACCGTTTTTCCGCCGCCGCAAGTCTCTGTTCCGTCGCGAGGCCATCTGGAGGTCCGTTCCGGCACCCTGCTGGAGGGGGGATCAATCACGGAGGGCCTCTTCATCAACCTTGCGGCCCTCATGAGGATGTGTGACTTGTTCACCACAGACCTATGGGTCCATAGCTAGTACCTAGATGGCAACCTCTCTCTCTTATGATCTTCAATACAATGGCCATCGCATCTTTGCTTTGATCTATCCTATGTAATCCTATTGTGCGGTGTGTTTGTTGGGATCCGATAAATTGTGGGTTTATGTTCAGATTATTCATGAAAAGTATATGAGATGCCTCTTTATTATATTATATCTTATGTGCATCATCATTATAGCTTTGTAATGCTCTCCGATCTATTGATGTGCTTTTGCCAAGTAGATTGATATTTCATCGATGGGAGTGGTGCGTTGTGGTAGGTTCAACCTGGCGAGTTTCTATATCCTAGTGACAAAGTAGGGGACAAGATGCGTCTTTGTGTTGTTGCTACTAAGGATAAAACGATGGGGTTCATTCATATTGTTTGAGTTTACTTTGTCTACATCATGTCATCGTTCTCCAAGCATTACTCTGTTTTACTTAATACTCTAGATGCATGCGGGATATCGGTCGATGAGTGGAGTAATAGTAATAGGTGAAGGCAGGAGTCGGCCTATTTGCTTATGGACGTGATTCCTATATATACATGATCATTGCCGTGAACATCGCATAACTATCCGCTTTTCTATCAATTGCCCAACAGTAATTTGTTTACCCACCGTATGCTACCAAGATGAGAAATGTCGCTAGGGAACACTATGGCCCCCGGGTCTATTCACTTATATATTCACAAACGCTATATTTACCTTGCTGCCTTTATTTACTTTTTATTTATTTTGCAATTTATATTTATCAACAATTAACTACACAACTCATTTGCTTGCAAATGACGAGATCAAGGGGATTGACAACCCTCTTGCCCGCGTTGGGTGCAAGTTGTTTGTTAATTTGTGTGAAGCCGCTGAAGACGGTTGATGATTGATATTCCTATTGGTTCGATAAACCTTGGTTTCATAACTGAGGGAAATACTTATCCGCTTTGTGCCGCAATTACCCGTTCCTCTTCATGGAAAACCCAACGCAGATCAGAAGTATCACTTCACCGCCGTCATCACCACCACAATCACCTTCCCTCGTCTATCTACATCGGTCCAGTCTCCCGCATCCCGCTGTACCCCCTACTTGAACATGGTGCTTAATGCTATATATTATTATCCAATGATGTCTGGCTATCCTATGATGTTTGAGTAGTTCCTTTTTGTCCTCTGGGTTGATTGATGATCTTGATTGGTTTGAGTTGCGTGGTTTATTTTGGTGCTGTCCTAAGGTGCTTTCCGTGAGGCGCACAAGTGAAAGATTCACTCTGGAGGATGTTGCAATACGTTCATGATTCGCTTATAGTGGGTGGCTAGAGTGATAGAAACTTACACCCGAGTAAGGGGATTGTTGCGTATGGGAGTAAAGAGGACTTGATGTTTAATGATATGGTTTGGTTTACCTTAATGATCTTTAGTAGTTGATGCTTACTAGAGTTCAAATCATATGTGCATATGATCCAAGTATGGAAAGTATGTTAGCTCATGCCTCTCCCTCATATAAACCTGCAACAATGATACTGGTCTTGTTATCAATTGCTTAGGACAATCTCGCAAATCCTATCACCACTTTTCCACACTCGCTATATTTACTTTATTGTTCTTTTATTAAAACATCACCTAACTTTTATTTCCACGTTCTTTATTACCTTGCAAAACTAGCCATTACATCTACAAAGTACTTCTTGTTTACTTCCCGCAAAATAGTTTCATACTTTTTCTAGGTAAAGTAAGCGTTAGCGTGCGTAGAGTTGTATCGGTGGTCGATAGAACTTGAGAGAATATTAATTCTACCTTTAGCTCCTCATTGGGTTCGACACTCTTACTTATCAAAAAAGTCTACAAACGATCCCCTACACATGTGGGTTATCAAGACCTTATTCTGGCGCCGTTGCCGGGGAGCAATAGCGTAGGGGTTGATGTGCTTGTTTGCTTTATCACAAAGTAATTTTATTTTCTGTTCTAAGTTGTTTTCTATCTTTAGTTATGGGTAGGAAATGCAAAATGCCAAAAAAATAGATGTACTTGCTAACCCAGTGGTTGAGGAACCACCCACAATGTACCGTACTGCTGAAGCTTTTTACTTGGATCATCTTCGATCCCTTCGTGCTCTTGCTGAAAACCCAACTAGCTTAGTTGAGGGAAAATCATTAAATGAGCATGCTTATTATGTGTGACACTGCTTGTCTCAAAAAGGGAAACTCTTGTGGCATCAAATTAATACTTTGTGTTGCTATTCTTGGAATTTATGTGAATTACATGACTTTACTTGTTGTTCCGAAGAAACTAAAAAACACATTCCCTACCAATGTGTGTTTAATGATAATGAAATACTATCTTCTTATGCCAAGGAGGCCTATTGTTATTATGATGTTGAACAAATTGAAGAATTTGTTTCTTTTAAGGGTGCTTATGAAATTGCTACTTTGATTGAAAATTATGATGCCACTCATTACAAATCTGAAAATTTTGCCTTACTTAAATATTGCTATGAAAATGATACTTCTAATGCTTATGTTAAATAATTCATTGAAAGAATGTCTGCTGCATTGGAAGAGACTAATATTTCGCAGGAATCTATGGAAGAAGAAATTGCTGAAACTATGAGCTCGTTAGATGAAAAAGATGAGGAGGAGAGCGAAGAACAAAAGGAGGAAGAGCGGATTGATAACCCGTGCCCACCTTCTAATGAGAGTAAGTCTTCAACTCATACATTGTTTAATTTCCTTTGTGCTTACCGAAGGATGAATGGTATGATCCCTTGGATTCGTTTGAAATATTCCTTTTTGATGAACTTGATGCTTGCTATGATTGTGGCCATGATACCAATATGAATTATGCTTATGGAGATGAACTTGCTATAGTTCCTCATGTTAATCATGAAAGTGTTTCTATTGCACCTACACACGATAGTCCTATTATCTTTTTGAATTCTCCCAACTACACTATATCGGAGAAGTTTGCACTTATTAAGGATTATATTGATGGGTTGCGTTTTACTATCACACATAATGATTTTGATGAATATAATATGCATGTACTTGCTGCTCATACTTGCAATTATTATGAGAGATGAACCAAATCTTCACCTCTCTATGTTTCCAATACGATAAAATTGCAAGAAACTACTTATGCTATGTATTGGCCTTTACTTTGTGTGAATGAATTGTTCTTTTATGACATGCGAATGCATAGGAAGAGAGTTAGACTTCTTTGTTACATGATATATATTGCTTTTTGCTCACTAGTTAATTAAAAATCATTGTTAATTAAAATTGGCTTTGATATACCTTGGGATCCTGGTGGATCAATTACTTGAGCACTATATGCCTAGCTGAATGGCTTTTACGAAAGCGCTGCCAGGGAGACAACCAGGAAGTTTTAGAGAGTCATTTATTTCTGTTGTGTGCTTTTAAAATATTTAAAAACAAAAAATAAAGTGGGGAACCTAAAACCTTTTCAAAAAGAAAAGTGAAAGTGAGAAAGACGAGCATCGTTGAAGTGAGGGACGTCCTTGAACTTTTGTTCATGCCCATGGAAACTTTGTGAATCTAGATTACATCAAATTTTCAACAAAAAATAATTACCCCTTGTACAAATCCATTGTATTATAAAAATAATATGCCAAGAGTTACCTTTAGGATGTTTAAATTGTTTGTTTGATATGTGCTGTGTAAAAACAGAAACTTTTGCTGTAGTGTTTGAATTTTCATATTTTCCTGGAGCATGCAAAAATTCTGAAATTTTTACACAGTACTGTTATGCAATGTTTTTATCACTTCCTAATGTTTCAGAATTTTTTGAGTTAGGTAAGTACAGGTTTCATCTGCATCTTTACACACATTCCTGTTTTTCACTGATTGTTGTTATAGTTGCTTTGACTGCTTATGTTGAGTTCTTGTTGAGCCCCATTGACTTGGGAGCCATAGAATTGTGATAGCATACAGTAGGTAATGTTGGATTATAATTATACAATAATGTGATGGCAAGACATGATGGGATTTGGTGTTATGTGTACTAACCTTTCTAATAAAAGTTTCGTTAAGTTTTGTGTGGATGAAGTGTTCGAAGATCGAGGAGGTATCGGTATGAGAAGAATAAGGAGAGGCAAGTGTTCAAGCTTGGGGATTACCAAGGCACCCCAAGTAAATATTCAAGGACACTCAAGCGTCTAAGCTTGGGGATGCCCCGAAAGGCATCCCATCTTTCTTCTTCAACAATTATCGGTATGTCTCGATTTTTGTTTTGTTTGCATGATATGCGTAAATTCTTGGAGCGTCGTGTGCCTTTTATTTTCCTTTTAGAATGAACCATGCTGGTATGTGAAAGTCCATGGTTGATTTATAGAATGCTCTTTGTACTTCACTTATATCTTTTGAGTATGGCTTTATAGAATGCTTCACGTGCTTCACTTATATCATTTGAAGTTGGATGCCTGTTTCTCTACATATAGAAAACCGTTATTTTTAGAATGCTCTTTTGCTTCACTTATATTTATTAGAGCATGTCCAGGTCTTTTGTAGAAAGAATTAAACTCTCATGCTTCACTTATACCTATTTTGAGAGTCAACAGGAATTGGTCATTTACATGGTGAGTCATAAAATCCTACATAAAAGTTTTTCATGTTGAGTTGTAAGTAAATAAAAGTGTGATGATCATGATTATTAGAGCATTGTCCC
Organism: Elymus sibiricus; assembly: GCA_039707655.1. Taxonomy (NCBI): domain Eukaryota; kingdom Viridiplantae; phylum Streptophyta; class Magnoliopsida; order Poales; family Poaceae; genus Elymus; species Elymus sibiricus. The sequence continues at coordinate 413,169,350 of CM077667.1, forward strand.
AGTGAGGAAAGGATGATGGAGACTATGATTACCCCACAAGTCGGGATGAGACTCCAGACGAAAAATGAAAAAATGGGGGTGGCCAAATGAGCCCACCATAAAATAAAATAAAAGGAGAAAAGGGGGGAGGCAAATGGTGCCCACCTAAAAACAAAATACAAAAAATAAAAAATGAGAGAAAAGAGAGAAGGGACTTTGCTACTATCCTTTACCACACTTGTGCCTCAAAGTGGCACCATGTTTTCATATAGAGAGTTTCATGTTTTGTCACTTCCATATACTAGTGCGAATTTTTCATTATAGAACTTGGCTTGTATATTCCGATGATGGGCTTCCTAAAATTCCCAAGGTCTTCATGAGCAAGCAAGTTGGATGCACACCCACTTAGTTTCATTTGAGCCTCCATACACTTATAGCTCTTAGTGCATCCGTTCCATGGCAATCCCTACTCCTCGCATCGATATCGATTCATGGGCATCTCCATAGCCCGTTGATCCGCCTAGTTGATGCCAGATTTTCTTCTCCACTTTTCACCCCTTTTGATATCTACCACCATATTCTATTCCACCCTTATGCTATTTCCATGGTTCACGCTCATGTATTGCGTGAAGAATAAAAAGTTGATGCGCATTGAAAAAGTACGATCCAATTGCTTGGTTTGACACCGGGGTGCTCATGATTTATACTTTATGCTAGGAAGACCAAGTATGATAGGCTATATGATTTTGTAGGGATAGCATTATTTAGCATTGTTATTTTGAAAGGACATGATTGTTTGCTAGTAAAACTATGTATTGATGTCTTTATGCCAAATGATACTATTGCTTTGAATCACTTGTATCTTAATATTCATGCCATGATTAGACATTTGTTCAAGATTATGTTAGGTAGCATTCCACTTCAAAAATTATCTTTTTATCATTTACCTACTCGAGGAGGAGTAGGAATTAAGCTTGGGGATGCTGATACGTCTTTGTCGTATCTATAATTTTTTATTGTTCCAAGCCAATATTGTACAACTTTCATATACTTTTGGCAACATTTTATATTATTTTTGGGACTAACTTACTTATCCAGTGCCCAGTGCCAGTTCCTATTTTTTGTGTCTCTTTTGTTTCGCAGAAAATCCATATCAACCGAAGTCCAAATGCGATAAAAATTTATGGGGATTTATTTTGGAATATATGTGATTTTTGGGAGTCGGAATCAATGCAACACGGTGCCCGAGGGAGGCACAAGCCAACACGGCGTGGCCAGAGGGGTTGGCCGCGCCCTGATGGCTTGTGCCTCCCCCTTAAGTCGGTTGGGACCCTACTTTCGCCCCAAGACATATATTTTTGCTATAAAAACCCCTTCCAAATTTCAGCCCGGTCGGAGTTATGGATCTTCGGATATTTAAGAAACGGTGAAGGGGTCGGAAAACAATCGCGAAAACAGAAGAGGGACAGAGAGATAGGTCCAATCTCGGAGGCGCTCCTGCCCTCCGGGAGCCAAGGCAGCCATGGACCAGAGGGGAAACCCTCCTCCCACCTAGGGAGGAGTCCAAGTAAGAAGAAGGAGGGGGGCTCTCTCCCCCTCTCTCCCCGTGGCGCCGGAGCGCCGCCTGGTCAACCATCATGATGGCGATCTACACTAATAACTTCGTCACCGCAATCACCACCACCATCACCTTCCCTCATCTATCTACAGCGGTCCACTCTCCCTCATCCCGCTGTACCCCCTACTTGAACATGGTGCTTAATGCTATGTATTATTATCCAATGATGTGTGGCTATCCTATGATTTTTGAGTAGTTCCTTTAATTTTATACTATGGGTTGATTGATGATCTTGATTGGTTTGAGTTGCGTGGTTTATTTTGGTGTTGTCCTAAGTTGCTTTCCGTGAAGCGCACACGTGAAAGATTCACGCTGGAGCGTGTTGCAATACGTTCATGATTCGCTTATAGTGGGTGGCTAGAGTGACAGGAACTTACACCCGAGTAAGGGGATTGTTGCGTATGGGAGTATAGAGCACTTGATGTTTAATGCTATGGTTGGGTTTACCTTAATGATCTTTAGTAGTTCTGGATGTTTGCTAGAGTTCCAATCATAAGTGCATATGATCCAAGTATGAAAAGTATGTTAGCTCATGCCTCTACCTCATATAAAACTACAGCAATGATATCGGTCTTGTTATCAATTGCCTAGGACAATCTTGCAAATCCTATCACCACTTTTCCATACTCACTATATTTAGTTTATTGTTCTTTTATTCAAACAGCACCTAACTTTTATTTCCACGTTCTTTATTACCTTGCAAAACTATGCATTACATCTTCAAAGTACTTCTAGTTTACTTCCCGCAAAATAGTTTCATACTTGTTCTAGGTAAAGTAAGTGTTAGTGTGGGTAGAGTTGTATCGGTGGTCGATAGAACTTGAGAGAATATTAATTCTACCTTTAGCTCCTCATTGGATTCGACACTCTTACTTATCAAAAAAGGCTACAAACGATCCCCTACACTTATGGGTTATCAGGCCCCTCAATGCACCTCCTGACCTAATTCCACTTCTGTATATTCTCCATTACCCCCAAAAAATAGAGAGACATTCAAAACACTTTTTTCGCCGATGCAAGCCTCTGTTTGTCAGTGCACTAGGACTGGGGTACCCAGTGCCCCTGACTTATGCACAGGCAGTGATAGCAGAACCCATCGACATGCATACAATCAAGGCCAAGAATCCGGCAGAAGCAACCTACGTTGGCCAAGCAGCGCCGACAAGGTTGATGCAACGGCCCAAGACAGGCCCGAACCGCGCCAGTCATGTCCCCGGTGCCTGCTGGGGACCGAGGCGCACACATCTTCAGGAAGACACGGCAAGCCATCCCCCGGCAGGCGCGAGCCGATCGGCCACCGCTCCACCGCATCGCAACACCAGTCATTTGTCGATGCGGTGTCGAGCCCTCGGGTGGCTAAGTGGCTCTCGCTAAGTATGGGGCGGCGCACCAGAAGGCAGATTACGCCCATTTGACACCCGTCCAGAGGCGTGTCAAGATACTAAGCAACAGTTAGCCAAAGCGGTGGTAGGACCTTGCCGGGGATGCATCCCCGCACGCCACCTAGTATAGCATTTATGGCATTTTGTCCTAAGTTCCAGAGTTAGGTATGATAGCACTGTTAGCTATCTAATCACTAGATAAAGTCTGTTTTGCCACTGTGGTAGCCCCTTGAGCTATAAAAGGAGGCCCAAGGCAACCTAGCTAAAGATTCGGACCTTTGGACACTTGTACTCACGTAGTAGCCCTCCCGAAGGCAACCTTGCCCGGTTTGAGCTCTGCGTGTGCTTCGTGTTCCCCCGATCAATCCACCAAAGTAGGAGTAGGGTTTTACGCTTCCCAGCGGCCCGAACCTGGGTAAAACACCAGTGTCTCGTCGTCGTGCTGTCTCACCACCTCTGCTCTTTGTGCAACGTGACCTCGCCCCTAACGAATCACAAAGGGGCCGATGGCCCCCTAGGTGATCATGTGCATCGTGACCCGACTTCTTTGGCGCGCCAGGTAGGGGGCAGCGTCGTTTGCGCGAACCTGAGATCATGAGCAGTGCGTTGATCTTCATCACCCATCTTCTTCATCCATGGCTCCCAAGAAGAAGACAGGGGCAACCACGCATCCCTCCACTTCAAAGGCCCCCTCGCACGCAGCTGCGGACGCCGTTGGCACCGCGGAGGCGACAAGTGAGGTCGGCATCGTGGGAGACGCGACTGGCGCAAGCGGCGCCACCATCGTATCCCCGCAGGCCGAAGGTGGAGCGGGGAACGCCGAAGAGGAGCAGCAGCAACAACACTTTGGAAAGCTTGGCCCTAGTGCTGCGGGAGGAGGGAACATTCAGTCTCCGCCTCCCCGTCGCACTAGTGGCCGCGGCCACAATAATGGATCCCAATCGGGGGCAAGCCGTGATCTTCCGGCTGCGCCTGCCGCGAGCGCGGCTGTTGGGCGCTCGCCTCGCCCAAAGCAAGATGGGGCGCCGAGCGGGGCTGTAAACCCACAAGTTTGACCTCCTCCACATCAGACCGCATCGGCAACCGGGGCACGGCGACAACAATGCGGCGATGCTCCTCTTGGTTCCACTAGGAGTCGAACGACGTCGTGGTCCGCCTCTCTAGCCATGCCGGCCACGGCCGCGGAAGCAATGGCGCGGGCCCAGCTGCTATTAAACTTCCCACCGACGGCTGACAAAATGGACGAGTGGAGAGCCACCATCCAGAGTCTGATCGGCTTCGTCGAGGCCAGCAAATCGCAGCATGCAGAGCCATCGCGACACCCGCGGACGGCGACGGCGGCCCAGGCTGACGGTCGTGTCGAGGGGGCCGCACCAACGGTGCAATCCCCTCCGCGACAACAGACCCAGAGGCAGCTACAACAAGCTCCACATATTGACGAGCCTGACAAAGCATCTATGGCCTCGTCCGGCCAACATGATCGTCGGGACCAGCGGCGTGTCCTGGAAGACCGGCGGAGGGAAGACGCGCGCATCACCATAGAGCGATGCCGGGAAGCACACCGCCAATCCGACAGGCACAACGGCCCAGATGCTGGCGACCCCGCGCCCAGTGCTGGCAGGTACCTGCCTTACGAGGTTGGGTGCCCTGCCTTCACTCGCGAGCTGCGACAGGTCCGTTGGACATTGGCCCGAGCTTTCAAGCCTGAGCTGACGGAGAAGTATGACGGGAAGCTAAACCCGGCGGAATTCCTGGGCATCTATACGATAGCCGTTCAAGCCACCGGAGGAAGAGATGAGAAGGTGCTCGCCAACTATTTCCCTTTGGTGCTCAAGCCAAATGTGAGATCGTGGTTGATGCATCTACCGGAGAACTCCATTTCATCATGGGCTGACTTGTGCAACGAGTTTGTCGGCGCCTTCACAGGTGGCCACCAGGAGCCAGGACAGCCCAGCGACCTGCAAGTCCTTCCGTAGAAGGAGGGAGAAACCTTGTGGAAGTACATCCAGAGATTCAGTCGAGTACACCGCAATATTCCGGAGATACACCCCACAGCTGTGATTGCCGCGTTTCATTCAAACATGCGCAATAGGAGGATGCGTGCCAAGATGAATGTTAGACTCCCCAAGACCGTCAATGAGTTGTACACATTGGCGGACAAGTGTGCTCGTGCTGAAGAAGGAAGGCGACTCCCCGGAGAGGAGGCTGGCGTCGAAGTCGACTCAGACGACGACGACGATGCCCCTGGCCCGAATGGGAAAAGCCGAAGGGGCAACAAGAAGCGTAAGGAAAAGGCAGTATTGGCCGTTGAGAGCTCTAGTAATCTTAGTGCCGGCAAGAAGGCCAAAGCTGAAGCCCCCGGCAAGGGAGCTGCTGCGTGCGCTGATTGCCGGGAGGCCGCAGCGGCAGAGAAAACCGGGAAGTCCGACGGGCCATATTGCCAGATCCACCGCACCAAAGGTCATGATCTCCAAGAATGCCGCCAAGTTGAGCAATTTGCTGAGAAGCAGAAGGCTGAATACGAGAAGCGTGACAAGGAGAAAGGCCAAGATGGTGCTTCCGGGAAGGGCCGTGGTGGTAGAGGAGGCCGCCGTGGCAAGGCCCCGTAGCATAAGGAAAAACCTGCTAGAGGCCGTGAGAAGAAAGAAAGTGATGATATGAGTGATGATGAGGATGATGGAGAAGAGTCCAGTCATCGAGAATTCCAGAGGGCAACTGAAGCCATGTGTGTTGACGGGGGTGAGTCCTTGCATTCCTCTCATCGCCAGCTCAAGCAGTGGGCGGGAGAGATCAACGCCATGGAGCCAGCTACAGAGTCCAGAAGGCCACTCAAATGGTCCCGCGCGCCTATCATCTTTGACGAAGAGGATCATCCTGACCGCACCACTGCAGTCGGATGTTTGCCGTTGTTGGTCTCCCCAACAATTCGCAACCTCAAAATAACCAAGATGTTAGTTGACGGTGGGGCAGGGTTGAACTTAATCTCCCCTAAGGTGGTTGAAAGGCTGCAGATCCCTAATGGAGAGCTCAAAGCTACGGGTACGTTCCAAGGAATCAACCCCGGCAGGAGCCGACCCAAAGGAAAGATCACTTTGCCTGTGACGTTTGGTGGGGAATTGAACTACCGGACTGAGAAGGTGGTATTTGATGTGGTTGAACTCCCTCTGCCTTACAATGGAATTCTTGGCCGCCCAGCTCTGGCAAAATTCATGGCAGCATCCCACTATGCTTACAACACTTTGAAGATGCCAGGCCCCATTGGAATCATCTCCATCCCATCTGACAAGAAAGATGCAGTTATATGCATGGACAAGATGTACCGAGATGTGGTAGCAGCTGAGGTCGCAGAAACCCCAGCTCCCGCCAAGGAACCGAAGAAAGGGAAGAAGTCTAGAAGGGACGCCGGATAGGACTCTGGGAAGCGCGCCTCTACGGAGTGTGCTGCACCCGTCGATGACTTGCCGGAGAGTTCCACTAGCAAGAGGACCAAGGCCACCTATCCTGTGACAAAGAAGGTCCCGGCAGGGCAGGATGGCGCTGGTGGTACGTTCACCATCGGTGTCACCCTTAATGACAAATAGGAAAGCACGCTCGTTGCCTTCCTGCGAGCGAATGTCGATGTGTTTGCTTGGCAACTATCTGACATCCCCGGTGTTCCCAGGAAGGTAATTGAGCACCACCTTGCTGTCTGCCCTCATGCCAGGCCAATCAAGCAAAAAGTTAGAAAGCAAGCCTTGGAGCGGCATCAGTTCATCGCCGAAGAGATCAAGAAACTTGAAGCAGCTGGTTTGGTCATAGGAGTGCTGCATCCAACTTGGTTAGTCAACCCGGTAGTGGTGCGCAAGGCGAATGGGAAATGGAGGCTCTGCATCGATTTCACTGACTTGAATAAAGCTTGCCCGAAGAACCCTTTTCCCTTGCCACGCATCGATCAGATTGTTGATTCCACTTCCAGGTGTGACTTGCTTTCCTTCTTGGATGCATACTCCGGATACCACCAGATATTCATGGCCAAGGAAGACGAGGAGAAGACCGCGTTGATAACCCCATGCGGCACGTACTGCTTTGTGTGTATGCCCTTCGGGTTAAAGAACGCTGGTTCTACCTTTGCAAGGGCCATGCAGATTGGATTTGAACCTTAGTTGCACAGAAACATGGAGGCTTACATGGATGACATAGTAGTCAAAACCAAGGATGAAGCAAGCCTCATACAAGAGTTGGAAGAAACCTTCATGAACTTGCGCAAGATCAATTTGAAGCTCAACCCTGAGAAGTGTGTGTTTGGAGTCTCATCCGGCAAGCTGTTTGGGTTCTTTGTGTCTCAACATGGAATAGAAGCCAATCCCGACAAGATCAAAGCAATCGAGCATATACAAGCAGCCAAGTCCGTCAAGGACGTAAGACGTTTGGCCGGGTGCATTGCCGCGTTGAGTAGGTTCATCTCCAAATCCGCTGAACGCGCCCTGCCATTTTTGAATATCCTGAAAAAGGCCGGCCCGATGAAGTGGACCCCGGGAGCAAAAGCAGCGCTGCAAGATCTGAAGGCCTACCTTTCCTCCGCTTCCACCTTGGTCGCGCCTAAACCACAAGAACCGTTGCTGCTATACTTAGCAGAAACAAATCAAGTGGTTAGTGCATCGCTGGTGGCGAAGCGAGAAGTGGATGAAGATGCATCCGCTGCGACTAATTCCGCCAGGGGAGGACCCGAAGCATCCGCGGTAGGACCTGATACAGACCAAGGGGAACCTAAGCAAGCAAACGAAGGCGGTTTCAAGGAAGTGGCGAAGAAGAAAGTTGTACAGTGACCGGTGTACTTTGTCAGCTCCTTGTTACAGGGGGCTAGGTCAAGGTACTCTGGAGTGCAAAAGTTGATCTTCGGCCTTGTCATGGCCTCGAGGAAACTGTGCCACTACTTTCAAGGACACGAGATCACAATTGTCACCCGCTTTCCACTGGAACGCATACTAAGGAACCCCGAAGCCACTGGCAGGATAGTTGAGTTGGCGCTGGAGCTGTCAAGTTTTGGTTTGAAGTATGAGAGCACTTCCACAATGCAGAGCAGAGCGTTGGCGGAGTTCATTGCAGAATGGACGCCCACGCCAGATGAAGAGGTTTCAGAGACAATTCTCCCCGGCAAGGAAGCGCCCAAGGAATGGATCATGTATTTTGACGGTGCTTTCTCGCTTCAGGGCGCCGGAGCAGGCGTGCTCCTCGTCGCCCCCACCAGAGAGCATCTCAAATATGTGGTTCAAATGCACTTTCCCCGGGAGGAGGCCACCAACAATACCGCTGAGTATGAGGGGCTCCTTGCCGGACTCAGAATCGCGGTGGAATTGGGAATCAAGAAACTGATCATCCGAGGGGACTCTCAACTTGTGGTGAGGCAAGTCAACAAACATTATCAGAGTCCGTTGATGGAATCATACGTGGAAGAGGTGAGAAAGCTGGAGAAGCACTTTGATGGGTTACAAGCAGAGCATGTGCCACGAGCAGAAAACAGCATAGCTGATCATCTATCAAAGTGCGCTGCGCAGAAGCTTCCCGTGGAACCAGGAACTTTTGTCCTCCATCTCACTCAACCATCAGTATCCCCGTCAATGAAGACCAGAAAAAGAAGTAAGCTGAACTCCGGCAAGCATTTCCCGGCAGAGCTTCCTAAAGCCGCTGGTAGAGAGGCTGCCGGGGATGGTCCCGTCTTGGTTGGTGATCAGCTCCCTCCTGTAGAACCACGGGTTCTTGCGGTCGAGGTAGGCGCTCCCACGAATGAAGAGACGCTTTAGTCCTCGTTGTCGAGCCACAGGCTCCAACCTGGGCACAACATATAGTCCACTTCCTTCAAACATGAGAACTTCCCGAAGAGCAAGAAGAAGCCGAAAAACTAGGCCATCAGTCAAGTATGTACCAGTTTGTCGATGACACTCTGTACAGAAAAAGGCCAAACGGTGTGAAATTGAGGTGCATTTGCCGGGAAGATGGACTGAAGCTGTTGGCAGAGATTCACGAAGGCATGTGTGGATCCCACATTGGATCAAGGGCCCTTGCCGGAAAAGCCTTCCGACAGGTTTCTATTGGCCCACTGCCCTCCAGGATGCAACTGAGCTGGTCACCAAATGTGAGGCCTGCCAGTTCCATTCCAAGAACATCCATCAACCAGCACAAGCTCTCCAGACGATCCCTTTATCCTGGCCATTCTCGGTCTGGGGGCTCAATATTTTGGACCCCTTTCCCCGCGCAGTTGGGGGCTTTGAATTCTTGTTCGTAGCAATCGACAAGTTCACAAAGTGGCCTGAGGTGGAACCAGTGAGGAAGGTGACCGCGCAGTCAGCTGTCAAGTTCCTAAAACGACTAGTGTGCCATTTTGGAGTGCCCAACAGGGTGATCACCGATAATGGCACCCATTTCACGAGCCGCACCTTTATGCAATAAATCCAAAGCCTTGGAAGCAAGGTCTCCTTCGCCTCTGTTGCCCACCCGAGAAGCAACGGGCAAGTCGAGAGGATGAATACTGAAGTGCTGCGAGGGCTCAAGACAAGAACTTTCGACAGACTGCGAAGAAGCGGCAAGCACTGGATAGATGAGCTGCCGGTGGTTCTTTGGTCCCTCAGAACGACACCAAATCAAGCTACCGGCCAGATGCCCTTCTCCCTAGTGTAGGGGGCGGAAGCAGTTCTCCCCACGGAACTTGTCGTGGATTTGTAACGGCAAGATGTCCGGGTTAACGGACTTAGGTGTGAGGCCATCGCAACTATGTGGCGGCTTGAGAGGGGTTGGTCGGAATCAAGAGACGCGAGTTTACCCAGGTTCGGCCCCTCCGATGGAGGTAAAATCCTACGTCCTGCTTTGTATGTACTGATGTTGAGGATGATCTCGATTACATGGGTGCGGGATTGCTACCTCTAATCTCGAGAGCCTCTAATCTGTCTATCTCTAATGACTTGAAGTTGTCCCTCTAGGGGTGCTCTACCCCTCCTTATATAAGTGGAAGGGGTAGGTTTACATGTAGAGTCCTACTAGGAGTAGGATTAGGACTAGTCTCTCTTGAGTCCTAATCCGGGTCTTGTTTCTCTTGTAAGGGAATCCTTCCTCTCCTTTGGGCCTTCTCTGTGAGCCGCCTCGCGCCGGCTTACACGTTGGGCCTTGGGCCTGGTCGTCCTGTGACCCGGTAATAGAGGTGATCTATGAGCCGCCATACAATGGGCCGGGTCATACCTCCTGCCGGGTCACCAATGAGTCGCCAAGCTCGGCTGGTGTAGTAGTGAGTCGCCAAGTCCCGGCCGGGTCATACTTCCGGCCGGTTATACCGCGGGGTAATATCCCCGACATTAGCCCCCAGGTTAGCTTGAATTTATTCATGGTAAGCTCCTGAAATTAGAATAACAAATATGTTAAAGGACCGGCTTGCTCCACTGGCCGGCTTAATGAAGTAGCTCCTTGAAAATCCGGGTTTCTTCTTCATATGAACGAGCCGTCTTCTCAATCGTCTTTCTTGTCAGTGTCCTTTGAAGTAAAATATTGGGAATACAGCACCCATATGCCATTGAGTTGGCCTCCAATACTCGTCAACTTGTGAAACCAGGTTGCTTATATAAACTCTACCGGGTTATGATCTTTTGATAATGCCGGGTCATGATTGTTGGTGACGCCGGGTCAAACAACTAGACTCCAGCTGACTTGATAAAAATATTGGGATGAAAATCCATCTGATGTAGAGCCGGTCTTCCAACGCTTCAGCTCCATGAAGAAATGAGACCTAGCTCACTCAAAATTTGATAGCTTTAAAATTGTCCTGCTATTTTTATCTCCATATTACCTATTGCCCCCAAGCTCTAAGTTTATCCGTGATGACTTGGCGCTTTGCAATAATATCTTTGATTGTGTAGCCCCCAAGGACCGGGTTGTTTTGCTTGCAACAACCTGGGACTTTTGAACTTGGTGTTGAATGTTGAGAAATCTGGGTTGTCATCTGAGTCGCCAGATATATACTGAGTGTCTTGTATTTCACAAGTGTAGCCCCCAAGGGCTGGCTCATCAGCGTGTGATGGGCCGGGTCTTTCAATTTGGACCTTATAATCTGCTTGAACAGCTGAATACTGTAGCCCCCAAGTGCCGGGTCGCACGCCTGCGGCGACTTGGGACTTTAGCAATTTTGATCTGAGTAGTGTAGCCCCCAAGGGCTGGGTTGCATGCCTGCGGCGACTCGGGACTTATATCCACTTCTCCTTTGAAAAGAAAAACATCACATGATGTAGCCCCCAAGTGCCGGGTCGCACGCCTGCAGCGACTTGGGACTGTACGAGAATAGCCCATCATAATGCACTTCAGAAGTTCTCTTGAACTGATATTTGATCTGATTTGAAATGAATCGTTGACCATGGTTGCAATATAACCCGGTATAAATATCCCGGAATAATTCCTTTGTCTTTGAAATAAAATCCCTGCTCGTGGTTGCGGTGCAACCCGGCAAATATATGTTTGAGAAATCCATGAGTGCTGTAGTATACTACAGAGCACTGGTTTGAAGAAATCCAATAGCCGGTCAATTAAATGACACGGCATTATGTCTGATAGGGTGGCTCTACAAGAATAATCAATTTTCCAAGCGGGCTTGAAAAACCCCCCAATCATTTAATACTGGTTATGATAAACCATGATGAAGATCCAGCCATGTGGGCTATGAAAGATCTATTTGTTCCTTGCAGAGGGTACGATGTAACCCGGTTTGGTGACTGGCTTTCAGCAGCATAAACAAATATGGATATGCATGTATGATGATGCATGATGTGATGATGCAATGCAGGATGATGTAATGCAAGTTGCAATGTATGACTCATGCTTTGTTATTTTTCGAAAACTCATATGCCGGCTCTTATGGCATGAACTTGTTGTTTGAACTCTTAACAGTACAGGGTCTCTAGTGAGAGTGACCGTCAACTCCTTTGAACGGCTCAGGGTCTCTAGGCGAGATTAACTGGTAAGAGCGACAACAAACCATAAAGAGGCGCAGCAGGGCATGAGTACCCCCAGGGCCCATAAGCTACTTCTCACGTGACATAAATCCGTCATTTGAACCTTAAACAGTGCAGGGTCTTTAAAAGAGTAACTGTTTAAGAGTACGAACGGGCCACATAGCGGAGAGTATGCAGCAAATGGGTGAGTTTATCCTCGCTTTTCGTAAGCCGGCCCTCACGTGACAAGAGCCGCCGGTTGAACCTTGACCAGTATAGGGTCTCTAGTGAGAGTGACTGTCAAATACTTTGAGCAGCTCAGGGTCTCTAATCGAGATTAACTGGTAAGAGTTCGGCGGGTCACCTGGCGGAGCAGCAGCAGCATACAGGCAGGTTTAACTCAAACTTGCGGTGGCTGAAGAGCCGATCAAGAGGGTGTGTAAGCTAAACCCGGCGGGTTGGAAGCCCCCAAATGACCTTTGTTGACGGAGTCAACTTGTTGGGTATATATCCCGGCCTTACGGTGGCTAAAGAGCCGATCAAGAGAGTGTGTAAGCTAAACCCTGGCGGGTTGGAAGCCCCCAAATGACCTTGTCGACGGAGTCAAGTCTTTGCACCATCTTGTAAGCCGCCGTCTTGAGGAACGCCAATTTGTAAGCCGCCGTCCTGTATGAAGAAACAACAGAAGCCCACAAGTGACTTTATGATGATCCTAATAACTCAGGGCGCCCATATTTGAATGGTGCATCATGGCGACTCGTCCTCTTGGGCAACTTTTAATTCTTGCGTCAATAATGTAGTAGCCCACAGGATCGGGTTAACTTCCTTGCAATGATCCGGGGTTCTCGTTTGAAAACGACCAAATGTGTCGAGCCATGTCTGTAGCCCCCGAGTCTTAAGTCGACTCGAAGAGTTGGCTTGAGATTTTCCATACTTGACCGTGGCGGGTTATAGATGATCCCGTATGAATTGTTTCGATAATCCGGTCGATGGTTCGTCCCGGCTGGTTGTTGAAGTTAACCAAACTGCAGTGGTGATGACTTGTGCACCTGTCCGTCGTCCGGCTCGTACAGGCGAACACCGCACCGATATGTCAATGTAAATTGGACCTCAGGGCGGCGATTCAGAACCGTCCGTAGGGCGGCTCGTACTGGTGTACGCAGCCCCTGGCGTGTTGATGTAGATGTAGAAGTCAGCCGCAGCGTTTGAAGACGACGCGGTCGCGAGAGACGGCCACGGCGTTGTAAGCCGGTGCGGTCGCGAGAGACGGCCGCGGCGTTGTAGGCGGGCGCAAACAGTGAGTCGCCCGCGACGTTGGAAACCAGCATGGACGGCGAGTCGCCGTAGCCTTTGTAACCCGGCGCAGACGGTGAGTCGGCCACGGCATTTCTAAGCCGGCACAAACGGTGTGTCGGCCGCGGTGTTGTAGGCCGGCGCGGACGGAGAGTCGCCCGTGGCGCTAATTGAAAACAATAACGCGAATGCGGCGGATTGTCGCGTCCATTGGGCGGCTCATATTGCTGGGTTAGCACGCGGTACCGGTGCGTTGACGTAAACTGAACCGCACGGGCGGCGGCTTGCGCGCGTCCATTCCTATGGCATGGCATCACGTGTCCTGCACATTAAAATATACAGGCGACAATAATTGTTCTCAGAGGAACTATAATATACTCATAAAATAAGTAAGACAGATAGCACCTGATTTAAGACGACAGAATGATCCATGTGTGGGTCCGCCGCATGTTGGATCGACGAGATTTAATTGTAGTATTTTTGTTAAACACTATTTTTATCTGGCTCTCACACCCTTTTCTGATGAAACCCCCCACTTTTTTGTTTCTGTTCCTTTTCTCTGCCTCTATCCTTTTCAGACTCGGAGCCGGAGCAGAACGGTGGCTCAGCGGGGGCGTAGGCAGCACGGGAGGAACAGCCAACACGGGGTCGAGGCGCGCGGTCGGGGCAGGTCGGGGCCGGCGGCCGCGGGCTGGCGAGGCGACGGCTGCTAGCAAGGCGGAGCCGGCGGACGCAGGCAGACGCGCGGTGGCTGGCTGGGCAGAGCCGGAGGCGAGGGCGGAGCCGCGGCCGGGCTGGCCAAGGAGCGGTCGCGGCGAAGCGAAACCGCCGTGTGCGGAGGCGACTCGCGGCGAGGAAAAGGAGGTTGCGGCCCAGCAATAGGGCGTGGCGACGGCCGGCGGGTGGAGGTGAGGTGATGGCAGGCCACGGCGGCTGGGCGGCTCGGCGAGGCCAGGCGAGGCAGGCGCAGGCCTGTGCGGCGGGGCGAGGCGCGGCGGAACCGGCCGGGGCACTAAGCCGGCGGGAGCGAGGTGATGTGGAGCCAGCGGCGGAGGGCGCCTCGGCGAGCGGGGCGAGGCAAATCCGTGGTGGTGAGGCCCGGCGGAGCCAGCCGGGCGCAGGCGCGCGGCAAGGTGCGGTGGAGGCGGAACTGGCGACTCGGACGTGCGGCGTTGACTCCGTTTCTGGATCGTGGCCGGCTTGGCGTAGTGCAGCAGCTGGATCCCTTTTTGTTTTCTTCTTTGAATTGTTTTCGGGCAGGGAAGCTGGTGCTTCTCCTCATCTGGCCTGATGATTTCTTGGATGTACGTCAACTTACTCCTCGTGAGATTAGAGAACTTTGGAACCTGTGCTAATTCATTTGATAAATAATGCTGGTGCGGGGCCTCCCGTGACCGTGAGATGTACTACTAGTAGTAATTTGCTTGTTCTCAAAGGGTAGTAGCTTCCTATCAAACGTAGGGAGCCACGCCATAATGCTTGATTTTTTTTACTCTAATTCATAGCTGGAATCCTCACATCTTGTCCGTATTGATTTTGTGATGCATATCCATGTACTGTTCTCCACCGTTGGGGCTGCTGTTGGTTTGATCACCGCGGTTTCCCCTGTTCGACTTGGCTTAGGTAGGTCACGACCGTGTGACTGCGTAGCCGTCGCCGACTCGATATGGAAACTGCCTCGGGGATTGTAATCTTCCAGGATTCCTCAAGGCAGCCGTGACCCGGACTATGCAGCTGTTGCCTAACTTGATGCGATCGATCATCCATAGCTGATGTACGCCGCCATCGAAGGAAAACTCTGATCTGAATTTTAACTCTGGTCTGATTTTTGCCGCCGTTGAAACATTTTCAATCTCAACTGATGAACTTTCGAGTGGATGTAGATTCTTTCTGCCGGTTTTTTTTCTTCCGGTCAATCGCGAGCTTCTTGATCCCTAAAAGAGCTCCCTTCAAGAACACAACATCACCGTGCGCCAGCCCCACGGTGGGCGCCAACTGTCGTGGATTTGTCACGGCAAGATGTCCGGGTTAAAGGACTTAGGTGTGAGGCCATCGCAACTATGTGGCGGCTTGAGATGGGTTGGTCGGAATCGAGAGACACGAGTTTACCCAGGTTCGGCCCCTCCGATGGAGGTAAAAGCCTACGTCCTGCTTTGTATGTACTGATGTTGAGGATGATCTCGATTACAAGGGTGCGGGATTGCTACCTCTAATCTCGAGAGCCTCTAATCTGTCTATCTCTAATGACTTGAAGTTGTCCCTCTAGGGTGCTCTACCCCTCCTTATATAAGTGGAAGGGGTAGGTTTACATGTAGAGTCCTACTAGGAGTAGGATTAGGACTAGTCTCTCTTGAGTCCTAATCCGGGTCTTGTTTCTCTTGTAAGGGAATCCTTCCTCTCCTTTGGGCCTTCTCTGTGAGCCGCCTCGCACCGGCTTACACGCTGGGCCTTGGGCCTGGTCGTCCTGTGACCCGGTAATAGAGGTGATCTATGAGCCGCCATATAATGGGCCGGGTCATACCTCCTGCCGGGTCATACCTCCTGCCGGGTCACCAATGAGTCACCAAGCTCGGCTGGCGTAGTAGTGAGTCGCCAAGTCCTGGCCGGGTCATACTTCCGGCCGGGTTATACCGCGGGGTAATATCCCCGACAGAACTCATATACGGGTCACCTCGAGTACTTGCCTACGATGAAGTAGAGCAAGAGGAGCTACGGCATGACGATGCCATGCTCCTCGAGGAAGATCGTCTTCGGGCTGCTGTGCGTGCTGCATGCTACCAGCAGGCCCTGCGCCGCTATCACAACCGCAGGGTCCACGCTCGGAGCCTTGAGGAAAGCGACCTTGTCCTTAGGCGCGTTCAGTCCGCCAAGGGTACCAACAAGTTGACGCCGAAGTGGCAAGGCCCTTACTGGGTAGCATGAGTCACCAGACCTCGCGCAGTCCGTCTGGAGACCGAAGATGGCACCAAAATGCTTAACTCATAGAATATTGAGCATCTTCGTAAGTTCTACCCGTAAGGCACAGTTGCTGGGCTCAGCCCCCGACAGCCACCGTTTGTACAAGCCTTGTCGCAATTGCATGTAACCCTTTGTACAAAGCCAGGCACAGACCCTGTGCATGCAATAATAAAGCTAGGCATTGCATCATACCATCAAACTCCATGTTTTGCTATGCATTTTTATGTTGCAATGTTATCGCTTTTAAGTTTCAGGAATCTGCTAGGGTACTTGATGAGCCTATTATCCTTGTTGCCGCGTTCTCTCTTGCCAGAGGACAGAGGCCTCTTGCCCTACATGTTTAACCACCAGGAAAACAAGGAAGGAGGGTGGAGAAACAAGGACGGTGGCCCATCATACTCCAGAAAGGAATACTACTGAAAAGATAAGTATCGATCGCATATTCCAAGCTCGAAGCCATTTACTCCCTTAAGAAAACCTTTGCTATCCTTTCTAACTGTGTACAATGGAGTCCTTCATGCAATGGAAACCCTTGTCGGGACGAGCCGTTTCCTAGCTCCTGTTGCTTGTCAGCTCTGGGGAGCCGCGCCGATACCGACAAGGGGCCCTGCCGGGGAATAATAACCAGCTTGCTGCCGGGGGCTCGCTCCCCCTTGGTGCTCGCGGTACATACTGACCCGGCAAATAGTTCCATGCGGCAGAGACAAACATACTAACACAGTGCAAACAGGGGGAGAAAGGGACAATACTTAAGGAAGATAAATAGCATTCTTTCATTCATTTTCAGTACAAAATGGATACAGATTATATTATGATTAGCTAAAACATGGCAAGCGCCTACATCTTTTGATTTATAAAAAGATAAGTGCCCCGTAATGCCTTTCTTGTCCCTCTCCTTCTAGGGATCAGAAGGAGAAGAAGAAGGGGGCAAAAGGAGCGCCTGGCTGGGATTCGGCGCCTCCCCGCCAGGGATAGCGGGACGCGCCCCCGGAGGATCATGGGGATCCTACACCCAGGCAGGGCGGACGAAGCCGGCAGGGAGGAAGAAGACGGAGGGCAGGTTGAGGGATCACTAGAAGAGTGTCTAGAGGGGGGGGTGAATAGACTACTAGCAGGAATTTAAAACCTAACCTTTTCCCAAGTTAATTGGTTGGCAGATTTTAACAGTTATAGCAAGTCTAACAGCCCTACACATGCATGTCAACAAATATGGCAGCGGAAAGTAAAGACATTGCACATGAAGTAAAGAGTAGAGATATGGAGATCAAACACAATTGGAGACGCAAGGATTTTTCCCATGGTTCCGATAGGTGGTGCTATCGTACGTCCACATTTATGGAGTCTTCAACCCACGGAGGGTAACGGCCGCGAGAGTCCACGGAGGGCTCCACCCATAAGGGTCCATGAAGTAGCAACCTTGACTATTCCATAACGGCTTCCGTCCACGAAGGACTAGCCTCACTATGGGTAGATCTTCACGAAGTAGGCGATCTCCTTGCCCTTACAAACTTCTTGGTTCAACTCCACAACACGAAGTAGGAGGCTCCCAAGCGACACCTAACCAATCTAGGAGGCACCACCCTCCAAAAGGTAATAGGCTCGGTAATGTCGATGAAGTCCTTGCTCTTGTGCTTCAAGATGATAGACTCCTCAACACATAATCACTCTCTCACAGATTTGGCTTGGTGGAAGAGATGGGATTGGTGGAAAGCAACTTGGGGAGGCTAGAAATCAAGATCCATATGGTTGGAGTGGAAGATCTTGACCTCAACACAAGGGTAGGTGGTTCTCTCTCAGAAAACTGGATGGGGCAAGTATGGAATAGTTCTGAGTGCTTCTCTCTCGAGTAGGTGGTGGTGGAGGGGTATATATAGGCATCCCCAAAAATCCAACCGTTACACACAAAATGACCAACTCGGTGACACCGATGTGTAAATCTCGGTGGTACCGAAGTGACCAAAAGGTCGCAACTTTTGAATCTCGGTGAGACCGATATAGGAAACTCGGTTGCACCGATAAGGTGACCAACGGTTAGATTGACAATCTCGGTGACGCCGATCCAACAATCTCGGTGGTACCGATATTGTGAATTTGCGTAACAGAAAGTTGGCAACCTAAACTCGGTGGCACCGGGATTGAATCGGTTGCACCGAAGTGGCTAGGGTTTGGCTGAGTCTGTCTGAGGTTGAGAATCGGTGGCACCGGGATGGAAATGTTGGTTGCACCGATTTTGAGTATATGGCTTTGGACAGACTTTGGTGGGAGAGCTTTTGGGTGTTTTTGGTGACTATCACTTGTGCACGTATGAGCATTTTGTTCACCAACAAAACCTTACCCCCTTTTAATAGTATTGGCTTTCCTATGGACTCAAAGTGATTTCTCACAAATGTAAAATGTAGAGTCCTCTTCCTTGAAGCTTTGCCAATCCATTTCCTGCATCTTGGTGTATTTCCACAATCTCCACAATCCTTTTGCCAACCCTCTCTGTGGACTTTATCTGAAATACACTAGGTAAAAGTATTAGTCCAAGAGACAATGTATGTTGTCATGAATTATCAAAACCACCAAGGGAGCATGTTGTGCTTTCAATCTCCCCCTTTTTGGTAATTGATGACAACATACAATCAAAGCTTCAAATAAAGATATGCATGGATATAATGAAGACTTTGAGAGACACATGACTTAGATTTGCTTCCCCTAAATGTGTGCAGTCCTTTAAGGGATAGTTGCTTTTGAATGCATGGGCACACAAGTAGTAGAAGGGATATAATGAGTCATGTGTATCTTGGCATATGCATCAAACATATATGAATGAGATGTATCCTTGTTCAAGATTTCACTCTTGCAAACAATATGTGCAAGAAACAAGAGATCATCTTGATCAAGGGTATGATGCATATACTTACCTTGAGTTCTTGAGCATTCTAGTAGTAGAAACACACTTGCGAAAACAATGTTAGAAAACACAAGAGTATTCTACTAATCAAAGGCAATAGAACTCAAAAGTACCAAGATATGGAGAACATATAGAAGATATCATTTCTTAAGATTGATATGTCTCTGAAATTATTTCTTTCTCCCCTTAGATATGACAATAGTAGAACATCCTCTCCCCCTGAATCTCAGCATGTAGATATTGGGATTGGATAGGGTGAGAAGGGTAAACTTCCAAATTTGTCTTCTCCCCCTACTTTGATATTCTCCCCTTGTTTAAGTGAGTATGAATATTGATATTGGCTCTCCCCCTTGATCATATCTCCCCCTTTGCATAAGCATGTATCTCCCCTTTAGCATGAAGCTTTGTTCTTCTCCCCCTTTGGCATTAATTTCCAAAAAGGTCAAAAACAGGGATAGATACAGGGATCATTGACTGAGACGGGATCCTTGAGAACAAGGGTCACTGAATGTAGGGTTCATAGAAATGAAAACTGAGGGAATCATGGAAAGTAGTTTCTCTCCCTTTGAGATGTTGTAAGATTTTGTTATTCTCCCCCTTCTTCCGTTAAGGTAGGGATCCTTGAATAAAGAAATTCTCTCCCTAAGATTATCTTTTGTTATTCTCCCCCGATTTTTTTTACGGGATCATCAAAGTAACAGAAGTATTGCTTGTAGGATTGCAAAAGAAACATAGATTAAAAAAATAAGAAAAGAAAAAATCGGTGACTCCGAGATAGATCAATCGGTGGTACCGAAGTTTTGTAGTGCAGTTTATCTGCAATTTCGGTAGAACCGAGAAATATGTATCGGCGGCTCCGAGGCTAAAACAGCAACAGAAATAAGGGACCAAGTTTCTGTTTTCAAGGCGTCAACAGAGAACTTTTTCAAAGGGAATACAAAAGTTTTTACAGAAAAATATCAACTAGAGAAGATTTGAGTGGTTTCAAGAAATCTTTGCAAAATAGAGAATGAACCAAACAAGATACTTAACTAGATCAATCGGTGGTACTTCACGAGGTGTCACCCACGGTACTCGATAGTAGCTCTGCAGAGTCGTACAACTAAGGGGTGTGCGGTGATGTGAGGGGCCTGGCTCGTTGGTCGGTTGACCGAGTCTTCGGGTCTTTGAGTCGTCGAGACGTCGATAAAGAAGCAGGGGAAACTGGGACTAAGGGGGTCACTGGGGATTCATTGATCAACCTATACTAAGCAGTTGATATGATTGCAGATATAGTAACAGTTTATCAAAAACAGGCTATGCATCAGAATAGGACCTAACTAATACAGTAGCAAAAATCTAATGCAAGAATAAGAGGGAAAGGAATAGGCGATATCGGAATGCTCAAGGGGGGTTTGCTTGCCTTGCTGCTCTGCGGCAAAAGGCTGATCGTCAACGGCGTAGTCGTACCCGACAGCAGCGTCGGTCTCGGGGTCTACCGGTAAGAAGAGGGGGGAGAAACAATAAATACAAAGCAGACAAATGCATCACGATGCATGACATGGCAGTATGCAGGGCTAGGCATGCACTAACGCAGTATTACACATCGCAGACGGGTCGGAAGAATATCTGACGATATTTCCCGGGTCTCTTGCTTTTACCGGACAGATGAAACCGATGGAAAAGTTCCATGTTTGCTATGCTAGGAGCACGTGGCGGACGAACGGACTGCGTATTCGGATTCGTGGGATTTTTCTGAGCAACTTTCATGTTCAAAACTTTTTCATCTGAGCTACGGTTTATTTTATATAATTTAATAAAGATTTAGCAATATTCTGAAATTAATTTAATTATTAAATTCGAATTATCCGAAACAGTGTAGGCTGACGTCATGATGACGTCAGCATGACATCAGCGGCCAATAGGACCAGTGGGTCCCACTGTCATAGACTCTAACACTAACTAACAGATTAGGTGCTAATTAACTAATTAGGTTAACTAAAGCAGAGTTAATTAACAGAATTAATTATCTAATTAATTAATTAATTATTATTTATTTTATATTTTATATTTTTATTTATTTTAATTTTCGTTTTTAGGGCGTGGCGCCTGTTCGTCAGTGGGCCAGCCCACACACACACGCATACACTACACGCACACACCCGCACAGCACCGCACGCACGCATCGGCACGGCGCAGCGGTGCTGGTGGCCGCCGGCGGGCGCGGCCGCGGGGGGGGGGGCTCACAGGGGGTCGGCGAGGCGGACGGCGACGGTCGGGGAGGAGGCGAGGTCGACGGCGGCGGGGCGGCGGCGAGCAGCGGCGGGCGGGCGCGCCGGGCGCGGCCGGATCCGCCGGCGGGGGTGGGGGACGGGCGCGAGCCGGTGGCGGGCTCCAGGCGGCACGGGGGGGGGGATCGGGAGGAGCGGCTGTGGCTCGGCCGGCCCTTTCGGCCCAGTACTTTCTTTTTTTCTTTTTTTTAATTTTTTTATTAAACAGTGTCTGTTTTAATTATTTAGAGGCTGTAAAATACATCGAAAAATTCCGGTTCCAATTTTATAAATCCTTAGGGAATATTTGCAACCCATCCAACATTTTTATTTTCAGTTTTGCACAACTTTTAAATCCACCTTTCAGAGGAATTTAAATTGCAACGGAATTTGAACGGGGTTTGAACCAATGCGAGTTTAACAACAGTAATCGTGGCGACGTGGCAACATTAGCATGGGATTACTGTATCTTAATTACAGAGATTACTGTAGCACAAAACCAGGGCGTCACAATTCTCCCCTACTAAAAAGAATTCTCGTCCCGAGAATCAAGAAGTAGAAGGAAAGAGCCCGGGGTATTCTGCACGAAGATGATCTTCGCGTTCCCAAGTGGCTTCATCTTCAGAATGATTTGCCCACTACACTTTGAAGAACTTGGTAACCTTCTGACGAGTTCGACGTTCAGTTTCATCGAGAATGCGGACTGGTTGCTCTTTGTAAGAAAGGTCTTGTTGCAGTTCAAGCATATCATGATCCACTGCTCGGATAGGATCCTTGAAGCAGCGACGAAGTTGTGACACATGGAACACATCGTGAACCTGAGAAAGGTTTGGCGGTAGTTCCAGTTGATATGCCACCTTACCACGCCTTTCGAGAACAGTGAAGGGACCAATATATCGAGGAGCCAGCTTGCCGCTGATCCCGAAACGGTGTGTACCTCTCATTGGCGTGACTCGAAGATAAGCCTTTTCGCCAGGTTGATAGACCATATCTTTGTGATGACGGTCATACTGACTCTTCTGACGAGACTGAGCAGCCTTCAGATTTGCATGAATAATGCGGACTTGATCTTCGGCATGTTGGATAATATCTGGACCGATTAGTGTACGTTCCCCAGTTTCTGACCAATTCAGAGGAGTCCGACACTTACGTCCATATAACACTTCAAAAGGAGCCATCTTCAGACTAGCTTGATAGCTATTGTTGTAGGAGAACTCAGCATACGGGAGAGATTCCTCCCATTTCTTACCGAAAGAAATGACACAAGCTCGAAGCATGTCTTCGAGAATCTGATTGACTCTTTCAACTTGCCCCTGGGATTTAGGGTGAAAAGCGGTGCTGAATGACAAATGAGTTCCCATAGCTTCCTGGAAACTTGCCCAGAATCTTGAAGTGAATAAACTGCCACGGTCTGAACTAATCACCAATGGAATACCGTGGAGTGAAACAACTCTGGACATGTAAAGAGTTGCCAGCTGACTAGCAGTGATCGTTTCTTTGACAGCCAGAAAATGTGCAACTTTGGACAGTCGGCCAATGACGACAAGAATAGCATCATTACCTTTCTGCGACCTGGGAAAACCAGTAATGAAGTCCATTTCAACATGATCCCATTTCCATTCAGGAATAGAAATAGGTTGTAGAGTTCCGGCAGGCCTTTGGTGTTCTGCTTTGATACGACGGCAAACATCACATTCAGCAACATAGCGAGCAATGTCTTGCTTCATGTTAGACCACCAAAATCTTTGACGAATGTCTTGGTACATCTTGGTACTACCAGGATGAATAGACAGCGGAGTGTCATGTGCTTCCTTCATGACCTCCTGAGTCAAATCATTGTTTTCCTCCTTACTCGGTACCACTAGGCGGCCTTTGAAGTACAAAGCGCCATCCTCAGCAATAGTGAAAGGTGAGGGCTTTCCTTCTGCGAGATCGAATTTAATCCTCTTGACTGCATTGTCACACTTCTGGATCCACTTGATGACGTCCACTAGATCTGGCTTAGCAACCAGGGTATTAAGAGAACCCTCGGAAACAACGTGGAGGTTCATTTTGTAGGACCCTTCAGGAGGAGGAGCGAGATAACCCTGAGGAACAATATGGAGGTTCAACTTGCGGAATTCCTTTTGAAGAAGGGGGTGAACCTTGTGAACCTGAAGGTGGTTGCAGTATGACTTGCGGCTCAAAGCATCAGCCATTACATTAGCCTTGCCTGGTGTATAAGAAATACCCACGTTGTAATCTGCTATGCGCTCCATCCATCTCTGTTGGCGGAGGTTCAGATCTGGTTGAGTAAACAGGTACTTCAGACTTTGGTGATCGGTGTAGATCTCGCAACGATTACCAACAAGGTATTGCCGCCACTCTTTCAGTGCGTGAATTACTGCAGCAAGTTCAAGGTCATGAACTGGGTAGTTCTCTTCATGAGGACGCAATTGACGAGAGGCATAAGCAACCACTCTGCGTTCTTGCATTAATACACAGCCCATTCCTTGACGTGAAGCATCACAATAAATGACAAAGTCCTTACGAGTATCCGGAGGAGCAAGCACTGGAGCAGACGTCAGCTTGTCCTTAAGTGCCTGAAAGCTCTCCTGACATTTTTCTGTCCACTCATATTTAACACCTTTGTGAAGCAGATTGGTTAAGGGCTTGGCAATCTTGGAGAAGTTCTCGACGAATCGACGGCAATAGCTGGCGAGTCCGAGAAAACTTCTGACTTGCTTGACATTCTTCAGGGGAGTCCAGTCAAGAATAGCCTGAACTCGTTCAGGGTTGACCGCAATACCATCCATGGAGATCACATGACCAAGGTAGGTTACTTCGTCCATCCAGAACTCACACTTTGAATACTTTGCATAAAGTTGATGTTCTCGAAGCCTCTCCAGTATAAGACGAAGATGTTCAGCATGCTCTTCTTTATTCTTGGAGTAAACCAGGATATCAACCAGATAAACCACGACGAATTTATCGAGGTAATCCATGAATATATAGTTCGTCAGGCGAGAAAAATTTGCTGGAGCATTGGTTAAGCCGAAGGACATGACGGTGTACTCGTATGAACCATAGCGAGTAACAAATGCAGTCTTGGGAATATCCTCTTCACGAACTCGGATCTGATGGTAACCCAACCTCAAGTCGAGTTTTGAAAACACTGATGAACCGGCAAGTTGGTCATACAGATCGTTGATCCGAGGAAGCGGATATTTGTTTTGAATCGTTGCTTGGTTGATGGGACGGTAATCTTGGACCAATCGATTCGTACCATCTTTCTTCTTGACAAAGAGAGAAGGTGCTCCCCAAGCAGAGGTACTTGGACGAATGAAACCCAAACGAAGCGAATTTTCAATTTCTTGCTTAAGTTCAAGGAGTTCATGTGGTGGCATCTTATACGGATGCTTGGCTATAGGAGTGGTACCAGGTACCAAGTCGATGACAAACTCGACTGCCCTGGCAGGGGGGATCCCTGGAAGTTCTTTCGGAAAAACATCTTGGAAATCCCGGACAACTGGAATGTTTTCAATTCCTTCAAGAGGTGACTCGTTTAATGCATTCATGGAATATAGTCGGGCTTCAGCATCTCGAACAAGATGAGCATAGTAGCTGACTATCTCATTCGAAGGATGTAGAAGGTGGACAGTTTTGGTGGCACAAACGACGGAAGCGGTATGTGCTTTCAACCAATCCATTCCGAGAATGAGATCGATATTGGAAGACTTCAGCATTATGGGGGAGGCATGGAATTCCAACCCTTCAATTTCAATTGGAACATTGTGGCTAATAATGGAAGTCTGACATTGGCCTGCGGGGGTGTTTACGACTATTGGGACGTTCATCTCTTCACACTTAATGTCATGCATGTATGCAAAATCTTCAGACATAAAAGAATGCGATGCTCCTGTATCAAACAATGCAGAAGCCGGTACTGAGTTGACGAGAAGAGTACCCATCACAGTAGCAGGCTGGTCCTGAACTTCATTCAGATCAATATTGTTAGCTTGAACACGTCCATGAGCAGGCCCGGCATTGTTGTTGCGGGGCTGGTTGGAAGGCAGTGCAAGTTGTTTTTTATTCTGCCTGCATTCTCTAGCACGGCGTCCTGGACGACCACACTTGAAGCACAGCCCTACCTCAGGACGAGAAGGGGGAACAGGAGCTCGTGGTGGCGGAGCTGGGAGCCTCGGATGCCTGGGTGGGGGTGGAGGCAGACGAGGTGCAGCATAGGACGGCCTCGGAGCAGGAGGCGGTGCATGGTACATGTTGTGGGGGATCCAAATCTTGCGCTTCTGAGCAGATGAGCCCGAAGATGAGCCCATGTCACGGTTGCGCTTGCTGCTGTCCTTGTAGTCCTGTAGACCTGTTTCCACTAGAATAGACTTGTTCACCAAGGTGGCGAAGTTATCAAAGTCCTGAACAAGGAGTGCCAGTTTGATATCCGGGTGGAGGCCTTCACGGAACTTTTCCTGCCTACGAGCATCAGTTGCAATGTCTTCTTCAGCATAGCGCGATAAGTCCAGAAATTCCCGCTGATAAGCATCCACAGTCTTGTTGCCCTGGACTAGGTTGCGGAATTCACGCTTCTTCTTGTCCATTAGTCCCTGAGGAATGTGACGAGCACGGAATGCAGCTTGGAATTCCGGCCAGGTGATGATTGTTCCAACAGGCTGTGAGCGCCTGTGACTGTCCCACCATTGAGCAATGGGACCCTTCAGAAAGTACGAGTCAAAGGTGACATAGTTAGCCACTGGGGCACCTGAAGACTCCAGCTCATATGTGATGTCACGGAGCCAGTCATCTACGTCAAGCGGCTGAGTTGAGCTACGGTAGATCGCAGGGTTGAGACGCATGAAGTCTTGCAGAGTCATTGGGGCTGGCTGCTGATTCATATTCATCCTCGGGAACTGGTCCATAAGCCCTTGCATAAACTGGCGATTCAGTTCAAACTGTTGCATCATACCAGCCATGTATTCCGGTGGTGGTGGTGGTTCAGGCGCACCACGACCACGACCAGCTGGCCTAACCATTTTGTCAAATTTTTAACAGTGGTAGTTTAGCATTGGATAATTGCGAAGACAAAGAACCATTCATGAAGTAAATTGCACTAAGAAGAAAGTGCGATAGATACGACATAGTAGTTCGAATTTCAACATACCGATCCATACATAGGTTTATTACAAACCATAAGTTCGTTATGAAATAGACGATAGGTCCGGCATGAAATTAACCTAGATAACTAGGCGGCACGCAGGCTCGCGGTAGAGGGATACAACAACGAGGCATAGCGATATGCTACATCAACGTCGGGGACAACGATAGAATCAAGCCATCATCTAGAAGTAGGGGCTCTCCGGGAGGAAGAAGTTACGAGAACCTAGAGTTAGAGTTAGCAAAATCTTTAACCCGAAAGAGAACAGAGATCAGAACCAAGAGTATAGACGAGGAATAAAAGATCCTAATACCACCCGATTGAGATGTGGGCCCGTAAGCCACACAACAATGTTAGTAAAAGTTTTTTAAGTACTAGACTCAACTTCGGCCAAGGAGTTGGAAAGGGGGCTACCTACAGGCAGTCGGCTCTGATACCAACTTGTGACGCCCCCAATTTCGACCGTACGCTAATCAAACACGCAATGCGTACGACCAAGATTAGGGACTCACTGATTGATATCACAACACAACACTAGACACAAATTAAAGTCATACAGCTTCATATTACAAGCCAGGGGCCTCGAGGGCTCGAATACAAAGCTCGACAAAGCACGAGTCAGCGGAAGCAAATAATATCTGATTACAGACATAAGTTAAACAAGTTTTGCCTTAAGAAGGCTAGCACAAACATAAGCAGCGGATCGAAAGAGGCAAGGCCTCCTGCCTGGGAACCTCCTAACTACTCCTGAGCGTCGGCACTCTCCACGTAGTAGTAGGCTCCAGCGGTGGTGTAGTAGTCGTCTCCGGCGTACTCCATCTCCTGGGCTCCATCGTCTGAACGCAGCAATCGTATCGAAGGGGAAAGAGAAAACAAAGCAGCGGTGAGTACCCATACAAAGTACTCGCAAGACTGACATCAGAACTATGCTAAGTATGCATCATTATCAAGGGGAGGGGGTTGTATCTGGGCTGACTGCAGAAAGCAAGAATAGGGGAAGGCCTAGTCCTATCGAAGACTAGCATCTTCAGCATCTTGCAGCATTAGAAGAGAGTAGACTGGTATCTCATATATAGTCATATTATTGTAGCAATTTTATTAAGTAACCATGCCTAGAGATTCTTCCTCGACTCCCTGCGAGGAAGCAACCTCGGAGCCACATTCATTTCAATTTAAAGTCACAATTATAGTTGTATAAGGCCAAGGTACAACTCCAAGTTGTCCTGTTACCGTGGACACGGCTATTCGAATAGATCATTCATCCCTGCAGGGGTGCACCGCATTTCCAACACGCCTGATCACCTCCGGCCGGACACACTTTCCTGGGTTATGCCCGGCCTCGGGATAGCAACACGTCGTCGCCCCACCTAGGCTCAACGAAGAGGCCAGCCCGCCGGTCTAAATCCTAAGCACACAGGGGTCGTGGGCCCACTTGCCCTACACGCTACTACAAGATGCGTACGCGGCCGGAAGAAGACCTAGCACACTCCAGTCCAAGAGCTGTACCGTCCAGTCCAATCCGGCACGCGCCGCTCCATTGCTGACGTCCAAAGAGCTTCGGCTGATACAACAACGCTGAGTACCCATAACTTCTCCCACGCGATGGTTTGGTGCGTAAAAAGGCCAACGACCCAACTCAGATCAAATACCCAACCCATTAGCATTTTATTAATGCGGGGCAAGCGCAACCCATGAAGTGCGGTCCCGTCGCCCCGTCTCGAGGATGTGTGGCAAGGGCCTCTCCTGCCCGTCCACGCCTCCTAATAACCCTTTGGATGCCTTACCGGCGCATCCCACCACATCTCACACACGGGTACCCTTGGGGCCGACCCGTCTCAAGACTCTCGGGAACTCAGGTCCACCTCAACCAGGGTGGTACCGCCTGTCCCTCCAGTCCCGTCTTTCACATGTAAACAATGTCAAGTTAAAGTAACTGTGTGTATAAAACATCAAGACGGAACCTGAGGAATCACCCTCAAAGGGCCCCGCTCGATGAAACCGTCAAGGTGGACCTAGAGGAATCACCCTCGGGGGTCCCACACTTGAGGGGTTGCACGACAGAGACATCGTCGGGAGTGGTGAAGGAGGAATCACCCTAGATAACCACGACCGACTAGCTGCACTACAGAGTTAGCATCATGAGTCCTTCACGAGGTGTCACCCTCGGTACTCGATAGTAGCTCTGCAGAGTCGTACAACTAAGGGGTGTGCGGTGATGTGAGGGGCCTGGCTCGTCGGTCGGTTGACCGAGTGTTCGGGTCTTCGAGTCGTCGAGTCGTCGATAAAGAAGCAGGGGCAACTGGGACTAAGGGGGTCACTGGGGATTCATTGATCAACCTATACTAAGCAGTTGATATGATTGCAGGTATAGTAACAGTTTATCAAAAACAGGCTATGCATCAGAATAGGAGCTAACTAATACAGTAGAAAAAATCTAATGCAAGAATAAGAGGGAAAGGAATAGGCGATATCGGAATGCTCAAGGGGGGTTTGCTTGCCTTGCTGCTTTGCGGCAAAAGGCTGATCGTCAACGGCGTAGTCGTACCCGGCAGCAGCGTCGGTCTCGGGGTCTACCGATAAGAAGAGGGGGGAGAAACAATAAATACAAAGCAGACAAATGCATCACGATGCATGACATGGCAGTATGCAGGGCTAGGCATGCACTAACGCACTATTACACATCGCAGACGGGTCGGAAGAATATCTGACGATATTTCCCGGGTCTCTGGCTTTTACCGGATAGATGAAACCGATGGAAAAGTTCCATGTTTGCTATGCTAGGAGCACGTGGCGGACGAACGGACTGCGTATTCGGATTCGTGGGATTTTTCTGAGCACCTTTCATGTTCAAAACTTTTTTATCTGAGCTACGGTTTATTTTATATAATTTAATAAAGATTTGGCAATATTCTGAAATTAATTTAATTATTAAATTCGAATAATCCGAAACAGTGTAGGCTGACGTCATGATGACGTCAGCATGACATCAGCGGCCAACAGGACCAGTGGGTCCCACTGTCATAGACTCTAACACTAACTAACAGATTAGGTGCTAATTAACTAATTAGGTTAACTAAAACAAAGTTAATTAACAGAATTAATTAACTTAATTAATTATCTAATTAATTAATTATTATTTATTTTATATTTTTATTTTTATTTATTTTTATTTTTGTTTTTAGGGCGTGGGGCCCGTTCGTCAGTGGGCCAGCCCACACACACACACACGCATACACTACACACACACACCCGCACAGCACCGCACGCACGCGCGCATGCATCGGGACGGCGCGGCGGCGCCGGTGGCCGCCGGCGGGCCTGGCCGCCGGGGGGGGGGGGTTGGGGGCTCACAGGGGGTCGGCGAGGCGGACGGCGACGGTCGGGGAGGAGGCGAGGTCGACGGCGGCGGGGCGGCAGCGAGCAGCGGCGGGCGCGGCCGGATCCGCCGGCGGGGGGCTGGAGGATCGGGGCGGGTTGGTCCAGGCCGTCGTCGGGGGGGGGGGGGGGGGGGACGGGCGCGAGCCGAGGGCGGGCTCCAGGCGGCGCGGGGGGGGGATCGGGAGGAGCGGCTGGGGCTCGCTAGGGTTCGCCCAGCTGGCTCCTTATAGGAGCTGGCTGGGCCAGCCCTTTCGGCCCAGTACTTTTTTTTTAATTTTTTTATTAAACGGCGTCTGTTTTAATTATTTAGAGGCTGTAAAATACATCGAAAAATTCCGGTTCCAATTTTATAAATCCTTAGGGAATATTTGCAACCCATCCAACATTTTTATTTTCAGTTTTGCACAACTTTTAAATCCACCTTTCAAATGAATTTAAATTGCAACGGAATTTGAATGGGGTTTGAACCAACGCGAGTTTAACAACAGTAATCGTGACGACGTGGCAACATTAGCATGGGATTACTGTATCTTAATTACAGAGATTACTGTAGCACAAAACCAGGGTGTCACAGTTGCCTTGGCTGTCCATTGCTAATTAAGGGGCATGAAGTCAGATGTTAAAATAGGCAAATCACAAAAAGCAAAGGAATAACTTCAGATTGGCTTACCTCAGATGCACCGGTAACAGAGTCAAATCCTTGGTCGGCTCCGGCTGTGGGGAAGGTGTTTCGGGATGGCATGAAAAGCGCAGACCACTTTGCATCAAAGCTCATATGGAAGAAGTGCCGCACTGGAGCTTCATGCTCGAAACTATACGTCCACATGGGAACAACTCGGGCTTGTAGGGGCAGGTTGCGGCGGGGGAGCATGACCTGCACCACGTCTGTTAGAGTTACCTTGGCCTTGACAATGGAATAGATCCTCCTCCGAAGAGGTTCAATTTCCTCCATGATCCCCCAGTCGATGCCCTTCTCCTTCCAGGAAACTAGACTCTCCGAGGGGCCGGCATTGAAGGGAGGGACCTTGGCTTGGCCTTTGAGGAGAGGTTCCGTGATGTAGAACCACTCCTTCTGGCAGATCTTGACAGTCTCGTTGAATACCCCCTCCGCCAGACGATATTTTGGATCTTGCTGATCATGGCCCCACCACAATCAGCAAGTTGGGAGCCACTGGTCTTCGGCTTAAGGCAGAAGAGCTTCAGCCATAGGCCGAAGTGGGGCTCCACACAGAGGAAGGCCTCGCACACCGTAATGAAGGCGGCAATGAGGAGGATTGAATTTGGGGCTAGATGATGCAAGTCTAGCCCATAGAAAAAGAGAAGACCCTGGCAAAAGGGTGGAGAGGGAAGCCCAGACCTCAGATGAGGAGGGGGATGAAACTGACCCGCTCCCCTTGCCTGGGGGTAGGAGTGACCTGTCCAAACTACTCTGCCCGACAATTGAAGTTTGCGGGAAGGTATCCAAAGTTCTTTAGCTCCATAATGGAGCTCACCGTGATGGAGCAGGCCACCCACTTGCCCTTATCGGCCATGGCAAATCGTGAAGCTTGGATGGATGAAAGAAGGAAAAGGAGATATGGGTGCTAGAGCTATGGAGATGCTGGCTATGGTGCAAGGAGATGAGGTGCGGTAAAAGAACGGGTTAGTCCCTTTTTTTTCTTATATAGGGATCAAAGACCAACATCCCCCACATCGTTCCGTGTAAATCGCCATGTTCCTTGCCGCCGTTTAACCGACCTTGGTCGAAACAAATATTTTTCATGATATCCCTTAAAACTTGGGGCACGATCTCCACTTTTGGTGGGATGATCCAGTAAGACAACTGCCTTGAAGCACGATTTTATTCATCATGACTGACCCAAACCAATTTTAAGTGGTGGCCGTTCAGTAAAAGGTGTCAGATGTGAAATTGACCGTTTATACTTCTCCGATGACCCTTCGGGATTAAGTCAGTGCAAGGACTTCAGATCCGAACATTGGTGCCTAGGAGAACCCGCCTGCCAAGTCGAAGACATTAGAAGCCAGAAAATCCGAAGACTACGTTCATCCTCGACAATTGGAGACTAGTTCACACTGGTGCAGTGACGTCCTATACAAATGGTTTTTAACCCCTTTTCGCGACGTAGTTTTAAACCATCGCCTAGCATGTGTGGGCAATAGCGGGGTCCATCCCACATGACACAGAAAAATTGTCGGTGATGGTGACCGATGAATGCAATTGTTTGGCAAAACTAAGCGTATGGGATGTCAGCATGTATAAAAAACGAGAGTCATCGGTTAACCGTTTGAGAAATGTAATATTTCCCAAACGATCCATCCTTGCCATTCGTATGGGATCGCATTAGCATCGCACATGCTATTCTGTGGTGCAACGTTTACGATGCATGCTGCATCACAAACAATTCTCAAATGTAAATCGTATAGGATAAGCAGTAAATCACACACACTTACATTTTCCACACCATTTGTGATTTGTATCTAAGAAGTTAATTTAACCATCGTAAAAGTGTCGGATAAGTTTTAGAAACATGTAAATGTCGTACTCATGTCGGACAGGGTAACTATCACACGCGATATTCTGTGGTGCAACATTTATGATGCGCTACTATATCACAAACAATTTATTATTTTAAACTGTGTGTGGCAGAGATTCTATCACCAACACTGAATTCGGTTGCACCGTTTGCGATATTGTCTGACATCACACACGGTTTGGAATCAGCAATTGTGTACATGGTCGAACATGTTTTCTATCTGTGAAACGTGTCGGGTCATGAGGTATAGCATAAATGTTGAGATTTACAAAATGTGTGCGGCATAATGACCCATAGAGCATCTTTTTTCTATTTTACGAGCGCCAGTTCACCATGCATGCCGTAGTGGACACGCACAGAAGGTTCACGAAGCTCTCGGTGGTGTACACCGAGTCACCGACCATCCAATCTGGGTGGAGAACTCCATCAACATTATGGACCTGTTGCTTGACGAGGACAAGTACAAAGTGGTCTGGTTCGACCTTGCGTTCCTCCTGGCACTCTGCTCTCCTGTCCCTCCATGTGCTTGATCTCTCGCGCCCCTCCGCGCGTGCTCTGCCAGCGGTTGGGGCCGGCCCACACGATCACGTTCGGGGCACCATATGCATGCAGTTGCGCCACGCGCGTCGCCATGATGACCCACAAGTAGAGGGGATCAATCATAGTCCTTTCGGTAAGTAAGAGTGTCGAACCCAACGAGGAGCAGAAGGAAATCACAAGCGGTTTTCAGCAAGGTAATTTCTGCAAGCACTAAAATTGTAGGTAATAGATAGTTTGATAGCAAGATAATTGTTAACGAGCAAGTAACGGTAACGGTAAATAAGGTGCAGCAAGGTAGCCCAATCCTTTTGTGGCAAAGGACAGGCCAGAACAGTCTCTAGTAATAGGCAAAGTGTTCTTGAGGGTACACGGGAATTTCATCTCACTTTTATCATGTTCGTTTGATTTGTGTTCGCTTCTATGATAATTTGATATGTGGGTGTTCCGGTCTTGGGTGCTGTTCCTACTTGAAAAACCTCCCACTTATTATTAACCCCCTCGCAAGCATCCGCAACTACAAGAAAAGTATTAAGGTAAAATCTAACCATAGCATTAAACGTTTGGATCCAAATCATCCCCTTACAAAGTAGCGCATAAACTAGGGTTTAAGCTTCTGTCACTCTAGCAACCCATCATCTAATAACTACTCAACAATGCATTCCCTTAGGCCCAAGGATGGTGAAGTGTCATGTAGTCGACGTTCACATGACACCACTAAGGGAATCACAACATACATATCATTAAAATATCGAACAAATATCAAATTCACATGATTACTTGCAACATGACTTCTCCCGTGTCCTCAAGAACAAAGGTAACTACTCACAAATAATATTCATGCTCAAGATCAGAGGGGTATTGAATAGCATAATGGATCTGAACATATAATCTTCCACCAAATAAACCATATAGTAATCAACTACAAGATGTAATCAATAGTACTAGTCACCCACAGGTACCAATCTGAGGTTCCGGTACAAAGATTGAACACAAGAGATGAACTAGGGCTTCAGAAGAGATGGTGCTGTTGAAGATATTGATGAAGATTGGCCTCCCAAAGATGAGAGGGGTGTTGGTGATGATGATGGCTTCGATTTCCCCCTCCGGGACGGAAGTTCCCCCGGGGGAATCGCTCCACCGGAGGGCAAAAGTGCTCCTGCCCAAGTTCCGGCGCGAGACGGCGGCGTTCCATCCCGAAAGTCCTCTCTCTATTTTTTTCTAGGTCAAAAGACCTTATATACTAGAAGATGGGCACCGGAGGTGGGTCGAGGAGGGCACAACCCACCAGGGCGCGCCTGGGGGGCCTGGCGCGCCCTGGTGTCTTGTGCCCACCAGGGTGCCCCCCTCCGGCAGTTCTTTGCTCCAGTATTTTTTATTAAATCCAAAAATATTCTCCGTAAAGTTTTAGCTTCATTGGAGATGTGCAGAATAGGTATCTCTGATGTGCTTCTTAAGGTCCAGAATTCCAGCTGCCGGTATTCTCCCTCTTTGTGTAAACCTTGCATATTGTGAGAGAAAAGGCATTAAAACATTATTATTCAACAAAACATAATAAATAACAGTAGGAAATCATGATGCAAAATGGGCGTATCAACTCCCCCAAGCTTAGACCTCGCTTGTCCTCAAGCGAAAAGCCGAACTTGAAAAGCATGTCCACATGGTTTGAGAGAGAGGTGTCGATAATAAAAAAATACGAACATGGTAGCATCATGCTTATTATCATAACAGCAACAAACTCTATCATAAAACTTATTCATATAACTTCTCATGAATAGGTAATGATTCATCACAACATAGAAGTATAAAGCATAAACCTTATTGAAAACCAACAAACTATGTTCTCAGTCAACTTTGCAACTACAATTCATCATATTTTCAGGAAGGGCCTCATGTCGGAGCCTTTTGGCAAGTCCACATACTCAACCATCATTTAGTCTTCTATGACTGATAACACTCATAGCATACCCATGAGCAAAATGTTTCAACCGGACACATAGAAAGATAGGGGCTTATAGTTTCGCCTCCCAACGTATTCACCTCAAGGGTGATGTCAACAATAATAACTCATGCCCATTCACATCCAACTGGATATATGTGCCTAGATCTTTCCTCACCACATGATGCTTGCAAAAGAAAAAGTAAAAAGGAATAGGGAAGAATACTTGACTCTTGCATAAACGTAAATACATGAAAGTAAAAGATAGGCCCTTCGCAGAGGGAAGCAGAGGTTGTCATGCGCTTTTTTGTTTGTATGCCCAATCCCTTAATGTAAAAGAACGTCACGCTATATTGCCCTCTATGATAGCAACCTTTATTATGTAGTCTGTCGCTTTTATTGCTTTGCCATCACAAGTTCGTATAACGCTCAATTTTCTCTTACACTAATTGATCAAACACATTTAGAAGCAATTTTTATTGCCTTAGTGCACCAATGACAACTTACTTGAAGGGTCTTACTCGGTCCGTAGGTAGGTATGGTGGACTCTCAAAGAGTGAATTTGGGTTTTGGGTTTTTGGATGCACAAGTAGTATCTCTACTTAGTGCGGAATTTTTGGCTAGCAAAGATATTGAGCAAGCACCACATGTTGAAGGATCTATGACAATATAAGTTCTATGTGGATGTGAACAAACATAAATCATTATATTGTCTTCCTTGTCCAACGTCACCAATTTTGACATATAATATTTAATGGGGACTCACAATCATAAAAGATGTCCATGATAGTGTATTTGCATGTGAACCTTCTCTTCCCTATTAATTTTTTCATGAATTGCATTATTGACCAATGCCGTGTTTGTCAATCTCCAACAAATTTTACTACTTATACTTTTCCTTATGTGATGTCATTACCTACCATAAGATTAGCATATGATTCTTTTCATCTATTTCTCTTTCCTTTTATTTTGATTGCAACAAGAAAGTAGAGAAACAAAAGCTCAAACCAAACTTTATTACATAACTCTCACTCGATTACAGAGATAGATAGAACACGAAACTAACACACGAAAATGGATCATACTAAACTTTTATTCAACTAAATCAAAGGGAAACTAAATATCGAACTAAAATAGGTAAAGGTGGATAAAAGTGATGGTGATACGATACCGGGGCACCTCCCCCAAGCTTGGCTCAAGCCAAGGGGAGTGCCCATACCCGTGTGCTCAAGTCTCCTTTGGTGGTGGTGATGAAGAAGGTGGTGGTGAAGAAGAAGTAGGCTTGTCTCCAGCTTCCAGGACAAGGGCTTACCATCGAAAGTTGACACAAGAGTCCCCTGAGTCCTGCAACTGGAAGCTAAACTCATACCTTTAAATCTTGCTTCATATTCAAAAACTTGGTTTGAGGATCATAAACTTGACTTTGCAGAAAATTGATTTGCTCGTTGAGGGTGGAGATGGTGTCCTTCACAGACCAGCCATCTACCATCTGATCACGGGTGAATTCCGTGATCCTGGAGTGATTGGCACTAAGTCCACGCTCCACCATCCTTTGGCACTTGAAGATGTATTGTTCCACCGCCTCGAGCCTAGCCTCCACGCTTCTGGTCCTCTTAGGTCCCTAAACATCGCGGATGTGGAGCACCCCCTCACGCATCTCAATGGCTTGAGGGTGCTTCATCACCTCCGGCAAGTACGGGTTGATGACCTTCTAGAAGAACTTGTCCTTGGAGGAGCTTGGTGGAGCCATGGAGATCTTGATCTGACGAGAAAACAACACGAAACAAGAACAGAGGATTTTTCTGCGATGCGGTCGTCAAAACAGTCGGGGCTATCTATAGAGAATTTTTATTCTGGGGAAGTGAGCATATGGAAGGAAAACAGAGTCGAGAAGGTGTCCGGGTTGGGCACAACCCACCAGGGCGCGCCTGGCAGGGCTGGCGTGCCCTGGTGTATCGTGCTCACCTCTTTCGCCTTCCAGTTTCTTTCCTATTTTCCAAATTTTCCTAATATTCCAAAACTGACAGAAAATATTTTTGCGGATTTTTCGGAGTCCGTTTACTTACCGTATCACGTACCTCCTATTTCTCAGAATTCTGGAGTGTTCTGGAAGGTTTCTTTTATGTGCTCCTCTGGTGTCATGGTTTGGATAACATTGCTTTCAACATTAATAGGCGTACCTGAGATATAGTTCTTAATTCTTTGTCCATTGTCCACCTTCGGGTTGGTACCTTCGGCATTATTAATCTTGATAGCTCCAGAACGATAAACCTCTTCGATAATATAAGGTCCTTCCCATTTGGAGAGAAGCTTACCTGCAAAAAATCTTAAACGAGAGTTGAACAAAAGAACATAGTCTCCTATTTTGAATTCCCGCTTTTGGATTCTTTTGTCATGCCATCTTTTTACTTTTTCTTTGAATAGTTTGGCATTTTCTTAGGCTTGGGTTCTCCATTCATCTAGTGAGCTAATGTCAAATAGCCTGTCACCGGCAATTTTGAAATCATAATTGAGTTCTTTAATTGCCCAAAATGCTTTATGTTCTAACTCTAGAGGCAAATGACAAGCTTTTCCATATACCATTTTGTATGGAGACATACCCATAGGATTTTTATAAGCTGTTCTATAGGCCCAACGTGCATCATCTAGTTTCTTAGACCAATTCTTTCGAGACCTATTGACAGTTTTTTGTAATATTAATTTTATTTCTCTATTGCTAAGTTCAACTTGACCACTAGATTGAGGATGATAGGGTGATGCAATTCTATGGTTATCATCATATTTAGCAAGCATCTTACGGAAAGCACCATGAATAAAGTGTGAACAACCATCAGTCATTAAATATCTAGGGACTCCAAACCTCGGGAAGATAACATCTTTAAGCATTTTAATAGAGGTGTTGTGATCAGCACTACTAGTTGGAATAGCTTCTACCCACTTAGTGACATAATCAACAGCAACCAAAATATGAGTGTACCCGTTAGAGGAAGGAAAAGGTCCCATATAATCAAAACCCCAAACATCAAATGGTTCAACAACAAGTGAATAGTTCATAGGCATTTCTTGACGCTTATCGATATTACCAATTCTTTGATATTCATCACAAGACAAGACAAACTTATGGGCATCCTTGAAGAGAGTAGGCCAATAAAAACCAGATTGCAATAACTTGTGAGCAGTTCTATCTCCCACATGATGTCCTCCATATGCTTCGGAATGACATTTCCGTAGGATTTGTTCCTGTTCATGCTCAGGTACACAACGTCTAATAATACCATCTACTCCTTCTTTATAAAGATGTGGGTCATCCCAAAAGTAATGTCTTAAATCATAGAAGAATTTTTTCTTTTGTTGGTATGTGAAGCTAGGTGGTATATATTTAGCGACAATTTAATTAGCATAATCAGCATACCAAGGAGTGTTTTGAGAAACATTTATTGCAGCTAACTGTTCATCAGGGAAACTATCATCAATAGGTAGTGGGTCATCAAGAATATTTTCTAACCTAGACAAGTTATCAGCTCCGGGGTTCTCAGCTCCCTTCCTATCAACGATATGTAAGTCAAATTCTTGAAGCAAGAGAACCTACCTAATAAGTCTAGATTTAGCATCTTTCTTTTCCATAAGATATTTTATAGTAGCATGATCGGTGTGAACGATAACCTTGGAATCAACAATATAGGATCTAAATTTATCACAAGCAAACACAACTGCTAAAAATTCTTTTTCAGTAGTAGCATAATTGCGTTGAGCATTGTCTAGAGTTTTACTAGCATAATGAATAATATTCAATTTCTTATCAACTCTTTGTCCTAGAACAGCGCCAACAGCATAGTCACTAGCATCACACATAATTTCAAAAGGCAAGTTCCAATCAGGTTGTTGAACGATAGGTGCAGAGGTTAAGGCTTTTTTAAGTGTTTCAAAGGCTTCCACACAATCATCATCAAAAACAAAAGGAATATCCTTTTGCAAAAGATTAGTAAGAGGCCTAGAAATTTTAGAGAAGTCTTTAATGAACCTCCTGTAGAAACCAGCATGACCAAGGAAACGTCGAATACCTTTAATATCTTTAGGACATGGCATTTTCTTAATTGCATCGACTTTAGCTTTATCCACCTCAATACCTCGTTCGGATATTTTATGCCCCAAGACAATACCTTCATTAACCATAAAGTGGCACTTCTCCCAATTCAAGACAAGATTTGTTTGTTCATATCTCTGCAAAACTCGATCAAGGTTGCTTAAGAAATCATCAAAAGAAGTTCCGTAAATGGAAAAATCATCCATGAAAACCTCCACAATCTTTTCACAAAAGTCAGAGAATATAGCAGTCATACATCTTTGAAAGGTAGCAGGTGCATTGCATAAACCAAAAGGCATACATATATAAGCATAGGTTCCAAAAGGGCAAGTAAAGGTGCTTTTCTCTTGATCAGATTGCGACACACGTATTTGAGAGAAATCAGAATATCCGTCCAGAAAACAAAAGTGTGTGTGCTTAGATAATCTTTCTAGCATTTGATCAATTAAAGGCAGAGGGTAATGATCCTTTCTAGTAGCTTTATTTCATTTTCTAAAATCAATTACCATTTTATAGCCAGTGACAATCCTTTGCGGAATGAGTTCATTTTTATCATTAGGAACAACGGTAATACCTCCTTTCTTGGGGACACAATGAACGGGACTTACCCATCTACTATCAGCAATGGGATAGATAATACCTGCTTCCAGAAGCTTTAATATTTCAGTTCTTTCCACTTCTTTCATCTTAGGATTCAATCCCCGTTGGTGATCAACAACGGGTTTAGCATCAGGTTCCATATTAATCTTGTGCTGACATAGAGTGGGACTAATGCCCTTAAGATTACCAAGAGTATATCCAATAGCAACCCTGTGCTTCCTCAGAACTTTTAATAATCTTTCTTCTTCATGTTCTGAAAGGTTAGCACTAATAACAACGGGATATATCTATTCCTCATCAAGATAAGCATACTTCAAAGTGTGAGGCAATTGCTTTAATTCAAACACAGGATCACCTTTAGGTGGAGGAGGACCTCCAAGAGTTTCAATAGGCAAATTGTGTTTCAGGAGAGGTTGTTGTTCAAAGAAAAATTTATCAATTTCATTTCTTTCACGCAAGTGCATATCATTTTCATGGTCTAGGAAATATTGTTCTAATAGATCAGTAGGAGGTACGGCAATAGAAGCCAGACCAATTATTTCATCCTTACTAGATAATGCTCTATCACGAGGTTGTCTACTAAACTTGGAAAAATTAAACTCATGAGATACACCACCAAAACTGACACCGACAGTTTCATTTTCACAATCTATCTTAGCATTGACGGTGCTCAAGAAAGGTCTACCAAAGATAATGGGACAAAAGTCATCTTGTGGGGAACCAAGAACTAGAAAATCAGTAGTGTATTTTACTTTCCCACACAAGACTTCAACATCTCTAACAATCCCAAGTGGTGTGATGGTTTCTCTATTTGCAAGTTTAATAGTAACATTAATATCTTCTATTTCAGCAGGTGCTATCTGAGAACCCACAAGTATAGGGGATCGAAATAGTTTTCGAGGGTAGAGTATTCAACCCAAATTTATAGATTTGACACAAGGGGAGCCAAAGAATATTTGCAAGTATTAGCAGCTGAGTTGACAATTCAACCACACCTGGAGATTAAATATCTGTAGCAGAGTGATCAGTAGCATAGTAGTATAATAGTTTTCATAGCAGTAGCAGCAGTAACAGTAACGGTAATAGTGGTAGCAATAGTTTTGTAGCAGTTGGAACAGTAGTAGCAACAGTAACTTAGCAAGATCAATAAGTGGAAAACTCGTAGGCACTGGATCGGTGAACTCGTTGTATGATATTCATCATATAACAGTCATAACCTAGGGCGATACAGAACTAGCTCCAGTTCATAAATGTAATGTAGGCATGTATTCCGTAAATAGTCATACATGCTTATGGAAAAGAACTTGCATGAAATCTTTTGTCCTACTCTCCTATGGCAGCGAGGTCCATAAGGAAACTAAGGGATATTAAGTTCTCCTTTTAATAGAGAACCGGAACAAAGCATTAACAAACGGTGAATACAAGAACTCCTCAAACTACGTTCATCACCTGAAAGTATCCTTACTATTGTCACTCTGGGGTTTGCGGATCAGAACACGTAATAGGTGCATATGACTAGCAAGATCGGATCAAGAACATAGATATAATGGTGATAACATAAACGATTCAGATCTGAAATCATGGCACTCGGGCCCTAGTGACAAGCATTAAGATGGCAAAGTCATAGCAACATCAATCTCAGAACATAGTGGATACTAGGGATTAAGCCCTAACAAAACAAACTCGATTACATGATGAATCTCATCCAACTCCTCACCGACCAGCCAGCCTACAAAGGAATTACTCACTCCCGGTGGGGAGCATCATGGAATTGGCGATGGAGA
The DNA here is from genome assembly GCA_039707655.1 of Elymus sibiricus. NCBI lineage: Eukaryota > Viridiplantae > Streptophyta > Magnoliopsida > Poales > Poaceae > Elymus > Elymus sibiricus. The sequence goes on from CM077667.1 coordinate 413,210,672, forward strand.
AGGGTTGATGATGATGAAGACCAAAGATTCCCCTCTCCGGAGCCCCAAACGGGCTCCAGATTTGGCCTCCCGATGAAGAACAGGAGGTGGCGGCGGCTCTGTATCGTAAAACGTGATGAAACTTTCTCCCTAGTTTTTTTCTCCAAAAATAGGATTTTATAGCGTCGGAATTAGGGTCAGTGGGGCCACGAGGTGGGCACAACCCACCAGGGCGCGCCGGGGGGGGGCTGGCGCGCCCTGGTGTATCGTGCCCAGCCAGGGCCCCCCCTCCGGTGGTTCTTGGCTCTAGTATTTTTTATTATTCTAAAATAAATCTCCATAAAGTTTTGTCCAGTTCCGAGAACTTTTATTTCTGCACAAAAACAACACCATGGTAGTTCTGCTGAAAACAGCATCAGTCCGGGTTAGTTTCATTCAAATCATGCAAATTAGAGTCCAAAACAGGGGCAAAAGTGTGAGGAAAAGTAGATACGACAGAGACGTATCAACTCCCCCAAGATTAACCCATTGCTAGTCCTCAAGCAATTCAGTTGACAAACTGAAAGTGATAAAGAAAAACGTTTACGAACTCTTTTGTTCTTGTTTACATATATATGCTTAAATAGCACCCGGGTTTTCAGCAAACATTATGACTAACCATGCCAGCAATAACTCTTAGAAATTATATTAACTAATATCAATGACATAAGCAACTAGCGAGCAATAATAAGATATCTCAAGCGCCAACACTTTGTCAAAACAATCATGATATAATATGACAACAGTGGTATCTCGCTAGCCCTTTCTGAGACCGCAAAACATAAATGCAGAGCACCTCCAAAGTTTAAGCAGCGACTAAACATTGTAATTCATGGTAGAAAAGATCCAGTCATGCTGCACCCAACATCAACTATACACAATGCATGAGGATGACAATAGTGCTCTCAGGTCTGGCGCTTATTTGAGAAGGTGATGACTCAACATAAAAGTAAAAAGATAGTCCCTTCGCAGAGGGAAGCATGGATTTGCAGCGGTGCCAGAGCTCAAGGTTTAAAATAGAGATATATATAATTTTTGGGAGGTACACCCTTCCTGTCAACGTTACGACCAAGAGTTATCAATATCTTCCATGCTAAACAAATTAGCGGCGGTTCCCAAGCGGTAAAAGTAAAGGTTTACTCCCCCTCCACCGACAATCACACTCCACGGCTAGCCGCATCCACGGGTACCATCCAAACCAACAACATTCCTGGGGGAGTTTTGTTTAATTATTTGTAATTTTTTTGATTTCGGGACTGGGAATCCCTATTACCGCCCCTCTCGTGTAAGGACGAGTGAATAAACACTCATCATGAGAATAACCCGCTTAGCATGGAAGATACTGACCGCCCCCTGTTGCTCCATGAGCGGTCTAGGCACACAAAACAGATGTTCATTTGAATTTTTAGAGATGGCACATGCAAATTTACTTTGGAACGGCAGGGTAATACCGCATATAGGTAGATATAGTGGACTCATCTGGAATAACTTTGGTTTAAGGATTTTGATGCACAAGCAGTATTCCTGCTTAGTACAGGCGAAGGCTAGCAGATAGATTGAGAAGCGGCCATCTAGAGAGCGAAAACGGTCATGAACATGCATTACATATAATAAACATTGACTACCAACATGAGTAGGATATGGACACCATGAACATAAATATCATGAAGGCTATGTTGGTTTTGATTCAACTACATGCGTGAACATGTGCCAAGTCAAGCCACTTGAAACATTCAGAGGAGGATACGATATCATCATACCACATCACAACCATTTTAATGCATGTTGACATCCAAGATAAAATCATTATCCACTCCGAGCTACTTAAGCATGGCATGAACAACTATAATCTCTAATGGTCATTGCAAACATGTTTGATCATAATATGCTAAATCAAGAATGCTTGGTTAAACATATTTAAAAAAAACAAGTTGAGTTCATACCCGTTTTTCTTTGTCACAGTCACTTCATCAAATATCGTCATTATTGCCTTTCACTTGCACGACCGAACGATAAGAAAATAATAATAGTGCAAGAGTGCCGTGGACTAAGCTGGAATCTGCAAACATTTTATTCAGGAGGAGAAGACAAAGTAACATGGGCTCTTTGTTAGATTAACAATAGTGCATATGAGAGCCACTCAACATTTTCATCGTGGTCTTCTCCTTGGTACGACTCAAACAAAAGGAAAAAAATTCATAGAAACACACTGAAATATTTTTGGATTTTTTTGTTTTTCTTGAAGAAGGCAAATTAAAGGGAAAAACAAAAACGAGAAAAACTATTTACACGGGAAAGCTCCCAACAAGTAAAATAAGAAATGAAATCTGTTTGGGTTTTCTTTCGATACTACAATTAAAGTAAGCTAGAAAGAAAAACCGAAAGGAAGTAGGAAATATTTTTGGGTTTTCTCAAAGTTTTTCAAACACACAAGAAGAAAGCGAGAAAACGAATCTAGCATGGATATTACAATGAAAAAGTATGAACACCGACAACAGGAATGAAAAGTGTGAACAGGAATGTAATGTCGGTGGATAATCACCATCTGCATGGATAATAATCTGAGCGATAGCTCACCGAGGCTCTTGGTGCAAACTCCTCGGCCCTCCTGGCAGCTTCAACCTCCGCATTGTACGCATGGGCCTCGCTCTCAAGAACATAGTATCTTCCCCTACTGTGAAAATCAAAGAGAGCAGGAGCAGGCAAAGTGACAGGCACAACGGTTTTTTATTAAACCTCAAGTTATAGGTGTAGTTAGTAGCCGAGCCCGTGAGAAACTTATGACGCTTCATAGCCTCAAAGTCTAAATACTGAATAGGTAAGATGGGGTCATTAGGCCAAGGTGATATGTTTAGTCTCTCTTCTACACGGGAGGCATAAATTCCTCCATAAAAATTACCACTAGCAGCATTGTGCTACAATCTCCATGCAACAATTTCTCCGAGATTATAACATTTACTTCCTGTTATGGCAGGGTGTATGAGACTCAAATCAGGAGTACACAGTGTGCTACAATCTTGTTTGCCTACGATACATTTGCCATTGAAGAATGCGAAATAGTGTATTGATGGGAAATGGATACTTTTAATTCTTCCTTGTGTTACTCCCCTATCTTCACCATAGCAAAGATTAACCAAAAATGACTCGTACTCAGATTTTGTTGGTTCATCAAGGGAACCCCAATATGGAAGTTTGCATGTTTCACTGAACAATTCTAAAGGCATGGTGAAGGAACGGTCATAAAGGTTGAATGAAACTCTAGACTCACGAGGAAAATATTTAAATTTCTTTGTGAATGTTTTCGTGAGTTCGAGATGTTGAGGGCACTTATTTGCGATTAAGGGAGCAAGTTCTGTATTGTGGATAAATTGTTCAAATTCCCCCTTAAAACCTGCACCTTCCCTGAACTCGTCGCACGGCCACAAGCATGATTTGGTGGCGGCATCTCGCATCGAGCTTTCGCTTGGCTCAACATAAGATTGTCGAACCGAGCTTCCACTTGATGAGGCCTCCGAGGATCTCCTCCTCGAAGAACTCCTAAAGAATTGCATTTTTATTTGCGAACAAAATTCTGAAATAATTTTGAGACATAAAAATTTTTGTCAACAAAACTTTGTAAGATTGATATCAACTACTCCTAAGCATGCGTAGAGGCCATATTAAGCATTCAAACTACTTAGAACTCTAAAAATTCCACATACAAGCTCATCTACAGTAGCACCAAGAGTAGCTAATTACTCTAAAAATAACCCACTAAATCAAAAACTAATTGGAGCAATGGAGGAGTCACATACCAACTAGCAATCCCTCCAAACAGTTTCGGAAACGGAGCTTCGAGCAAAGCGATCGAAATCCATGGGTTTGAGAGCAAGAACACGGGAATGGTGGCTATGGTGATTTTTTCTGGAGGTAGGGGATGATGGGGCTAAAGGAATAAGTGAGGGGGCCCACGTGGGGGCCACAACCCACCAGGGCGCGCCCGGGGTTGCTGGCGCACCCTGATGTCTTGTGGGCACCAGGTGCACCCCCTCTGGTATTATTTGCACCAGAAATTCAGAAATATTCAGAAAAAAATCGTATCAAATTTTCAGGACATTCTGAGAACTTTTATTTTTGGGTCATTTTTTATTGCATGGTGAAAACAGAAAGCAGGATAAACATGGCATTTTATTTTATTTGACTAACTAAAACAGAAAATAAAATGTGGGAGCAGAGAGTTGTGCTTACTAGATTCATCAACTTCATACCTCTCAAAAATGATCCATTAATAAGGTTGATCAAGTCTTATTAACAACCACTTCCGATTAACATGAAACCGAAGAACTTTCGTAAAACACTAAGTTACCTCAATGGGGATATGCATACCCCCAACAATAAGTATATCATATCTCTTTTTGGCAGTAGGTAGAGGTAATTGAAAACTTCCAATAGTGATGGTCGGAGATTCTTCAATAACATTTATACCATTCACTTGGAATTGTTTGTTCGGAAAGTGCACCGTGTGCTCATTGCCATTAATATGAAAAGTGACTTTGCTTTTATTGCAATCAATAACAGCCCCTGAAGTATTCAAAAACGGTCTACCAAGGATAATCGACATATTGTCGTCCTCGGGCATCTCAAGAATAACAAAGTCCGTTAAGATAGTAACATTTGCAACAACAACGGGCACATCCTCACAAACACCGATAGGTATGGCTGTTGATTTGTCAGCCATTTGCAATGATATCTCGGTAGGTGTGAGTTTATTCAAATCAAGTCTTTTATATAAGGAGAAAGGCATAACACTAACACCGGCTCCCAAATCACACAAGGCAGTTTTGATATAGTTTCTTTTAATGGAGCAAGGTATAGTTGGTATTCCAGGATCTCCAAGTTTTTTAGGTACTCCATCCTTAAAAGAATAATAAGCAAGCATGGTGGAGATTTCAGCTTCCGGTATCTTTCTTTTATTTGTGATGATGTCTTTCATATACTTAGCGTAAGGGGCCATCTTTAAAATATCGGTTAAGCGGGTACGCTAAAAGACTGGCCTAATCATTTCAGCAAAGCGTTCAAATTCTTCATCATCCTTTTTCTTAGATGGTTTAGGAGGAAAGGGCATGGGTTTTTGAACCCCTGGTTCTCTTTCTTTACCATGCTTCCTAGCCACAAAGTCTCTTTTATCATAATGTTTATTTTTTAGGTTGTGGGTTATCAAGATCAGCAGCAGGCTCTATTTCAACATCATTATCTGATTCTTTATCATTATTAGGTTGAGCATCTTCATGAACATCATCATTATCATTTTCATTATCACTAGGTGAATGTTCATTACCAGACTGAGTTTCAGCATCGGAAACAGAGACATTATTATTAGTAGGAGGTTTTTGTATCTCAGGTTCACTAGAGGTGTGCAAAGTCCTATCATTTTTCATTTTCTTTTTCTTTCTAGGAGGACTAGGTGCATCAGTATTAATTCTCTGAGAGTCTTGTTCAATTTGTTTAGGATGACCTTCAGGATAAAGTGGTTCTTGGGTCATTCTACCTCCTCTAGTTACTACTCTAGCAGCAAAATCATTCATATTATTATTCATTTCATCAAGCAATTCTTTTTTGAGACTTAGCAACTTGTTCTAACTGAGTTTGAACCATAGAGGCATGCTTTCCTACACCTCTAACATCATTACTGATTCTAAATAGCAAGTCACTCAAGCGAGCAATCATATCAGAGTTGTATTTCAATTGTTTCAGGACATGTGCATTGAAATGATCTTGCTTCATAATATAATTGTCAAACTCATATAAGCACTGACTAGGATGTTTATTGTAAGGGATATCACCTTCATCAAACCTTAATAAAGAATTTACCTCTACCACCTGTGGAGGTTGTGGTGGTGGTGTGTCAAGGCCATGTATTTCTTCAATAGGTGGTAAATTCTTAACATTCTCAGCTTTAATACATTTTTCTTTCATAGATTTCTTTGCCTCTTGAATATCTTCAGGACTGAGAAATAAGATACCCCTCTTCTTCAGAGTGGGTTTAAGTGGTGGTTCAGGAAGAGTCCAATCATCATAATTCTTCAATATGTTATTCAATAGTTCCTCAGCTTGTTCAACAGTTCGTTCCCTGAAAACACAACCATCACAACTATCTAGGAAGTCCCTAGAAGCATCAGTTAGTCCATTATAGAAGATATCAAGTATTTCATTTTTCTTGAGAGAATGATCAGGCAAAGCATTAAGAAATTGGAGAAGCCTCCCCCAAGCTTGTGGGAGACTCTCTTCTTCAATTTGCACAAAGTTAAATATTTCCTGTAAGGCAGCTTGTTTCTTATGAGCAGGAAAATATTTGTCAGAGAATAGTAAATCATATCCTGGGGACTACGCACACAACCAGGAGCAAGAGTATTGTACCATGTCTTAGCATCACCCTTTAATGAGAACGGAAATAACTTAAAAATATATTAGTAGCGAATCTTGTCATCATGAGCAAAGAGGGTGGCTATATCATTCAGTTTAGTAAGATGTGCCACTGCAGTTTCAGTTTCATTGCCGTGGAAAGGATCAGATTCACCCGAAGTAATTAACTCTGGGTTGACAGAGAATTCACAATCCTTATCAGTAACAAAGATAGGTGAAGTAGCAAACTTAGGATCACATTTCATTCTAGCATTCAAAGTCTTTCCCTTATACTTGCGTAGCAATTTCTTAAGATCGTTTCTATCCTTGCAAGAAAGAATTTCTCTAGTTACCTCCTCATCCATAAAATAACCTTCAGGTATCTTAGGCATTTCAAATCTAGGAGAGCTAGTACTAATAGGTGTTTCATAGTCATCAGTTTCATAGGCTTCATCAGTTTCAGCAATCTTATCATTTTCAGTAATTTCATTCTCTTTGGCTCTAGCAATTTGTTCATCAAGAAATTCACCTAGTGGCACATTATCATCAAGCATGGTACTAGGATCATCATAAGCATCATTCATAGCAGAAGTAGCATCATCAATAACTTGCGACATATCAGGATTACTAGCATGTGGTGGTGTTGCAAGCTTACTCATAACAGAAGGTGAATCAAGCGCAGAGCTAGATGGCAGTTCCTTACCCCCCTCGTCTTAGTGGGAAAAATCTTGGTCTTTTGATCCTTCAGATTCGTCATAGTGATCAGTTGATATGAATCCCAAGTGACTCAACAAATATAGCTATGCTCCCCGGCAACGGCGCCAGAAAAAGGTCTTGATAACCCACAAGTATAGGGGATCGCAACAGTTTTTGAGGGTAGAGTATTCAACCCAAAATTATAGATTCGACACAAGGGGAGCCAAAGAATATTTGCGAGTATTAGCAGCTGAGTTGTCAATTCAACCACACCTGGAGATTAAATATCTGCAGCAGAGTAATCAATAGCACAGCAGTATGATAGTTTTGATAGCAGTAGCAGCAGTAACAGTAACGGTAACAGTGATAGCAATAGTTTTGTAGTAGTTGGAACAGTAGCAGCAGCAGTAACTTAGCAAGATCAATAAGTGGAAAACTCGTAGGCACTGGATCAGTGAACTCGTTGGATGATATTCATCATATAACAGTCATAACCTAGGGCGATATAGAACTAGCTCCAGTTCATAAATGTAATGTAGGCATGTATTCCGTAAACACTACTAGAAAAAGGGCTATAGCTAATATAGACATTAGTGGCGCACTATGTATGTGGTGCGCCACTGCTAAATAGCAGTGGCGCACCACACATGGGTGTGCCACTAATGTTTATATTACTAATGGCGCACCTGGTGTGTGGTGCGCCACTGCTAAGTTTCTCCTGGGCACACCCCCTCCCCAGACTTACCAGTGGCGCACCGTGGGTGTAGTGCGCCATTACTAGTTTTAACTAGTAATGGCGCACCACACCCACGGTGCACCACTACTAACAATTTTTTTTTCAATTTTTTTTTCAAAACTAGTAATGGCGCACCGTGGGTGTGGTGCGCCATTTCTAGTTTTAACTAGTAATGGCGCACCACACCCACGGTGCGCCACTAATAACATTTTTTTTCAATTTTTTTTTCAAAACTAGTAATGGCACACCGTGGGTGTGGTGCGCCATTACTAGTTTTAACTAGTAATGGCGCACCACACCCACGGTGCGCCACACATGCACCTATTCATGTGAGCTAGCGCAGCAACCACCACCTACCACCCCCCCCACACACACACATCCCCCCAGCCCACCGCCGCCAGCAGCCGAGCCGCCGCGCCGCCCCCCCAAGGTCTCCTCCCCGCGCCCCTTCTCCTTCCTCTCCTCCTCTCACCTCCCTCTCTCTCCCCGTGCAGGAGCCCGCCATGGCCAAGGCTCGAGCTCGAGCTCGGCCGAGCCCCGCGCCGCCCCTGGAGCCCGCCAGCCGGCGGCCTCCCCGCGACCAGATCCGTGCGCCGCCACCTGTCCCCGGCCTCCCCGACCTCTCCTCCGACCTCAAGAGCCTCGACGAGCAGCTCGACCGCCACCTCGCCCGCGCATGGACCATGGAGAAGCCGCAGCATCCCAAGCGCGGCGGCGCCGACGACCAGGAGCGCAGGCGGGAGGACTGGGAGGCTGACCCCGCTAGGCTCGTCGTCCGGGGCGTCATCGCGCGCGGCACCTTCGGCACCGTCCACCGCGGCGTCTACGACGGCCTCGACGTCGCAGGTCCGTGCCACCATCTCCCGATCCCATCCAACCTCCCCCCCCCCGTTCACTGCACGCGTGTTCGCTGCACGCGCGCCCGTACGCTATTCGACGGAATGCCCGTGCGTGCCGACGCGGCGGCGCCGGCTGGATAAATAGATGGATCTTTTCTCCATGCTGAATTATCTTTCTGACCTCAGCAATGCCATTAAGCTCGATTAATTGTTGAGCTGTTGCTATTCTGCATGGACGGGTTACTGAAATGCAGGCCGTGTTATTGAGCCACTCATGCGCCTCAGGCTTGTCGAAAGCATTCGCCTATTTCTCCCATCCTGACATGGGCTCCTTCATTTTGCAATCCCCAAGCTGTATGCACACATTGCTCTGCAAGGCAAATCAATTTGGAATCCCAATATATACTGTTGTGAGCTTGATTAAAAAAAATAAAAATGCATGTGTTTTCCTGTAAGCTCTTGAATTAAAATAAAGCTTATTTCGGTACCGGATAATGTTACCTCATTAGCTTAGATAGAACTACAGCTAGTATGCTGTTGTCGACCCATATATCCCAAGACAGGGTATACAAATTTTCTGTAGCAAATAGCCTGTCCCCCCTCCCTTTCTCTTTCTTGCTGTCCCACCTCTCAATCCTGGCAACAACCTTTCACATCAATTCTTCATTCTTATTCTGAGACAATAGTTGCTACGGAAGTTGAAAGCTCTTATTAACACTGTCAATTTTGAACATTGATGGTTAACACCAGTTATGTTTCAGTGAAATTGCTTGATTGGGGGGAGGATGGTCATAGGTCAGAGCAAGAAATAACAGCAATAAGAGCAGCTTTTTCACAACAAGTCTCCGTCTGGCATAAGCTTGATCATCCAAATGTCACTAAGGTACTGTTTGGCTTGACAAGTTTCTACTTTAAGTTCAATTTTATTTGGTTAATCTGGACTGTCATAAGCTTGACGAAATGCACGTGTTATCCTTGTAAACACTTGAAAGAAAAGGTTATTTCAGTATTGGATATTGTTGTTCCATTAGCCTAGACAGGGCAATAGGTAGTAGTATGCAGTTCGATATCTAGTAGATTAAGAAATTGTCAGTAAGTTCAGTATAAGCAATATTATATTAAGAAAGTGTCAGTAAGTTCAGTATAAGCAACTACAAGTTGCCAAAGTGGGCCAGTAAAATTTTCAATCAAAACAGAATATGGGAGCAGAATCATATCATGTACTTATTTCATTTCATTGGAGAAAAAAAAACTCACTGCCTGCACTATTTGCATGTTTGCATACGTGTATGTATGTATTTATCTATCAAAAGACTTGAGCTTTTTTTTCTGATACAAACATGTAACCAGAGGAGAGTTTGGTGTTTCATGAATGGAACTTGGGCTTGCCCTCTCATTCCATCTGCCAGGATTGGTTCCCTTCCCTCATGCACTTCACTGCCGATTTGAACATGAGCAAAGAAAATATTTGTATTTCAATCATTAGAGAATATGGGAGCAGAATATGTCATGTACTTCATTTCATTGGAGAAGAAAAAAGTACTTACTTCCTGTACTATTTGCATGTTTGCAGACATGTATGTATGTATTTATCTATCAAAAGACTTGAGATTTTTTTTCTGATACAAACATGTAATCAGAGGAGAGCATGGTGTTTCATGAATGGAGCCTGGGCTTGCCCTCTGATTCCAACCAAATAAACTCCAGGAGAAATCTTGCATACATATCTGTTTTTGTAGGACATTCTATCTCTTGGTTAGCACCATTATGTTTTGCATGCGTGGATATACTGCTCTCCGCAGTGCCACTGGTCAATTGTTTCTTACTTCTTGTAGGTGCTTTAGCTGAGAGATAGATTTGCATGCCGACTTCTTTTGAATGCCTTGATGCAGTGCTAATTGCTCAAGGTTGTTATTGTTGCAGGTGACCTAGGGTCATGTGGGCCTAGCAGCCAGGAGCTACCATCTCCTGCCATCTGGTGATGGAGGACGCCCACCAAGCTGCTCATCACCACCAGGAAATCCAAACCCTCTCTCTTACCAAGGTGAATTCGCTCTGATGCTATCATGCTCCGTGTGTCCATGACCATCGAGCCGTATGAGTTTTGTGTGTGCTGGCCATCGACATGTATGCTTCTTGAATTCTAGGATTTGTATCACTACAAGTAACAAGAGGTTTTGTCATCGGTCACAACATATGTGATAAGTGAATGCCTTCGCTTTTGCCCATATGTATCATCATTGCAATCGAGTTCTGAATGAGCTTTCCCATGTTTTCTGTATCATACAAACTGAGGTTTTACTGTCTTGTATTCATTCTTTTATGTTGTACAGGTAGAATAAACATAATCTGGAGAGTTAATTTGGTTGGTGGCGGGGCTGGATTTGGGGGAGAGGAGGAAGAGAGCGGCGGCGGCTTGGGGGAATCCAACCCTAGATCACAAGACATTGTAATTTTTCTTTTATTGGATACTTGTAAAGACATTGTAATATTCTTACTATAATAAAAATTATGATTCTATTTCATTTTTTGTTTTTAAATTATTTTTCCTTATAGGTTGTTTTCTGTAAATTTGGATTTTTTTTTGTTTTCCAAATACATTACTAGTGGCGCATTTCAGCCCTTATTAGTGGCGCACCTTCCTTTATTACTAGTGGCGCACCTATAAGGCTGTTAGTGGCGCACCTAGAGGGAATACCAGTGGAGCACCTAAGGGTTAGTAGTGGCGCACCTGGTGGTGCGCCACTACTATCTGGATTACCAGAGGTGCGCCATTACTATCTGTTACTAGTGGCGTGTTAATAGTGGCGCACCTATAGTGCGCCATTACTAACGAAAACAGGTGCGCCACTAATAGGGCTTTTTCTAGTAGTGAAATAGTCATACATGCTTATGGAAAAGAACTTGCATGACATCTTTTGTCCTACCCTCCCGTGGAAGCGGGGTCCATAAGGAAACTAAGGGATATTAAGGCCTCCTTTTAATAGAGAACAGGAACAAAGCATTAACACACGGTGAATACAGGAACTCCTCAAACTACGGTTATCACCGGAAAGTATCCCGACTATTGTCACTCCGGGGTTTGCGGATCAGAACACGCAATAGGTGCATATGACTAGCAAGATCGGATCAACAACATAGATATAAAGGTGATAACATAAACGGTTCAGATATGAAATCATGGCACTCGGGCCTGACGTGGCTTGGACTGCGTCGGTATTTCCTCAAAGAGGAAGGGATGATGCAGCACAACGACGGTAAGTATTTCCCTCAGTTATGAAACCAAGGTTATCGAACTAGTAGGAGGATCACCAACACCCAATAAGCAGCACCTGCACACAAACAACAAATACTTGCAACCCGACGCGAAAGAGAGGTTGTCAATCTCTCTACGGTAATAAGATAGATTAGGTAGTGATAGATAGGAGAGATAGATCTCTCAAGAACACAAATAAAAAGAGCAAATATGCAGCAATATATTTTTGGGTTTTTTGGTTTTGTAGATCTGAAAACAAAGATTGCAAAAACGTAGATCGGAAAGCAATATGATGGAAAAGTAGACCCGGGGGCCGTAGGGTTCACTAGTGGTTTCTTTCATGAGTATAGCGCACGGTGGGTGAACAAATTACTGTTGGGAAATGATAGAAAATCGAATAGTCATGACGATATCCAAGGCGATGATCATTATATAGGCATCACGTCCAAGATAGATAGACCGACTCCTGCCTGCATCTACCTCTATTACTCCACACATCGACCGCTATCCAGCTTGCATCTAGTGTATTAAGTTCATGGAAAAACGGAGTAATACAATAAGAACTATGACATGATGTAGACAAGATCTATTCATGTAGGAATAGACCCCATCGTGTTATCCTTAATAGCAACGATACATGCGTGTCTTGCTGCCCCTTCTGTCACTGGGAAAGAACACCGCAAGATCGAACCCATCACAAAGCACCTCTTCCCATGGCAAGAAAAATCGATCTAGTCGGCCTTACTAAACCAAAGATTCGAAGAAGAAATACGATGCTATAAGCAATCATGCATATAAGAGATCAAAGAAGACTCAAATAATATTCATGGATAGAAACTGATCATGAACTCAAAATTCATCGGATCCCAACAAACACACCGCAAAAGTTTACATCAAATAGATCTCCAAGAGACCATTGTATTGAGAATCATAAGAGAGAGAGAGAGAGAAGAAGCCATCTAGCTACTGCCTAGGGACCCGTAGGTCTATGGTGGACTACTCACGCATCATCGGAGAGGCACCTATGAAGAAGATGAACCCCTCCATGATGGTGTTTAGATTGGATCTCGCGCTTCTGGAACTTGCGGCGGCTGGAGTTGTGTTTCGTCGACTCCCCAAGGGTTTTCCGAATATTTGAGAATTTATAGGCATCAGAGGCAGTGCGGAAGGGGGCTGAGGAGGGCGCAACCCATCAGGGGGCGCCGGGGCCCCCTGGCGCGCCCTGGTGGGTTGTGCTCTCCACAACCCACCTCTCCGGCAGTTGTTTGGCCCACTGGGTGTCTTCAAAAAGTTTCGTCGCGATTGGACTCGGTTTGGTATTGATTTTCTGTGAAGTAAAAAACAAGCAAAAACAGCAACTGGCACTTTGGCACTATGTCAATAGGTTAGTCCCAAAAAATGATATAAAGTTGTTATAAAATGATTGTAAAACATCCAAGAATGGTAATATAATAGCATGGAACAAGCAAAAATTATAGATACGTTGGAGATGTGTCAGCATCCCCAAGCTTAATGCCTACTCGTCCTCGAGTAGGTAAATGATAAAAACAGAATTTTTGATGTGGAATGCTGCCTAACATGTTCATCACATTCTTTTCTTTTGTATAGCATGGACATTTGGACTTGTAATGATTCAAAGCAATAGTCTAGTTTTAACATAATGACTTCAATACTCAAGCATGTCAACAAACAACCATGTCTATCAAAATATCAACACTAAATAAAGTTATCCCTAGCCCATCATGCTCAATCATTGATCCATTCATGAAACACACTCAAATATTAGCTATGCCCAATGCTCAAGTACGGTCATAGTGCCCCCTAGTTGGTGCTTATAAGAGAAGATGGAGACTCAAAGCAAAAAAAATTGCATAAAGTAAATAGATAGGCCCTTCGCAGAGGGAAGTAGGGATTTGTAGAGGTGCCAGAGCTCAAGTTTTAAAATTAAGAGAGAAAAATATTTTGGGTGTCATGCTTTTCCTGTCAACGAAAACGACAAAGTAGCTCACAATACTTTCCATGCTAGATATATCATAGGCGGTTCCCAAACAGAAAATAAAGTTTATTCCTTTTTCCACCAAACTTTCACTTTCCATGGCGGGCCGTATCCACGGTTGCCTTCCATACCAACACTTTCCAAGGAATTTATTATTTGACAACATAAAGTAATTTTTTTTCTTTTTCATTTCGGGAATGGGCATCCCTATTACCGCCGCACTCTCGTGCAATGGCAAGTGAATAAACACTCATCTTGAGAATAACACATCTAGCATGGAAAAATATTGGATACTCCCCACCGTTTCATGAGCGGTACGGGCACACAAAATAGAAAATTTATTTTGAAAATTTAGAGATGGCTCATACAAATTTGCTTGGAACAGCATGGAAATAACGCATATAGGTAGGTATGGTGGACTCATAAGGAAAAACTTGGTTTAAGGATTTTGGATGCACAAGTAGTATTTCTACTTAGTACAAGTGAAGGCTAGCAAATAGATTGGGAAGCAACCAAACCAAAAAACGAAAATTCACATAAGTGAGCATTGAACATAACTAACACCGAATAATGAACCACAAGTAGGATATAACTTCATTGCATAACTATTGACTTTCGTGCATGCATAGGGAATCACAAACCTTAACACCAATATTCCTACTAAGCATAATTACTCATCAACATGACTCACATATTACTATCATCGTGTTTCAAAACTATTACAAGGAATCAGGTTTAATTTGTCCAATGATCTTCATGAAAGTTTTTATTATATCCTCCTTGGATATCTATCACTTTGGGACTAGTTTTATATATTGCCATTGCTTTTTGGCAAGCTCAAACAAATTTAAGTGAAGCACATGAGCATAAAGATTTCATCTCTCAAAAAGGTATAAGTGAAGCATGAGAGGATTTCTTCAAAATTTACTAACTCTCAAATTAATCTAAGTGAAGCATGAGAGTATTTCTACAAAAGTTTCCAAGCACACCGTGCTCAAAAAGATATAAGTGAAGCACTAGAGCAATTCTATAGCTCAAAAAGTTTAAGTGAAGCACATAGAGCAATTCTAACAAATCATAGCATGATTGTGGCTCTCTAAATTAGGTGTGTACAGCAAGGATACCGAGGAAAAATTAACAAACAAAGCAAGCAAAGATACAAGACGCTCCAAGCAAAACACATGATATGTGACGAATAAAAATATAGCTCCAAGTAAAATACCGATGGTCGTTAGAAGAAAGAGGGGATGCCAGTCGGGGGCATCCCCAAGCTTAGTTGCTTGTTTCTCTTTGGATATATCTTGGGGTGCGGTAGCATCCCCAAGCTTAGGCTTTTGTTAGTCCTTATTCCTTCATCCATCGTGATCTCACCCAAAACTTGAAAACTTCAATCACACAAAACTCAACAAAATCTTCGTGAGATCCGTTAGTATAAGAAAGCAAATCACTACTTTAGGTACTGTTGCAAACCCATTCATATTTTGTTATTTCATTATACCTACTGTATTTTAACTTTACCATGGCTCATACCCCCCCAATACAAACCATAGATTCATCAAAACAAGCGCACAATGCAACGAAAATAGAATCTGTCTTAAACAGAACAGTCTGTAGTAATCTGTACTATACCGACACTTCTGTAACTCTACAAATTCTGAAAAATTAGGAAAACGTAAGGAATTTTTATAGAAACACTTTTTTAAAATTTCATATCAAGATCACGTTCCAGCAAAAAATGAAAATTCATATACTGGACGCAAAGTTTCTGTTTCAGATTCAGCATCACTTCTACTCATCCTATGAATCATCCTAAAGGTTCTACTTGGCACAAACACTAAATAAACCATAAAAACATAATCATAACAGAGGCATAATTGTGTCAACACACAAAAACAGAAAGGAAAAAGCAAAAAATTATTTATTCATTGGGTTGCCTCGCAACAAGCGCTATCGTTTTACGCCCCTAGCTAGGCATAATGGATAGATTCAAGTATTGTCATATTTGGTTTTGGATCCATAGGATGACCTCATGATTGATTAATATGGTGGCACAATTCTTGTTCTAGGGAAGTGTTCCATACCCTTTCTCAAGGGAAATTGAAAGCGAATATTGCCTTCTTTCATATCAATCACGGCACCTACAGTGCGTAAAAATGGTCTACCAAGTATAATGGGACAAGACGGATTGCAATCAATATCAAGCACAATATAATCAATGGGCACATAATTCCTATTTGCAAGAATAAGAACATCATTAATTCTTCCCAAAGGTTCTTTAATAGTAGAATCCGCCAAGTGCAAATTAAGAGAACATTCTTCAATATTGGTAAGACCAAGGACATCACATAGAGATTTCGGAATCGTGGAAACACTAGCACCCAAATCACATAAAGCAAAGCATTCATAATTTTTAATCTTGACCTTAATGGTAGGTTACCACTCATCATGTAATTTTCTAGGAATAGAAATCTCCAACTCCAACTTTTCTTCAAAAGATTTCATCATGTCATCAACTATATGTTTAGTAAAAGCTTTATTTTGCTCATAAGCATGGGGTGAATTCAACATAGATTGCAACAAAGAAATACACTCAATCAAATAGCAACTATCATAGTTAAAATCTTTGCAATCCAAGATAGTGGGCACATCACTAGTTAAAGTTGTGACCTCTTCAAACGCACTTTTATCAAAAATTTCATCAAGATTTTCACCCTCCAAATTATTGGGACGCCTTCTAGCTAAAGTTGACTCTACTTCAGTCCCTTCATTATCAATTTTAATATTACTAAACAAGGAATCAATAGAAGAAACACCAACCACTTTAAGATCTTCATCGTTTTTATAGCGGCAATCACTAGAAGACGATTTTTCTAAGATTTCTCTTTTAGCTCTAAGCATAGCGGTTCTTTTCTTACTTTAATCCATAGAGACATATAAAGCTTTAATAGATTCATCAATCTTAGGCACAAAAGCTTTCAACTTGAGATCTTCAACATCATGAGAAATTCTATCAATGCTTCTAAACATATCATCAATCTTATTCAGCTTTTCTTCTATCGTAGTATTGAAAGCCTTTTGTGCATTGATAAATTCTTTAATATTACTCTCAAGATCAGAGGTGTTCCTATTATTATTGTAAGAAGAATTACCATAGGAATGACCATAATTATTAGAGGAATTTCCAGGAAAAGGCCTAGGATTAAAATTACCTCTATAAGCAATGTTATTGAAATTGTTGCGCGAGACAAAATTCACATCTACGGATTCACTATTTTGCTCAATCAAAGTAGACAAAGGCACATCATTAAAATCAATAGGAGCATTTTTACTAGCAACCAATTTCAACAAAGCATCAACTTTATCACTCAAAGTACTAATTTCCTCTACCGAATTAACTTTTTTACTAGTAGGTGCTCTTTCGGTATGCCATTGAGAATAATTAGCCATGATATTATCTAGCAATTTAGTAGCTTCACCCAAAGTAATCTCCATAAAAGTACCACCCGTGATGGAATCTAAAAGATTTCTAGAGACAAAATTCAATCCCGCATAAAAATTTTGTATGATCATCCAAAGATTAAATCTATGAGTAGGACAATTTCTTAGCATCAACTTCATTCTTTCCCAAGATTGTGCAACATGTTCATACTCAAGTTGCTTAAAATTCATAATTTGTGTCCTAAGGGAAATAATTTTCGCGGGTGGAAAACACTTAGTGATAAAAGCGTCCTTACACTTATTCCAAGAATCGATATTATTGCGAGGCAAAGAGGAAAACCAAATTTTTGCACGATCCCGCAAGGAAAAAGGAAATAGTTTCAACTTCACAATATCATTGTCCACATCTTTTTTATTTTGCATATCACACAATTCAACGAACGTGTTTAGATGGGACGCGGCATCCTTATTAGGATTACCGGCAAATTGATCTTTCATGACAAGACTCAACAAAGCGGCATTAATATCACAAGACTCCGCACTAGTGGCGGGAGGAGCAATAGGCGTACTAATAAAATCATTGTTATTAGTATTGGAAAAATCACACAACTTGGTGTTCTCTTGAGTCATCACGACTACGCAAACAAGATTGCAAGCAAGGAAGAGATCCGGCAAGAAAAAGGGCAAACGAAAAAGAGGGCGAATAAAATGGTAAATTGGTGAAGTGGGGGAGAGGAAAACGAGAGGCAAATGGCAAATAATGTAATTGCAAGGAGATGAGATTTGTGATTAAGAACCTGGTAGATGATGGTGGAGTCCCCTCGGCGCCTACGATAGGCACGTAGAAGAGACCGCTTCCTCCCCGGAAACGGCGCCAGAAATTCCTTTGACGTGGCTTGGACTGCGTCGGTATTTCCCCAAAGAGGAAGCGGTGATGCAGCATAGCGACGGTAAGTATTTCCCTCAGTTATGAAACCAAGGTTATCGAACTAGTAGGAGGATCACCAACACCCAATAAGCAGCACCTGCACACAAACAACAAATACTTGCAACCCGACGCGAAAGAGAGGTTGTCAATCTCTGTACGGTAATAAGATAGATTAGGTAGTGATAGATAGGAGAGATAGATCTCTCAAGAACACAAATAAAAAGAGCAAATATGCAGCAATATATTTTTGGGTTTTTTGGTTTTGTAGATCTGAAAACAAAGATTGCAAAAACGTAGATCGGAAAGCAATATGATGGAAAAGTAGACCCGGGGGCCGTAGGGTTCACTAGTGGTTTATCTCATGAGTATAGAGCACGGTGGGTGAACAAATTACTGTTGGGCAATTGATAGAAAATTGAATAGTCATGACGATATCCAAGGCGAAGATCATTATATAGGCATCACGTCCAAGATAGATAGACCGACTCCTGCCTGCATCTACCTCTATTACTCCACACATCGACCGCTATCCAGCATGCATCTAGTGTACTAAGTTCATGGAAAAACAGAGTAATGCAATAAGAACGATGACATGATGTAGATGTTGGGGAACGTTGCATGGGAAACAAAAAATTTCCTACGCACACGCAAGATCTATCCATGGTGATGAGCATCTACGAGAGGGAGAGTGAATCTACATACCCTTGTAGATCGCTAAGTGGAAGCGTTAAGAAATGCGGTTGATGTAGTCGAACGTTTTCGCGATCCAAATGGCAAGCCGTCCCACGATCCCATCACGATCCGTCTCGCGATCCAATCACGATCCGTCCCGCGATCCAATCACGGTCCTTCCAATCTAGTGCCGAACGGACGGCACCTCCGCGTTCAGCACACGTACAGCTCGATGACGATCTCTGCCTTCTTGATCCAGCAAGAGGGAACGGAGAGGTAGATGAGTTCTCCGGCAGCACGACGGCGCAGCGGCGGTGGTGGTGGAACTATTCCAGTAGGGCTTCGCCTAAGCACTGCTGAAAACTAGAGGAATCGATCTATCGGGAGAGAGGGCTGCACCGTGGCCTTTTGGGTTGATGTGCTTTGGCCCTCTCTCCCTCTAGTATATATAGGAGGGAGGGGAGGGGCCGGCACCCCTAGGGCTGCCCCTAGGAGTCGGCCGAAGGAGGTGGAGGTGGAGGAGTCCACCTCCAATCCTACTCCTAGTAGGACTCCTTCCCTTCCCCTTTGGGCTTTCCTTTTCCCATAAGTCCAGCCGCATAGGCCCTCTTGGGCTGGCCGCCCAGCCCCCCAGGGGCTGGTGCGGCACCCTAAGGCCCATGTGACCCTCTTGGGGTGTGGTGGCCCCACTTGGTGGACCCCCGGAACCCATTCGTCACTCCCGGTATACTGCCGGAAATGTCCGAAACTTTTCCGGAGTTCAAACACCACCTTCCTATATATCAATCTTTACCTCCGGACCATTTCGGAGCTCGTCGTGACATCCGGGATCTCATCCGGGACTCCGAGCAACCTTTGGTCACCAACATACATAACCCTACTATACCAAAACGTCACCTAACCTTAAGTGTGCAGACCCTGTGGGTTCGAGAACTATGTAGACATGACCGAGACACCTCTACGGTCAATAACCAATAGCGGGACCTGGATGCCCATATTGGTTCCTACATATTCTACGAAGATCTTTATCGGTTAAACCTCTATGTCAAGGATTCAGTTAATCCCGTACGCTGTTCCCTTTGTTCTTCGGTATGTTACTTGCCCGAGATTAGATCGTCGGTATCTCTATACCTAGTTCAATCTCGTTACCGGCAAGTCTCTTTACTCGTTTCGTAATACAAGATCCCGTGGCTAACTCTTTAGTCACATTGCTTTCAAGGCTTATTGTAATGTTGTATTACCGAGTGGGCCCTGAGATACCTCTCCGTCATACGGAGTAACAAATCCCAGTCTCGATCCATGCCAGCTCAACAGACACCTTTGGAGATACCTGTAGAGCATCTTTATAGTCACCCAGTTACGTTGCGACGTTTGATACACACAAGGTATTCCTCCGGTGTCAGTGAGTTGCATGATCTCATGGTCATAGGAACAGATACTTGACATGCAGAAAACTATAGCAATAAACTAACACGATCATATGTTATGTTCATAGTTTGGGTCTTGTCCATCACATCATTCTCCTAATGACGTGATCCCGTTATCAAATGACATCTCATGTCTATGGCCAGGAAATCTTGACCATCTTTGATCAACGAGCTAGTCTACTAGAGGCATACTAGGGACACAGTGTTGTCTATGTACCCACACATGTATTTGAGTTTCCAATCAATACAATTATAGCATGGATAATAAACGATTATCATGAACAAGGAAATATAATAATAACCAATTTATTATTGCCTCTAGGGCATATTTCCAACAGTCTCCCACTTGTACTAGAGTCAATACTCTTGCTCACATCACCATGTGATTAACATTGTAATGAATCTAGCACCCAATGAGTTCTAGGGTTCGATCATGTTTTGCATGTGAGAGAGGTTCTAGTCAACGGTCTGCAACATTCAGATCCATGTGTTCTTTGCAAATCTATATGTCATACTGCAGATGCTACCACGCTCCACTTGGAGCTATTCCAAATGGCTGCCCCACTATACGTATCCGGATTGCTACTCATAGTCATCCGGATTGGTGTCAAAGCTTGCATTGACGCAACCCTTTACGACGAACTCTTTGTCACCTCCATAATCGAGGATCCTTTCCTTAGTCCTCTAGTTACTAAGTATAATTTTGACCGCTGTTCAGTGATCCACTCCTGTATCACTCTTGTACCCCTTGACAGACTCATGGCAAGGCACACACCAGGTGCGGTACACAGCATGTCATACTACATAGAGCCTATGGATAAGGCATAGGGGACAACCTGCGTCCTTTTTTCTTTCTTCTGCCGTGGTCGAGCTTTGAGTCTCACTCAACTCCACACCTTACAAATCAGGCAAGCACTCCTTCTTTGACTGATCCATTTTGAACTCCTTCAAAATCTTGTCAAGGCATGCACTCATTGAAAGTCTTATCAGGCGTTTTGATCTATCTCTATAGATCTTGATGCCCAATATTTAAGTAGCCTTTTATCCAGGTGTTCCTTTCAAAAACACCTTTCAAACAACCTTTTATGCCGTCCAGAAATTTCTACATCATTCCCGATCAACAATATGTCATCCACATATACTTATCAGAAATTCTATAGTGCTCCCACTCACTTTATTGTAAAATACAAGTTTCTCATAAACTTTGTATAGACCCAAAAACTTTGATGACCTCATCAAAGCATATATTCCAACTCCGAGATGCTTGCTCCAGTCCATAGAAGGATCGCTGGAGCTCACATACATTTTAGCATCCTTAGGACTGACAAAACTTTCTGGTTGTATCACATACAACCTTTCCTCACGGAAACCGTTAATGAAACTCAGTTTTGACATCCATCTGCCAGATTTCATAATCAAAAAATGCAGCAACTGCTAACATAATTCCAACAAACTTTAGCATCACTATGGGTGAGAAAGTCTCATCGTAGTCAACTCCTTGAACTTGTCGGAAACTACTTTGCGACAAGTCGAGCTTTATAAATGGTGACATTTACCATCAGCGTCTGTCTTCTTCTTCAAGGTCCATTTGTACTCAACGACCTGCCGTTCGACGGGCAAGTCTACCAAAGTCCATACTTGGTTTTCATACATGGATCCTATCTCGGATTTCATGGCTCCTAGCCATTTGTTGTAATCCGGGCCCACCATCGCTTCTTCATAGTCTGTAGGCTCATCGTTGTCTAACAAGAGGATTACCGTACCACTCAGGGTAGTACGTGTCCTTGTCGACCTACGAGATTCGGTAGTAACTTGATCCGAAGTTTCATGATCATCATCATTAGCTTCTTCTTCAATTTGATGTAGGCGCCGCAGAAACATCTTTCTGTGCCGTGCTACCATCCAACTGAAGTTACGGTTCAATAACCTCATCAAGTTCTACTTTTCCTCACACTCAATTCTTTCGAGAGAAACACTTTCTCGAGAAAGGACCCGTTTCAGCAACAAATACTTTGCGCATGGATCTGAGATAGAAGGTTTACCCAACTGTTACGTCAGGGTATTCTATGAAGATGCATTTGTCCGCTTTGGGTTCGAGCTCATCAGGTTGAAACCTTTTTTCACATTAGCGTCGCAGCCCCAAACATTAAGAAATGACAGCTTAGGTTTCTGCCAAACCAAAATTCATACGGTGTCATCTCAACGGACTTAGATGGTGCCCTATTTAAAGTGAATGTAGTTGTCTCTAATGCATAACCCCAAAACGATAGTGACAAATCGATAAGAGACATCATAGTACGCACCATATCCAATAGAGCACGACTACGACGTTCGGACACACCATCACACTATGGTGTTCCAGGTGGCGTGAGTTGTGAAACAACTTCCACATTGTCTTAAGTTGTATACCAAACTCGTAACTCAGATATTTACCTCCACGATCATATCGTAGACATTTTATCTTCTTGTCACGATGATCTCAAACCTCACTCTGAATTTGTTTGAACTTTTAAAACGTTTCAGACTTGTGTTTCATTAAGTAAATATCCCCATATCTACTCAAATCATCACTGAAGGTAAGAAAATAGCGATATCCACAGCATGCTTCAACATTCATTGGACTGCATACATCAACATGTATCATTTCCAATAAGTTTTTCACCCGCTCCGTCATTACGAAAACGGGGTCTTACTCATCTTGCCCATGAGGCATGGTCCGCATGTCTCAAGTGATTCAAAATCGAGTGAGTCCAAAAGATTCATCAGCATGGAGTTTCTTCATGCGCTTTACACCAATATGACCTTGGCAGCAGTGCCACAAGTAAGTGGTACTATCATTATTAACTTTGCATCTTTTGGCATCAATATTATGAACATGTGTATTACTACGATCGAGATTCAATAAACCATTCACATTGGATGCATGACCATTGAAGGTATTATTCATGTAAACAGAATAACCATTATTCTCTGACTTAAATGAATGACCGTATTGCAATAAACATGATCTAATCACGTTCATGCTCAACGCAAACACCAAATAACATTTATTTAGGTTCATCACTAATCCCGAAGGTAGAGAGAGCGTGCGATGGTGATCACATCAACCTTGGAAACACTTCCGACACACATCGTCACCTCACCCTTAGCTAGTCTCCGTTTATTCCGTAGCTTTTATTTCGAGTTACCAACTTTTAGCAACTGAACCGGTATCTAATACCCAGGTGCTACTAGGAGTACTAGTAAGGTACACATGAATAAAACGTATATCAAATATACTTTTGTTGATGTTGCCAGCCTTCTTATTTACCAAGTATCTAGGGTTATTCCTCTTCAGTGACCGCTCTCCTCATAATAGAAGCACTTAGTCTCGGGTTTGGGTTCAACCTTGAGTTTCTTCACTGGAGCAGCAACTGGCTTGCCATCCATGAAGATTCCCTCCTTGCCCTTGCCCTTCTCTAAACTAGTGGTTTTACTAACCATCAACACTTGATGCTCCTTCTTGATTTCTACCTTCGCGGTGTCAAACATCGCGAATAGCTCAGGGATCATTATTTCCATCCCTGGCATTTTATAGTTCATCACGAAGCTCTAGTAGCTTAGTGGCAGTGACTCGGAGAACTATATAAATCACCCGTTGTATGCGAACGTAGAGTCTATCACACCCGATCATCACGTGGTGTCTCGAAACGACAAACTTTCGCAACGGTGCACACTCGGGGAGAACACAGTTTTATCTTGAAATTTTAGTGAGGGATCACCTTATAATGTACCATCGTCCTAAGCAAAATAAGATGCATAAAAGGATTAACATCACATGCAAATCATAAGTGACATGATATAGCCATGAACTTGTGCTTTTGATCTCCATCTCCAAAGCACCGGCATGATCTCCATCGTCACCGGCATGACACCATGATCTCCATCATCTTGATCTCCATCAACGTGTCGCCATGAGGTTGTCGCACCAACTGTTGCTTCTACGACTATTGGTAACTCATAGCGATAAAGTAAAGCAAAATGGTGAAAATAAATTAAAGACAACCCTATGGCTCCTGCCGGTTGCCGTACTCATCGACATGCAAGTCGTGATATTCTATACAAAACACGATCATGTCATGCATCACATATATCTCATCATGTAATTGGCCATATCACCTCACAACATACCCTGCAAAAACAAGTTAGACGTCCTCTAATTGTTGTTGCATGTTTTACGTGGCTGCTACGGGTATCTAGCAAGAACGATTCTTACCTACGCAAAAACCACAACGGTGATACACAAATTGCTATTCAACCTTCTCAAGGACCGCCTTTGTCGAATCCAATCCAACTAGAGTAGGAGAGACAGACACCCGCCAGCCATCTTTATGCAACGAAGTTACATGTCAGTTGATGGAACCGGTCTCTCGTAAGCGTACGAGTAAGGTTGGTCTGGGCCGCTTCATCCCACAATACCGCTGAATCAAGAAAAGACCAAGGGAGGAAGCAATCTGAGCATCAACGCCCACAAACTCCTTTGTGTTCTACTCGTGATCTCATCTACGCATAGACCTAGCTCTGATACCACTGTTGGGGAACATTGCATGGGAAACAAAAAAATTCCTATGCACACGCAAGATCTATCCATGGTGATGAGCATGTATGAGAGGGAGAGTGAATCTACATACCCTTGTAGATCGCTAAGCGGAAGCGTTAAGAAACGCGGTTGATGTAGTCGAACGTCTTCACGATCCAAATCGCAAGCCGTCCCGCGATCCCATCACGATCCGTCTCGTGATCCAATCACGATCCGTCCCGCGATCCAATCACGGTCCTTCCAATCTAGTGCCGAACGGACGGCACCTCCGCGTTCAGCACACGTACAGCTCGATGACGATCTCCGCCCTTGATCCAGCAAGAGGGAATAGAGAGGTAGATGAGTTCTCCGGCAGCGCGACGGCGCGGCGGCGGTGATGGTGGAACTATTCCAGCAGGGCTGCGCCTAAGCACTGCTGAAAACTAGAGGAATCGATCTATCGGGAGAGAGGGCTGCACCGTGGCCTTTTGGGTTGAAGTGCTTTCGCCCTCTCTCCCTCTAGTATATATAGGAGGGAGGGAAGGGGCCGGCGCCCCTAGGGCTGCCCCTAGGAGTCGGCCGAAGGAGGTGGAGGTGGAGGAGTCCACCTCCAATCCTACTCCTAGTAGGACTCCTTCCCTTCCCCTTTAGGCTTTCCTTTTCCCACAAGTCCAGCCGCATAGGCCCTCTTGGGCTGGCCGCCCAGCCCACCAGGGGCTGGTGCGCCACCCTAAGGCCCATGTGACCCTCTTGGGGTGTGGTGGCCCCACTTGGTGGACCCCCAGAACCCATTCGTCACTCCCGGTACACTGCCGGAAATGCCCGAAACTTTTCCGGAGTTCAAACACCACCTTCCTATATATCAATCTTTACCTCCGGACCATTCCGGAGCTCCTCGTTACGTCCGGGATCTCATCCGGGACTCCGAACAACCTTCGGTCACCAACATACATAACTCTACTATGCCGAAACGTCACCTAACCTTAAGTGTGCAAACCCTGCGGGTTCGAGATATGTAGACATGACCGAGACACCTCTACGGTCAATAACCAATAGCGGGACCTGGATGCCCATATTGGTTCCTACATATTCTACGAAGATCTTTATTGGTTGAACCTCTATGTCAAGGATTCAGTTAATCCCGTACGCTGTTCCGTTTGTTCTCCGGTATGTTACTTGCCCGAGATTCGATCGTCGGTATCTCTATACCTAGTTCAATCTCGTTACCGGCAAGTCCCTTTACTTGTTCCGTAATACAAGATCCCGTGGCTAACTATTTAGTCACATTGCTTGCAAGGCTTATTGTGATGTTGTATTACCGAGTGGGCCCTGAGATACCTCTCCATCATACGGAGTAACAAATCCCAGTCTCGATCCATGCCAGCTCAACAGACACCTTTGGAGATACCTGTAGAGCATCTTTATAGTCACCCAGTTACGTTGCGACGTTTGATACACACAAGGTATTCCTCCGGTGTCAGTGAATTGTATGATCTCATGGTCATAGGAACAGATACTTGACATGCAGAAAACAATAGCAATAAACTGACACGATCATATGCTATGTTCATAGTTTGGGTCTTGTCCATCACATCATTCTCCTAATGATGTGATCCCGTTATCAAATGACATCTCATGTCTATGGCCAGGAAATCTTGACCATCTTTGATCAACGAGCTAGTCTACAAGAGGCATACTAGGGACAAAGTGTTGTCTATGTACCCACACATGTATTTGATTTTCCAATCAATACAATTATAGCATGGATAATAAAGGATTATCATGAACAAGGAAATATAATAATAACCAATTTATTATTGCCTCTAGGGCATATTTCCAACAGTAGACAAGATCTATTCATGTAGGAATAGACCCCATCTTGTTATCCTTAATAGCAACGATACATGCGTGTCTTGCTGCCCCTTCTGTCACTGGGAAAGAACACCACAAGATCGAACCCATCACAAAGCACCTCTTCCGATGGCAAGAAAAATCGATCTACTCGGCCTAACTAAACTAAAGATTCGAAGAATAAATACGATGCTATAAGCAATCATGCAGATAAGAGATCAAAGAAGACTCAAATAATATTCATGGATAGAAACTGATCATGAACTCAAAATTCATCGGAACCCAACAAACACATCCCAAAAGTTTACATCAAATAGATCTCCAAGAGACCATTGTATTGAGAATCATAAGAGAGAGAGAGAGAGAGAAAAAGCCATCTAGCTACTGCCTACAGACCCGTAGGTCTATGGTGGACTACTCACGCATCATCGGAGAGGCACCTATGAAGAAGATGAACCCCTCCGTGATGGTGTTTAGATTGGATCTCGCGGTTCTGGAACTTGCGGCGGCTGGAATTGTGTTTCGTTGACTCCCCTAGGGTTTTCCAAATATTTGAGAATTTATAGGCATCAGAGGCGGTGCGGAAGGGGGCCGAGGAGGGCACAACCCATCAGGGCGCGCCGGCCCCCCCTGGCGCGCCCTGGTGGGTTGTGCTCTCCACAGCCCACCTCTCCGGCAGTTATTTGGCCCACTGGGTGTCTTCTAGTCCAGAAAAAATCTCCAAAAAGTTTCGTCGCGATTGGACTCCGTTTGGTATTGATTTTCTGCGAAGTAAAAAACAAGCAAAAACAGCAACTAGCACTTTGGCACTATGTCAATAGGTTAGTCCCAAAAAATGATATAAAGTTGTTATAAAATGATTGTAAAACATCCAAGAATGATAATATAACAGCATGGAGCAAGCAAAAATTATAGATACGTTGGAGACGTATCAAGGCCCTAGTGACAAGCATTAAGCATGGCAAAGTCATAGCAACATCAATCTCAGAGCATAGTGGATACTAGGGATCAAGCCCTAACAAAACTAACTCGACTACATGATGAATCTCATCCAACTCCTCACCGACCAGCAATCCTACGAAGGAATTACTCACTCCCGATGGGGAGCATCATGGAATTGGCAATGGAGAAGGGTTGATGATGACGAAGACCAAAGATTCCCCTCTCCGGAGCCCCAAACGGGCTCCAGATCTGGCCTCCCGATGAAGAACAGGAGGTGGCAGCGGCTCCGTATCGTAAAACTCGATGAAACTTTCTCCCTGGTTTTTTTCTCCAAAAATAGGATTTTATAGTGTCGGAATGAGGGTCAGTGGGGCCACGAGGTGGGCACAACCCACCAGGGCGCGCCGGGGGGCTGGTTCGCCCTGGTGTATCGTGCCCAGCCAGGGCCCCCCCTCCGGTGGTTCTTGGCTCCAGTATTTTTTATTTATTCTAAAATAAATCTACAAAAAGTTTCATCCAGTTCCGAGAACTTTTATTTCTACACAAAAACAACACCATGGTAGTTCTACTGAAAATGGCGTCAGTCCGGGTTAGTTTCATTCAAAGCATGCAAATTAGAGTCCAAAACAAGGGTAAAAGTGTGAGGAAAAGTAGATACGACAGAGACGTATCACTATCTCATTCATAATTTCTTGGTATAAAGTAAAAGGGATAGCACTCACACTAGCACCCAAATCACATAAACCATGATAGCAATGATCTCCTATTTTGACTGAGACAACAGGCATGCCCACTACGGGTCTATGTTTATCTTTTTCATCGGGTTTAGCAATTCTAGCAGCTTCATCACAGAAGTAAATAACATGCCCATCCATATTTTCTACCAAGAGATCTTTAACCATAGCAACACTAGGTTCGACTTTAATTTGCTCAGGGGGTTTAGGTGCTCTAATATTACTCTTGCGAACCACAGCTGATACCTTAGCATGTTCCTTTATCCTAACAGGGAAAGGAGGTTTTTCAATATAAGCGGTAGGCACAACTGGATCAACATTGTAAATGATAGTTTCATCTTCCGCTATGACCGGTTCTTTAATTTCTTCTTTATTAGGGTGATGATATTTAAACCACTTCTCTTTAGGGAGATGAACATGAGTAGCAAAGGCTTCACAGAAAGAGGCTACTATCTCAGAGTCAAGTCCATATTTAGTGGTAAACTTGTGAAAAGCATTGGTATTCATAAAAGATTTAACACAATCAAACTTAAGCTTTATACTTGACTCATTACCTTCATCGAGTTCCCAATCTTCAGAGTTGCGTTTAATTCTTTCTAAGAGATCCCACTTGAATTCAATAGTCTTCTTCATAAAAGAACCAGCACAAGAAGTATCGAGCATGGATTGATCATTATGAGAAAGCCGAGAATAAAAATTCTGAATAATAACTTCTCTCGGTATATCATGATTGGGGCATGAATATAACATTGACTTAAGCCTCCCCCAAGCTAGAGCGATGCTTTCTCCTTCACGAGGCCAAAAATTATACATATAATTCCGATCACGATGAACTAGATGCATGGGATAAAACTTTTGATAGAATTCCAATTGCAATCGATTCCAGTTCCATAATCCAAGATCATCACATAGCCTATACCATGTCAAAACTTTTCCCTTCAAAGATAAAGGGAAAACCTTCTTCTTAGCTTCATATCCGGGTAGACCTGCAAGCTTAAATAATCCACAAATTTCGTTCACACATAAGAGGTGCATATCACGATGTTCAGTTCCATCTCCTGCATAAGGTTTAGCAAGCAGTTATTCTACCATACCCGAAGGAATTTCATAACCAATATTTTCAGTAGTTGCAGTAGGTTGAGGGCAACTAATTGTGGTTCCGGTCGAGGTGAAGATACCCCGAACAAACCCCTCAAAGGATTTTTTTTCCATAGTAGCAAGTAACAATAAATTTCAGCACGTAGTATAAGTTTTTCCTTACCGATTTCCACTTACCAAGAGCGCTTCACTCCCCGGCAACGGCGCCAGAATAGAGTCTTGATGACCCACAAGTATAGGGGATCAATCGTAGTCCTTTCGATAAGTAAGAGCGTCAAACCCAACGAGGAGCAGAAGGAAATGACAAGCGGTTTTCAGCAAGGTAATTTCTGCAAGCACTAAAATTGTAGGTAATAGATAGTTTGATAGCAAGATAATTGGTAATGAGCAGGTAATGGTAACGGTAAATAAGGTGCAGCAAGGTAGCAATCCTTTTGTGGCAAAGGACAGGCCAGAACAGTCTCTAGTAATAGGCAAAGTGTTCTTGAGGGTACACGGGAATTTTATTTAGTCACTTTTATCATGTTGGTTTGATTTGTGTTCGCTACTTTGATAATTTCATATGTGGGAGGACCGGTGCTTGGGTGCTGTTCTTACTTGAACAACCTCCCACTTATGATTAAGCCCCTCGCAAGCATCCGCAACTACGAGAAAAGTATTAAGATAAAATCTAACCATAGCATTAAACGTTTGGATCCAAATCAGCCCCTTACGAAGTAGCGCATAAACTAGGGTTTAAGCTTCTGTCACTCTAGCAACCCATCATCTAATAACTACTCCACAATGCATTCCCTTAGGCCCAGGGATGGTGAAGTGTCATGTAGTCGACGTTCACATGACACCACTAAGGGAATCACAACATACATATCATCAAAATATCAAACACATATCAGATTCACATGATTACTTGCAACATGACTTTTCCCGTGACCTCAAGAACAAAGGTAAATACTCACAAATAATATTCATGATCAAGATCAGAGGGGTATTGAATAGCATAATGGATCTGAACATATAATCTTCCACCAAATAAATCATATAGTAATCAACTACAAGATGTAATCAACACTACTAGTCACCCACAGGTACCAATCAGAGGTTCCGGTACAAAGATTGAACACAAGAGATGATCTAGGGTTTGAGAGGAGATGGTGCTGTTGAAGATGTTGATGAAGATTGGCCTCCCAAAGATGAGAGGGGTGTTGGTGATGACGATGGCTTCGATTTCCCCCTCCGGGAGGGAAGTTCCCCCGGCGGAATCGCTCCGCCGGAGGGCAAAAGTGCTCCCAAAAGTCCTCTCTCTATTTTTTCTAGGTCAAAAGACCTTATATACCAGAAGATGGGCACCGGAGGTGGGCCGAGGAGGGCACAACCCACCAAGGCGTGCCTGGGGGGCCTGGCGCGCCCTGGTGTCTTGTGCCCACCAGGGTGGCCCCCTCCGATAGTTCTTTGCTCCAGTATTTTTTATTAAATCCAAAAATATTCTCCGTAAAGTTTCAGCTTCATTGGAGATGTGCAGAATTGGTATCTCTGATGTGCTTTTTCAGGTCCAGAATTCTAGCTGCCGGTATTCTCCCTCTTTGTGTAAACCTTGCATATTGTGAGAGAAAAGGCATTAGAATCACTCCTTATAGTATTATTATTCAACAAAACATAATAAATAACAGTAGGAAATCATGATGCAAAATGGACGTATCACACCACCAGGCAGTTACGTGCTCCACGACGGAATCACGCGCTGCAAAAACTGTCATCCGGACGTGCCGGTTTTCCAGGACGTCCGACCCCAATTATACCCGCGGCCATTAATGATAGTCTCTTCACCCTTTCGTTCGCGCCCCACAACACAATAAGCACACCCCGACGACACATATAGTGAGGATATTCAGTGGCGCTCGAATGGAGTACGGCGTGTATCCTGTGGACACCCACTATAGGAAGACGGACCTCACGATGGTGTACACCGACAATCAGGTCGTGGTGGAGGACTCTATCAACACTATGGCACGGTTGCTTGTTATGGATGACAAGTATAAAGTGGTCAGCTTCGACCTCACATACACTGGCGGTCGTGCCAGGCATGATCAGAAGGTTGTCATCGCCCAGTTTTGCATGCGCCATCACATCCTCCCCTACCACTACTGCTTGGTGACAATGCCTTGCGAGCGTTTCACAAGGTTTGTCAACAACCCCGACTACAGGTTCGCTACGGTGGACACCACCAACGATGAAAAGGTGCTCAAGACTTCGGGCTTGGCCTGCCAGAAGCTTGTCGACATCAACGGCCACTACACGGTTTGGGGCAGCAAGAAGGACAAGAACTCCCTGGTTGACCTCACGGGGGCCATCATCGACCCCTACTACATAGACATGAGGGCTAGGTCCGGGGAGGACAAGGCGCTCTGGCACAAGGCCTGGGTGAAGAGACTGGATGAATATCACCTCCAGACCGCGGCCAACGAAGCGCACGTATGCTACGAGATGTTCAAGCGGATCATTGACATGAGGAAGTGCCTCCTACCTGAAGATGACAAGGGATCGAGCCACAAGCAGAGCGGTGGCGGCAAGCGTCACAGGAAGTAGATGATTTGATGATCATTTCTCATAGTTTATTATGCATGTAATAGTTTATTGAGGTGTGCGCCAATGTTATGTGTAATCACTTACGTATTTGGATGCTTAATTAGGTTATGTAATCATGTTGTTATGTGTGTAATTGTTTATTGAGGTGTGCCAATGTTGTGTGTGTAGTAACTTATGTATCTCGATGTTTAATTTGGTTATGCAATCATGTTCTTCGTTTGTGTTATTTTGGCTCATCGCACACAGTTCATCTGAGTTATCTGTATGTTGTTTATCACACACATCTTGATCCGTGCAACTGTTTGTGTAAAAATTGGCTCATCGCAAACAGTTCATCCGGGCAACGTGTTTGTCGTCTATCGCACACATCTTGATCTGGGAAATCGTTAGTGTTATTTTATGTCATGGCAAACAGTTCATCCGGGTGACATGTATGTCGTCTATCGCACACATAATCATCTGGATAATTGTTTGTGTTCCATTGGATCAGCGCAAACAGTTTATCCAGGTGAACTGTATGTCGTACATCGTGCACATCTGTATTTAGTTAACCTTGTGCGTTATTCTGGATCATCGCAAGCAGTTCGTCTGGAACAACTGTCTGCCATAGATCGCACACGCAACTCTTTTCTGAATCGTATTTGATGGATCCGCCATTGCACACAGTTCGTGCTATTGGCGACGGACCTTGAACTATACCGTTTACGATTTATGCATCGCACACAGTTTGGTCGAAGGGTCTCTGATTGATGTGTCGTCTTAGGACCTTCCTGCAGTAGCCTCAGGGGCTACTGAGGATGTCCTGGACTAGGGGGTACCAGCCCGAAGTGATCGGTTTGTGTGGGACGAACTAGGGGCGTGTGAAGGCACCGCTTGAAGAATTGTGGGAGCGTCAAGACTTGCTCGTGTGAAGAAGGGAAACCTCCGAAGACTTGGCGTGTACCCCCAAGGATGGCTCTATATTCGGCATGTCTACAACCGACCTAAAGATGTAATTAATCTAGCTCCCCCTGGGTACCTATGTAAGCCCAGATGTTCAGTCCGTAGAGGGACAATTTATTCACCATAGGGTTTAGAGCTTACACAACGATCTCGAGGTAGATCATCAACCTGAACTCGATACCCCATCATTAATACAATCAAAGCAGGACGTAGGGTTTTACCTTTTCGAGAGGGCCCGAACCTGGGTAAAACATTGTCTCCCTACTCTCCCTGTTACCATTGTTCCTAGATCCACAACTCGGGACCCCCTACCCGAGATTTGCCGGTTTTAGCACTGACAGGGGGAGAGGGCGAGAGATTTAGAGGGAGAGATAACCTAGTCCGACTGGACAGGGCCACATGACGGCATTAGTAGCTGCCGTCTTCCCACAGCCACATGTACCTGACGAGTGTGCCATAACTGTCATAATCTCGATCATTTTGACCAAGCGATTCACCAGTGTTTTTGGTGAAAATTAGGGGCAAAATCCATGCATTTTGAAATGATCATGTAATATGGTGGTTTTAAACACTAACCCCAAATGTGATGGTTCTATGCTATTAACCAAGCCTTCAATAGAGTAGAAGTCGTCTTTTCGTGAGGAAGCACAACATTCCTGATTGCTAAAGAGTCCAATAGATAGCCACTACCCCAGTAGGATATGGAAAGAAAGCTTCCTATCGATACGAAGGGGTGAATTTTTTGATTCCATCTAAATTGTGGACCAAACAGCTCGAGTAATCCTGAACTAACAAAAAGAGATGTTTAATCGGTTCATCCAAATGAAAAAAATACACAACCTTTACTTCTTTGATGGTTCGATATATTTTTTGCCTTTTTAAGATCATGGTCCATGAAGAGCATAGTCATCAGCATGAGAAGAGATATGCCATCATTTATTAGGTGTGGTACACCCCTATCCATAAGAACATCAAATTTGTATTCCAAATTCATGTTTTTCCCTACAAATACTTCTTGAGATTGACGAAGTCCTACATGCGCCTCATAGTTGACAGGAACATCGTCTCCCCCTGAATGATATCGCCTGAAGGCCTGAAATAAATCATATGAATTCGAGCAGTAGTGCCAAGCCTAGGACTTGAGCTATAGTGGGCTGGTTCCACCACAAAGAATCTAACCACGTAGACTACACTTAGGCCCCCTTTGTTTGGCCTACAGATTCCTAAGAATCAGGTGTGGCTTGGATTCCTAGAATCGGCTGGGACTATAGATTTTGAAAATCAGAAGTTGGCTGTTTGTTTTCCCAGCTTTTGGAAAATCTGAAGTCTTGGGAAATGTCTGTATCGCCCTTGAATGTCCTGGTCAATCAGATTTTGATACAGGAGGCGGCGTAGGAGGAAGCTCGTGGCGGCGAGAGGTTGGTGAAGCTGGACCAGGCCATGGAAGGGCGCGGCAAGCATGAAGCTCACCACCGACGAGGGCGGTGCAGGAGGAGACGGTTGACGAGGCTCTGTGGGAGGATGGCGACCCGTTCTCATCCGACGGAGGCACGGTGCCGGCTTCCACGGAGGCCCAGAGCCCCAGATGATGGCTAAGACGGCCGCCGCTGCTCTCGCGGTCGTGGGCTTCAGCATTTCGACAACAACGCCATGGCCCATGGCTACCGACGGGGTATGTTTGGGGAGTTGCTACAACTCGCAGAGGTCTCGGAGTACGGCGGCACAGGAGGCCCTTGGATTAGGCGGGAGAGATGAGAGGAGTGACCAATCATGGGAGGAGGACGCGGTGAGCAACGACGGCGGGTGGGGTGAGATCGGCGGCGGCTGGGGGATAGCTTTGGGGAGATGAGAGATGTGTGCCTGCGGTGGCAATTTCATTGTAATATTGACCGGAAACAATGGCGAGGGTTGAAAACGAACCGTTTTCTTTTGCGGTAGGGTGCAGAATCGCCAGAATCACCGATATCGCAGCTTCCGGCTTGGCTTGCCTCCTAGTGCATTTTCTAAAATCGATTCTAGGAAGCTATTTAAGAATCTGAGCTGTTTGTTTGAGATTTCGATTTTAGAAGACCCAGAATCTGTGAATCAGTAGTTGGAGCGCAAACAAAGGCCACCTTAGTTCACATAAATTCCAATAAGTATGTACGGTAATTATTAAGCAATTACCAATCAATCTTTATTAAGAAGTACACGGATAAAGAGATAAAAAATATGGCTCGCCTAAATTTTTTTGGGAGTACCAAATTATACCGGTTAAACAAAAATATGTAAACTTAGTATAAAGTTGAGATATTTATTTTAGGCCGGAGGGAGTATACGTCTTACTCAACTAAGATTTTTTTATGTCTAGCCGATCTAAAAATGTTGGACTCTTATTCTGCACTTAATCTGGCACGGCGCATATAGTAGCTTTTTTGCTTGGACGCTCGTGCTTGACTTGTCAAAGACTACACTAGCAACAAGGACAGATAAGTGTAGTTTGCGTCGGAACGCGCGCGCGAGGTTGGTCTTGAATCCGTCCGTTCGAAGACTCGCTGTGCACGTCGTAGCCCGATGACCTGCTGACGCGTTCTGGAAAGGGAATAGAAAGGATCGAGCTCATGGCTGGATGAAACGACTGCAATTTGGGGCACGCACCTTGGAGCTTACGGCACATGCCGGTATCATCGGTGTTATTAGCGCTTGTGTTTTTGTTGCCAACTCGTTGATTAGTGCACGTAGTCTACATCCGGTAGTAACTTCTAAGAAGAACCGTCCAAATTCTCACTTTTTGTAGAACCTGGGATGGCATATTTAAGCTTGATTGTGCTATAAATCTTAATCTGGAGAAACAAAAACAAGCAATCTCCCCTTTGCTACATGTACATTGGACAAAAGTGTTACTGTTTATATGACATTGTTGTAAGTATATGTAAGTGTGTATGCTAATAGTACATACGAAAGGCTACACAATGTCGTCCCTAATTCGTACAAGATATGCAGACAGAAGCAATGACACATACACAGAGTTCCTGCTCCCGAGCTCATTTGAGCTCGATGAACAGTAAAATCGAAAAAAAATCGAAAAACATTCAAAAAATTCTGAATTTTTTTTGTGACAAACATTGATAAAAGTTTTAAGTGCGTGCAAAAATTCGGCACGAAATAACATACATATAAGGCTTGGCAAAAAAAACAAAATCGATACTCTGAAGGCGCTTTCAGAGTATCGATTTTGTTTTTTTTTGCCACACCTTATAGCAATGTTCTTTCATGCCAAATTTTTGCACACTCTTAAAACTTTTGTCTATGTTGATCTCAAAAAAATTCAGATTTTTTTTTGACTTTTTGTGATTTTTTTTCGAATTACTGTACATCAAGCTCATTTGAGCTCACGAGTAGAAGAACACTTTCGCAATCACATGATGTCTGTCTTAATTCGTGTGAACATAGGACCCTTGACATTACCCTTCGAAGTGCCCACCAGGACATCAAGTCTCTCTCCAGTGGCCAGTAGTCTATTCACGACAGATGTATAGTACTAGCTCTAATAGTAGTTTTATTCTTGTCACTTCCCATGCGTGTTTAGGGCCTGTTTGCATCCTTTATAACACTGTCCTCTATAATACCAAACTTCCTAGTTTTTAAAAGCCCACATTTAATTAAGGTTTCCAATTAAAATTGGGTCACCCGATTTCGATCGGGTCAATAATTTCTCAAACATCTGTCAGTCAATTCTTTTATACTATACACTATGCTTTCTAATTTTTAAAGCCTCATAATTAATTGAGGTATTCAATTAAAAATTGTGTCATTTGATTTTGACCGAGTCAACAATTTCTCAAATTCTCCCATTCCATTCTTTTAATTTACTATGTTTTCTAATTTTGAAGTTCGTTAATTCAATTGAGGTATTCAATTTTGGATTTGGTTTACGATTTTGACACGACCAATAATTTTTAAAATTGATCTGCAGCAACCGGCTTAGAAACATGTCAAACCCGTGCACCCTCCCACCACCTAGAAAAAAGAAGCGTCACCATGTGATATTGTAGCACCAGTAAAATACATACGACCAATGAAACAAAAATTTCCCCACAAAATATAGGTTGGTTACCAGATAATACATAATCACAACACGAAAGGACCACCAAATCAACGCATTATAAATAAAAACAAAACACACTCTATAATCTCCCCCACCCGCCAACTAAATATTCCACCGGTTCCAAAACATAAGGGGGATTAGTTTTTAGAAAACCAAATTTCTTTAACTTTCACCAAGTTTAGAGACAATATATCGACATCCACTATATAAAACAAAGAAAATATGAAAATTCATTTCATGACGAATCTAGACATATTGTTTTGATATTATGAATTTTGATATATGTCTCTACAAATTCTATAAAACTTAAAAGGCATGACTTTCAAAAAAGTAATACATCTTACATTTTAAAATGAAGTTATTCTTTAAGAAACCAACAACACCAACGGCGCAACAAAGCACGCCCAACCCTTCTGGTGCTCCCTAGTTTTAAAGAATCCAAATTTAATTGAGGTCTCCAATTGGAATTGCATCTCGCGATTTTGACTGGTCAATAATTTTCCAAAGCTCTTCATTCAATTCTTTTATAATATACACTATGCTCTCTAATTTTTGAAGGTCTCACAATTAGCGAGGTCTCCATTTTAAAATTGGGTCACCCAATTTTGACCGAGTCAACAATTTCTGAAGGAGCTCTTCCATTTAATTCTTTTAATTCTATATGTTCCCTAATTTGAAGCTTTTTTTCATTCAATTGAGGTATTTGATATTGTATTTGGTTTACGATTTTGACCGGACCAACAAGTTTTCAAATCTATCAAAAACTGGCCTATAAAAACATATCAGTCCCGAGCACCTTCCCACCATCTAGAAAAAAGAAGTATTACCATGTGATATTGTAGCACCAATATAATACATGCAGCCACCGCCGCAAAAAAATTCGCACATAAATATATGTTGGTTAGCGCATAACACAGAACCACACCACAAAATGCTAATGAAGTCACCACATTATAAATAAAAATAAAACACACTCCATCATCTCCCCCACTCGTCAAACTAAATATCGCAACAGTTCCAAAATATAAGGGGTACTAGTGTTTTGGAAAGTCAATTTTTTTAACTTCGACCAAATTCGGAGGAAAATTTACTGACGTCTGCATATTCATTTCATGATGAATCTAATCATACCGGTTTAATATTATGAATTTTGATATATTTCTCTATAAATTTGATCGAACTTAAAAGGTTTGACTTTTCAAAAAATTAATACACCTTATATTTTGAAACAGAATTAGTAATGTTTTTTAAGAATCCCAACAACACCAACGGTGCAGCAAAGCACACCCAACCCTTCTAGTTACTACCAAACCTGACCTTGCCAGAAAATTGGCCGGCTCATGCAATTTGGTAGCTGTTTGGATAGGCACCAAAATAATTGGCTTGCCCAACAACCTTCCAGTAATTTGTGCCAACGCACGAACGAGAGGAGGGCGTGAAAATGCTGCGCCAAAATTTTGGCGCCATGACTCTGATTGTTATGGCCGCCCTTCATGGTGCATGCATTTTAACATAAGTCAATTTTTTTGTAACAAATCAACGACGTTTTTAGTTTGACGGGTGAACCCTAGATCCCCCTCTCCTTCAGCCCGCCTCCCTGTCGGTCTCCCCTCCCGCCGCCGGCCCCGTGGTCCGCCGGGCTCTTCCCGTGCGGCGCTGGCGGCGGCGGGCCATTCTTTCCCTGCGCGCGTGTATCGGGGCGCGGGCCCCCCTAATGGCGGCGTTGCTCGACGGGGGGATCCCATGGGCCTCGGGCGCCCTTGATGTAGCGGCGTGGCCATTTGCCGTGGGGCAGCATGGTGATGCGGTGGCTGGCGGCGCCCGCTCGGCCCAGATTTTGGCCCTTTTGGGCCCCTTCTGGGTTGGGGCGAGCTGGTGGTTCAGCGCGTGGCGATGTGGCTCCCCGGTGGTGGTGGCGAGGTGATGATGGTCTGTGGGTGGTGGTGGCTTCGTCGGTCTACATGCAACAACGGGGTGGCAGGGGCCCATTTGGGCTTGGCCGGGCCAGCAGGGACCTGGTAGGTCCCTGTTGTCGCGTCCGGTCTGCTCCGTGACGGCGGTGGAGGACGTTTCCTCCTGTCGGCTGAGTTACGGATGCCCCTGAGCCCGGTGTCTCCTCACCCTCCCTCCAGGTCTCGTGTCGGTGCCTCAGTGAGACAGCGAAGTTGGTTAGGTGACCGTGGTGGCACAGGCTGGTGGGCGGTAGGTTGGGTGGCTCACTATGTATCGTCTGGGGTGGTGGTGGTTGTTTTGGGTCGGGAGAAATCCCTGGCGGCTTCTCCGGCACCGATGCGGTACGCTTGTGGGTGCCATTGAACCTTCCTGAAGGGCGTCGGGTATACCCCTTCCCCGCCGCCCTCTGCGTACCGGGGGAAAACTTGGGACTTCTCCGGGCAGCAGCGGCGTCGTTGTTGCATTCCTTCTTTAAGTTGTTGCTCGATTCACAACGATTCAGAGTGCTACGAGCGCGCATGAACTTCTCCGGAGGGTGCGCGATGCATCATTGCTACCCACCACTACCTCCATGCCTAATCCACCTAAATGGCACTGTTGAGACAGGGAAGTGGTGGTTGCAGTGCCTACCTCTCCATCAACCTCTAGCTAGAAGCCCTGACACCATCACCACTGTTTTCCACATGTCCCTCTTGCCAATGCACAACTCCAAAAATGATGCCCTCGAGGATGGAGATGATGTAAACACGCCGTCATCGTCCGGTCACACACATATAGGGTTTTGCCGAAACTGCTTCGATGGAGGGCCATGATCATCACCTGGACGATGCCATCAAGAAGGGAGCACACAAGAGCATTGTCATCGTCAGCTCCGGCCATGACGAGAGACAAGGCTTTTGCCTGAATCAACCTTGCATGTCTCACAGCATGCACATGCCCGCATATCTTTGAACTAAAGGACCGCCCTCGCGTCGCTCCTTGGGGCCGCTCGGGTGGAAACCCTAGCCGCCGGCAGCATCCCTCGTCCTTAGCTTGCTGCCGCCGGCACTTATCACCAAGCAAAGCCTGCCGGTGGCTGGTGGCGGTGGGTCTTCCCTCGCGCGATCTAGCTTGGCGTGACTCCTTGTGGATGCGTGTGTTGGTCAAGCGTGGTTGTGCTACATGATACATCTCCAACGTATCTATAATTTTTGATCTCCAACGTATCTATAATTTTTGATTGTTCCATGCTGATATATTATCATTCTAGGATACTTTTCGGGTCTTTATTTATCAATTTATAATATTTTTGAGCACTAACCTATTGACCCAATGCCAGTTGCTGTTTTCTTCATGTTTTTCACTTTTTAGGTTTACAGTACCAAACGAAGTCCAATTGCCATGAAACTTTTTGATGATTTTTTATGGACCAAAAGAATACCTCGGAACTTCGGGAGGAGACCGGAGCCCGCACGAGGGCACCAACACACAACAAGGCGCGCCCTGGGGGGGCGCCCTGATGTGTGCTGGCCCCTCGGTCGTCTCCCAACACCCCTCTCTCACCTATAAATTCTCTAATATTGCAAAAACCCTAGAGATAGTCCCGAAACTCTTATTACGCTGCCGCAAGTCTCTATTTCGTCGCGATGCCATCTGGAGCTCCGTTCCGGCACCCTGTCGGAGGGGGGATCGATCACGGAGGGCCTCTTCATCAACCTTGCCGCCCTCATGAAGATGTGTGAGTAGTTCACCACAGACCTACGGGTCCATACACTACTGCAGGATGCTGCTAACATGACACATCAATCAGAGACCCTTCGACGAAACTGTGTGCGATGCATGAATCGCAAACGGTATAGTTTAAGCTCCATCGCTAATGGCACGAACTGTGTGCGAAGGCGGATCCATCAAATACGATTCAGAAAGTTGTTGCGTGTGCGATCTACGACAGACAGTTTGTTCTTATGAACCGTTTGTGATTAGCAAAGATAACAGAAACGGTTACACAGATCCAGATGTGTGCGATAGTGGGCACACAGTTCATCACTACAAACTGTGTGCGATAATATAGCAGAACACAAACGATTTAGTATAACAAGATGTGTGCGATATAGGGCACACAGTTCACTACATAAACTGTGTGCGATGATATAGCAGAACACAAACGATTCAGCATAACAAGATGTGTGTGATAGAGGGCAAACAGGTCAGTAATCACAATCGTGTGCGAACACAAGAAATAACACAAACGATTCGTGTTAATAACTTGTGTGTGTTGTGGGCAAACGGTTGCTGGTATACAATTTGTCAACGATTGATGAAATCATCACCAACGGGTTTCGTAGTTTTGTCCGTGTGTACTGTGATTTGCTCTGACATCTATGCTGCCTACACAAACGGTAGCACAGATCAAGATGTGTGCGACAGACGGCATACCGTGCGCTCGGATGAAATGTGCGAGCCAAAATAACACAAACAATTGGGCGTAACAAGATGTGTGTGATGCCCAGCAAACAGGTCAGTAATCTAAATTGTGTGGAAAGACATAAAATAACACAGACGATTCGTGGTAATAAGCACCCGATTCAGAAAGTGATAGCACAAATTTTCGGTCGCACTCCTACATAATCGACTAAAGAACATAATAGCGACATTACATATCAGCAAGGTTCAGAAAACAGCAAAATGGAAACAGCTACTCGTTGTCGTTGTTGCGGGGCTGGCCTGTTGGTTCGCCAATGTAGAAATAGCTTCTGCACTCATGCAACATCCTCTCTATGGAAGTAGGATCCGCTTTCGGGTCGGCGATGACCATATTCTTGAACGCTTCATAGGCCCGGACTTTTCTCTGCTCATACCCCATCACGGTAGCACCGGTCTCATGGAAAATCCTGTCCACGGCCAAATGCCTGCGTACGGCCCACTTACGACGGAGATATTCAAAGCGGTCGTAAACAACATAGACAAGAGTTGTGCGTTGTGCTAGAGCGGTAGGAGACTACAGTAAGGAGGCTGCTGCCCTTATCGAGGCCAAATCCACGCGAGCCGGCAAGGCAACGGCGAACTGGTCGGCGAATGATGCCCTTTCGAAGGCCATAGCCGCGCGTTCCGCGTACAGAACCGCGCTTGCCCGCAACCGATCTGATGTAACCTTCATCTCTTCCGCTATTGCCGCCAAGGCCTCCGGACCCTCAGCAGCACGTACCGCCGCCAAGGCCTTCGGACCCTCAGCAGCGCGTACCTGCCTCAACCGCGTGCTCGTCCGCAGCGGGGTCCTCTGCGCAGATGACATGTCTAATGTTGAGGATTTTGTGGAGGCGAGGACAGTGGGGAGAAGAAGGACAGATTTGGGGGGTGCGAGAGGGGAAAGAGACGGTGGAGAGCGAAGAGTGGTGATATTTATTTATGACCCTATACACGATTGCAGACACTTGCTATATGTGTTCCGTGTGCGATTATGTGTGCACGGAAAAGAACTCAAAGACTGTGAAAATGCTTCCCGCGCAAGCGCACGCACCAGCCATAGCGGTAAATTATAAAATGATAAAATCTCCAACCCCCTTGGCAGCAGCTAGCTATAAATAACCACAGCCATGGCCAGCGGTAGCGAGTCAATGATCCCCTGGCTAGTTGCCATACA
This sequence comes from Elymus sibiricus, assembly GCA_039707655.1. NCBI lineage: Eukaryota > Viridiplantae > Streptophyta > Magnoliopsida > Poales > Poaceae > Elymus > Elymus sibiricus. The sequence continues at coordinate 413,253,426 of CM077667.1, forward strand.
CACCATCAAACCCCTAATGGCCGACGACAGGATGGAGTTGGGCGACGGCAGAATCGAGGCTGCGTGCACGATGGTCGGCTTGAGGATCGACGGCCATGCCGCTACCTCTCCCGACGATAGCCAGAGGAGGCAGGAATCACGACATGAGCAAGCCAAGAAGTTAGCCAGGGTCGTCTTGAAAGCAGCTAGCGATCGCCAGCGGGCGATATTGCGGGCTCGGCGCAGAGTGCGCCAGATGGTGCGGTCGGCGGAGCAGGAACCGCGACGCCGCAAGGACAACTGCGTCAGTGGCTGCCGCACGAGGCGCAGGCTTATGTCCTAGATGGAGGAGGACGCAGCTCCGGACGCTGGGGGAGGACTTGCGGCTGCTGCTGCAGAATTGGCGATGGTCAGGGTCTTGTCGGCCGCCGTCGTCGAGGCTGACCCTTCCTCGGTCGATCAAGGTGTAGGTCATCGACTTGGTGACCTCCTGTCTGTTGGAAATATGCCCTAGAGGCAATAATAAATTGTCTATTATTCTATTTCCTTGTTCATGATAATCGTTTATTATCCATGCTACAATTGTATTGATTGGAAACTCAAATACATGTGTGGATACATAGACAACAAAGTGTCCCTAGTAAGCCTCTACTAGACTAGCTCGTTGATCAAAGATGGTTAAGGTTTCCTAGCCATAGACATGAGATGTCATTTGATAACGGGATCACATCATTAGGAGACTGATGTGATGGACAAGACCCAAACTATGAACGTAGCATATGATCATGTCAGTTTATTGCTATTGTTTTCTGCATGTCAAGTATGTATTCCTATGACCATGAGATCATGCAACTCACTGACACCGGAGGAATACCTTGTGTGTATCAAACGTCGCAACATAACTGGGTGACTATAAAGATGCTCTACAGGTATCTTTGAAGGTGTCCATTGAGCTGGCATGGATCGAGACTGGGATTTGTTACTCCGTATGACGGAGAGGTATCTCGGGGCCCACTCGGTAATACAACATCACAATAAGCCTTGCAAGCAATGTGACTAAAGTGTTAGCCACGGGATCTTGTATTACGGAATGAGTAAAGAGACTTTCCGGTAACGAGATTGAACTAGGTATAGAGATACCGACGATCGAATCTCGGGCAAGTAACATACCGAAGAACAAAGGGAACAGCACACGGGATTAACTGAAACGTTCACATAGAGGTTCAACCGATAAAGATCTTCGTAGAATATGTAGGAACCAATATGGGCATCCAGGTCCAGCTATTGGTTATTGACCGTAGAGGTGTCTCGGTCATGTCTACATAGTTCTCGAACCCGCAGGGTTTGCACACTTAACGTTCGGTGACGTTTTGGTAGTATTGAGTTATGCATGGTGGTGACCGAAGGTTGTTCGGAGTCCCGGATGAGACCCCGGACGTCACGAGGAGCTCCGGAATGGTCCAGAGGTAAAGATCGATATATAGGAAGTTCCGTTTTGGCCACCGGAAAAGTTTCGGGTATTTCCGGTAGTGTACCGGGAGTGCCGGAGGGCCATCGGGAGGGGCCACCCACGCCGGGAGGCCACATGGGCCTAAGGGGTGGTGCACCAGCCCTTAGTGGGCTGGGCAAACCAGCCCCACAAGGCCCATGTGGCTAGAAGGTGGGAGAAGGAAAAACCCCAAGTGGGGGAGGGATTTTCCAAGTAGGATTGGAATCCTACTTGAAGTAGGATTGGAGGTGGACTCCTCCACCTCCTCCTTGGTTCGGCCGAAGCCACTAGGGGAAACCCTAGGGGCTGCCTCCTCCTCCCTCCCTCTTATATATACTAGAGGATTTGAGGGCAGCCCCAACCCTAATTGCCACGTGCTGCCCTCTTCTTCCTCTAGATCGTTTCTCCTCTAGTCTAGTTTCGGCGGTGCTTAGGCGAAGCCCTGCCGGAATAGTTCCACCACCACCGCCGCCGCGTCATCGCGCTGCCAGAGAACTCATCTACCTCTCCGCTTCCTCTTGCTGGATCAAGAAGGCGGAGATCGTCATCGAGCTGTACGTGTGCTGAACGCGGAGGTGCCGTCCGTTCGGCACTAGATTGGAAGGACCGTGATTGGATCGCGGGACGGATCGTGATTGGATCGCGAGATGGATCATGATGGGATCGTGGGACAGCTTGCGATTTGGATCGCGAAGACGTTCGACTACATCAACCGTGTTTCTTAACGCTTCCGCTTAGTGATCTACAAGGGTATGTAGATCCACTCTCCCTCTCGTAGATGCTCATCACCATGGATAGATCTTGCGTGTGCGTAGGAATTTTTTTGTTTCCCATGCAACGTTCCCCAACAGTGGTATTAGAGCTAGGTTTATGTGTAGATGAGATCACGAGTAGAACACAAAGGAGTTTGTGGGCGTTGATGCTCAGATTGCTTCCTCCCTTGGTCTTTTCTTGATTCAGCGGTATTGTGGGATGAAGCGGCCCAGACCAACCTTACTCGTACGCTTATGAGAGACTAGTTCCATCAACTGACATGTAACTTCGTTGCATAAAGATGGCTGGCGGGTGTCTGTCTCTCCTACTTTAGTTGGATCGGATTCGACAAAGGCGGTCCTTGAGAAGGTTGAATAGCAATTTGTGTATCACCGTTGTGGTTTTTGCGTAGGTAAGAATCGTTCTTGCAAGATACCTGTAGCAGCCACGTCTAACTTGTTTTTGCAGGGTATGTTGTGATGTGATATGGCCAATTACATGATGAGATATATGTGATGTATGAGATGATCATGTTTTGTATAGAATATCACGACTTGCATGTCGATGAGTATGGCAACCGGCAGGAGCCATAGGGTTGTCTTTAATTTATTTTTGCCGTTTTGCTTTACTTTATCGCTATGAGTTAGCAATAGTTGTAGAAGCGATAGTTGGCGCGACAACCTCATGGCGACACGTTGATGGAGATCAAGATGATGGAGATCATGGTGTCATGCCGGTGACGATGGAGATCATGCCGGTGCTTTGGAGATGGAGATAAAAAGCACAAGTTCATGGACATATCATGTCACTTATGATTTGCATGTGATGTTAATCCTTTTATGCATCTTATTTTGCTTAGGACGACGGTAACATTATAAGGTGATCCCTCACTAAAATTTCAAGATAAAATTGTGTTCTCCCCGAGTGTGCACCGTTGCGAAAGTTTGTCATTTCGAGACACCACGTGATGATCGGGTGTGATAGACTCTACGTTCGCATACAACGGGTGCAAGCCAGTGTTGCACATGCGGAACACTCGGGTTAAACTTGACGAGCCTAGCATGTACAGACATGGCCTCGGAACACAAGAGACCGAAAGGTCGAACATGAGTATTATAGTAGATATGATCAACATGGAGATGTTCACCATTGAAACCACCTCATCTCACGTGATGATCGGACTTGGGTTGGTGGAATTTGGATCATGTCACACTTAGACAACCTAAGGGATGTTGATTTGAGTGGGAATTCTTAAGTAATATGATTAATTGAACTCATTATCATGAACATAGTCAAAGTGACTTTGCAAGTTACGTTGTAGATCAATAGCTCGCGCTGTAGCTCCCCTGTTTTTATACGTTCCTAGAGGAAATAGAATTGAAAGATGATGGTAGAAATAATGCGGACTGGGTCCGTGATCTGAGGATTGTCCTCATTGCTGCATAGAAGGCTTATGTCCTTAACGCACCGCTCGGTGCGCCACCCCCTCAAGCGTCGTCTGTAGATGTTGTGAACATCTAATAGGCACGTTCTGATGACTACTTAATAGTTCAGTGCGTCATGCATTATGGCTTAGAATTGAGGCTCCAAAACGTTTTGAACGTCACGGAACATATGAGATGTTCTAAGAGCTGAAATTGGGATCTTAGGCTCGTGCCCGTGTTGAGAGGTATGAGACCTCCAACAAGATTCTTTGCCTGCAAGATGAAGGAGAATAGCTCAATCAGTGAGAATGTGCTCAGATTGTCTGTGTGCTACAATCGCTTGAATCGAGTGGGAGTTGATCTTCCAGATAAGATAGTGGTTGATATAGTTCTCCAAGTTACTGCCACAAAGCTACTAGAGCTTCGTGATGAACTATGAAATGCCAGGGATGGAAACAATGATCCCTGAGCTATTTGCGATATTTGACACCGCGAAGGTAGAAATCAAGAAGGAGCATCAAGTGTTGATGGTTAGTTAAACCACTAGTTTCGAGAAGGGCAAGGGCAAGGAGGGAAACTTCATGGATGGAAAGCCAGTTGCTGCTCCAGTGAAGAAACCCAAGGTTGAACCCAAACCCGAGACTGAGTGCTTCTATTATGAGGAGAACGGTCACTGAAGCAGAACTGCCCTAGATACTTGGTAGATAAGAAGGCTGGCAACGTCAACAGAAGTATATTTGATATACGTATTATTGATGTGTACCTTACTAGTACTCCTAGTAGCACCTGGGTATTAGATACCGGTTCGATTGCTAATGTTAGTAAGTCGAAGTAAAAGCTACGGAATAAACGGAGACTAGCTAAGGGTGAGGTGACGATACGTGTTGGAAGTGTTTCCAAGGTTGATGTGATCACCATCGCACGCTCCCTCTACCTTCGGGATTAGTGTTGAACCTAAAAAATGTTATTTGGTGTTTGCGTTGAGCAAGAGCATGATTAGATCATGTTTATTGCAATATGGTTATTCATTTAAGTTAGAGAATAATGGTTATTCTGTTTACATGAATAATACCTTCAAAGGTCATGCACCCAATGAGAATGGTTTATTGAATCTCGATCGTAGTAATACACATGTCCATAATATTGATGCCAAAAGATGCAAGTTAATAATGATAGTACCACATACTTGTGGCACTGCCGCCAAGATCATATTGGTGTAAAGCGCATGAAGAAACTCCATGCTGATGGATCTTTTGGACTCACTCGATTTTGAATCACTTGAGACATGCGGACCATGCCTCATGGGCAAGATGACTAAGACCCCGTTTTCCGGTATGATGGAGCGGGCAAGTGACTTATTGGAAATGATACATGTTGATGTATGCGGTCCAATGAGTGTTGAAGTGTGCGGTGGATATCGCTATTTTCTTACCTTCACTGATGATTTGAGTAGATATGGGGATATTTACTTAATGAAACACAAGTCTGAAACGTTTGAAAAGTTCAAACAAATTCAGAGTGAAGTTTGAGATCATCGTGACAAGAAGATAAAATGTCTACGATATGATCGTGGAGGTAAATATCTGAGTTACGAGTTTGGTATGCAACTTAAGACAATGTGGAAGTTGTTTCACAACTCACGCCACCTGGAACACCATAGTGTGATGGTGTGTCTGAACGTCGTAGTCGTGCTCTATTGGATATGGTGCGTACTATGATGTGTCTTATCGATTTGCCAATATCGTTTTGGGGTTATGCATTAGAGACAACTACATTCACTTTAAATAGGGCACCATTTAAGTCCGTTGAGATGACACCATATGAATTTTGGTTTGGCAGAAACCTAAGCTGTCATTTCTTAATGTTTGGGGCTGCGACGCTTATGTGAAAAAGGTTTCAACCTGATGAGCTCGAACCCAAAGCGGACAAATGCATCTTCATAGAATACCCTAACGTAACAGTTGGGTCCACCTTCTATCTCATATCCAAGCGCAAAGTGTTTGTTGCTAAAACGGGTCCTTTCTCGAGAAAGAGTTTCTCTCGAAAGAATTGAGTGGGAGGAAAGGTAGAACTTGATGAGGTTATTGAACCGTCACTTCAGTTGGATGGTAGCATGATGCAGAAAGATGTTTCTGTGGCGCCTACACCGAATGAAGAGGATGTTCATGATGATGATCATGACACTTCGGATCAAGTTACTACCAGGCCTCGTAGGTCGACAAGGAATCGTGCCGCCCCGGAGTGGTACGGCAATCCTGTCTTGGAGGTCATGTTGTTAGACAACAGTGAACCTACGAGCTATGAAGAAGCGATGGTGGGCCCGGATTCCAACAAACGGCTAGGAGCCATGAAATCCGAGATAGGATCCATGTATGAAAACCAAGTATGGACTTTGGTAGACTTGCCCGTTAAACGGTAGGCCGTTGAGTACAAATGGACCTTTAAGAAGAAGACAGACGCTGATGGTAAATGTCACCATTTATAAAGCTCGACTTGTCGCAAAAGAAGTTTCCGACAAGTTCAAGGATTTGACTACGATGAGACTTTCTCACCCGTAGCGATGCTAAAAGTCTGTTGGAATTATGTCAGCAGTTGCTGCATTTTTCGATTGTGAAATTTGGCAGATGGATGTCAAAACATCGTTTCCTTAACGGTTTCCTTGAGTAAAGGTTATATGTGATACAACCGGAAGGTTTTGTCAGTCCTAAGGATGCTAAAATGTATGCAAGCTCCAGCGATCCTTCTATAGACATGAGCAAGCATCTCGGAGTTGGGATATACGCTTTGACGAGGTGATCAAAGTTTTTGGGTTTATACAAATTTTATGAAAAACTTGTATTTACAAGAAAGTGAGTCGGAGCACTATAGAATTTCTGATGATTATATGTGGATGACATATTGTTGATCGGAAATGATGTAAAATTTCTGGAAAGCATAAAGGGTCGTTTGAAAGGAGTTTTTCAAAGGAAGACCTGGAATGAAGCTACTTAAATATTGGGCATCAGGATCTATAGAGATAGATCAAGACGTCTGATGAGACTTTCAATGAGTACATACCTTGACAAGATTTTGAAAGAGTTCAAAATGGATCAGTCAAAGAAAGAGTTCTTGCCTGATTTGTAAGGTGTGGAGTTGAGTGAGACTCAAAGCTCGACCACGGCAGAAGAAAGAGAGAGGACGAAGGTCGTCCCCTATGCCTTATCCATAGGCTCTATATAGTATGCCATGCTGTGTACCGCACCCGGTGCGTGCCTTGCCATGAGTCTGTCAAGGGGTACAAGAGTGGTCCAGGAGTGGATCACTGGACAGCGGTCAAGATGATGCTTAGTAACTATAGGACTAAGGAAATGTTTCTCGATTATGGAGGTGATAAAGAGTTTGTCGTAAAGGGTTATGTCGATGCAAGCTTTGACACCAATCCGGAGACGTATAGTGGAGCAGTCATTTGGAATAGCTCCAAGTGGAGCGTGGTAGCATCTGCAGTATGACATATAGATTTGCAAAGAACACACGGATCTAAATGTTGCAGACCGTTGACTAAAGACCACTCTCACATGCAAAGCATGATCGAACCCGAGAACTCATTGGGTGTTAGATTCATAACAATGTAAATCACATGGTGATGTGAACTAGATTATTGACTCTAGTGCAAGTGGGAGACTGTTGGAAATATGCCCTAGAGGCAATAATAAATTGGTTATTATTATATTTCCTTGTTCATGATAATCGTTTATTATCCATGCTACAATTGTATTGATTGGAAACTCAAATACATGTGTGGATACAAAGACAACAAAGTGTCCCTAGTAAGCCTCTACTAGACTAGCTCGTTGATCAAAGATGGTTAAGGTTTCCTAGCCATAGACATGAGATGTCATTTGATAACGGGATCACATCATTAGGAGAATGATGTGATGGACGAGACCCAAACTATGAACGTAGCATATGATCGTGTCAGTTTATTGCTATGGTTTTCTGCATGTCAAGTATGTGTTCCTATGACCATGATATCATGCAACTCACTGACACCGGAGGAATACCTTGTGTGTATCAAACGTCGCAACGTAATTGGGTGACTATAAAGATGCTCTATAGGTATCTTCGAAGGTGTCTGTTGAGCTGGCATGGATCGAGACTGGGATTTGTTACTCCGTATGACGGAGAGGTATCTCGGGGCCCACTCGGTAATACAACATCACAATAAACCTTGCAAGCAATGTGACTAAAGTGTTAGCCACGGGATCTTGTATTACGGAATGAGTAAAGAGACTTGCTGGTAACGAGATTGAACTAGGTATAGAGATACCGACGATCGAATCTCGGGCAAGTAACATACCGAAGAACAAAGGGAACAACATACGGGATTAACTGAATCCTTGACATAGAGGTTCAACCGATAAAGATCTTCATAGAATATGTAGGAACCAATATGGGCATCCAGGTCCCGCTATTGGTTATTGACCGTAGAGGTGTCTCGGTCATGTCTACATAGTTCTCGAACCCGCAGGGTCTGCACACTTAACGTTCGGTGACGTTTTGGTAGTATTGAGTTATGCATGGTGGTGACCGAAGGTTGTTCGGAGTCCCGGATGAGATCCTGGACATCGCGAGGAGCTCCGGAATGGTCCGGAGGTAAAGATTGATATATAGGAAGTCCCGTTTTGGCCACCGGAAAAGTTTCGGGTATTTCCGGTAGTGTACCGGGAGTGCCGTAGGGCCATCGGGAGGGGCCACCCACGCCGGGAGGCCACATGGGCCTGAGGGGTGGTGCACCAGCCCTTAGTGGGCTGGGCAAACCAGCCCCACAAGGCCCATGTGGCTAGAAGGTGGGAGAAGGAAAAACCCCAAGTGGGGGAGGGATTTTCCAAGTAGGATTGGAATCCTACTTGGAGTAGGATTGGAGGTGGACTCCTCCACCTCCTCCTTGGTTCGGCCGAAGCCACTAGGGGAAACCCTAGGGGCTGCCTCCTCCTCCCACCCTCCTATATATACTAGAGGATTTGAGGGCAGCCCCAACCCTAATTGCCACGTGCTGCCCTCTTCTTCCTCTAGATCGTTTCTCCTCTAGTCTAGGTTTGGCGGTGCTTAGGCGAAGCCCTGCCGGAATAGTTCAATCACCACCGCCGCCGCGCCGTCACGTTGCCGGAGAACTCATCTACCTCTCTGCTTCCTCTTGCTGGATCAAGAAGGCGGAGATCGTCATCGAGCTGTACGTGTGCTGAACGTGGAGGTGCCGTCCGTTCGGCACTATGTTGGAAGGACCGTGATTGGATCGCGGGACGGATCATGATTGCATCGCGAGACGGATCATGATGGGATCGCGGGACGGCTTGTGATTTGGATCGCAAAGACGTTCGACTACATCAACCGCGTTTCTTAACGCTTCCGCTTAGCGATCTACAAGGGTATGTAGATGCACTCTCCCTCTCGTAGATGCTCATCACCATGGATAGATCTTGCGTGTGCATAGGAAATTTTTTGTTTCCCATGCAACATTCCCCAACACTGTCCTCCTGAGCCAAGGAATGACACGATATCGATGGACAATGGCAGCTATGCGTGCTGGGTCGGCGTTAGGGGCAGTAGCACTTTTGTGTGCGCGCAGTTCATATGTATTATATTGATGTAAAATTAATAGCGAGCTAATGTTTTGTAAATTACTCCGCCAACTTTGCACTGTACCAATTTGAGCAGGTAAATGCTCGATTGAATTACTAATGCCTAATTTGTGCTTGCACTGTGGACCCTACGGTTTCATTCGTCGGCGGCAGCCGGCTGCGACAGGCGTCGTTGAGCTCGAAGATTTGGTCGGGCCGAGGTCGAGAACGAGCAAGTATACAACAATGCGAATGAGGAAGAAGGGGGAGAGGGTCGGGGACTCGGGCTAGAGGGTCCGCGTAGGAAACGGTTCGTAAACATGAACCGTGTGTGATTACTCCCATTAAAGTTTTGTTGGGACCTTAATTTAGTGCATGTACGAACTAAAATCCCAACTACAGTATATGGGTGTGATGGGAGAAGTTCGGATTGTCATTCGATCGCAGTGCATCCTACGGTGCGCATGCGCGAACCGTGTGGATGATGTTCTGGCCAATCAGAATACACCGCAGAATGGGGTGAACGCACACGGCATTCGCAATGTAACTGTTTGCCCAAACAAATCACATAGTTTCAAGGGAAACCCATATTTCCTTGGTCGTTTCTCCATTATTATTTTTCTACTATCAACATACCCACTAGAATGCAACGTGTCCAAAATTCACATTCTTTCATGCTCGTTTACCATACTTAGTCTTTTTTGTGTACTTTTCTAGGAATTTACTGCTTATAATTCAAGTTCGAACGTTTTATTCATGAAAAGGTGTTCAAAACATGGTATCTCGTGTGGTGCCCAGGCATGACCTCAATACGATTCGGTAAAAATTTGAGGAGGTATATATGGATAATGTCGTGATAGACACTCTTCATATACCGGACCATCACCTATGGAGTTTCATGGCTCGGAGAGCAAAAATCACCATGTTTTCAAGGGGAACCCATATTTCCTTGGTCCTTTCAACTTGATTTATTTTCTACGATCAACATACCCACTAGAATGCACCACGTCCAAATTTCACAATTTTCAGGCTCATTTATCGTATTTGGTCCCTTTTGTGTACTTTCTAGGTCCTTTGTGCTTATAATTCAGGTTAGAACATATGAAAAGGCGTTCAAAAAGGACTCGAAAGTTCGTAATTGTGTGGTTGAATAAATTTTCATGTATTTTATAGGAAACTAATACAATTTTAGAGGATATGTGTGGGAAGAGGCAACCAGAGATGTGTCATTTATTTGTTTTGTAACTATAGAAAAATTGCATGCCTGAAGAACATGTTATCTTGTGTGGTGCCCGGGCATGACCTCAATATGATCCGGTAAAAATTTGAGGAGGTATGGATAAAGTAGTGATAGACACTCTTCATAAACCGGACCATCACCTATGGAGTTTCAAGGTTCGGGGAGCGAAAATCGCCATGTTTTCTAGGGGAACCCATATTTTTCCTTGGTCCTTTCAACTAGACTTATTTTATATGATCAACATACCCACTAGATTGCACCATGTCCAAATTTCACAATTTTCAGGCTCGTTTATCATATTTTCTCCCTTTTGTGTACTTTCTAGGTCCTTTGTGCTTATAATTCAGGTTAGAACGTTCTGTACATGAAAAGGCGTTCAAAAAGGACTCAAAAATTTGAAATTGTGTCGTTGAATAAGTTTTCATGTATTTTATAGGAAACTAATACAATTTGAAAGGATATGTGTGCGAAGAGGCGACCAGAGATGTGTCGTTTATTTATTTTTGTAACTATAGAAAAATGGAAAACATGCTTGAAGAACATGTTATCTCGTGTGGTGCCCGGGCATGACCTCAATATGATTCGGTAAAAAATTGAGGAGGTATGGATAATGTCGTGATAGACACTCTTCATAAACCGGACCATCACCTATGGAGTTTCATGGTTCGGGAGCGAAAATCGCCATGTTTTCAAGGGGAACCCATATTTTTCATTGGTCCTTTCAACTAGATTTATTTTCTACGATCAACATGCCCACTAGAGTAATGCACCATGTCCAAATTTCACAATTTTCAGGCTCGTTTATCGTATTTTGGTCCCTTTTGAGTACTTTCTAGGTCATTTGTGCTTATAATTCAGGTTATAACATTTTGTAAATGAAAAGGCGTTCAAAAAGGACTAGAAAATTTGTAATTGTGTCGTTGAATAAGTTTTCATGTATTTTATAGGAAACTAATATAATTTTAAAGAATATTTATTTGTGGGAAGAGCCAACCTGAGATGTGTCGTTTATTTATTTTGTAACTCTAGAAAAATGGAAAACATGCTTGAAGAACATGTTATCTCGTGTGGTGCCCAGGCATGACCTCAATACGATACGGTAAATATTTGAGGAGGTATATATGGATAATGTCGTGATAGACACTCTTCATATAGCAGACCATCACCTATGGAGTTTCATGGCCCCGAGAGCGAAAATCACCATGTTTTGAAGGGGAACCCATATTTCCTGGTCCTTTCAACTAGGTTCATTTTTTGCGATCAACATACCCACTATAATGCACCATGTCCAGATTTCACAATTTTCAGGTTCGTTTATCGTATTTGGTCCCTTTTGTGTACTTTCTAGGTCCTTTGTGCTTATATTTCAGGTTAGAACGTTGTGTACATGAAAAGTCGTTCAAAAAGGACTCGAAAATTTGTAATTGTGTCGTTGAATAAGTTTTCATGTATTTTATAGGAAACTAATACAATTTGAAAGGATATGTGTGCGAAGAGGCGACCAGAGATGTGTCGTTTATTTATTTTTGTAACTCTAGAAAAATGGAAAACATGCTTGAAGAACATGTTATCTCGTGTGGTGCCCGGGCATGACCTCAATATGATTCGGTAAAAAATTGAGGAGGTATGGATAATGTCGTGATAGACACTCTTCATAAACCGGACCATCACCTATGGAGTTTCATGGTTCGAGAGCGAAAATCGCCATGTTTTCAAGGGGAACCCATATTTTTCATTGGTCCTTTCAACTAGATTTATTTTCTACGATCAACATGCCCACTAGAGTAATGCACCATGTCCAAATTTCACAATTTTCAGGCTCGTTTATCGTATTTTGGTCCCTTTTGAGTACTTTCTAGGTCATTTGTGCTTATAATTTAGGTTAGAACATTTTGTAAATGAAAAGGCGTTCAAAAAGGACTAAAAAATTCGTAATTGTGTCGTTGAATAAGTTTTCATGTATTTTATAGGAAACTAATACAATTTTAAAGAATATTTATTTGTGGGAAGAGCCAACCAGAGATGAGTCATTTATTTATTTTGTAACTCTAGAAAAATGGAAAACATGCTTGAAGAACATGTTATCTCGTGTGGTGCCCAGGCATGACCTCAATACGATACGGTAAAAATTTGAGGAGGTATATATGGATAATGTCGTGATAGACACTCTTCATATACCAGACCATCACCTATGGAGTTTCATGGCCCCGAGAGCGAAAATCACCATGTTTTGAAGGGGAACCCATATTTCCTGGTCCTTTCAACTAGGTTCATTTTTTGCGATCAACATACCCACTAGAATGCACCATGTCCAGATTTCACAATTTTCAGGCTCGTTTATCGTATTTGGTCCCTTTTGTGTACTTTCTAGGTCCTTTGTGCTTATAATTCAAGTTAGAACGTTGTGTACATGAAAAGTCGTTCAAAAAGGACTCGAAAATTCATAATTGTGTCGTTGAATAAGTTTTCATGTATTTTATAGGGAACTAATACATTTTTAAAGGCTATTTGTGGGAAGAGGCAACCAGGGATGTGTCGTTTATTTATTTTGTAAGTGTAGAAATAAGGAAAACATGCTTGAAGAACATGTTATCTCGTGTGGTGCCCGGGCATGACCTCAATATGATTCGGTAAAAAATTGAGGAGGTATGGATAATGTCTTGATAGACACTCTTCATAAACCGGACCATCACCTATGGAGTTTCATGGTTCGGGAACGAAAATCGCCATGTTTTCAAGGGGAACCCATATTTTTCATTGGTCCTTTCAACTAGATTTATTTTCTACGATCAACATGCCCACTAGAGTAATGCACCATGTCCAAATTTCACAATTTTCAGGCTCGTTTATCGTATTTTGGTCCCTTTTGAGTACTTTCTAGGTCATTTGTGCTTATAATTCAGGTTAGAACATTTTGTAAATGAAAAGGCGTTCAAAAAGGACTAGAAAATTTGTAATTGTGTCGTTGAATAAGTTTTCATGTATTTTATAGGAAACTAATACAATTTTAAAGAATATTTATTTGTGGGAAGAGCCAACCAGAGATGTGTCGTTTATTTATTTTGTAACTCTTGAAAAATGGAAAACATGCTTGAAGAACATGTTATCTCGTGTGGTGCCCAGGCATGACCTCAATACGATACGGTAAAAATTTGAGGATGTATATATGGATAATGTCGTGATAGACACTCTTCATATAGCAGACCATCACCTATGGAGTTTCATGGCCCTGAGAGCGAAAATCACCATGTTTTGAAGGGGAACCCATATTTCCTGGTCCTTTCAACTAGGTTTATTTTTTGCGATCAACATACCCACTAGAATGCACCTTGTCCAGATTTCACAATTTTCAGGCTCGTTTATCGTATTTGGTCCCTTTTGTGTACTTTCTAGGTCCTTTGTGCTTATAATTCAGGTTAGAACGTTATGTACATGAAAAGTCGTTCAAAAAGGACTCGAAAATTCGTAATTGTGTCGTTGAATAAGTTTTCATGTATTTTATAGGAAACTAATAAATTTTTAAAGGATATTTGTGGGAAGAGGCAACCAGGGATGTGTCCTTTATTTATTTTGTAAGTCTAGAAATAAGGAAAACATGCTTGAAGAACATGTTATCTCGTGTGGTGCCCGGGCATGACCTCAATATGATTCGGTAAAAAATTGCGGATGTATGGATAATGTCTTGATAGACACTCTTCATAAACCGGACCATCACCTATGGAGTTTCATGGTTCGGGGAGCGAAAATCGCCATGTTTTCAAGGGGAACCCATATTTCCTTGGTCCTTTCAACTTGATTTATTTTCTATGATCAACATACCCACTAGAATGCACCATGTCCAAATTTCACAATTTTCAGGCTTGTTTATCGTATTTAGTCCCTTTTGTGTATTTTCTAGGCCTTTTATGTTTATAATACAGCTTTAATGACAAACGTTTTCTTACAACAAACCGTTTGCAAAGCGTCTGATGGCACGAGAGAGAGAGAAGACTTGAATTTTTTCCGACGCGGGATCACCAATTTTCTCTTTTCTCGCACACAGGTATTTGATGCGCTTCGTGTGCGTTGCGTGTTCCCCCCGTAAGGTTCAAGTTTCGCCGCTAAATTTTCAATAGGCGCGCGATTTCAGTAGTTATTCCTCTCACCCCATACCCACCCATCACATTTTCCCCCTATCCCCACCGCCCCCCTCTCCCCCCGCTCTAACTGTAGCCCAAACCGCCGCCGCCGCCGCAACCAAATCTACGTTCTGCACCAGTCTCGCTCGTCGATCTATTGAGGTAACCTCCGATCTCCATCACCGCCCCGACCCGATAGCTCAGATGGAGCATGCGAACCACCCTCACGCCTCCACATCCCTACCCCCTATCGCCGAGCATCCACGCGTAAGCCCAACCACATATCACGCAGAGGTCGAGGAGCTAGTCATGGCGGTCGAGGACGTGGTGAACACTATGCGTGCCGACCCGGAGGAACACCTCGCCGCCGACACCGCCAACTTGGTGCAGGCGCTGGCCTTGATAAAATCCCCAAGCAACGACCCCCCCGGGACTTACCAAGTATGAACTGTTCAGTTCATTTTTACGAATACCAGTATAGCAATGTTTAACTGTGTCAATTTCAGTATCAATGGTACACGTTTAAATTGCCATGTTAGGTTGTCTGTAATCTGTAGTCAACACGTCCGTTGTTCATTTCAGTTATGCGCAGTGTGTTGTTCAAGTATGAATTGTCCAGTTCAATTTTACCAATACCAGTTACAAACTTACAATGCCTATGCTAGGTTGCTGTTAAGCCTACTGTAGTGAACAGTTATATCCATTATTTACGCTGTCCATTCGGTACTGTGCTACTCTTCGCAAAGAAGATATCACTGGAGATGATGTTTTTCAATTACAATTAGATATTTTTGGTGCATGTTAACCCTGTTGTAGTTGACATGCCTTTCCTTGTACTTACGCAGTTTCATAATGCATGACGATGTTGTTTACCGTCGAGGTTAGTCACATCCCAATATCTTAGTATTTTACATCATTTGTTCAGTTGCAGTTTAGCTTCTAACATTTACTTGTTGCTTGTAGGTACATATGTTAGCGGTACTGATCCATGCTGCGACCAGCAGGAACACCTAGCCACCGACTTTGTGCGGGCTCTAGCCAAGTTGAAGTACCCATGCAACTACCCCTCGGGATTTACCAAGTATGAACTGGCTCATGATGTTTAACTGTGTCAATTTATGTTTCACTGGTACAAGTTTTAATGACAATGTTAGGTTGTCTGAACTCTCAAGTTAACACATCCAGTTTAATTTCACCAATACTTGTCCCTTTGTTACCGTGCTACTCCTTGCAATGAAAATATCACCGGAGATATTGTCGTTTAGTTAACATTTGCTATTTTTGGTGGATGTTAACCCTGTTGTATTTAACACGCCTTTCTATGTGCTTATGTAGGGCTACGATGCGTGATGCTGTTGTTTACCATCGAGGTTAGTCACCTCCCATTTTGTTATAATATTTTACATCATTTGTGCAATTGCAGCTTATGTTCTAACATTTATTTTTTGCTTGTAGGTACATATATCAGCGGTACTAATTCACGCTTCGACTCCCTTTGCATATGGGGCAATGAGATAAACATGAACAAGCATCAAGTGAGGAAACTAAGAAAAATTGTTAGGCAGAAGAGACATCTGATTGGAATTAAACTCTTTATTTATACTTTATCCAAGACATCGGTGAACTTTAGGATGGTAAGTAATATGTTGCCTTCTTTTCCAGCCCAAAACAAGTTACTCTATTAGACATGAATACCTGAAAGTTGTCTCTTTTCAGTGGTTTCCGAAGGAATTTACTCAAGATTACCTAGCAAACTACCTGACCGATGTGGAGGCAACGAAGGTTATAGTATATAGTTCATGCTACCATGATAATGGTCAAGTCTTCCTGAAGGCGGTGAAGGATGGACGGGCGATCATCACAAGGGGTTGGACGAAAGTTATGCGCACCTTTGGCATGGAGGAGGGCACATTATGGGTATTCCGCTTCTTCAACACCATCGACAGCCAAAAGCATTTACAATTCTCTCTTCACCTTTACCGCCTCTAGTACTATATATTGTGGTAATTCAATCTTCTACTGAACTATGTAACCATGGAACATGTACTGAGCTTTTGATTTATGCATTGGCTGTTGAACCATTGTAATTAGGGTATGTATTGATGGATGTGAAATCCACATTTCATAATTAAAAATTTGAAATTTCCAATTCTAATAATAAATTAACGTATATAAGCTATTAGGTAATAAATTACAGCGCACACAGCTAGAACGATTAAACCGTGTGCGATGGTGTCATATGTCACACACGATTGTTTGAATAATAGTGTGTGTGATTATCACCTTTACAACACACGGTCACATATTTTGCGCGTGTGGGATGCGCGCACTATCACACACGCGTTTGCACGCCGTAACTGTGCGCGCTTGCCGTTAATAGCACAAACGGTTACTAACCTGCGTGCGTGTGTAATGTAGGACGATCAAGAGACGGTTGACATACGTTTCGCATGTGCGATTCGAATAAGTATCGCACATGAATATATCTGTGCCATCGTCTCGGATGTGTGCTTGACCACAAACATAGCATCAAAGTGTGGCGTGTGGGATAGGCTACGACTTCGCATACGTTTACATTAGGCGAATCGTCAGCAGGCGCTCGCACCATCGCATACGATGTTTCGGTGTCGTGTGGGATGACCCCACCCCTATCGCCCACATATGCAAGGCGACGGTTCGGAACTACGTCGCGGAAAGGGGTTAAAAACCGTTTGTATAGCACGCAACGGTACCAGTGATAGCTAGTACCTAGATGACAATCTCTCTATCTCTCGATCTTCAATACAATGATCATCGCATCTTCGCTTTGATCCATCCGATGTAATCCTATTGTGTGGTGTGTTTGTTGGGATCCGATGAATTATGGGTTTATGTTCAGATTATTCATGAAAAGTATTTGAGTCACCTCTGAATATTTAGATTCTTATTTGCATGATCATTATAGCTTCGTAATTCTCTCCAATCTATCGATATGCTTTGGCTAAGTAGATTGATCTATCTTCAGTAAGAGAGGTGTGTTGTGATAGGTTCAACCTGACGAGTTTCTATATCCCAGTGACAAAGTAGGGGACAAGATACGTCTTTGTGTTGTTGCTACTAAGGATAACATGATGCGGTTAATTCATATTGCTTGAGTTTACTTTGTCTACATCATGTCATCGTTCTCCATGCATTACTCTATTTTACTTAATACTCTAGATGCATGCTGGATAGCGGTCGATGAGTGGAGTAATAGTAATAGGTGCAGGCAGGAGTTGGCCTATTTGTTTATGGACGTGATGCCTATATACACATGATCATTGCCGTGAAAATCGCATAACTATCCGCTTTTCTATCAATTGCCCAACAGTAATTTGTTACCCATCGTATGTTGCCTACATAAGATATGCCGCTAGGGAAAACTAGGGCCCCCGGGTCTATTCACTTATAAATTTACAAACGCTACTATTACCATGTTGCCTTTATTTACTTTTTATTTATTTTACAATTTACAATTATCCACACACCTCATTTGCTTGCAAATAACGAGATCTAGGGGATTGGCAACCCTCTTGCCCGCGTTGGGTGCAAGTTGTTTGCTCTTTTGTGTGCAGCCGCTGAAGACGGTTGAGGATTGATATTCCTATTTGTTCGATAAACCTTGGATTCATAACTGAGGGAAATACTTACCCACTTTATGCTGCAATTACCCGTTCCTCTTCATGGAAAACCCAACGCAGATCACAAGTATCACTGCGTGACTCCTTGGTGGATGCGTGTGTTGGTCAAACGTGGGGGCTTGCCTTACTCCGACGATCCGGCGTCCGTGGTTACTGTTGTGGTTGTTGGAAATATGCCCTAGAGGCAATTAATAAAGTGTTTATTATCATATTTCTCCGTTAATGATAATGGTTTATTATTCATGCTAGAATTGTATTGACCGGAAACTTAATACATGTGTGGATAATAGACAAATACTATGTCCCTAGTATGCCTCTACTAGACTAGCTCGTTGATCAAAAGATGGTCAAGGTTTCCTGACCATGGACATGAGTTGTCATTTGATAACGGGATCACATCATTAGGAGAATGATGTGATGGACATGACCCAACCGTTAGCATAGCAAATGATCGTTCAGTTTATTGCTATTGCTTTCACTATGTCAAATACACGTTCCTGTGACCATGAGATCATGCAACTCCCGGATACCGTAGGAATACTTTGGGTGTATCAAACGTCACAACGTTACTGGGTGATTATAAAGGTGCACTACAGGTATCTCCGAAAGTGTTTGTTGAGTTGGCATGGATCGAGATTGGGATTTGTCACTCCGACTATCGGAGAGGTATCTCTGGGCCCTCTCGGTAATACAGCATCACAGAAGCCTTGCAAGCACCGTGACTAAAGAGTTAGTTGCAAGATGATGTATTACGGAACGAGTAAAGAGACTTGCCGGTAACGAGATTGAACTAGGTATTGGATACCGACGATCGAATCTCGGGCAAGTAACATACCGCCAGACAAAGGGAACAACGTATGTTGACATATGAGGTTCACCGATAAAGATCTTCGTGGAATATGTAGGAACCAATATGAGCATCCAGGTTCCGCTGTTGGTTATTGACCGGAGAGTCGTCTCGGTCATGTCTACATCATTCCCGAACCCATAGGGTCCGCACACTTAAGGTTCGATGACGATTTAGTATTATATGAGTTATGTGATTGGTGGCCGAAGTTTGTTCGGAGTCCCGGATGAGATCACGGACATGACGAGGAGTCTCGAAATGGTCGAGAGGTAAAGATTCATATATTGGAAGGCTATATTCGGACGTCGAAAGGTTCCGAGTGATTCGGGTATTTTTCGGAGTACCGGGGAGTTACGGGAATTCACCGGGAGAAGTAATGGGCCTTATTGGGCCATACGGGAAAAGGAGAGGCAGGCCACGTGAGGAGGCTCACGCCCCCCCTTGCCCAAACCGAATTGGACTAGGGGAGGGGGCGCAGCCCCCTCTTTCCTTTCCCTCTCCCTTCCCTCTTTCCTACTCCGTATGGGAGGTGGAATCCTACTAGGACTAAGGAGTCCTAGTAGGACTCCCCACACTTGGAGCACCCCTAGGGGGGCGGCCTCCTCCCTCTCATCCTTTATATACGGGGCAAGGGGGCACCCCAAAGTACACAATTGTCCCATAGCCGTGTGCGGTGCCCCGATCTCCGTTTTCCACCTCGGTCATATTTTCGAAGAGCTTAGGCGAAGCCCTGCCGGAATCACTTCACCGTCACCATCGCCACGCCGTCGTGCTGACAGAACTCATCTACTACCTCGATGTCTTGCTGGATCAAGAAGGCGAGGAACGTCACCGAGCTGCACGTGTGTAGAACTCGGAGGTGCCGTACGTTCGGTACTCGATCGGTGGAGCTCAAAGGATTGTTCGACTACATCAACCGCGTTGTGAGACGCTTCCGCTAACGGTCTACGAGGGTACGTAGACACACTCTCCCCTCTCGTAGCGATACATCTCCATGGATAGATCTTGCGTGAGCGTAGGATTTTTTTTGAAATTCATGCTCCGTTCCCCAACAGTGGTATCAGAGCCAGGTCTATGCGTCGATGTGATTTGCACGAGTAGAACACAAGTGAGTTGTGCGCGTGGGTGTATACATATTGCTTGCCGTTACTAGTTGTTACTTGATTCGGCGGTATTATGAGATGAAGCGGCCCGGACCGACATTACGCGTACGCTTACGCGAGACAGGTTTCACCGCTACGTGCACTCGTTGCATAAAGGTGACTGGCGGGTGTCTGTCTCTCTCACTTTAGTTGAATCGGTTTCAATGAAGAGGGTTCTTTTAGAAGATCAAAAAGCAATCACTACACCACGTTGTGGTTTTGCGTAGGTAAGAACGGTTCTTGCAAACCCGTAGCAGCCACGTAAAACTTGCAACAACAAAGTAGAGGACGTCTAACTTGTTTTTGCAGGGTATGCTGGTGATGTGATATGGCCAAGACATGATGTGATATAAGTTGTTGTATGAGATGATCATGTTTTGTAAGTTATCAGGCACCGGCAGGAGCCTTATGGTTGTCTCTTTATTGTATGCAATGCCAACGCTATGTAATTGCTTTACTTTACCGCTATTAGTTAGCAGTAGTAGTAGTAGCAATAGCCGGCGAGACGACCACGACGCTACGATGGAGATCAAGGTGTCACGACGCTACGATGGAGATCAAGGTGTCAACCCGGTGACGATGGAGATCATGACGGTGCTTTGCTGATGGAGATCAAAAGCACAAGACGATGATGGCCATATCATGTCACATATATTGAATTGCATGTGATGTTAATCCTTTTATGCATCTTATTTTGCTTAGGACGACGGTAGCATTATAAGATGATCCCTTCATTAAATTTCAAGATAAGTGTTCTCCCCTAGTATGAACCGTTGCGAAGGTTCGACGCTTCTAAGCACCACGTGATGATCGGGTGTGATGGATTCTTTCGTTCGCATACAACGGGTGTAAGCCAGTTTTACACACGCAAAATACTTGGGTTAAACTTGACGAGCCTAGCATGTACAAACATGGCCTAGGAAAACAAGAGACCGAAAGGTCGAACATGAGTCATATAGTAGATATGATCAACATGAAAGATGTTCACCATTGATAACTAATCCACCTCACGTGATGATCGGGCGTGGTTTAGTTGATGTGGATCATGTTACACTTAGACAACTTGAGGGATGTTAATCTAAGTGGGAGTTCTTAAGTAGTTTGATTAATTGAACTTCAATTGTCATGAACATAGTCTTACTTGTCTTAGCAAATTTATGTTGTAGATCCATAGACCGCGCTGTAGTTCCCCTGTTTTTATTATGTTCCTAGAGAAAACAAAGTTGAAAGTTGATGGAAGCAACTATGCGGACTAGGTCCGTGATCTGAGGATTGTCCTCACTGCTGCACAGAAGGCTTATGTCCTTAATGCACCACTCAGTGAAATACCCCTACGGCTTCGTCTGAGGACGTTATGAACGTCTGGCAGACAAGAAAAGATGACTACTCGATAGTTCAGTGCGCCATACTTTACGGCTTAGAACCGGAGCTCCAAATATGTTTTGAGCAACACGGAGCATATGAGATGTTCCAAGAGCTAAAAATTTGTTTTTCAAGACTCACACCCGGGTCGAGAGGGATGACACCTTCGACAAGTTCTATAGCTACAAGATGGAGGAGAACAGCTCCGTTAGTGAGCATGTACTCAGAATGTCTGAGTACTTCAGACACTTGAATCAAGTGGGAGTTAGACTTCCGAATAAAGTGGTGATTGATAGAGTTCTCTAATCACTATCACTAAGCTACTGGATCTTCGTGATGAACTATAAACATGCAAGGGATAGAAGATCCTTAAGCTATTCGCGATGCTACAATCTGCGGATGTAGAAATCAAAAAAAGGGAGCATCAAGTGTTGATGGTTAATAAGACCACTAGTTTCAAGAAGGGCAAGGGAAAGAAAAGGGAACTTCAAGAAGAACGGTAAAACAGTTGCCGCTCATGCGAAGAAACCCAAGGCTGAACCAAACTCGAGACTTAGTCCTCCCATTGCAAAGGGAAATGTCACAGGGAGCGGAACTTCCCCAAAGTAACTGGCATATAATAAGACTGGCAATGTCAACAAAGATATTTCATATACATGTTATTGATATGTACCTTACTAGTACTCGTAGGAGCACCTGGGTATTTGATACTTGTTCAGTTGCTTACAACTTGAAACATGGAGCTTCGGAATAAACGAGGGCTAGCTAAGAACGAGGTGACGATGTGCATTGGAAGTGTCTCCAAGGTTGATGTGATCACCATCGCCACGCTCTCTCTACCTTCAGGATTAGTGATGAACCTAAATAATTGTTATTCGGTGCTTGCGTTAAGCATGAACATTATATCTGATAGTGTTTATTGCAAGACGGTTATTCAATTTCAGAGAATAATTGTTATTCTATTTATTTGGATAATATCATTGATGATCATGCACTTATAATGAAAGGTTTATAGAATCTTGATCGTAGTAATACATATGTTCATAACACGAATGCCAAAAGATAATGATAGTACCACATATTTGAGGCACTGCCGCTTAGGTCATATCAGTGTTAAACACATGAAGAAACTCCATGCAGATGGGTTTTTGGAATCTCTTGATTATGAATCATTTGAGACATGTGAACCGTGCCTTATTGGCAAGATGACTAAAACTCCGTTCTCCGGAACAATGGAGCGAGCAACCTACTTATTGGAAATAATACATACCGATGTATGCGGTCTGATGAGTGTTGAGGCGCGCAGTGGATATCGTTATGTTCTCACGTTCACTGATGATTTGAGTAGATATAGTTATGACTACTTGATGAAGCATAAATCTGAAACATTTGAAAAGTTCAAAGAATTTCAAAGTGAAGTAGAGAACCATCGTAACAAGAAAATAAGGTTCTTACGATCTGATCGTGGAGGAGAATATTTGATTTACGAGTTTGGCAATCACTTAAGACAATGTGGAATTGTTTCACAGCTCACGCCACATGGAACACCACAGCGTAATGGTGTGTCCGAACGTCATAATCGTACTCTATTGGATGTGGTGCGTTCTATGATGTCTCTTACCGATTTGTCACTATCATTTTGGGGTTATGCATTAGAGACAGCTGCATTCACTTTAAACAAGGGCACCGTCTAAATCCGTTGAGATGACACCGTATGAACTGTGGTTTGCAAGAAACCTAAGATGTCGTTTCTGAAAGTTTGGGGATGTGATGCTTATGTCAAAAGGCTTCAGCCAGATAAGCTCGAACCCAAAGCCGATAAGTGCGTCTTCATAGGATACCCAAAAGAGACCGTTGGGTACACCTTCTACCACAGATCCGAAGGCAAAGTTTTCTTTGCTAAAGAATGGATCCTTTCTAGAGAAGGAGTTTCTCTCGAAAGAAGTGAGTGGGAGGAAAGTAGAACTTGATGAGGTAATTGTGCCTCCTCTGGATAGTAGTACGCCACAGAAAGAAATTTCTGTGACACCGACACAGACCAGAGAGGAAGTAGATGATGATCATGAAGCTTCGGATCAAGTTGCTACAGAACCTCGTAGGTCAACCAGGACACGCTCCGCACCAGATTGGTATGGCAATCCTGTCTTGGAGGTCATGTTGTTAGACAACGGTGAACCTACGAACTATGAAGAAGCGATGGCGAGCCCGGATTCCGACAAATGGCTTGAGGCCATGAAATCCGAGATTGGATCCATGTATGAGAACAAAGTGTGGACTTTGGTAGACTTGTCCGATGAACGGCGAGCTATTAAAAAAATAAATGGATCTTTAAGAAGAAGACGGACGATGATGGTAATGTCACCGTCTATAAAGCTCGACTTGTTGCTAAAGGTTATCACCAAGTTCAAGGAGTTGACTACGATGAGACTTTCTCACCCATAGCGATGCTAAAGTCTGTCAGAATTATGTTAGCAATTGCCGCGTTTTATGATTATGAAATCTGGCAAATGGACGTCAAAACGGTATTCCTTTACGGATTCCTTAAGGAAGAATTGTATATGATACAGCCGGAAGGTTTTGTCGATCCTAAAGGCGCTAACAAAATATGCAAGCTCCAGCGATCCATCTATGGACTGGTGCAAGCATCTCGGAGCTGGAATACTCGCTTTGATGAAGTGATCAAAGCGTTTGGGTTTATACAAGTTTTTGGAGAAACTTGTATTTACAAGAAAGTGAGTGGGAGCTCTATAGCATTTCTAATAGTATATGTGGATGACATATTGTTGATTGGAAATGATGTAGAATTTCTGGAAAGCATAAAGAATTGAAAGGAGGTTTTCAATAAAAACCTGTTTTTGAGTTATCCACAGATTGGGCATCGAGATCTATGGAGATAGATCAAAACGCCTGATAAAAGTTCACACATCTTGATGAGTTTTGTGAAGAAGTTCAAAATAGGATCAAGTCAAAGAAATGAGTTCTTGCCTGGTGTGAAGTGGAGTAAGACTTGAAAATCTAGGTAAAGGTTGTTTTACATGTTAGGCATCAAAATCTATAGAGATAGATTGAGACGCCTCATAGGACTTTCACGAAGCACATACCTTGACAAGTTTGAAGAAAGTTCAAAATGGATCAGTCAAAGAAGGAGTTCTTGACTGCGGTGCAAGGTATGAAATTGAGTAAGACTCAAATCTCGACCACGGCAGAAGAAATAGAAAGGATGAAGGTTATCCCCTATGCCTCGGCCATAGGTTCTATAAAGTATGCCATGCTGTGTGCCTTGCCATGTGTCTGGCAAAGAGGTACGAAAGTGATCCAGGAGTAGATCACAGGACAGCGGTCAAGAATATCCTGAAGTACCTGAAAAGGACTAAGAAAAAAATATCTCAGGAATAGAGGTGATAAAGAGTTCGTCGTAAAGGGTTACGTCGATGCAAGCTTTAAACACCGATCCGGGAGACTATGAGTCTCAGACCGGATACGTAAAGTGGGACAGTCGTTTTTGGAGTAGCTCCAAGCAGAGTGTGGTAGCAGCATCTACATATGACATAGAGATTTGCCAAGAACACACGGATCTGAATATTGCAGACCCGTTGACTAAAACCTCTCTCACAAGAAAAACATGATCAGCCCTAGAACTGATTGGATGTTAATTACATGGAGATGTAAACTAGATTATTGACTCTAGTGCAAGTGGGAGACTGTTGGAAATATGCCCAAGAGGCAATTAATAAAGTGTTTATTATCATATTTCTCCGTTCATGATAATGGTTTATTATTCATGATAGAAATGTATTGACCGGAAACTTAATACATGTGTGGATAATAGACAAATACTATGTCCCTAGTATGCCTCTACTAGACTAGCTCGTTGATCAAAAGATGGTCAAGGTTTCCTGACCATGGACATGAGTTGTCATTTGATAACGGGATCACATCATTAGGAGAATGATGTGATGGACATGACCCAACCGTTAGCATAGCAAATGATCGTTCAGTTTATTGCTATTGCTTTCACTATGTCAAATACACGTTCCTCTGACCATGAGATCATGCAACTCCCGGATACCGTAGGAATACTTTGGGTGTATCAAACGTCACAACGTTACTGGGTGATTATAAAGGTGCACTACAGGTATCTCCAAAAGTGTTTGTTGAGTTGGCATGGATCGAGATTGGGATTTGTCACTCCGACTATCGGAGAGGTATCTCTGGGCCCTCTCGGTAATACAGCATCACAGAAGCCTTGCAAGCACCGTGACTAAAGAGTTAGTTGCAAGATGATGTATTACGGAATGAGTAAAGAGACTTGCCGGTAACGAGATTGAACTAGGTATTGGATACCGACGATCGAATCTCGGGCAAGTAACATACCGCCAGACAAAGGGAACAACGTATGTTGACATATGAGGTTCACCGATAAAGATCTTCGTGGAATATGTAGGAACCAATATGAGCATCCAGATTCCGCTGTTGGTTATTGACCGGAGAGTCGTCTTGGTCATGTCTACATCATTCCCGAACCCGTAGGGTCCGCACACTTAAGGTTCGATGACGATTTAGTATTATATGAGTTATGTGATTGGTGGCCGAAGTTTGTTCGGAGTCCCGGATGAGATCATGGACACGACGAGGAGTCTCGAAATGGTCGAGAGGTAAAGATTCATATATTGGAAGGCTATATTCGGACGTCGAAAAGGTTCCGAGTGATTCGGGTATTTTTCGGAGTACCGGGAAGTTACGGGAATTCACCGGGAGAAGTAATGGGCCTTATTGGGCCATACGGGAAAAGGAGAGGCAGGCCACGTGAGGAGGCTCGCGCCCCCCCCTTGCCCAAACCGAATTGGACTAGGGGAGGGGGCGCAGCCCCCTCTTTCCTTTCCCTCTCCCTTCCCTCTTTCCTACTCCGTATGGGAGGTGGAATCCTACTAGGACTAAGGAGTCCTAGTAGGACTCCCCACACTTGGCGCACCCCTAGGGGGCCGGCCTCCTCCCTCTCATCCTTTATATACGGGGCAAGGGGGCACCCCAAAGTACACAATTGTCCCATAGCCGTGTGCGGTGCCCCGATCTCCGTTTTCCACCTCGGTCATATTTTCGGAGAGCTTAGGCGAAGCCCTGCCGGAATCACTTCACCGTCACCGTCGCCACGCCGTCGTGCTGACGGAACTTATCTACTACCTCGATGTCTTGCTGGATCAAGAAGGCGAGGAACGTCACCGAGCTGCACGTGTGTAGAACTCGGAGGTGCCGTACGTTCGGTACTCGATCGGTGGAGCTCAAAGGATTGTTCGACTACATCAACCGCGTTGTGAGATGCTTCCGCTAACGGTCTACGAGGGTACGTAGACACACTCTCCCCTCTCGTAGCGATACATCTCCATGGATAGATCTTGCGTGAACGTAGGAATTTTTTTGAAATTCATGCTCCGTTCCCCAACAGTGGTGTCCTGTACACGACGACTGGAAGGTGTCCTATACAAACCATCATTGGATAAGTGTAGCAGCATCCGGTCGGCCGCGCACTTTTTGTCGGGTGGCAAGGAAGTTTTTGCTGCTCCAGGGCAACATGGGTGGTGGTTCCAAGGAGAGCTTTCTTCTGCAAACCACCAGGGCTTAGTCCAGATCAAACGAGATGGTAGTGTGGGAGTGTAGGAACCGTCTCGCTCTTGCTTGCCGGTGGATTGGTTGAAGCATGATTAGCGACCGCATGCAACAATTCCTTAGTATCCAAAAAACAATACCAGAACGATAACTAAATTTTTAGAAATGGAGGATATACCCCGGCCTCTTCATCTGAGCAATGCATGCAGCCATTTTATTAATTATTCGAAAAAACTTATAAAGTAATACATCAGTAAGCCTAAAGCCACCATCTTGGCAACACATGTCGCTACTCCTATCCCCTTGATGAAGGGGTGCCGAATGTCCGAGTCGAATGCCAAACACTTATCACACCAAAGCCTAACATCTAAGGCCGGATGCCCCAGTCAAGCCACAATGCCGGGACTAGGTCACACAACGGTCCGACGCATTCTCAGAGGCCGCCGCCGCCGCCTTCCACCAATCCATCTCCAGAGCACGTACTGACGCACCGACCTTGCCAGGCCTGTCGTCGATGCCACCACATGGTCAGACAACGCCACCATCCTGCACGTATCCATCCACACACGCCCGTCATCGAAACTCTACAGCGCCATGCCACCGGGTTCCGTTGTCGGTCTTGCAGCAGAGTAGATGTAACACCGATCCTCCTCTTGTCCCCTCTAGCCATCACTTGATCCAAAATGATGCCCCCAGGAGGGAGAACGACACCGAAGGTGCCGTTATCATCCGATCCAGTAGACCCAGATCTAGGTTTTCCCCCGGAACATCCCGATCGAGTTGACGTGACCTACAACAATGATGCCCCGAGAAGGAAACGACGTTAGAGACGTCGTCATCGTCCGCCAAGACCGCAATCAGGCACGGTTTTCACTGGAAGCCGCGTCGTCCCGATCTCACGGCTGGCTAGAACCACGCGGAGCTTCGCCATGAAGACGTATGTCATCGTCGGTACTTCAACGGAGATCCTAAATCCCCTCACCAGAGCCCTCATCGCGCCGCCGACCATCCACGTGAAGAATTGACGACGGATCTGGATGGGATCCAGATTTCGCGGCCGCCACCATGCCCACCATCGCTAGCACCACCAGCCATGGGGTTGTCGGTTGCCACCACATGGCCAGGGAGATGGCCTAGCCGCAGTGCGAAGCCCCCAACCCGAGGTGCCCCAGCCGCCTCGAGTGGTTGCCGCTGCCTCCTCCTGCCTGAGCGCCTTGGCACCGGGCGTCACTGCCACCGCGGCTAACGCCATCGGCAGCGGTGGCAAGATCTTTCTATGTGGAGTGGGGGTTGGTGGCGTCGGGATCTGAGCCCCCTGTTGCTGCCCTGGGGTGGCGGCGCTGATGGGCTCGGGAGGGGGTCCTTTATTTTTATTTTTCTTACAATGGGAGCATATCATTCTTTTGCTGACTTCTCTTCGCATTGAATACATCTAAGTTTTTCTTGAGGAAAAACACATCTAAGTATTGATATGTATTTTTTTCTCAACTTTAGACAATGGGGGCAATTAAATATTTTGGAAACCAGTATAATCTTCTTGTGAGTTGGTCACAAACCAAACAAACAACGGTCTCATTTGACAATACTTTGGAGGATATGATGGTCACAATTCAAACACTAACAGCTTGCCAAAATTTTGGTCATCCATTGCTTTGGTCATATCAAAAATTTAGTGGGGCAAGTTGAGGCTCAAACCAAACAGCCCCTTTGTTCTTCCCGTCTAGCCAATTTCGTGAAAGAAGCTTATGCATCAAACGTGCACCGCAGAGCATAGAGCAAGTCAATGTAAGAAAGACACAAGAGATTCGGCTGTTTAAGGACCGGTTCAGAAATTTTGACGTCACGGTAAGTTTTGAAAAGATAGAGCTCATTAATGCGCCACGGGCCTACGATATTGGAGCTGATTACATGAGGAAGATCAGCCTCGTGGATACTCAATGTAGTCATCCAAATTTTGGTAAATCCCATAGAGTGTGTCAAATTTGAATACTCAGTTGGTATCGTCACATCAATCACTCGCAGGTTTACTGGTTAGCAGTAGCACTGTTTCGTCACATCAATCCACGACTCAATTTTTACTTGAAGTGATGTTTTTTTACTTTTTGGCTGCGACCCTGATTTAGAGTAGAAAGTGTCAATTGTTGTATTTCATATATATTAGATAATGATTGTAAAGTGCTTCTTATATCCAGAAAGATTATTTGAGTTAGATATGACCTGCTCAATAAGCCAGACAGGGTCACACTGGCCCAGTCGGTCCTCACGGCCATGGCGACTTTCCACATCTCCGCACTAAGCTTACCAAAATGGGTATCGCGGAAAGTCGATAAGATCATCCGCGCGTTCCTTTGGCAGAAAGAGGACCAAATGCAAACATCGGGAAGGCATTCGCTGGTCAACTGGAAGACCGTTTGTAGACCAAGGCGTTTAGGTGGCCTTGGCATTGCGGACCTTGAGCCATTTGGGCGCGCACTCCGTCTGCGCTGGCCATGGCTACAATGGACGGACCCAGACAGACCGTGGGTGGGCACTGCGCTACCATGTGACCACGCCGATATGAGCCTCTTCCGTGCATGCACAACAATAACTTTGGGAGATGGCCGCAAGGCGCTTTTCTGGCATGACAACTGGAGTGGACGTGGCCCCCTAATGCTCCTGGCACCGGAGCTCTACAAGATCTCTACAAGAAAAAACAGGACGGTGCATCAGGAGCTCTCAAATGAGAACTGGATCAGAGCTTTGGCCGGTCTTCAAAACCTGCATTAGTTAGGAGAATTTGTCACTATGTGGGAATGGATCAGCCAAATAACGCTGCTGCCTAATCAGGATGACAAAATCTCCTTGAACCTGACCACAAACGGAGTTTATTCCTCTGCATCGGCTTATGCGGCACAGTTCTATGGTTCCCATCAGCGTTTCGACTCTGCCAATATTTGGTCTGCCCATGCTGAGCCAAAGTGCAAATTCTTCGCCTGGCTTGTTCTTCATGGCCGAATTCTCACCGCAGACATGCTAGCTATTCGTGGATGGACACACGACCCCAGGTGCCTGCTATGCCTTCAGCAGCCTGAAACAGCAACCCAACTATGCAAGGACTGCCCCTTTACGGTGGCTGTTTGGAATCAAGTGAACACTCTGACCAACGAGGGTGTCGCAGTGTCGGGTTTCTTACCGGAGCCGGGCTCTGTTTTAGACTGGTGGGCCCCGATGCTGTTGAACATACCAGCCAGGCACGACGGCGCTGGAGCAGAAGGATCATTTACACCATTTGGGCTACCTAGAAAGAGAGAAACAGGCGTGTTTTCACGGGTCAAAGGAAGACACATCGTGAGGTTGATATCCTGGCCTTTGAGGAAATTAAGCAATGGAATCTGGCATTTGCTGGGGCCTTGCCAACTGTCGACATCGGCTAACTAGGCACTAGTTTTAGGGTAACTGCGGGTTTTGCCACGTTCCCAAAAATGTGTGCCCCTCTGTATATCGCGTATTCTCTTCCTTCTTATATATGAAAAGGCAGTGCTCCTGCCGGTTCCTCGAAAAAAAATTCACCATTTGGTATGGATGGTGAGCCATCTCAAAAACATGAACGATTAAAAAAAGATATGACCTTCAAATTTGAGTGGATATTTTCTTAAACCTAATCCTAGCTTCTTGGGACCAATCACCTCATGCATATGGAAACATATGTTATAGGATATACTGTTACTTATGAAGAATTGGATCATTTATTGACCTGTTAAGACACAGGTAGTACATTTCCTATCTTTTTTGTAGCAAAAACGAGTTCATCCTCAGGTTATTCTAATGAAGCAATAAGTCAGACCACATAGATTAAGCATAAAAAAGTAAACTAGGTTGGAGGGTAGAAAGATCCTCGTTACAGCCTCCAACTGAGCAACAAAACCAAACCGAAACATACCGAGTACTAGAGAGGGCTAAATGCGCACTGATACAAGCAAATATCACAACACTCAGAATACCGACACCATATAGGCACACTTAAAGTGATAGTAGATGTCAAGATCCTTGTCGAAGCTTCTCGGGAGTCACATGTTTTTGCAAAGATGCAGAAAGAGAAGGACAATAATTAAATTTAAAACATAAAGAGTTGTTTTCTGCCTAAGCGTGGCTTTCAAAATTCAATGGATCGACCTTAAAGGCAAAAACAAAATCTATAAACAAACACGTCTAATAAATCTATTTACTAAGTGCGAAACAACCTGTGGTTGGATGGTTAGAGGGACTGTGGTATCCCCAGCCCACCAGGGTTCAAATCCTGGTACTCTCATTTATTCCTGGAATTATTTCAGGATTTCCGGCGATGCGCATTCAGTGGGAGGAGACGTTCCCGTCGACGACGAGGTGCCTACGGTGACTTCGTAAATTTCAAGATGATATGCCGGCTCAGCCTCTCGGAGGTGCTCATAGGGGTAGGGTGTGCGTGTGTGCGTTCATAGGGGTGAGTGTATGCGCGTGTATATGAGCGCTTGCGTCTGTACTGTGTTCAAAAAAAATCTATTTACTAAGTCTATAACTTATGTGTTACTCATAACATAAAAGGAATAATTTGTATAACAATTGCAGGCTTAGAAAAATGATCATGATGTAAAATCTATCCATTTGTGGTGGACTACACTATCACCAACACATAGTTCATCTACTCATCTATAGATCTCCGCCTGATAGTCTAGGGAGGTGATCACTTCAGAAGGTCGGGTGTAGACAATAGGAGGGTCAACACCAAGGAGGAAGAATGAACTAGCGGTTGAGATCTGTAAGCGGCGGGAGGTAGAAATATATCCGACGACCGACAGTAAACACAATTGGCCAGGGCAACAAACGATGCCATGAACATAACACGTGTAGGGTTCATAACTCACAACTGGAGGGGACTAGTTGTAAATCTTTTCGATATGTAGAGTATCGAACCGAATGAGGAATAGAAAGAATTGGTACATGGAAATTAGATAAGAATTACAGCAAAAGCTGAAAAGAGAGTCGGTCGTGTGTTTTGATTGATTGAATGGTTACAAGTACTGAAAAAACAATGAAAATGAAGAGTGCAACAAGAAACCTAATCCTTAATTGTAAGGACGGACCAGTTTTGTTTTAATATGGATTAGATAGTTCTCGAGGACGATAGAAATATCATCTACTTGTTAAGCCCATGTTCATTTGCATTGATTTTTGTTGCTTGAATGTTGGCACATGCATAGAACCCAGGAGGATTTTGTTGCATAGGAATTACTTGTTAAGCTTATATGTCTACCATACCATTGACTCACATATAGTTTAACAAGCATATGCAATTACTAAGAACGATAAAACAAAGTCTAATAATAGCTTTAAGATCGGGAGTCCCTGTTCGACACCCATGTTGTAATTCATAAGCTTATAGAACGATATTATGTCACCCTAGCCTCTTATCATAGAAATAAGAACATGGATGTGCCTGATTACAAGTTTGTACTCCATGGAAATGTTAGTTGGAAGGAATTGCTGAGTAGAACCAAACTAAGTTCACAAAGGTGAAAGCTAAGCTTATGCATTTGACAAAATCTTTGTGTTGCTTCTTTGTACTGGCCTATTTTATTTTGTGTGATGACCAACTAGAGTTAAGGATGACTCCTTTTCAAGAGGGGGAGAATGACGAGAACATGAAAACTGATGATCCTTTAGAGTCAAGGATGACTCCTTCTCAAGAGGGGGAGGATGATGAGGACATCCCAGCCTATAACGCTATAGAAACAATCATCATTGGTCCAGTCACAAGAAATTATGTAAAAAAAGTACATAATCAGGTGAATGCTAACTTGAGCTTATCATATGACCTTGAAAGCATGGTGTGCCTTCACCTTCTTTGTTGTTCGTTGAACTCAGGTGCGATGTAGAAGAAGGCCAATGAACTTTTTAGTCCATGCAGAAAAAGTGTTTTATGACGAAGAGCACAAAGTTGGGTGTTCATGAGGAAATAAGATGTTTGTTGAAGAAACTATGTTCCGATTCTGATGGAACAATGTTTTGGACGAGTTTTGCTACCCCAGCTTGCGAAAGGTTTCTAGAACTCGAGTTGGTTGATGAAGAAACATTGTTCCGGCGAACAATGTTTGTTCGGGAAAAGCCATACACACATTAAACGGGGGACATGTGGAAGCTACCTCATTAATTCCAGAAGCTAGTTCAGCTTCACACGAAAGTTGGTTTCATTTTACACCTAAGCTGATTCCCAAAGCTAGTTTTATTTCACACCTATCCAGGGGGGTTGTCCCTAATATAAATAGGTTATCTCTTCCCTTCCTTGTGAAATTATGCCTTTTATATCAAAAACCAAAGACATAGACTCCTCCCGAGATTGGAGAACTCTTCTTATACTTATTCTCATGATTCCTTAAGAAGTCACTCCTAATCTGTGTTCCATGACATATTGTGTTGTGTGGTTTAGAGTTCATCGTTTCCCCTGCGGATTGCACATATTCCGTGCTCCACAACTTGCGCTTGGTTGTGTGGCGGTAGTATTGCGGGTTGTGGATCGGCGAATGCTCAGATTGCAGGCTACGGTTAGCATCCCCCACGTCGATTCATAATATCTCTTTTTTTTTGCGGCTGCTTGCAGCTAGTTATCCCCATCCATTCATCGATCCTACACTGTGAAGATAGGACCACCCCTCGTACATCTTCTTCTTCGAAGACGGTCTCACATCATGTGGTATCAGAGAAAGGTTTACATGGTAGGATATGTACCCTTGTAGCTAGATCTATCCTTTTTAGTTTGGGTTTTTCCCGTCGTAGAGTCCAAAGCTCAAAAAAGCCACAAATAAATAATCCAATTCTTTGTTTGGTGAGATCTAATTGTTTTCTTTCCTTCTTTGTGTGCACTAAGTTCTATGTGAAGTTGCTGATGTTTTTATTTGAGTCCTATTGTTAGATCTTTTGTATTGCAAAAAAGGGCGAAAAATGAGAGAAAAGGAAAAAATAGAGAAAAAAGTGTTGAGCAAGTGTGCAATTATATTTAGTCTGGCGAGAAATTTCAGAAGTTGTTGCCAAGTGTTGCAGCTCAAACGTGGTGCAAGGATCTAAAAATTGTTCTTGTTTTATTTGGTTTGTATCAATTGGATCTAACACTAGCCGTCCTCATTTTAATCCACCAAGCTCCACCTAAACACCTTTAGCTTCTTCCCTTTCATCCACTCATCAACAACTGATTTTATACCGCAGCGCAGCCGTCAAGGAATCAATAGAATTTCGGTAAGCAAGAAGGTGAGCTAAGTGTTCTCCACATTTTTCCACTACTTTATAAGAGTTAACATAACGGGCTCCAACTCTAGTACACATGGTCATCAAATGTGGGTTTTCCAAAGACTCGATCATCGCTTGAAGAAAGTATGGTTGCAACTTTGCAAAGGTTTTTCGGAGGTCGTCTTCCTATTGCGGGGCAGTGGTGATAAACACCAACACAACCCTGCTGTCTCGTTGGCTGCTGACAACCGATGACGCCATTGCAACGAGAGTCACCAAAATCGTCGTAGAAGAGCTGTAGATGCCCATGTTCATGGCGCCTCTGCTGGTGGTGTTGAATGAGGGCGTAGTGACCTTGCTGCACCCCATGAGGGTGGGCTTCATGGAGGATAAGCTCGAGGGTGAGGACATGGGCCCCGCTGGAATGCCGCTGATCACCGATGGCGAAACCACATAAACAATTGCCTCCATCGTGGATGGCCTGTTGATGTCCCTACCAATGATGCCCTGGCCATGGTAGTTGTACGAGGCCGTGGAGACTTCACCAGGCATAATTATGTGGGTATGCTACTCACAAGGAGTTTTTGTTATCATGGCGACATGTTTGATGGATCCACTCCTGTTACCATGGGTCCATTTTGGTCTATGGATGAGAGAATTTTACCACTCACATGTGAGCAAAAGCATGCACAACCCAAAATCCCACAACTTAAGAGTGAGAAAGAAGAGTTGAGTGGATCCACCAAATATGAGTGAGAGTGCACACAACTCAAAATCCAACAATTTGAGAGTGGCAAGAAAAGTGAGTTGAGTCACACCACCAATTATGAGCGAGACTGTACACAACCTAAAATTCTACAATTTGAGAGTGACAAAAAATGTGAGTTGAGTGACTCAACAAAAAGGAAGAGTGTCCATGTCCCA
The DNA here is from genome assembly GCA_039707655.1 of Elymus sibiricus. Lineage (NCBI taxonomy): Eukaryota > Viridiplantae > Streptophyta > Magnoliopsida > Poales > Poaceae > Elymus > Elymus sibiricus. The sequence goes on from CM077667.1 coordinate 413,288,800, forward strand.
AAAATCCGCATGTTGAGAATGATAAGAGATATGAATTGAGTGACTCCACCAAATGTGAGGACGAGTGTCCTCTTCACAAAATTCCATATATAGAGAGTGATAAGATAGGTGAGTTCAGTGACTCCACCAAATGTGAGGAAGAGTGTCCACTTTCCAAATTCCACATATGAAGAGTGATAAGAGAGATCAGGTGAGTGAGTCCACCAATGTGAGGATCAGATTATAGAGATAAAAGATCTCCACTCGAATATACCACACACTCATCAAGAGAGGATTAATGAATTGTGTGAGTCCACAAAATGTGAGGTTGAGATCATCCAACATGACATTAGAGAGATAAAAGATCTCCATGCAAATGTACCACACAACCAGCAAGAGAGGATTAGTGAGTTGTGTGAGTCCACCAAATGTGAGCTTGAGGTTTTTACACACAATATCAAAGAGATGAGTGATCCACCAAATGAAAGGAGAAATGATTATTCAATTACTAACCATTCACAAAGCTCTCTTTTGTTGCAATATATGCAAATGCAAAAAGCTTACATCACTACCATTCTACAATGATGGAAGACAAGATAAAAGAATAAATATGAGGCACGTGGAGTACCACTACACAACGTGCATATGTGTAGATTAATTTTCCAAAAGGCATGGAAGTACTCAATGAGGTAAAAGCAAAAAATATCATCCATTTCAATGCACCCAAAGTTATGTACTTATGAGTATTTGAAACATTGGCGTGATGAAATAAGAGAAAAAAATTGTGGCATATCATTAATCCAATAACACCATTTTGTCCATCTTGAAGAGAATATAAAAGAGCCAACAAAATTAAGATTTTCACAAAATTATTCAACCTTTCCATTGCCTAGTTATTTTGTATTGTCCTCGTGCTATTATTTTGTAGACCGAAGGAAGTCGTGGGCGATTTTCTTCAAGAGAGGGAGGATGATATGAACCAAACATTTGAAGTTCGCGAAAGGTGAAAGCTAAACTTGTGCATTTGATAAAATCTTTGTACTGGTCTATTTTCTTTTGTGTGATGGCCAGCTAGAGTCGATGATGACTCCTTTTCAAGAGGGGGAGGATGATGAAGACATGAATAATGTTGATCGTTTAGAGTCGAGGATGAGTCCTTATGAAGTGGGGTAGAATGATGAGGACATCCCAACCTTTAGTGCCACACCAACAATCATCATCGGTCCAACCATAAAAAATAACGCATGGTTGTGCGTTCACCTCCTTTGTTGTTAGTTGAACTCAGGTGCAATGTGGAAGAAGGCCAACAACATTTCTAGTCCATGCATAAATGATGTTTTATGACAGAACATAAAGTTGGGAGTTCATGAAGAAATAAGTTGTCTATTGAAGTAACTATGTTCCGATTCTCATGAAACAATGTTTTGGAAGAGTTTTTCTACCCCAGCTTGCGAAAGATTTCCAGAAATCGAGTTTTCTACTGAAGAAACAATGTTCCAGCTCCAGCGAACAATGATTGGCTAGGAACAACTATCCACACATCAAATGGAAGAAATCTAGAAGCTACCTCATTAATAATCCAGAAGTTGGTTCACTTTCACACCAAAGCCGGTTTTGTTTCACACCTAAGAAGATTCCGAAAGCTAGTTTGCTTTCACACCTATCCAGGCGGGTTGTCCCTAATATAAATAGGCTAGCTCTTCCCTTCGTTGGGGACTTTTGCCATCACCATCAAAAACCAAAGGCATAGACTCATCATGAGATTGGAGAGATCTTGTTATCCTTATTCTCGTGATTCCTTGATAAGTCACTCATAATTTGTCCTCCACAACTAGATCGTATTGTGTGGGTTAGAGTTCACGGTTTCCCTTGTGGATTGTAGATATCCCGTGCTCCATGACTAGAGCGTGGTTGTGTGGGGTAGTATTGCGGGTTGTGGATTGGTGAATGCTCGAATTGCAGGCTACAGTTAGCATCCTCCTCATCGGGTCATAATCTCTTATTTTTCTGTTTTTCAGAGTCTTGCGGCTAGTTATCCCCATCCATTCATCGATCCCACACCATGAACATCAGACCGCCCCTCGTGCATCTTGCCCTCTTAAGACTGTGCCGTATCATGCTATAACAGAGAATTTTCCTCTAGACCCTATAAATGTGAAGTGACATGAAGATGTTCGCACATCACCACTAGAGGTTTACGTCAGAATGTATAATCAAACGTCAATGTTTATAGTAAATTCATATGGATCCTAACAACATACTTTCTCCCATTTCTTAAAGAATGTGATGGTAATACTCGTAAGTCATCACGGTGAACATGATCAGTGGGAGATGAATATAGATTGCAATATGAAAATATAGATGTTTTATGAAATAAACACACAGTATCAACAAGTAAATAAAAATTGAAAAAAGGAAATGATCACGGTAACCGATTTATACCAATTTCACATGGGTGTTGATGGATATGAGATGGTGGATGGTGCTTTATATAGAGATGGTGTGGAGGATGATGCTCCCAATGATGAATTTGTGTTGGCGGTGATGAAGGCTCTGAATTCCCCCTATTGGCGGTGGAAGAATGTGTCCTATAGGAAAGAAACTAGGGTTCTATAACGGTTGTCGCCGCCTCAAAAACTTATGAAAAATATGGCATGCGTCTGGAGTATCAAGAGGTACCCCTTCAAAAGGAGAGTCGGATAGGTGCTTGGTGGGCCCCAAGCGCCCCTACCGCGCATGGGTCGCTAGTTTCCTATGTTCTTTTTATGTATTTTTTACAAAATAAGGTTGAAACCTCCGACATCTACATTATTGTGATGCACACAACCATCTTTATTGAATTTTATGCAACACAAAGGGGCCAAAGTCATTGACATGCGGATAGTACATAACATATACAACTATGTCGAAACCAGTAGAAGATATGAAATAAATACCTATGACTAAGTCAACTTCTTCCATAACAATGCCTTCAAGAAAGGTTACTCGGCCCACATTGAAGTCTCCTCGTCCATTAAATACAACAAGGACAAGGATTTTCATCATGATTACCAAGACCAACCAATGAGGGCCACCACATCAGCAAGGAGACAACTGTTGGGAATATGCCCTTGAGGTAATCATGTGATGATGTTGGTTTCATATGTATTCATGAGTTATTTGTATTGTCTTTGAACTTCATCATTGATATGTATCAATAAGTATTGGACTTATCTATCAGACTAAATATTTTATGATGATTTTTCTAAGGGTCCTAGTAAATAAGATTATGCAGACATATATCCTTTGACTAGTATACGATTCAGTTGATGAAATGTTTCACAATTCACGTCCATAGAGATGTCAAGCTGATGGTATGGACTCAGAGATGGAGATCACAAGGTCGGATAGACCACTTTGGTACACAACGAGATATTGTCATCTATCAGGGATTTTCCAGTGGCGTCTCTGAAATCACGCATGAACGTTCTGATCATGATGTTCGGACCATTTTTGCCATGCAACGCAATGCATCATAAGTTCGCGCATGCGTTCGCGCGTACAATCTCCCGCAAACCAGATGCAAAGTTGGGTGCTACGGTGTCCTGGATTAGTTTGTGCTAGCCACGTTCATGGTCCCCGTGTAGTCAAGATGGAATCCTCTGAAGACTTGTCGCACACTTCACGACATGTTAAATTCATCGGCAAGTTTATCCCTAGATGTAACCGAACATCATGCAACCCTAGGTACCCCCAATCCCTATATAAGCCAAGGGTTTTAGCCAGTAGGGTTAGGTTTAGGTTATATTGATACATACAATCTGGAGGTAGATCATCCTATACCTCTATCTCCAACAGAATCAACACAACAAAAGCATGACGTAAGGTTTTACCACTTCGAGAGGGCTTGAACCTAGGTAAACATCGTGTCTCTCGTTCGTCCTGTTACCATCAAGCTAAGATCATCAGCTCGGGACCCCTACCCGAGATCTGCCGGATTTAACCCCAACATGGAGGTTTGCGGGAGTCTAGATGTCTACCTGGCCAATGAAAAGACCACCACGTCCACTAGTGCATGGCGCGTTGCGTTGTTCGGTGGACAGCGACTGCTATTTGGCAGAAAATGGTTTTGATTTGGTGGAAAGTTGTTCTATTTGAAGGCGGCTTCTATTTTGCGGAAACTGACCTCCATATGGCGGACCATATTTAAAAAAAATTAATACACGCAGACATTTGAGGTATAGGATTGGATGTCCGATCTTGTATCCGTGTCCACAGACGCGTCTGCCAACAGGTACTATGTCTGTTTGCGGCACACTCTTGGAGATGCCCTTAATCTCAAGTACCATGTATATGTCATATCCTAGACTTGAGGGTTTCACGTATTCTTCGGATGAGTACCGATTCACTTCAGGTCAAACAATCGCTAATTCATAATTAGGTAGTTATAAATGCAGCTTTCGGGTGATCCATGTGACATGCCCTGAGATATGGTTATCCAAGATGGGATTCACTCCTCCAATTCAAAGAGATACTCTCTAGGCCCTCTCGAGTGATCTGATTCGGCATGCATGGTCATGCGACTTGGGTTAAGTGTGTCTGGTTCGAGAATCTATATCACCGTTTTGAGAAGAGAGGTGAGATCGACAACATATATCGTGAGGCAAAATAAATGTTGCATACGAGACATTATGAAGGTCCATGAAATAACTTTACACACACATGTGAGTTGACGTATTCTGCTAGGAGCAACTACCAGCCATCGACTCGGACCGTGTCGATGTGTATGTGAACCTATAGGGTTGCAGACTTAAGGGACTGGAACCTAATTCGGATTAGGATACGAAATAGACTCGATTTAGAGCTATAATTGGTTTGTAGTGTAGATGACCGTTAAGGAGGTATATACAAAGGAGAGTGGGTTGATCCTCTTTGACACATGATACTTGTGATCAGCGTTGGGTTTTCTGTGAAGAGGAACGGCTGATGCAGCACAATACGCATAGGTATTTCCCTTAGTTAAGAACCAAGGTTTATCGAACGAATAGGAGTAACACGCAACCCCCGTCTTCAGCGAATGCACACAAAGAAGCTAACACTTGAACCCAACGCGGGCAAGAGGGTTGTCAATCCCCTTGGACTCGTTATTTGCAAGCTAGTGAAGTATATGGATGATAAATGAATATTGTAAATTGCAAAATAAAAGGAAAACAAATAAATGGCAACAAGGTAATGAAGGCTTTTGTAAATTTATAAGTGAATAGACCCGGGGCCGTAGTGTTCTCTAGTGGCTTCTCTCATGTAGTAGGCACACGGTGGGTAAACAAATTACTGTTGAACAATTGATAGGAAAGCGCATAGTTATGCAATCTTTATTCATGGAAATGATCGTGTATATATATGCATCACGTCCATAAGCAAATAGGCCGACTCCTGCCTGCACCTATTACTATTACTCCACCCATCGACTGCTATCCAGCATGCATCTAGAGTATTAAGTAAAACAAAGTAATGCTTGGAGAACAATGACATGATGTAGACAAAGAGAATTCAATCAATATGAATTAACCCCATCGTTTTATCCTTAGTGGCAAAAACACAAAGACGTATCTTGTCCCCTACTTTTTCACTGGGATATAGAAATCTGTCAGGTTGAACCCACTACAACGCACCCCTCTCACTGAAGAAATATCAATCTAGTTAGCCAAACTATTTCAATAGATCGGAGAGATTTACGAAGCTATAATAATCATGCAAATAAGAATCATAATAGAAATCAGAGAAGACTCAAATCTGTTTCATGAATAATCTGAACATAAACCCACAATTCATCGGATCCCAACAAATACACCGCACAAAGTGATTACATCGAATAGATATCGCGAAGATGCGGTAAACTTTGTATTGAAGATCAATAGAGAGAGAGAGATAGCCCTCTAGGTACTAACTACAGACCCGTAGGTCCGTAGGGAACTACTCGCACATCACCATGGGAGCAGCAAGGTTGATGTGGAGCCCTCCGTGATCGATCCCCCTCCGGCACACCGTAACAGGGCTCCAGATGGGCAGACGGCGGAACAGAGACTTGTGGCGGCTGAAATGCGTTTCGGGAGGCTCCCTAGGGTTTTTGGGATTAATGAGAATTTATAGGCGAGAGAGGGGCGTCGAGGGCCACCCGAGGGAGCCAACACACATCAGGGCGCGGCCACCCCCTGGGCGGGCCCTGTTATGTGTTGCCTCCCTCGTGCAGCCTCCGTTCTCCTCCCGAAACTTCCAGGTCTTCTTGTGGTCCAAAAAAATCATAAAAAAGTTTTGTAGCAATTGGACTTCATTTGCTACTGTAAACCTGAAAAGTCAAAAACATGCAAAAAAACAACAACTGGCACTGGGCACTGGGTTAATAGGTTAGTGCTCAAAAATAATATGTTTTGATATATAAACACCCAAAAAGCATCCTAGAATGATAATATCATAGCATGGAACAATAAAAAATTATGATACGTTGGAGAAGTATCAACACACTCTAGCCTGTTGCCCACACTCTCCACGTCCAATATTGCCCATTCAGATCTAGCAATTTGGCGAGTGACGTTGATCCTCGTACATGTTAATACCTTGGAGGCATCGTGCTGTTAGGATGAACGGTTCGAGGGAATCCACGAGAAGGGGACCTGGACACACTTCACCAACTCATCTTATGATGTCATGACTCTATGTCTAGTGGAAAACTCGATCCGGTAATCTATCCCCAACAGTATGATCTTGGTTGCATGATAGAAAAATTTGTTTTACACTACCGTACCATACCATACCGCATGCCCCAACAGTGGTATCAGAGCCTTTTCTATTTGGTGTTAGATTCGGGGATTTGCATATGCGATATGTAGATTGGTTATGGTGATAGTCGATGTGATTGGTTGTACATGACAATCTAAAGATTGGTTTCTAATCCAGTTTTCGTGATAGTGCTGCACCGGTCACAATATGAATTACCCCTATCGGTCATTTTTCACCATCAAGGTTGATTGTGGGTCATAATTCCGGCTACGGGATGCGAAGATAACTATAATTGAGCGAGTCAGAACAACAATCAACAATGTGAAAATATGACTTGTGCTAAAATGACCATAACTTGATCATACAAACTCTGATGGATCTTTCGATAGTCGTGCCAACCATACTCCATGTCATGCCGAAGTACGCTAGAAAAAAGGTGTGGCATCTTCACACCTTAGACCATTTCCACGGTTGTCGAGGAGCGCCCATGAAGTGCCATAGATCTTGCCGCTGCCACTCGACACCGGCACCAACCGACATGCAACATCCACCATGACTCTAGGGTTCCTACCTCAGCATGCTCATGTGAGCTAGCTCAAAGCCAATGAATCCCCTACTACCATTGTGATAAGCACTCGTAAGATCTAGCCTACGGTGATGAGAGGTAAACATTATTATGCCTAAAGCTAGGAGGAGACACCAGCATGACCATGCCCACCTGTACCACAATCCTCCCCTTGCTTAGGCCACTAGCGTATTATTGGCCCAATATTTTTACTGGAATTTTCCCGTCTCTGGAAATGTCATTTTTCGTTGAAACTTGTCCTATTTCCAGTTGCGGCTGGTTGTCTGGTCCTTCATATGTAAATATGAAAATAAGAGGAATAAACATCAAAAGCCGAATACATGTTTAAATATGCTTGGTAAATGGGAAATTTAATTTGTAAAATTATTATAAAAAATACATGGATCTACAAGGCATGATAAACTGTGAGAAAAGTGAGGACAGTGAAACGAAATCAAAATATACCAAAATGGTAGGGGATGGCTTGCCATTTCGGTCTCGAGCAGGGTCTCGAGTGTCGGTAGAATGATAATGAAAGGTGGAAAGGGAAGGAGTTACATGACTTCAAAATGTATATAAGATCCAAAGGTCTAGAGCATTCATGGGGGCAAAACTACGTCGTGAGCCACTCCGAAGTAAGAATAGTTCCTCTTGTACATTGGCTCAACTATGGTTTATCACATCATCGCTCTAGTTAATTGAAGATGTTAAAACCACTCATGGTAACAAGCAGAGGTAATCCAGTGGTCAAACATATGTATTATGTACTATTTGTTATAAGCAATTATTTTTTGGTATCAACTACAAATAACATATGTGTTGCCAACCAATGGGTGAGACACATGAGCATGAACGATATATTTATTTGTGAAAGAAAGAAGAAACGAGCAATTGATCAATCTAATGTTGTCCATATACATCTCATACACACTCCTAATACATACAATATGTCTAAAAATCCACATCGAGGAATTTTTTACACACTTATGCTCTAGAGCTCTCTACTATATATTTATTGATACTAAAATGTACACAGACGCTTTTGAAAACAACACATACGATGACATGTATTAATCCGTGAGGCAACATGACTTTGATTTTATTATTATACTTAGATACACTAGTGATTGGATTTAATGATAGCTTTTAGAAATGTATCAAGTAAAAATGAAAAAAAAGTAAAATAGTTTTTCTTGTCATATATCATGCACACTAATTTTTTCACAATAAAGGTAAAAATGCAACATGAAACAGTTGTATCTTAAAATTTAGTAGTATAGTTACATGCTTGATTGTGCTAGTTGTAATAGATAAGTGCAGTATTTATGTTTTTATCTCAATGGAATACTCTATCCTTCCCATAATGTAGCGCCTATAGATTTTGTAGAAAGTCAAACTTCATCAACTTTGACCAAGTTTATACAAAAAATATCTTCATATATAATATCAAATTCATATACGTTAAACAAAAGATATACTTTCATATTATATTTATTTTGTATTATTATTGTTTATATTTTTCTCTATAAACTTGGTCAAACTTTGTGATGTTTGACTTTAAGAAAAACTATGCGTGCTACATTGTGGAATGATGTTATAAAGAAGTAAAACAAATAAGTATAAAGAAATATGTATAATTATTGATTTCAACTCACCTTTATGACTTTAGTTCATTTGTTTCTAGTAGGTGCAAGTGACCAAAAACATGTTACAATTCATCTCTAAATCTTAACTAGCAAGTGCCAAAAATTAATGATCAAATTTTGTATAGGTCTTTTCCTAGTTGATTTGGTAGCAGTAGTACTAATTTTAGGTATAAATGATAAAATAAGTGTTAGAACTCTTACACCTGATATTACATGTACTAATTACTTGGACGACTATTTATCTATGACAATGAAGATCAAGAAAAAGAGATTTCTACCCTCTTATTACTTTTTATTTCAGAATTAAATACCATGATAAATAAATAATGGTTTATACTAATGCAAAAATATTTAAATTAAATGAAATATACTTAAGCTCTACAATACAAAAGGTGGTAAGAACTTAATAGCTTTATGTTGTAAAAATATATGTTATGTATTTATTAGGACACCGTGGATAGTCCATTTGGTGTCCTACTGTAATGCAATAACGTATGAAGTTCGTTTAGATATCTAATTTGGATAACATGAATAAGTACACAAAGCTTCAGTTGTATGACACTAGTGAAACTTCATATAGAAATGGAATGATAGCTATGTAGTTGAAATCCAGTCATGTTAAGGTAGAGCACGAATCGAGACAAATGAAAATGAATATTGGCCTACTCCATTTTCAAAAAGCACAATGGTGTTACTCCACTTCTTTTTAGTAAGGTATTCCTCTTCATTTAGTATTACGAGCCTTCTTCCATGAACCATGTTATTTTAAGCTAGAGAACAAAAAAATGTCAAGTATTTATGTTGAAAACAAAGCTAAACTTTCATCGCAAGTTTCAAGACAGTTTTTTTACTAATAAAGTCCAAAAAGATCCACAAAAGAGTTTTTTACTAATCAAATCGAAAAAGATCCACTTTAAAACGTAGAAAAAATGAAAAACAAGCAAATATAATTTATTACCGGGATGCAAGATTTAGTAGTAACGGAAATGACATAATTGGTATGGCGGCTGCAAGTTAAAAATGCGACCATGCATGATAAATTATAATTCATGGGAACTACAAAAACATCAACACAAAGTATGTGATTGTCAAGGGAGACATCACTTGAGAAGGGTGATGAATGAGCTAAGAGGCAGGTCAACATCAATAAGGAGGTCAAATCAACTAGCAATAAAGGCGTATAGGCTTCCGGTGTCTGAACATATGTGCTGACTATAGCCACAAGGGGCAATGAGTACATGGGAGAGGCGAACAATACAGAGTGAGACGAAGCTGAGGCACATGGTGAGTGCGCACACAAAAGCGTGAGTGAGATGACAATATGAAAAAGAGATGGTAGGAGTAGAGAATGGGCTTGGCAGACGAGTCTCAGCATAGAGCTATTAAGTGTTAAATTGTAATTGTGAGATCCAACGGTTGAGAGCAGTCATCCGCAAAAACTGCCATGTTGGCCACTCCAAACTAGTAAGAGAAATTCTAATAGAATTGAGTATTAGCTCGAACACAATAATAACTACATGTATGGTGATTTTGGTTAAAAAAGTTGGTCTAACAGAGTTTCTATCCCACACTCCATCGGAATAATTTTTGGAGGGTGCTCCAAATCAAGTCCACATGCCTCTGTATTTTCAGGTTGGGGCGAATTTGGAGCGCTCTTCGTCCCAAAAGGGCCTGGTGCGAGAGACATTCCTCCTCCCACTCCTCTTACCGCCCAAAGATCCTGCCAACAATGCCATTCCTTCCGCCCCTAGCTTGAGGTTCCAAAATATGGAGGTCATGGACCTCTTCCTCTGGAGTTGGATGACGGCGAGAAAGTGATGGTGATGAAGAGGAGAGAAGGGTTGGAAGTCTCACTCCGGTGTCTAGCATCGGGCGGTCCAATGGGAGAAAGAGATCAAAGGAGGTGGAAACGATGAATGACAAGATCGATGAGTTGGCCAAGTCAAGGAAGGAGTTGGCGAAGAGGAAACAACAAATGTTGGAGTTGGGGGAGAGGATGTTATGAAAGAAGAAGGCGAGGTGTGAGGCTATGAACGAAAGTAAAAGACCCAAGGACACGATGGAGATCTGCTTCAACTTGAGAATAAAACGGTTAATGCAGGAGAAGATAGCCAAGGAGAACCAATTGATGATGTTGCATACAACTACCATATGGATGTCACATCAAGATCATTTTGGAAGATGAAGCGGAGATCATGCGTTCTAGGATGCCATTGAGACGCCAACACGCCGGAGGAGTGGACGGAGCACACATGGCAGACGGTGATATGTGATTTGTACATGTTGGTGAATGTGTGCATGACGCTTCATCTTTTATTCATGCAATTTCCTTAAGAAATCTGCGCATGGATTAAAATGAAATGTTGTTCGTCCAAGTGTGTGATGTTGAAGGATGAAATAAGGAAAACAAATTTTGAAGATTGAGACATGGCGACTGTGCTTACACATTATCTCCGTAGCCATGTTTCAAAACGGTCTTGGAGGCTAGAGTTGCTATCATCTGCAGTTAATTAAGGTTCCACCGCGTTAATTAACGATCTCGCCCCACTGTGTTGCACCACGTCATGAGCAGTGACCGGTGATGTCATTTGCAGGATCATTCCCGGCAGCAAACCGAGTATGATTAAAGGTGCACTAATGGTAGTGAAAGAAGGAATATATGAACGGCAAACTCGCGACTTAGCAATGGCTGGTCCTGACCAAGTCCTCCCCACCACTAAACTAACCAGCCCGGCCACGTCCCCCCGCCTTCTCTCTCCTCGTTCCCGCACAGAGCCAGCCCCACTCCCACCACACCACGTCAGCCATGAGAAATTTCGCCGCCCTAGCAAGCAGCTCAGCGTCGTCGCCCCGTGTCAACCATGACATGATCCACCTCCCGCGCGTGCTTCCCCATATATACATGCGAGAGCGCACGCGCTCACACCTCTCCTCCTCACCATCCCACAGATCACGCCTCAATAAGTTCGGCGATCAGCTCCGATCCCTGCAACCGTAAGCAAGCTAGCTTCTCCGGCCACGCGCACGCTTCCATATAACCCAGTCGATCTCACGGGCGGCTTGGGATCTCGCCGGCGGCTTAGTCGTTGGGCCCTCTCTCCGTAAACTCACCCGCCGAGAGGCCCGAGACTGGCCGGCCGGGTAAAGTATAAGGCGGCGCCATATATATACGCCGGAGACTGTCATGGCCGACGGGCTGCCTCCGGGGTACCGCTTCTACCCGACGGAGGAGGAGCTGATATGCTTCTACCTGCGCAACAAGCTCGACGGCAGCCGCGGCGACATCGAGCGCGTCATCCCCGTCGTCGACGTCTACTCCGTCGACCCCTTGCAGCTCTCAGGTAGGACCATCGATCAACGACGTAACCATATGGATTGCTGCGTACGTACAGTGCGCTGCGTCATGCTGCATCTTACCTGCACACATACGCAGAGATCCACGAGAGGCTGCGCGGCGGCGGTGGCGGCGAGGGGGAGCCGTGGTTCTACTTCTGCGCGCGGCAGGAACGGGAGGCGCGCGGCGGCGGTGGCGGCGAGGGGGAGCCGTGGTTCTACTTCTGCGCGCGGCAGGAACGGGAGGCGCGCGGCGGGCGGCCGAGCCGGACCACGCCGTCAGGGTACTGGAAGGCGGCGGGCACGCCCGGGGTCGTCTACTCCGCCGACCGCCGGCCCATCGGGCTGAGGAAGACCATGGTGTTCTACCGCGGCCGCGCGCCGTCCGGGACCAAGACCAAGTGGAAAATGAACGAGTACAGAGCATTCCAGCACGAGCACGACGACGACGGCGCCGGCGCACCCACGGCACCCGGCTATCCCCACGCCGCTGCGCCACCGAACGGCCCTCCGCAGGTAATACTCGATGTCATTCACATGTCCATCTCCATATGTATCACACAGACCTGGCTGTCGCTTTTGGCGCCGGATAAGTGCCGAAAAGCAGCTCGCAACTAGCAATTCAGCTAGGCATATGTTCAAGATTGTGTGTGGTGCTTCTAGATAGTGCCAATTAACATGGGATGCTCATCATGACAGCCCCATCTACATCTACATGCATGTTGTTCGATAACTTATTTTTCTCGTGTTACATCTTGGCATGCAAGTTGCTGATAAGCTATTCATCCATATATATATGAGATTGAGAAAGGTAATTATTGTACGAATCTGTAGTCTGATGTGAACTTGTATTGTTTTGTAGCTGAGAAGCGAGTTCAGCTTGTGTCGACTTTACACCAAATCTGGGACCCTGCGGCAGTTCGATCGGCGGCCAGTTGCCGCTACTGCAGGCGGTGCCGCCGGTGACATTCCAAGGCCATCCACGGCAGCCACCGCGTCGCCCGATGACCGTGACGGCTCCGGTGGATCCATGCAGCCGCTTGAGGAGGATCTGATGGAGGGAGATGGCGGTGATCCATACGGAGACGATATTGCCACATTGGCTGCTCTTCTCTACTGGCCTACGGACTAAGATTACACATTTGTTTCGCAGATCAGATCTTTAGTAGTTTCGCCTCCATTGGTAATTATTTAGTAGAGAAAACAGAATACTCTATCTAAATCTGTAAAACATAAAATTCTGGACAAAAAATGGTCCATGAATTTGAACACTTGCTAATTTGTACCGTGATTTGTAACAGCAAAAAAGGGAGGAAAGGGGAGTGACTATTTCTTAGTCGATTTAGAAATAACCATTTACCAATCGACATGCATATCCGTTTGATGAAGACCTTATCGCTGTGCACTTACTGGCAGTGTTTGTATCCAATGGTTCTTAGCATCAACTTCAAAATAGTTATTTCTCAGTTGCCTCGAGGAATAGCAAAACGGGAGAAAAAATCTACCTTTAATCTCAAAACAATTTCCAAGTTTAAGTTTGATCTTTGAACTCTGAAATCAGACAAGTTTGACTTCTAGCTTTCAAAACAGTTTCGATATGCCCCACTTATCTAGCTCAAATCGATTTGATGGATGAGGGGGGCAGGTGGTTTCACACATTCGGCAAACCAGTCAATTGAAACACACGAAAAAAAAAAGAAACACACGGAAAATAGGAAGATGGTGTTATCTGTGTAAAATTAGGAAAAAAAAAGTAAACACTATAAGACAGCAGAGAAATTTGCAGGGGCACACATCGTCTCGTGCATGCACATCGTGGACCGTCCAAGTGCCTCGCGATTCAGAAAGGGGAGCGCTGCATGCGTGCTTTTGTCACGGGTTGAATGCTCCACCGACCCTACTTGTCATGCTTTTTCATTTGATTTTCAATTTTGAATCTATTATATCTTTTGAATTGAAAGTTTAATTTATGTTTTGTTTGAATATTTGTGTTCCTTGGGACGAGGGTTTTAAAACAATATCGCTTTACCGAGTATAAAACCTTGATAAGAACGAACAACAAATCCTCCTCAAAAAAAAAAACGAACAACAAAGACAAGTCTATAATTTTAAGTTTCTACCGAGTTTTATCATGTTCCATATGAATCAGCTCATATCAAGATTTAATATTTGAAACTTGATGAATTTCTTTGTTGTTCCTGTCAAATTTTAAGACTTGAAGCTTGGTGAAAATTTTAGAACTTCTCAAAATGTATCAAAAGTTGTTTTGTTTCAAAGTCCTTGCCACAAGGAACAAATATGCAAACAATCATAAAATGAACTTACAGTTTGAAAAATTATAATATGTTCAAAATTGGAAGTCAAAGGAAAAGGAATGTGAAGTGAGGTGGGTTGAGCATGCAATATGTGACAAAAGTGTGCATGCATGGAAACCCCAATAATCAAAGGCTTAGCCATGTAGGAGATCAGCCAATTTTCCCAACCGCCAGGCACATGGAGGACGAAATCACTATTCTGACCTTCTCAGCTATCTTTGTCACAAACTAAACTCGACATGGAAGTATTTCACGATCTGACCCTTTTGACAACGCCATAGCCCGTGGCGTTTCTGCCCAACATAGAAACGCCGAGCTAGATAGCGTTTCTACCCTTGTCCACTACGAGGCCGAGCACGCGTACGTGACAGGCCAGAAACGCCAAGCTAGAAGACGTTTCTGGAAACGCCAAAGGCCTTGGCGTTTCTATGTAGGGCAGCAACGCCAAAGGCCTTGGCGTTTCTATGTAGGACAGCAACGCCAAAGGCCTTGGCGTTGCTGGCCTACATGGAAACGCCAAGGCCTTTGGCGTTTTCAGAAACGGTAGCCAGTTCGACCTGGTAGTGAGCGAGGGCAGAAACGCTATCTAGCTCGGCGTTTCTACTTTCATGTCAAGTTCAGTTTATGACAAAGATTACTGAAAAGGTCAAAATAGTGATTTCGTCCGCACATGGACGGTCCACAAAGTGTGTACTCTAAGTAAGAAATATATCCTAGATAAGCGAGTACAAGAAAAAAGACACGTTAGAAATAGATCTGAAATAAAAACTGAAAATAATGAACTAGCTTTTATGAAATATCACTATATTTTTCTCTTTTTATTAATCGTCCAAAAAATATTTTCCCCTTATCGATTCTTCTGGATTTTCCCATATTTATTGTGAACCACATATATTTTTTCTAAATTATCATGATTTTAAAATATTTGAATATTTTAGTTATTTTCTTCATTGTTCTTGCTTCTTTTTTGTTATGATATTCCTTTCTCGATTAGTCTCGCATGCATGAAAAATAGAGCCAGACATCTATTAAACCATTATTACTTAGGTGAGGGAGACAATCTATAAGGTTTAGACTGTTGAGTGTCAAGTTAGATTGATTTAAGTAGATGGACCACAAGTAAATTTTACCACTATTGAACATTATTTTCTCAATAATACCACGTCATTCCAGTTTACTAGGCCTGCATGTATCCTTAGGTTGACAATTTAACCAATATAATACAAATAATATATTCCAAAAAAAATTACCACTGGAAAATATACAATTAAAAGTGTCTAATGATATATTTTTTGTGACATACAAATTATACTATGTTGATCAAATTATTATCTAGGGATACGCAGAGGCCTGGTAAACCAAAATGACAAACCAAAAAGAAGGTACTATGCTTCTAGAACATAAAATGATATGAGGAAAGCCACCGTACCATGAATGCAATATTTAGGCTCGACATAATGTTCAACTAAGTTGATAACTATTTTCATTTTCAGATCGTGTACGGCGAGGCTTGAGGATTGGAATGGGCGTATATATAATTTTGTCATATATTTATAGTAGTAAGTTTTAAAAGGCAAACATATTCAAATATCCGAAAGTTTTTCTAAATGGAGGGAAAAAAATGCCTCATCAATTAATTAAATAGAAGATAATTACCCGGTTAATTAACGGAAAAATGGATAAAAACCTATACAAGCCAATTACATGTAAATTACTCATAGAGCATGCAACCCCATAAGCACACGATGAGCTCGACAATCATACCTAACACACAATGACCATTAACCCCCTTTGGGGACATCCGATAAAATATCCGAAAGTTTCACTTCTACATATACGACATGTTTTAGAGAACTAGATGCACGTATTGAATTTTTTACATTTATAAAGAGACTATATTAATACTCTTTTTTTTGTAAGATTCTTTGATTAGAAAATAAATGTACAAGTGCATGAGTCGATATAGAGGGCAAGATATTCGCCTCATTTATCTAAATTTCTATCGGATTTGCTTGAATGCTACACCAAAGTCTCTTGTCTTCGGGGTTTGAGTTCACCGAACAAAAACCTGGTTCCGTCAAGATTAGTTTGGTCGGCAGGACCGCCACAGCATCTTGTTGCATGTGTTGCATGAAATCAACGTGCGCAAAAGAGAAGCCATCAATTTTAGAAACTCTCCTCGTCCATTGACAATCGAGCCACTGAATGTTCCGGGCGAGAAGATAGAGAAGATTTGTATGGACCGGAATGGGTTGACCATCCGCCAACATTGTCGTTCAGGTCAGTCTTGTCTGCGTCTCCTCACGTGTACAAAATGCCCATGATCTACACAGTAAGTTCCATGCGTCGGCAAGGGTCTCTCTAATTTGAAACGTGCCTAGATAAGTTGCGGCCAGACTGATAGCGGCAGGTCAAGTAGCGAAGTCCACGTATATTGTTTTTACCTCAGGGCTTTATTTATGCACTATCAAAGGTCGTTACATCATTTAGATGTGCTTTAGCAAACCCGTAATTAGTAACACTCTTTTACAAACCCGTAATTAGTAACACTCTTTTGCTGAGAAAACATATTGTCGCCCCGAGGACGCGGGCTGCCCCATCTGCCATGCCGCCCTGGAGACGGCAGACCATCTCATCTTCGGTTGCCCGTTTGCCTGTCGGTTCTGGGCCTCTGTTGGGCTGGCCCCTGAGGTCGCCTCCGTCCGTCAACTTCACCAGCTGAGCCCCCCGGCTCAACGCCTGCTGCTTCGGGCCCAACGTTCCTGCTCCTCTGCTGTTGGCAACTCTGGAAACACCGCAACGCGGTTGTTTTTCAGGGGCTGCCCCCGTCGCTCCCTCGGCTACTGAAGCTATGTCGTGAGGACGCCGTGCTCTGGCGTGTGCGTCTGCCTGTCTCTCTCAGACAGGTTGTGGATGTGTGGCTCGCCTGTTTAACGGGACCCCTGTCTGTCTAGGGGTGCCGTCTGTGTCACCACCTCACCCCCCCCCCCCTCTCTCGTGTGTGTCTTGTACTTGTGATACCCCGAGCCGCTTGGCTCACATATATGGTAGAAAATTAAAAAAAAAACTCTTTTACAACAAAAACTTGTAACTCTTTCCGGAAGTCCATTTAGAGCATCTACAACCGGAATTGAGAAATCCGCTTCCTATACGTCTGCGGATGCATCCGGGCACGCTCCCGGACGCATCCAGCTGCCCCTCATATCTCGTGCCCGGCAGCCTCATATCTCTAATTCAGACTCTCAAATCCATGCAAATCCATGCGCGTTCATCATACACGCCCTCCACCATGCGCAAAAATAATTGTTTCCTCATGCGAAAACGGCGATGAAATAATGGATCATCTGGAAAAGTTGAGATTGGAGAAAAGTAGTGCTTCTGCAGCAGCTATGCTCAGGATACCCTATCCCAATTGATCCCTATTCTCCCTTTGATTGATCCCTTAAAGTTGAGAATATGTTCCACCTGTCGGTCCATTTCCTCTTCCATGCTCATGAGGATGATCATGTCCACTTCTTCGTCCGAATCCGACGAATAGAAGAACTCATCTTGAATCATTTTATCAAGCTCTGTCGGTCCATACTCCTCGTCTGATGAACCACCGGAATTCATCATTTTTCCTAAAAGTAAATCACAAAAAATCGGATCAGACAATGTGTCGAACACATAGAGCGCAAGGGGCAGCCCGAGAGTTGCCGGACATACCGTCGTGGCGTCCTAGCCAGCAACGATGCCTGCGGCGGCGAGAGCTCGGGAGAGAGGACTGATGTGCCAATCCTGGCGGCGTGGAGGCTCGGGACGGCTGCAGAGCAAGGGTGTGGGTGGAGCTACAAGACGTCTAGTGCAGAGGAGGAAGAAGTGAGGAGAGAACAAATGGATCCAGTAGGCCGAGGAGGTAGATTAAATGCAATTTATGGTGGGGTAGACTTGTCCGTCTTGACATGGCGGATGCGTCCGGGCGCGCCCGGGCATCCCCATATCCGCCCCATATTTGGGCTGGAAATAAGGGGTGCCGGTCAGCCCGGGCATTCGAGGCTCGTTTGAGGCGTCCATCTGGGTCAGTTCCTTTTGATCGGCCAGTGACCGAACTATCCGCCTGGGGGTTTGAAGTGGGTATGGGGTACCCGACTATAGATGCTCTTAGTGGATGATCTTTGACTGTATTCGTTGCGCCGACTCCGGGATTCTTCTATCAATTGGTAATCCATGTGTTTTGAGCATGTCTAGAAAGAACATGCGCCTTTGATTGAAAAGGGACTGTCCAAACAAATAACCATATGCTCATGAGAAATTGATAAACTCTGGCATATTTGGTTCTATGAAATATTAATGTTTTCATCTATATCGGGCGCCTCAAACTCCCATCATATGTCCGGGAGGACGGCTCGGTTACCCGGTCAAAAAATCCCGATCCAAACGGGAGACTGAAATGGCTGACCGACACCCCTTATATAAAGCCCAAACACGGGGTGGATACGGGGAAGCCAGGGCGCGTCCATCACGTCAGATCCGGACCACGCTGGCCCACCAGAACCCATATATATTCATCTCTATCCGCTTCCCAAACCAAACCCTAGCCACTCCGGTCCACCATCCAAGCTCCCTTTCGGCATTCTCCGGCTTGGTGGGCAGCAAATATGAGTCCTACAACTCCGGATCCGTCGACTTTGAGCTCATTCCACGTGAACCCGAGGAGGAGATCACCATACGTCTTGCGCTCCATCGTTCTTGGGAGGAGGCCGCTCGAAGGCAACGCTCGCACTCCTTCCACCGGGAATTGCGTTAGATCAAATGACGCATGAATCCGCCGCGAGGTGCGTCGCCGCTGCCTCACCAGAGGTGGTGTGGTCCGTTGGCGAGGCGGAGTCGCATTCTACAATGCCTCGTATGGTGCACTAGTCCAGGCGCTGCGACTGCATCATGGTGGACGTCAGTGGCTCCTCCCAGGATGGATCCATCATCGATCTCACGTCCACCGACATGGTCAAGGTTCTGGGCTCCAATGAGAAATAGTAGGACCTTTGGGACGGCGGCACCTTGAGTCCTGTGAGCCAGTGCGTGTCCCATGTCCTACTCTACCTCGCTGGCAACCGGACTAACACTCCGAGCGACACAGATGGCCGTCAGACATGGGCACGGCGAAGCCGGACGAGCTCCGCGGTTTACGTTACATATAATGGTATGAATTTGAGATTTCTAATTTGAGGTATCCGGTTGTGGAATCGTTTAATTGAGGCGTGACCGATCATTATTCGCGGATGTGCCTTGGCGCGTCCGCGGGCATTTGAGGGTCAGTTTTGTTATATCCGATTGTAGATGCTCTAACTGTCTCAGTATCATGATTTTTTATGATTATAATTTAATTAGTCTCAACCTTTTCTAAATAGATAAATGATTACTCATTCATTCCTGACCACATAGAGTGTTTAGGTTGGTTTGGTTGTTCTAACGAAATGATGCCCCGCGCATTACCGCGGAAACCTTGTTAAAAAATGCATATATGAGTGTTTAAAACCAACTAAAACTAATGGAAAGAATAATAAGAGTCTAATTGTTTTACATTTAAAAACAATAACCTCATAAGCATGTAAGAAAATGAAAAGAATACATGCATAACTTGTTAAAAAAATCACGCATGACTTGATGAGGTGGCATGATTTGCGTGGATATATTAATGCAACAAAGTAACTTACAGAGCACATGGATGACATGTTGGTGTGACACAATTCTGACCAGACGATTGCTAATAATTGAAATGATGTGGAAGCACGCATGTGCAGAGAAATCTAGTAGTCGGGGTTAACTATTTAGATATAGAAAATGCAAAATGTAAATGCAAAGATGCATAAGTTAAAAAAACACGCATGACTTGATGAGGTGGCATTGTTTGCAAGACTAAATTAATACAACAGAATAACTTACGAGCACATGCATGACTTTTTGATGCCAGACAATTTCTATTGTACGGTTGTCAATAATTGGGATGATGTGGAAGCACTCATGTGGAGAATAATTTGAAACTTCAAATCATCTACTTTATAATGTTATAATATTTAGACTATACAACTCATTTTATATTGGTCAAATTATAAATCTAGAGATACGTGCAAACCTTATAAACCGGAAAGGAGGTAGTAATGGTGATGGTTAGCTATAGAAGATGACACAATGATAATCATACATTCTCCTTTTGCCCGCAGAGGCAAATGAGCTAATGGTCTTATATTGCTACATGATCAGTTACAATAGAATAAATAGAGTACCCCTAAAAATAGAGTATGCGGAATGTGATTTAGTTATTTTTTGGAAGAACACTCGACGGCATTCTATTTATATCATCAAAGAGTTAAGATACAATGGAAGGTAGGGACCCCTACAAAAAAAGTTCAGAAAGGAACATCTTCTCCACAATGCCTGCATCGCTCTTTCATTTTGCTTCCTCTCCCATTGTTAGGTCACTATCGGAATGGATATTAGGCTGCCATCACGAGCTTGCCTTGGAGCAACCCCCACGGCAAAACATGCCACACAAAGCCACAAAACACATAATCTGATCTAGAAGAGAAGGGTATGTCTTGTAGCTTGGGGAGGTGCCTAGGGAGTCCGGGACTAAGGGGTCCTCGGCCGTCGACCTATTTCCCATAGGACGGACAATGGACCACTCTGGGCCCAATACATGGAGGCCGAGTTATAATCCAACCTCGTGTTCGGGAAGGAAAGTTTAGATGTCTTGGTGTGTCCTTCAAGTCAAGATGGCAAGATCGGCAGGTTTACCCCTTGATGATAACCGACCATGTGTAACCCTAGGTACCCCTGGTGTCTAATAAATAAGAGGGTTTAGCTCGTACAGGCAAGAACCATTACTCCGACTCATCTAGGGTTTAGTTCATCTGATCTCATGGTAGATCGACTCTGTAATCGTCATACACCCATCAATACAGCCAAAGCAGGACGTAGGGTTTTACCTCTCCAAGAAGGCCTGAACCTGGGTAAATACTGTGTCTATGTTCCTTGTTCCCCATCGATCCAAGCTCCACTACTCTGGACCCCCTACCCGAGATCTGCCGGTTTTGACACCGACATTGGTGCTTTCATTGAGAATTCCGTTGTTGGATCGCCAGGAGGATCGATGGCTCGCTTGGTTATCAGTGACAACATCCTCATCAGGGACATCTTCGTTCCCAACCAGCCTTACGTGACCGGCAGTATCGATCTACGTGGCGATATGGCCGGCCACCCTGTTCAGATCGGCAGCTTTGCCCCTGGGCAAATAATCAAGTTCAGTAGCCTGGAGTACGTCGCCGACACCGAGGGCAACCTGTCTCTGGCCGGGCTCACGACCTCCTCCGACGAGCCCGGAAACCCCAAAGCCTCAACTTCGGACCACCTCCTCGACTCTGTCTCCGGATCAACCCTCGCCCCGGACCTTGCTTCGAGCTCGGATCCAACCTTAACGGCCGGAAGACGGGGCTCAGCCTCGGCCGAATATGTACCCCGTTTTAGCGCGCCGGAGATTGACTCCGAAGGATTCCGTGAAGACAGCCCGGCCGGCTCCTCGCTTTTAAGAGAGACGCTAGCCCGGATCCAAAAGATGAATATTATGCATGGCTCACCCCTGCCCTATACTCGGGCGGACTTTGAGGCCGGCCACTGGGAATTTTGCGTCCCACCCACCACCCACTTGGTAGCCACTATCGAGGACTTAACCGATATGTTGGACTACGCCTCTGAGGAGGCCGATGAAATCGATGAAGATATCGACAACATCCCCACTTCCACCGAACGGTGGACAGCTACCTCCACCTACGATGTCTATATGGTGGACACCCCTAATACCACGAGGAAGGACGGTGAGGGCACCCCCAGCGAGAACGATGATAACCGTAGAGAGGCGCCTCCCAAGCGTTGGCGCCAGCGCAAGCAATCCAGGGGACGCAAAGGAAAGGAAAGCAACACGGTCACCGGACAGGGGGATACTCCGGACAACATGCAAAATCTAGACAACCTCGCCGCCCCCGAGCAACAGCTAGATGTCGCACAGGGACACGAGGATCAGTAGAACCCCGAAAACCTCAACGACTCCGAAGATAGCAACTATCTCCCTCCCTCGGAAGATGAGGTCAGTCTCGGGACCGAGGACTTCATCGTCCCCGAAGACCCACTGGATCAAGAACGGTTTAAGCGGCAGCTGATAGCTACTGCCCAGAGCGTGAAGAAGAAGCAGCAACAAATAAAAGCCGAACAAGACACCCTCAACGACATATGTACAAAAGTCCTAGTAGCCGAAGAAGGGTTCGGCAATGAATGGCCGGGTCAAAATAAAAGTTACCCATGCTGACGCCTGCTGCCACAATTGGACGACGTGGCCCTTGAGCCCGCACCCTCTAGGCGTACTCAGGACAACCAGCCAGACTGCCCCCCTCGAGGATGGGACAGGACGGCTGGAAGGGCTGAGGATAGACCTACCCTCCCTCGTAGGAGAGAAAGGGAGCCAACATATCTTGAGGATCCATACAACCTACGACATGGCCTGGACGCTAGAGCAGGCTAGACAAGGTCCATCTACGGACCCAGGGAACACAGCCCCGTTAGGCGGGACGATTACCAAGCTTGGCTCGACCGGAACAATAGAGTTCGGGAGGAGCACCGTGTCCGGATGGCATCCGACCTCCGGAACGATGTAGCTCGAGTTTGGGGCGCCGCTCACCCATTGTGCTTCACAGACGAGGTAATGCGGCACCAGTTCCCCGAAGGGTTCAAACTAGTAAATATCGAACAATACGACGGAACAACCGACCCGGCGGTGTGGATTGAAGATTTCCTTCTCCACATCCATGTGGCTGGGGGAGATGATCTCCACGCCATAAAGTATTTTCTGCTAAAACTTAAGGGACCAGTGTCGTGGTCCACGACAAGCCCCATGGTCCAAACAACGGAGGACAGAAGAAATTCCCTCTGAGGTAAAAACCGTGAACATGATCTATGTCACGCACACACCGAAGAAGGAGAGGATGCGCGCTCTCCGGGAGGTCTACGCCGTCGAGCCCATAGCCCTGAAATTTAACCCATGGTCGGCATGCCCGATCACTTTCGATCGCAAGGACCATCCAACCAGTATCCGTCATGGAGGATTAGCGGCCCTGGTTCTCGATCCCATCGTCGATGGGTACCATCTGACAAGAGTCCTCATGGATGGAGGCAGCAGCCTCAATCTGATTTATTCAGACACAGTAAAGAAGATGGGTATCGATCCGTCAAGAATCAAACCCAGTAGTACCACCTTTAAAGGGGTCATCCCAGGCGTAGAAGCCCGCTGCTCGGGCACCATAACGCTGGAAGTAGTGTTCGGTTCACCCGACAACTTTCTCAGCGAAGACTTGATCTTCGGCATCGTCCCTTTCCATAGCGGTTACCACGCCCTCCTTGGCCGTACAGCGTTTGCTAGCTTCAATGCCGTTCCCCATTACGCATATATGAAGCTCAAGATGCCTGGACCCAAGGGCGTCATCACTTTCAACGGCAACACGGAGCGCTCCCTCCGAACTGAGGAACAAACAGCGGCCCTAGCAGCCGAAACACAGATCGGCCAGGAGGTGCCGAACTCCTAGCCCGCCGTCAAGGCACGGAAGGCGAGCAAGCGAGCCCGGGCTCTGTTTCAACTACCGGAGCCTTCTCACCCCCAAGACAAATAGGAACACGCCCCCCCCCACACACACATCAAGGCCCCGCTGGCCATAAGGTACGTACCCCGAAGGCATAATTTCGCGCTCAAAATACCATGGGCAGCTGTGGGGGCTCGCTAAGTGTTCGGCTAGACCGAGGTATGGTCGAATCCGCCTTCGGGCGACCAACAGGTACCACTACGGACCGATCAAGCATCAAGCTAACATGCAAAGGCGACCTCTCAAGACCAAAGGTCCGCTCACCGATTACCACCTCCTCTCAAGGAGATCCAGAACAAAGGCGCAGACGTGCAGCAGGGCGCAGTAGGGACATAAAACCACTAATTACAACCCTGTATCAACCTTCCCTCTGTAAAAGTTTATTTTATAATAAATCCATAACCGTTGCTTCGGTAGTACGGATTGTACGGTTCGGCATCACGAGTGCATTGGAAAGCTAAATCCACTTTCGCCGATCTTACCACGATCATTTGTGTTGGATAGCATATTTTCCCCTCTCCGTTCCTCGATGCCGAAGCAACCTTGTTTGGTACAAATTTTAGATGCAGCCGGTTAATATATCGGGGGCTTGGCCATCGCAATCGCCCCAAAGCATCATCCCGACACCTTTTTCACGTGCTCGGAAGTCTCGGATATTGCGTTATATGCATCGGTCCCGAATTATGTCTTGGGTCAATAGTTGGGTTGCCCGGCTCCTGTGTTTGCCCTCCTACGTTCCGCACGTTCGGCTAGGAGGGTAAAGGGAGAACCACTGCGATTGTACTTCCAGCTCGTCCGGTCAAGTACCTCAATGGAGAAAGCCAAAAACTGACTGTCGTAATAAGCGCGGACCGGTCTGCGATCCGATGACAAGTGTAAAACTAAAAATCATTGGAGGTTACCCCGTGTCACACGAGGGGTTTGTATTCGCACAAACCATATGGTTATGGTCCTAACCTCGGGACTGCCGAACACCCCAAACACTGGGGGCTAGTCACTAGCCTCCGCAGTCAAGCTCCTACGGCTAAGTGAAAGCAATAAAGCTATATAATCCGGTTGCCTCGTTTTCCTTAAGTACTACCACCTACGGGCACCGAGACGTCGACTAAGGGTTAAAGTGCGAAGGTCAAAACACCCCGCGTAGCATCTACACAGGGGCTGAAGCTGAAGACTGCTAACTTTCATAATAACACGGCCATACATGAGTCAAAATACATAAAGCTACGCACAATAGACCGTGCAAAGCACCCGCATTATAATTTGCAAAAACGTCTAACTGTGACTAAATACATGATAGCACTATCACTCCAAAATTACATCTTTGGAGCACTGGGCCTCTATCTCCCGAGCACCAACCATAACAATGGGGAAGTATTGCTCGGGGTGCCTATGCTCCTTTCCAGGAGGTGGGGGCCCGGTGGCCATCTCCGTTGGCTTAATCTTCGGCCAGTGCATCATGGTCTTTGCAAAGGCCATCCGGGCTCATTCAATGCAGACAGAGCGCTTCAGGACTTCGATCCGGGGCACAGCGTCGCAAAGCCTCTGCACTAGGCCGAAGTAGCTACTCGGCAGCGGCTCTACAGGCCATAACCTAATGAAGAGGTATTTCATGGCCTGCTCCTCCATCCGATGCAGCTCCATCAGTTGCTTCATCTGGTCAGTCAGGAGGGGAGGATGTTGCGGAGCTTGAAATTGCTCCCAGAACAGCCGCTACGTCATATCCCCGTCATGGATGGCATAGTGTCGGGCCGCATCCGCCACACTCTTCGGTAGATCCGTGAAAGCGTCTGCAGAACGCCGCAGATGAGTAAGCAACATGAATTTCTTGCCACCAAAAGGACAATGCAGTAAGTACGGCTTACCACCCAAAATGAGCTAGGCCTCGCGAAGCTCCTTTTGGCAGCTCTCCACCTCGATTCGTGCTTCCTGAGTAGCCAACTTAAACGAGGACAGCTCGGAGGCTTGTTCTTTATTTTTCAGCTCAAGGGACACACATTTAGTGACGGCATCCTTGAGCTCGTGTTGCACTTCGGCCACCCTAGCCTAGTGCTTCCCCCTGGCTGTCCTTGCTGATGTTAGGTCGGCGGTCGCTCATTCGGCCACCTTCTTCTGCTCTTCAGCCTCTTGCCCCGCCCTCTGCAGCTTGGCCTTGAGATTCTCGACCTCCATGGTGAGAGTTGCAGTCATAACAGGCATCCCGCGCTGAATGATAACAATCCGAATACTTCATATACTAAGGACATTCAAGATGTTAAGACAATCTAGCTCAGATTTACCTTGCGCTTTGTCAAACCGCTTGTTGAGGCGGTTGAGCTCTTCATCGGAGCTCTTGAGCTTCTGATTCATCTCAGCCAACTCCACGGCGTTGGCTGCTGCAGCCGAAGACGAGGCCTGCGTCACAGAATATATGCGTTAGACTCCCAAGTTATCGGTTTTTCGATCCTCTGCCTGGATTTTACTTCAATCCGGCCAAAGACTCGGGGGCTACGATTCATTTCTTACTATTATCAGTGATCCTTGCACTATTTTTGACCCCCACTCGAGTTTTTTCAAACTCAAGCAGGGCTCGGGGGCTTCCATATATAAGGATTATAGAAAGTAAATTCTCTTTGTAAAGGAATATTACATTATTTACCTTGAAGCCCGTCAAGAGGCCTCCGCCTTCAGCCCACTGTCGACGGACTGGAAGTTTTACAAAACCGCACCTAGAAGAGTGTGATGTTCTTCAGTAATGGAGGAGCCGTTTAAAGCCTCCTCCATCATGGCCGGCCACCCGGTCTGGGCCTACTCTGCTGCAAACGGCGCTTGTAGCGGCACCTCGGCTCCCCCTTCGGTGGAGTCAGGAATGGATGACTCTGGGCAGCCATCGGGGCCTGCTCAGGGGCAGTCACCGGAGTGGTCTTCACAGCCTGCTCTTGATTAGTCTCCGGAGCGGTCTTCGGGACAGGCTCCGGGGCAATCTCCGGAGCGGTCTTCGAGGCAAGCTCGGATTGACCGGGCTCCCCGCTTTTATTCGCTAGAAGGGAACTTCCCTCCTGGTCTTCGGTGACCGAAGTATTTAACCTCGGCCATGATGTCGTCACCACCACCCCCTGTTTTCCACACGGAAGGGGTCCTTCGGGACAACACCTCCGCGGCCTCATCGGCAGAAAGGGGAGGGGTGGTACGCGACGCCGTCCCACTCTCCACCAACTCGGATGGCGAAGACTCTCGCTCCGAAGTGTGTTCGGTGGGGAGCTCACGTGGTGGGCTATAATATGAGAGACAACCATTTGGTTAGTGACACACCTCGACATGAATGCAAGGAATGGTCTTCGGATTAATACCTTGTAGCTGGGGGCTTGACCCTGGGGTTCCTTCAAGGAACTAGCTCATAAGCCTCGGACCCTTTTGCGGAGTCCGAGCTATCGTCGGACGGGACCAAGTTGGCCCTGCGAGGTTTCTTCGGGGCGGGAGGAGGGAGTCCCTCATCGACGCGACTAGACGCCGTCCTCCTCCTCATACGGGAGGAATCTCTCTCTTCCTTGTCCTCCTCCTGCTCTTCTTCGTGAGTAGAGGAAGCATGGGTTTCCTCGGACCTAGTATCCGGAGGTCCTCGAGGGCGGAGGCCTTCCCGTACCTCCCTTGTCCTTTTTTCCTTTTTCTCCGGCGCCGTGTACGGCGCCTCGACCAGCATTGCCGTTAATAGGGGCGACCGGGGGTCTTCGGGCAATGGGGTCGGACCGTCAATCTTCTCGACCTTTGCCAGCCATTTCTGCAAAGGCAAAGGAGAAGGGGTCAAAATTCCTTGTCAGAAGGAAGAGTCTAAATGAAGAAACAAACTTTATCATACCGCGTTAGGAGGGGTCTCGGAGTCGAGGCTGAGGTCTTCTTCCTTACACGGCCAGTCCTTCTGAGGCTTGAATAACACCTTGAACAGCTTTTTGTGGGAAGTGCGGTAGAAGTCGTGCATGGTGAAAGGGTCATCGGCCTTGAAATCCCACATTGGGGAGGCCTGATGTTGGCAAGGAAGGAGGCGACGCCAGAGCATGACCTAAATCATGTTGGTCAGGGCGATGTTCTGCTCTATTATCTAGGAGATCCCCTTCTGTAGCGGCTTCACCTCTGCTGCCTTGCCCAATCGAGCACCTGCCTCACCCACGACACCAGCCTCTTGGCGGGTCCAGATCTGAATTCGGGGGGAGCCGTCCACTCTGCTTCTCGTGGCTCGTTGATATAAAACCACACCTTCTGTCAGACCTTCACGGTGTCGATGAAGGTGCCGTCCGGCCACTCGACACGGGGGTGATTGCTGATTATCGTCCCTCCACAGTCCGTGTGTTGACTGTTGACGATCTTCGGCTTGACTTTGAAGATTTTCAGCCACAAGCGGAAGTGTGGCTAGACCCGCAGGAAGGCCTCACATACGAGGATGAAGGCCAAGATGTGCAGGAAGGAATTTGGGGGGAGATCATGGAAATCTAACCCAAAGAAGAACATCAGCCCCCGGACAAAAGGATGGAGCGAGAAGTCGAGCCCTCACAAGAAATGGGGGATGAATACCACCCTCTCGCCCGGTCGCGGCGTGGGGATGACCTGGCCCTCTTCGGGGGTGCGGTGGATGATGTTGGCTGAGAGGTACCCGACATGTTTCAGCTCGATGATGTTGTCGTTGGTGACACAGGAAGCCTCCCACTTGTCCTTGGAGCCTGAGCTGGCCATGGCCGAGCTAAGGGTATGGCTCGGGAGGGCAGGGACGAATGGATCTGAGTGCTGGAGCTGTGAAGATTGGGGAGGCTATGGCTATGAAGGACCTGTGAAGCGTGTGGAGGCTTGGGTGGTTTTTCTCCCTTTTATAGGCGGTCGTAATACCAAGAGTCCCTCTGTTGCACTGTAGACCTTGCCACGTCCCGATAAAATTGCGCCGTTATGGGCGTATGGGATAACCCAAAACATTGATCATATCCCGCAAAGAACGGGGCATGTCGGGGATATAACTCCACGATGTAACCCGCCATACTGGGCCAGGTTAAATCATATCAACAACTCTGCAACCAAGTTTAAGTGGGTCGTGTCCCGAGTACAAGATAAGTAAGGAGGCGGCTGATTAAGACGCCGGGCGGCCCAATACCTGAAGACGGCGGCTCAAAGCCCATGGAACTAAAGACGCAGGTCAAGTTTCCTTAAGATGCAAGACAAGTTAGAGATGTCATAGGACACAGGTCATGATATGACCCGGACTCTATTGTAAACCCTAGGGCTTGACCTGTATATAAAGGTTGTCCCCTAGGGCCAAAAGACTCAAGTTACAATCTCTCGATAGCTAGGTTAGTGATTCCGCACCCTTGTAATTGAGATCTACTCATCAAATACACACAAAGCAGGACGTAGGCTATTACCTCCATAGGAGGGGACGAACCTCGGTAAATCCGACTCTCTCTCTCGTTTAACCCCTTCGAGTTGCCACCAAGCGGCGATGGCCTCACACCTAAGTCCTGTTACGAGGACATCTGCCGGGTTGACAAAACCACGACTGTTGGCGCCCACCGTGGGGCTCTCGCCCGGTGGAGTTGCGTTCTCGAAGGGAGCCCTTCCAGGGTTCGGGAGTTACGTGGTCGGTCGCATGACCAAGATCCATCGCGGCAAGATCTACATCGATGACTCTGGCTGGGTCCCGACGCCGACTCAATTGAGTATGGTTACCGGGTCCCCTTTGGTAAGATCCAAGTGTTCATTGGCAAGATCGGCGCGACAGTGCCCGAGCCGGACATCTGCTCCAACATCGTCGAGCCGGCTCGGCGTTCTCAATCCGGCCGGCGTCAAGCCGGCCGAAGTCACGACGTGGTCGGCCCTCTGGACGAGCCGCCCGTCGAAGAAACGGTGATTGTGATCTAAACTTGCACCATCAACTCGGACTCTAAACTTGGAGGTTCGCCCGGGGCGGAGACTTGCAAGGAGCATCATGATCTCCCCCTGCAGGTTTCGGCTCATACTATGGTAAGCACGGTAGCGCAGGCGTCACTCACATCCGGAGCCCTTGGCGGCTCTGATGAAGCGCACGGCGACTCAAGTGTGGAGCTCCAGCAGTATGATGGCCAAGGTACTTTTTAGAAAATTCCGAAGCAGCTAAATTGTGGGCAATACCACGTGTTCACCACCAATACCTGCAAGCGGGACATCAAGGTCAAGAGCAGGGTTGTCAACATGGCTAAGCCGACGGTCCCTAGGTACCTTAACTGGTCCGAACACGCGATCACCTGGAGCAGAGAGGATCATCCCCCCCGGGTTGACAACCCGGGCGGCTTGGCTTTGGTGGTGGCACCGCAAGTTGGAGGATACACTCTGTCCAAGGTTCTCATGGATGGAGGCAGCAACATAAACATATTGTATTACGAGACCTTCCGTCAAATGAATCTATCAAAAAGCACTTTGCTTCCTTCGACGACGGTTTTTCATGGGATCGTCCTTGGAAAGTCGGCTTACCCAATCGGGCGGATTAAGCTTGATGTGGCCTTTGGAGATGAGTTGAACTACAGGTGCGAGTCACTAATGTTTGAAGTTGTCAAGATAAAAAGCCCTTATCATGCTCTCTTTGGCCGGCCGGCTTACGCTCGTTGTATGGCCCGCCTGTGCTACGTCTATCTCAAGCTCAAGATGCCGGGACTCAAAGGGACCGTAACCGTAGACGGAAATTGGAAGATAGCTCAGGAATGCGAGGAAGGAGATGCGGCCTACGCCGAGTCGGCCTGTGCGGCATAGGAATTGAAGTTCTACACCGCCAATGTTGACCCGGCTGACATGAGCCCGCTCAAGAAACCCAATACTGAGTCAGAACCCGAGCTCAAGTTCTAGCCGGCCTAGGACACGAAGCAGATCGACTTCACACCGGGCGACTTGTCCAAGCAGTTCACTATTGGGACCGGCTTGGATCCCAAATAGGAAAGCACGCTTATCGAGTTCATCCTTGAGAATCGGGACATCTTTGCATGGAAGCCATCTGACATGCCTGGAGTTCCGAGAGAACTTGCTGAGCACCACCTTAATGTAGATCCCAAGATGAAGCCAGTGCGCCAATACCTCCGTCGTTTTAATGAGGAGAGACGCAAGGCCATTGGAGAAGAAGTGGCCCGGCTCCTAGCTGCCGGGTTTATTGTGGAAGTTTTTCATCCTGAGTGGTTGGCTAACCCGGTACTGGTTTTGAAGAAAAACGGCACTTGGCGCATGTGTGTCGACTACACAGATCTCAACAAAGCCTGTCCCAAGGATCCCTTTGCCCTTCCGCGTGTTGATCAGATCATTGATTCTACGGCTGGTTGTGAGCATTTATGCTTTTTAGATGCGTACTCTGGCTATCATCAGATCAAGATGGCTGTCGAAGATCAAGAAAATACGGCTTTTATCACTCCCTTTGGGGCTTTTTGCTATGTCTCCATGCCTTTTGGGATCAAGAGCGCCGGGGCGACTTACCAGCGTTGTGTCCAGAATTGCCTCAAGCCACAAATCGGACGTAATGTTCATGCCTACGTTGATGAAATCGTGGTGAAATCTCGGAAGAAGTGTTGGGGATAGTTGCATGGGAAACAAAAAATTTCCTACGCACACGCAAGATCTATCCATGGTGATGAGCATCTACGAGAGGGAGAGTGGATCTACATACCCTTGTAGATCGCTAAGCGGGAAGCGTTAATAAACGCGGTTGATGTAGTCGAACGTCTTCGCGATCCAAATCGCAAGCCGTCCCGCGATCCAATCACGATCCGTCCCGATCTAGCGCCGAACGGACGGCACCTCCGCGTTCAGCACACGTACAGCTCGATGACAATATCCGCCTTCTTGATCCAGCAAGAGGAGGCGGAGAGGTAGATGAGATCTCCAGCAGCACGACGGCGTGGTGGTGGTGATGGTGGAGTTATCCCGGCAGGGCTTCGCCTAAGCACTACCGGAATCTATTTGGTGGAGGAACTAGAGAATAGAGAACTAGCACATGGTCGTGGGTTTTGGGGCTCTATTCCTCTAGTATATATAGGAGGGAGAGGGAGGAGCAAGCCTCCCTAGGGTTTCCCCTAGGGGTCGGCCGAACCAGGGCAAGGAGGAGTCCAATCCACTTCCTACTAGGAAGTGGATTCATATTAGGAAGGAGTCCTATTCCTTCCTATCTCCACCTTTTTTCCTCTTGGGCATATGGGCCCTTATGGGGTCGGTTCCCTAGCCCATTAGGGTCTAGTGCGCCACCTCTTGGGCCCATGTGGCCCCCGGGGTGGGTGGGCCCCACCTGGTGGACCCCCGGAACCCATTCGTCACTCCCGGCACACTACCGGAAATACCCGAAACTTTTCTGAAACCCAAATACCACTTTCCTATCTATAAATCTTTACCTCCGGACCATTCCGGAGCTCCTCGTGACGTCCGGGATCTCATCCGGGACTCCGAACAACCTTCGGTCACCAACACATATATCTCAATACTACCGAAACGTCACCGAATGTTAAGTGTGTAGACCCTGCGGGTTTGAGAACTATGTAGACATGACCGAGACACCTCTACGGTCAATAACCAATAGCGGGACCTGGATGCCCATATTTGTTCCTACATATTCTACAAAGATCTTTATCGGTTGAACCTCTATGTCAAGGATTCAGTTAATCCCGTATGCTTTTCCCTTTGTTCTTCGGTATGTTACTTGCCCGAGATTCGATCGTCGGTATCTCTATACCTAGTTCAATCTCGTTATCGGCAAGTCTCTTTACTCGTTCCGTAATACAATATCCCGTGGCTAACTCTTTAGTCACTTTGCTTGCAAGGCTTATTGTGATGTTGTATTACCGAGTGGGCCCTGAGATACCTCTCCGTCACACGGAGTAACAAATCCCAGTCTTGATCCATGCCCACTCAACAGACACCCTCGGAGATACTTGTAGAGCATCTTTATAGTCACCTAGTTACGTTGCGACGTTTGATACACACAAGGTATTCCTCTGGTGTCAGTGAGTTACATGATCTCATGGTTATAGGAACAGATACTTAACATGCAGAAAACTATAGCAATAAACTTACACGATCATATGCTACGTTCATAGTTTGGGTCTTGTCCATCACATCATTCTCCTAATGATGTGATCCTGTTATCAAATGACATCTCATGTCTATGGCTACGAAACCTTTACCATCTTTGATCAACGAGCTAGTCTACTAGAGGCATACTAGGGACACAGTGTTGTCTATGTATCCACACATGCAATTGAGTTTTCAATCAATACAATTATAGAATAGATAATAAACGATTATCATGAACAAGGAAATATAATAATAACCACTTTATTATTGCCTCTAGGGCATATTTCCAATAGTCTCCCACTTGCACTAGAGTCAATAATCTAGTTCACATCATTATGTGATTTACATTGTAATGAATCTAACACCCATACAGTTCTGGTGTTATTCATGTTTAGCCCTTGGAAGAGGTTTAGTCAACGGGTCTGCGACATTCAGATCCGTGTGCACTTTGCAAATATTTATGTCCTCCTCCTTGATGTAATCGCGGATGGAATTGAAGTGTCGCTTTATGTGTCTGGTCCTCTTGTGAAACCTTGGTTCCTTGGCCAGAGCAATGACACCAGTGTTGTCACAGAACAGAGTCATTGGGTTTAGTGCACTGGGCACTACTCCAAGATCTGTCATGAACTCCTTCATCCAGACACCTTCCTTCGCCGCCTCCGAGGCAGCGATGTACTCCGCTTCGCATGTAGAATCAGCTACCACGCTCTGCTTGGAACTGCACCAGCTTACCGCACCCCCATTGAGAATAAATACGTATTCGGTTTGAGACTTAGAGTCATCCGGATCAGTGTCAAAGCTTGCATCGACATAACCCTTTACGACGAGCTCTTGATCACCTCCATAAACGAGAAACATATCCTTAGTCCTTTTCAGGTACTTAAGGATATTCTTGACCACCGTCCAGTGTTCCATTCCTGGATCACTTTGAAACCTTTCGTCCATACTTATGGCAAGGCTGACATCGGGTCTTGTTCACAACATTGCATACTTGATAAAGCCTATGGCTGAAGCATAGGGGACGACACTCATCTTTTCTCTATCTTCTGCAGTCACTGGGCATTGAGTCTTACTCAACTTCACACCTTGCAATACAGGCAAGAACCCCTTCTTGGACTGATCCATTTTGAACTTCTTCAAAACTTTGTCATGGTATGTGCTCTGTGAAAGTCCTATCAAGCGTCTCGATCTATCTCTATAGATCTTGATGCCTAATATGAAAGCAGCTTCTCCTAGGTCCTTCATCGAAAAACTCTTGTTCAAATATTCCTTCACGCTTTCCAACATTTCTATATTGTTTCCAATCAGCAATATGTCATCCACATATAATATTAGAAACGCTATAGAGCTCCCACTACTAGGAAAAGGGCTATAGATGAAATGGATACTAATGGCGCACCTAACATGTGGTGCGCCACTACTATATACCAGTGGCGCACCATGTGCAGGTGCGCCATTAGTGTGGAAGACACTAATGGCGCACCAGGCACATGGTGCGCCACTAGTAACAATTTTTTATTTTTTTATTTTTCCAAACATACTAATGGCGCATCCATGCACAGTGCGCCATTACTAGTTCTAACTAGTAATGGCGCACCAGACACACAGTGCGCCACTACTATAGTTTTTTTTTTCTTTTTTTTGCAAAACTACTAATGGCGCACCGTGGCATAGTGCGCCATTACTAGTTTAAACTAGTAATGGCGCACTATGCCACGGTGCGCCATTAGTATATATGTATATATATTTTTTTTTTTGCAGAACTACTAATGGCGCACCACCAGCAGGTGCGCCATTAGTAACCTGGGACCAACAAGATATTTTGGACAGCCACCTACCCACTCACTTTCCCCACTTCATTCTCTCAACCTCCTCCTCCAAACTTGTCTCGGCTGCCTCCTCCTTGTCACCTCATTTCCACCATAGATTCATCCAAATTAAGTGGTTAAATTACCTTTTTTTGATAGGTAAGTAAGGGGGGAAGCTATGTTTATGTTGTTCTCCCTCCAACAACGTGCACATGCACTTTTTATGGCCTAGCTAGATCTATGTATGTTCGTGGTGTTGCATATATTTGTGGTGTTGCATATATGTTTGTGTTTGCAGGTACCGGTATTTGAAATGCGATAGTTGCCAATATTTTGCCGGAATGTTGATTCATTTCCGTTTCGGCGAGAATTTTGGCACTATGCATTCTTTTTGGTCCTATTTTTAGGGAAAGTCATGCCAAATTTTTTCTTGGTTCTAAAATATCGTTTTGCTCTACCCCGCAGGCGACCATGGTCCGCACGATGACTGAAGGCATCGTGAATAGGTTTTTGAGCTCCGCGAAGGCCGAGATGCTTCAAAAGAACGAGACGGAGATAAGATGTCCGTGTCGAAGATGCAAGCAGAAGAGCCTTATTGCGGACCCGGATTCCGGGCAGGTGCGGGACCACCTGCTCTTGCGTGGTTTCATGGATGGCTATCGGTGGCAAGGTGATGAAGATGACTACGAAGTCGTCCATGGGGGCCGGGCAAGAAATGAGGAAGGGCAGCAAGACAACCATCGCGGCTCGGGCGGGCGAGAAGACGAAGAATCTCCAGGACATGATCACGACGGTGATGCTGTACACAGTCATCATGTAGAAGATGCAGGACATGATGATGAGGAAGATGCCGGAGCAGACGAAGGGCATGATCATGAAGATGAAGATGCCGGCGGAGCAGACGACGATGGACCATCGATGGGCTGGGTGCAGGACCCTCATATTCAAGAGCTGCTTCTCAAGCAGACGGATAACGCAAGAGCTGCCGCCCGAGAGAAAGCCAAGCTGGATCAACTGGAGATAGACGCGGTTACTCCATTGTATGAAGGATGCAGGCCCGAGGATACCCGCCTGAAAGTAACGCTCATGGCTCTGGAGATGAAGGTAAAACACAAAATGACCGACGCATGCTTCGACGAGAACATGTCATTCTGGCACGAACGTATTCCCAAGGGGAACAAGTGCCCGACCAGTTTCGAGGAGGCGAAGAAAATCGTGTGTCCTCTGGATTTACCGCACGTGAAATACCATGTGTGCATGAACAATTGCATCATTTATCGGGACGAGCACGCGGAGTCTACCATATGTCCGGTGTGCGGCGTCACTCGATACAAGAAGAGGAAGAAAGATCCTCGAAAAGTGGTGTGGTACTTTCCGATCACTCCTCGTCTGCAGCGGTATTTGGCGGACCCTAAGGTAGCAAAGCTCCTGCGTTGGCACGCGGATAGGGAGGAGAAGAAGCGAGGAGAAGATGACGCAAATGATCCGGAGATAAATAAAAAAGACAAGATGCTGAGTCACCCTAAGGATGCGAGCCAGTGGCAAGCGTTGAACTTCGAAGACCCAGAATTTGGGAACGATCCAAGGAACATCGTGCTGGGCGCGAGCACCGATGGAGTCAATCCGTTTGGCAGCCAGAGAAGCACACATAGCACCTGGCCTGTGTTTGTGTGGATGTACAACCTTCCCCCCTGGTTGTGCATGAAGAGGAAGTACATTCACATGAGTATGCTAACTGAAGGGCCGAAACAACCAGGGAACGACATCAATCTGTATCTGGGGCTGCTGAAAGAGGAGCTAGACACGCTGTGGAAAACGCCAGCCAATACGTGGGACGCCGCAGAGAAAGAATATTTCCCTATGAGAGCCGCAATGCTCACGACGGTGCACGACTATCTCGGTTACGGATATCTCGCGGGGCAGGTGGTCCACGGATTTTCTGGATGCGTCAGGTGCATGGATGACACAACGTATCGCCAGCTAGATAGAGATCCCGGTTCTTCGAAAACCGTGTTCATGGGACATCGAAGGTGGCTTCGCGACGATGACCCGTGGAGAAAACGCAAGGATCTGTTCGATGGTGAAACCGAACCCCGAAGACGCCCGCGTACGAGGAGCGGCGAGGAAATAGACGAGTTGTTGAAAAATTGGAAAGATTGCCCACTGCCGGGAAAGAAGCAAAAGGCGCCAGAGCTGGGAAAGAAGCGAAAGGCGCCAGAGCCGCTGCTGAAGGTATGGAAAACGAGGTCTGTTTTCTGGGACTTGCCGTACTGGAAGATCCACCGTGTGCCTCACAGCCTTGATGTCATGCATATCACGAAGAACGTGTGCGAGAGTCTGCTTGGTACCCTGCTCAACATGCCAGAGAGGACCAAAGATGGGCCGAAAGCAAGGGCAGACTTGAAATCAATGGGCATCAGGGAGGAGCTTCATGCTAGTGATGATGATGATGAGGCGAAGCAGGACACAGAAAGTGGTCGCAAAGGCAAAAAGGCCAAGAAGACCGGAAATGACTACCCTCCCGCGTGCTTCACTCTAAGTCAGGAGGAGATCGAGCAGTTTTTCACCTGCCTCGTAGGAGTAAAACTTCCTTACGGTTACGCGGGGAAGATAAGCAGATACCTAGACCCAGCGAAGCAGAAGTTCAGCGGGATGAAGTCTCACGACTGTCACGTGCTGATGACGCAGATACTTCCAGTTGCAATCCGTGGGATCATGGACGCGCACGTCCGTGAAACGCTATTTGGCATATGCAACTTTTTCGACGTCATCTCTCGGAAGTCGGTTGGCGTGAGGCAACTCAGAAGGCTACAGGAAGAGATCGTGGTGATACTATGCGAGCTTGAGATGTACTTCCCGCCCGCATTCTTCGACGTTATGGTGCATCTGCTGGTCCATATCGTGGAGGATATCATCCAACTCGGGCCCACGTTCCTGCACATCATGATGCCGTTCGAAAGGATGAATGGTGTCGTCAAAGGATACGTTCGCAACATGTCACGTCCAGAGGGAAGCATAGCCAGGGGCTTTCTGACCGAAGAGTGCATCTCCTACTGCACGAATTATCTAGGCATCGAGAACCTCGTTGGTCTGCCCGTCAACAGGCACCTCGGCAGGCTCGCTGGATGGGGTCACCGTGAGGGTCGCCGCGAAATGCATGTCGACTTCGAGGGTCGACTCGCCGACTTTGAAAGAGAAAACCTAGTCGCGCTACAACACATAGACGTGGTCGATCCTTGGGTGGTAGAGCACAAAACCTTTATTGAGAAGACGTACAATGACCGAGGCCAACAGAGGACGGACGGAGATATAATCAAAGAGCACAACTCATGTTTCACGCGTTGGTTCAAGCAGAAGCTTCTGTCGTACCCTTTACATGAGGATTCTTCCGCGGAAGAACAACTCATATTCGCCTTGTCACAGGGCGCCGAGCACAACCTGATGACCTATGAGGCGTATGATATCAACGGCTACACATTCTACACCGAGGACAAGGACATGAAGAGCGATGGTTATCAGAACTTCGGGGTAACGATGGAATCCTACACCGGTAACGACAAGGACAGATACTACGGAAGGATCGAGGAGATCTGGGAGCTGAGCTACGCTGGAGAGAAGGTCCCGATGTTCCGTGTCAGATGGGCCAAGAGCGTCCTAAAAGAAGACCGGTATTTCACCACCATGGTTATACCCGAAGCCAAATCCAAGACCGCGGGCGCAAACGTCACCGCGAAATATGAGCCATGGGTACTGGCTTCCCAAGTGGACCAATGCTTCTTCATTACCGACCCGTCAAAGCCCAGTCGTGTTGTTGTGAGGAGAGGCAAAAGGAAGATCATCGGAATGGATGGAGTCGCCAATGAGCAAGACTTCGACAAGTACGGCGACCCGAAGATGGAACATGACGACGACGATGAAGTAGCAGCATACACCACAAGAAGAAGCAGGACCACCCTACCTAAAGGACGTCCGTTCCACAGAAGAACTCCATTTGCGAAAAAGAAGGGCAAGAACATTGTGAAAAAGATAGCTAGCTAGCTAAGATCGATTGTATTTAAATTGTAGCCTTCATTTCTCGATTGTATTTCATGGGCACTTTTTGAACTCATGAATATTTTTAAATTTCATGGGCACTTTTTGAATTCATGAATAGTTTTTGAACTCAATAATATTTTTAAAAATTTATAAATTATTACTGTTTTTATAAAAATTTATTACTGTTTTTATAAAAATTTATGAAAATCATTTATAAAAATTTATTACTATTTTTGAACTCAATAATATTTTTAAAAAACACAAATTTGAACATATTTAAACACAAATAAATATCAAACAGCATTTTAAATGCATAAAAACAAAAATTGGGGAGCCTGGGAATCGAACCCAGGACCTCCTGGTGTGTGTGCTGCGTGCTGACCAGTCGGGCTAGTGGGCGTGTTCTGATGGAGATAGGGTTAGGTGGAATATAACCTGACCAGTCGGGCTAGTAATTAAAACAAAATTCTAATGGTGCACCAGAGAGAGGTGCGCCATTAGAATCGTCGTACTTATGGCGCACTAGGGGGAGGTGCGCCATTAGAACCCTCCCCCCACTCCACCTATTCCCCTCGCACTGTGGCCTCCCTCCCTCCCTCGCCAGATCCCCCACTCGACCCCAACCGTACGCCGCCGCCCCCTTGCTCCGCCCCCTCCGTCCGCCGCGCCTGCACGCCGTCGGCGACGCCGCCGCCGCTGTGGTCTTGCGCTGCCCCCGACGCCGCCGCCCCAACCCCCGCGGGACTCCACCCCCGCCGCCCCCGCGCCCCCCGAACGGGATCGGCCGAGCGCGCGCCGCCCGCTCCTCTCCTCTCCTCCTCCCTCCGACGAGCGAGGGCCTCCTCCGGCCCCTGCAGCAGCCGGCGAGCGCGGCCCCGACGCACCCACCCCGCCTGCCCCTGCCGTCCTCCGCCACCGGCCCCTGCTCTCCTTCGACCGCGGTGAGCGAGGACCCGGACGAGCTCGGACCCCGACCCCGACCCCGACCCCTCCGGCGACCAGGTACCTCTCCTCCTTCCTCCTTCCTCCCTCTCTCCACCATTCCCCAGGAGCTCGCGGCGCACTGACAGTAGCATCATCCATTGGTTGGCGGGATCATTTGAGATTGCAATTTCTCAAGAGCAGAGCATTTCTCCAGAACTTTTTGCAATGCATCATCAGTCAACTTAATGCACCTTCTGTAGTCCTTTTTGCAATGCATAAATGTGGTACTGGCCAAAATGTAAGAAAATGGCCATAATGTAAGAAAATGTTCTGTTAGGTACAGTTAGCATCATGTCAAAAAATTCAGTTAGGTACAGTTAGCTACTGTCAAAAAATTCAGTTAGGTTCAGTTAGCTACTGTCAAAAAATTCAGTTAGGTACAGTTGTACATTGATGAGCAAATTCAGTTGTTCTGCATTTTGTGATGTAAAAGAAGGAGGAGGACAACGAGTTGATATACTTAGATTCTAATAACTTGACATGAGTGCATTCGAATATATTCCATACTTAGATTCTGAAATGACCCATTGGCGACTTCATTACGCGGGGATAATGATTTTGCAGGTACCCCGAGAGGCCCTTGAGTTTGCCGGAATGTCGATTAACTTCCGTTCCGGCAAATTCGGGTACTCCATATGTCCTATTTTCAGCAAAGGTCATGCTGAAATTTTCCGTGAATTTTAGCATGACTTTGCTAAAAATCGGACATATGGGGAACTTGCTACTAATGCATGGGCCGGGGTATCTTAGTACTTAATTAAGTAGGATCAACTGCCCCGCCATTCTTGCTGCATTAAACCATAGGTGGCAATAGAGCCAAGTGATTAGGCCCAACTTAGAATTCTCCTTCCCAGCTTAGGTTTTAGGGTGCCTCGGTGTCGATAAGAACCTAAATGATGAAAGCTTAGGCTTTTAGGGTGCCTCGGCGTCGACAAACCCTAAATGATAAAAGCTTAGCTTTTAGGATGCCTCGGTGTCGACAAACCCTAAATGATGAGACCATGATCTTGTTCCTTGACAATAACCAACTTTTTGACCAAACTTTTTTCCTATTTAGAGCGAAACATGGCCCACAACGATGAGGCCGGCGGTTCGGGCGGCAAGCAATTCTGGGAGC
Organism: Elymus sibiricus; assembly: GCA_039707655.1. Classification (NCBI taxonomy): domain Eukaryota; kingdom Viridiplantae; phylum Streptophyta; class Magnoliopsida; order Poales; family Poaceae; genus Elymus; species Elymus sibiricus. The sequence continues at coordinate 413,330,033 of CM077667.1, forward strand.
TGTCCCAGGAGATGGAGGAACAACCTCACCGCTATGAGGACGCCGCGGAAGACACCGATCCTGACTACACAACCCCTAGTGGCGTCGGGGATGACACCACTGATGGTGCCGCCGAGGATGCCAGCACTGATGATGGCAGCGCACGCACAGATGGCAGCCAACCGAAGAGGCAACGGAAGGACCGGCGCCCGAACGTGCTCCGCACCGTCAAGGAGGAATTTACTCAAGTGGACTCCGACGGGCATCCAACGGAGCCCAAACAAATAGTCAAGGGGTACTCGGTTCAGCTCGGGTGCATTCTCCGGAGCACCGTCTCGATCAACACCGAGAACCTAAGGCATAAGGACCGAGGGAATTTGCGCAACCTCCTCTTCACGAAGCTGCACGAACGATACAAGTTCCCCGCTGAATTTGAAAACACACGCCTCTCAGGGAATAAAGTGAACAGTGCCGCCCTCATGAAGATGAACACGGCCCTGTCTACTTGGAGAAGCGCGGTGAAGAGAATGATTGACAAAGGTGATAGTTATGAGAAGATCAAGGCGAAAAATCCTTCGATCAGCGAAGATGACTACGAGGAGTTCAAGATCAAGTGCCAGAGCAGCGCAAGCTCCGAATCAAGTCAGTGGGGGAAAGAAATGCGGGAGTTGAACTTAGGGGAACACAAACTCGGTCCCGGCGGTTACAGAGTGGCGGAGCCTATATGGGACAAGGAGGACGCGGAGCGTGCCGAGCAAGGCCTACCGCCCCGCTTCGAGAAATACCGTGACAAGCAGACCAGGAACTATGTCAGGGCCCGGTACAAGGAGGACCCGGAAACAAAGGAGCTTACCACGGATCCGAAGACCAGGGCGCTTGAGCTTGTTCTGGCGCAGGAGACTGAAAGCAGTAGCGCGGGGTCGTCTCAGAGCACCCCTTGGGACATCACTCTAAATAGGGCGTTGAACGTAATGAAAAACAAGGATAAGCTCAGTAAGCCGTCGTCAGCTGGTCGTGTGGCCGGCAAAGGCTTGTCCACAAAATGGTCGTCATACTATAACGATGGTGGGCGAAAGGAGAGAAAGACCAGCTCGGAAAGCCAGTCGCGCGAGGTTCAAGAACTCAAGGCACAAGTGGCGCGGATTCCGGAGATTGTCCAAGAGCAAGTGCAACAACAATTGGGATCGACGCTCACCGGCATTATGCCTACCTTGATTCATGGGCTGACGACGTGGATTGCGGGCGGCCAACAGGGGCCGCCCCCGATTCCTAGCTTCACGGCCAGCAACTCGCACAATGCGCAGGCGGCGCCATTGGTGTCTCCGGCGGAGCCGGTATTGGTGTCTCCGACGCCGGCACGGGCATTGGAGCTTAATGCACCTGGGTGTACGCCGGCCGGCACCTCGGCAGCAAGCGGCCCCTCCGTCAATTGCACGCCCGCCGTTGGCGGTGCCTCGACATTAGCCGAGCTCGACGCCATCATCACGGTAACTAATTAAGCCTCTCGGCCGAGGACTTCATCTCCTTGCCTTTGACTGGGCATCCCTGACGCCCTACATGTTTTCGCAGGGCGCCGCCGACGTTCCGTGCACTCTCCTGCACTTCGTGAACAACGAGTTGGTCGATGTCGCCAAGGGCAAAATCGTTCAACCGGGCAACCCCGTGTTCCACGGTAATCCGATGCCACCCACCGTGTATAGGGTTCAACTGGTTCGGGTGCTGCCAGGCTGCGACGAGTTGTTACCTCCGATTCGACCCGCCGGGGCCGACGAAGATGATGTGATGACCCTCAGCGCCTGCCTAAGCTGGCCCCTGCTTTGGCCGAAGAGCCAGATTCGTTTGGGGGCGGGGGACACCACCCCAAAGACAACACCGCCAGTCGTGCCGGCGCCAAGCCATGGCAAGACCGCCGCAACGCTACCGCCGTCAGCTGATCCGGAGATGCATATGGCACAGGAGCCGCACGATGACGACAACGGTACGTTTTCCAACATCGATCAGTACATCAACGAGCATGGGTACGGTGACGATATATTCGAGCCTCCTACTTCTCAAGAACCCAACCCTGCAAGAGACGATCGCGATCTAGCTGGTATCGCGGAGAAACCCAATTCCAACAGGCGTCGTCTGGCGTTCAGTTCTCAGGAGACGCCTCCAGCTGCCGCCTTCACCGAGACTCAAACAGCCGATGTGCGAAATATTATCAGCCCAAACACACTCAAGAAGGTGGTCTCTGAGGAGAACGCGATCCCAGTACAGGAGAAGAAGCAGAAGAAGGGATGGAAAAGAAAATCTAACAAGGGTGCGAGCCAGCCGGCACCGAGTACGATCCGTGCTCTGGACGGGCCACCGATACCTAAGGATATCGAGAGGAGGGTGCATGTGGCGGGTAGGCCGATGCTACCGGGTAATATGCTCAAAGCTGCAACCGGTTCTATGCGCAGTCTTCATGACTGTGTTCTTTATATGGAGAAGCGGCGTCTCTCCGAGAAAGATGTGGCATACCCGGTTTTCGTGGCCAAGGTGCCAGAGGGCAGGGGCTTTGTTGATAGCACCATCGGGCGTATGATCATCCTGCGGTTTGATGACATCTTCGCTATGTTTAACCTTTATCCGCTGCACTACACCTTCATTCGGCTCTTTTCGCTGAGTATGGAGATGCGGATCATTAGAGACCAGACCCCGGACATCGTGATAGTCGACCCCTTCTACATGCGTGCCAAGAACTTGTGCAACGCTGGGGACCGGCAAATCGCGAGTTCATACCTCGAAGGCGTCATTCTGGCGAACCCAGATAAGGATAACTTCCTCATGACTTATTTTTCCGAGTAAGTCATCAACTCACCGCCCCGTAACATATGATGGGTCTTTTTTTTTCCTAACATTCCGTGTTTTGTGCAGTGACACACATTGCACACTCATCCTCTTCAGCCCGAAACATTCCATGGCCACGTATTTTGACTCGGAGCGTGAGTCGAAGAAAGACTACACAAATATAAAGAAAGTCCTCGATGATGCTCTCCCCGGCTACGCCAAATCTGGAGGCACCTTCAAGAGGGCAATGCGTAGGTACGGCAAGCACGTGTTCACCCACGTAACGAAGTTCCCCTGCGTCAAGCAGCCGACTGGCAGTCAGAAGGATGCCTACTACGCCCTCCATCACATGCGGGCGATCGTACGGAACCATAATCACCTAATGCTACCAAACAATCTCAAAGAATGGGCCGCACGCTTGTCGGAAATCCAGGACGAGGACATCAGACTAGAATTCTTTCGCATCCAGTCGGAGTTGGCCGAAATCATCTCTGAAGATGTCCTTCGTACCTCGGGGCAGTTCTACCTCAAAGAACAACCGTCCAACAGTGTTATAGAAACAATCCTAAAAATGCAGGCTGACGACTACCGCACATTCATGACCATGTCGGTAGACGGCGGCTTCATCCACGCTCCGGTCGCTGAGTCGAGTCGTCCAAAGTATTGATGGTATGTAGTTCAAATATCGATATCGATTAGTTTGGACAGTCGTTCAACTTATATTTAATCGATGCTATTTATTAGTAGGACCATGAATCGCGCTATTAATGTGTTGCTTTTCTCTTTCGATCCTTTTGTTGCATATTTATATATTGCTTATGTATTGTCTGTTGTTTGGCTTGTGCATAGAGATGCCGTCGTATGTCGTGTACAAGGGTAAGGTTCCCGGAGTCTACGACGACTGGGAGGAGTGTCGGAGACAGGTTCACCGTTTCAGCGGTAACAGTTACAAAGGGTACACCACTAGGGCGGAGGCGGAATCTAGATACGCCCGCTATCTAGCGGGAGAGAGGAGGGAGCGTTGGAGGAACCGGATGAAGACCAGTTTTCATCGCGATGATGCTCATCGTGATGACCGCATATGTGATGATAGTTTAGACTATCGATATCGACTTGTAATGTGAAGACAAACTTGCTACTCGCGGTCTCGAGACTTATTGTAATGTTTTATCTTTGTTCGGTCTTTTGAATTCGGAGACTAATATGATGAATTGTATTCAGAGACTAATCTTCTATTGTATTCGATGAATCTGCTGTTGCTGTGTGGTGCTGTCTATATTCTGTCCAATAATACATTTTGTAACCTGTGCAAAAATCAAAAAAGTAAAAAAAATAAAAAACCTAATATTCATACTAATGGCGCACCACGCCACGGTGCGCCATTAGAATGCCAAAGGATACTAATGGCGCACCACCCCACGGTGCGCCATTAGAATGCCAAATATACTAATGGCGCACCACCCCACGGTGCGCCATTAGTATGCCAAAGCACCTGGGTAAATATCGCCCCTGGGAGGCATACTAATGGCGCACCGTGGGATATACTAATGGCGCACCTACGGTGCGCCATTAGTATAACAGATACTAATGGCGCACCACAGGTGCGCCATTAGTAAAAAATACTAGTGGCGTGGTACTAGTGGCGCACCAGTAGTGCGCCATTAGTAGGCAAAACTGGTGCGCCACTAGTAGGCCTTTTCCTAGTAGTGTCCCACTCACTTTATTGTAAATACAAGCTTCTCCGTAAACTTGTATAAACCTGAATGCTTTGATCACCTCATCAAAGCGAAGATTACAACTCCGAGATGCTTGCACCAGTCCATAAATGGATCGCTGGAGCTTGCAAACTTTGTTAGCATTCTCTGGATCGACAAAACCTTCTGGTTGTATCATATACAACTCTTCCTTAAGGAAACCGTTAAGGAACGCTGTTTTGACATCCATCTGCCAAATTTCATAATCGAAAAATGCAGCTATTGCTAACATGATTCTAACGGACTTAAGCATCGCTACGGGTGAGAAGGTCTCATCGTAGTCAACTCCTTGAACTTGTGAAAAACCCTTTGCCACAAGTAGAGCTTTATAGACAGTGACATTACCGTCCGCATCCGTCTTCTTCTTAAAGATCCATTTATTCTGAATGGCCTTTCACCCTTCAGGTAATACTTCCAAAGCCCATACTTTGTTTTCATACATGGATCCCATCTCGGATTTCATGGCCTCTAACCATTTCTCGAAATCCGGGCCCATCATCGCTTCACCATAGCTTGTAGGTTCATCGTTGTCCAACAACATGACCTCTAAGACAGGGTTACCGTACCACTCAGGAGCGGTACGTGCCCTTGTCGACCTACGAGGTTCGATAGCAACTTGATCCAAAGCTTCATGATCATCATCATTAACTTCCTCTTCAACCGATCTAGGCTCTACAGAAACATCTTTCTGCGCTGCGCTACTCTCTGGTTGAAGTAAAGGTTCAACAACCTCATCAAGTTCTATTTTCCTCCCACTCAATTCTTTCGAGAGAAACTCTTTCTCGAGAAATGACCCGTTCTTTGCGACAAACACTTTGCCTTCGGATCTGAGATAGAAGGTATACCCAACTGTTTCTTTTGGGTATCCTATGAAGACGCATTTCTCCGCTTTGGGTTCCAGCTTTTCAGGCTGAAGCTTTTTGACATAAGCATCACATCCCCAAACTTTAAGAAACGACAACTTTGGCTTCTTGCCAAACCACAGTTCATATGGCGTCGTCTCAACAGATTTCGATGGTACCCTATTTAAAGTGAATGCAGCTGTCTCTAATGCATAACCCCAAAACGATAGTGGCAAATCGGCAAGAGACATCATAGAATGAACCATATCTAATAAGGCTCGATTACGACGTTCGGACACACCATTACGCTCTGGTGTTCGAGGCGGTGTCAATTGTGAAACAATTCCACATTGTCTTAAGTGACTGCCAAACTCATAACTCAGATATTCTCCTCCTCGATCAGATCGTAGGAATTTAATCTTCTTGTTACGATGATTCTCAACTTCACTCTGAAATTGCTTGAACTTTTCAAACGTTTCAGACTTGTGTTTCATTAAGTAAATATACCCATATCTACTTAAGTCATCGGTGAAGGTGAGAAAATAATAATATCCACCGCGCGCCTCAATGCTCATCGGACCGCACACATCAGTATGTATGATTTCCAACAAGTCACTTGCCCGTTTCATTGTTCTAGAGAACGGGGTCTTAGTCATCTTGCCCATGAGGCATGGTTCACATGTGTCAAGTGATTCAAAATCAAGTGACTCCAAAAGTCCATCAGCATGGAGCTTCTTCATGCGTTTTACACCAATATGACCTAAGCGGCAGTGCCACAAGAAAGTGGTACTATCATTATTAACTCTACATCTTTTGGCATCAGTGTTATGAACATGTGTATCATCACTATCGAGATTCAATAAGAATAAACCCCTCACATTGGGTGCATGACCATAAAAGATATTACTCATATAAATAGAACAACCATTATTCTCTGATTTAAATGAGTAACCGTCTCGCAATAAACAAGATCCAGATATAATTTTCATGCTTAACGTAGGCACTAAATAACAATTATTCAGGTTCATCACTAATCTCGATGGTAATCGAAGAGCGAGCGTGCCAACGGCGATCACATCAACCTTGGAATCATTTCCCACGCGCATCGTCACTTCGTCCTTTGCCAGCCTCCGTCTATTCCGTAGTTCCTGCTTTGAGTTGCAAATGTGAGCAACCGAACCGGTATCAAATACCCAGGCACTACAACGAGAGTTGGTAAGGTACACATCAATAACATGTATATCATATATACCTTGTTTGGTGTTGGCCGCCTTCTTGTCAGCCAGATACTTGGGGCAGTTCCGCTTCCAGTGACCAGTTCCCTTGCAATGAAAGCACTCAGTTTCTGGCTTGGGTCCAGCCTTGGGTTTTTTCACGGGAGGGGCAACTGCTTTGCCACTCTTCTTGGAGTTACCCTTCTTGCCCTTGCCATTCTTCTTGAAACAAGTGGTTTCATTGACCATCAACACTTGATGCTCCTTCTGAATCTCAGACTCAGCGACTTTCAACATCGCAAACAGCTCGGCGACTGACTTATTCATCCCTTGCATGTTATAGTTCAACATGAAGATTTTGTAGCTAGGTGGCAGTGATTGAAGGACTCTGTCAGTGATCGCCTCTGGCGGGAGAACAATTCCCAACTCCGCCAGACGGTTGGAATACCCAGACATTCTGAGCACATGTTCACTGACAGACCCGTTCTCCTCCTGTCATCGTTTTCTCATGACAGATGCCATGGGGTGGCTTATCGAGAGTGGTTGGGGCCGAACGACGCCGTCAGACTCCGGGAGCGGGATTGGGCACGAGCGGTGAGGGACACGCGATGTACCTAGGTTCGGGGCCCTCCGTGGGAGGTAACACCCCTAGTCCTGCTTGTCTAGTTGATGGGTGACTGGTGTTACAATGGTGCTCCTTGAGCTGTTGTCTGGAGGAAGAAGAAGGAGCAGCCGGCTCTTCTTGCCTTGCTACGTGGGAGTGAGAGTGTGAGATGGGGAGAATGCCTGCCCCATGCATGGGGGGCCTGGGGGGGTTTTATAGGCCAACCCCCCGGCTTACAATATACACAAGGTACTGAATGGGGGCCCCAGCCGGCAGTCTTCCTAACCGGCCAGTGGCCCCACCGGCTGGGCCGTCTTGTTGCTCGTAGGGCCTACCGGCTGTGCGGTCCCATCGCTAACTAGGGCCCGCCAGCCGGCTCTTCTATTGGCTCGCGCCTACCTGCCACGGCACGGGCCGGCCCGCGCGGCATCGTCTTGCGCCTGCCGGCCGAAGTCAGCGGTACGGCCGGTTGCGCTATAGCCACGCCAGGGCAGGTGATGCAGTAGACGGCGGCGTGGCCGCACTGTTGCCGCATCGGGTCTCGATCGGCCAGGGTTAGTGGTACGACCGCCCGGACTGTAGCCACGCGTGCCCGTGCGTCAGCGGTCGCTGTAGCCACGCCGGAGTCCATCGCGGGGGTCGTGTCCTGTCGGTGTACTTGGACGCAGTGGGAGGGGACAAGTGTCTGCCCGTCCAGAGGTCAGCGGGAGGGCCGACCGCGGAGCGGCCGGCTGCGGGCTGGCCAGGGGCCGGGCGGCCGGCTCCTGTCCAGCCGGCCGCTCGCCAGCCGGTCATGGACCAGCCGGCCGTATAGTTTTTTCTGAAAGGGGCTTGGACTACCTTGTCTTGGCATACCCAGGAGTAATATCCCCGTCAGTAGTCCCCGAAGCCGGCGGGGGCCCGCGTCCTCCCGACGAGGGGGAGCCGGCGGCTTCATCTGGCGGCACCGGCCTGGTGCGTGTGGTCGATTGGCGGGCCGCGCAGGCGGCCACGCCCATTGTCTCGGGTTCTACCGCACCGCCTCGGAACCCGCGTTGAGCAACGATGCGCCACGTGGGGTGCAGCGACATGGTGGGCCCCACGCCCGGAGGCGTGACGGGACGTTGCCTTGGGGCTAGCCTGGTAGGTCGTGGGCCTAGCCCGGTAGGCCTCGGGCCGCAGGCCTAGATTCTCTGCGCCCGGATCCCAGCGGCCACGGCCCGAGGTGCCCCATGCCCCGCGGAATTCCCGGGGGCAGTGGGCACAGTTAATCCCACGCCCCCCGGGCTTCGCCCCCTTATTTATAAGGGGGGGGGGGGTGGAGAGACGGAGGTAGTTAACGCGCCCCTCCCCCGCCGTCTTCCTCCTCTCGCCTCTGTCGCTCCGAGCTCACACCGCCATGACACCCGTTCGTGCCTCCGCTCCGGCCCTCCGTAGAGATGGCCGACGGCCCCTCCGGCAGCTGGGGCGGCTCAACCGTCACCGAGGCGGACATTGCATACCTCGGCCACGCCCGCATGCTGCCGTCGGAGGACCGCGTCGCCGCCCGTCCTCCGGGCGGTGAGGTGGTGCCGGAGCCCGAGGAGGGAGAGTGCATGGTGTTCGCCTCACACTTCTCGCGCGGCTTCGGGCTGCCGGCGAGCCAGTTTTTCAGGTTATTTCTTGATACCCTCGATCTGCAGCCGCACCATTTGGGGCCGAACTCGATTCTACAGCTGTCGAGCTACGTGACCCTCTGCGAGGGCTACCTCGGCCTTCTTCCCTTTATGACGTTGTGGAAGAAGCTCTTCTATCTCAAGAGCTTGCAGAACGGCAACGAGGCGTACGCCTGTGGGGGCGTGGTGGTGTGTGTTCGTGGCACACTCTTCCCCCGCCTCGAGATTACATCCGGCTGCCACCCTTCGTCAACGTCCCGTCCTCCGGGGCGAATTGGATGGTCGACGTGGCGGCCGGGGAGCTTGCCGGGATGCTAGGCCGGCTCCACACCATGAGGAGTGGGGAAGGGCTGGTCACGGCCGACCTGGTGGCCGCCTTCATCGACCGCCGGGTGCTTCCCCTGCAGCTGAGGCCGCACCGAATATGCGACATGGGGGGCCGGCGAGACCCCTGCCGGCTTTCCACCTTCGAGCTGACGGCTGCCCAGGTGGCGGAGCGGGTGAACGCCGTCACCAACTTCTAGTTGGCGCCATGCACCTGGCACTTCGGCTAGTTGACATACAGCCGGCTCGACCCAGCGCCTCTGGTACGTCTCGTCGTGGCACCTTTCCTTTTTCTGTGTTTCTCCAGCTGGCCTCCGTGCTCACGTGTCGAGCTGACCACATCGCTTTGTGCGACAGAACACGACGGACGGCCCGCACCCTCAGGTGTTCCAGGCGGATCGTGCTGACTCCGACCCGGGAGGGGGCGTCTAGGAGGAGGTCGAGTCCTCGGGCGAGGTCGAGGCGGACGGGACGATGGGCGACCCGGGAGCCGGCGGGTCCAGAGCTGCTGGTGAGTTCACCTCCGAACCCACGATCAGAGATTGGACTGATGACGACGATGATGATGATGTCCGGATCTTGGACGCGCCTCCCCCCACAGCTCGGCAGGAGCCACGTGGACGGAGCGAGGAGCAGCCGGCTCGTGGCCGGACGGCCGAGGCCTCTCGGCGGGAGAAGAGGCCGGCCTCGGGGCAGCCGTCGACGCAGCCGCCGGCTTGCAAGAAAGCTCGAGCGGCTGTCGTGAAGCCACCGCCACAGGCCAGGCGGCCCCTTCTTGTCATCGTCAGGTGAGTGCCTTTCCTAGTTCTCATAGGTGTTTTCGTGTTTCGAGCCAGCAAGCGCCTGAGGGCCCTCCCGCCGTTTATTCCAGGGACGCCATCGAGCTCCATGACACGGAGTCGACTGCCGATCCGGTGGATGCCTCCAGCCGGCAGGCCCAGGAGCACGCGGCCACGGTGCGGGAGGAGAAGAGGAGGCTCGCCGAAATGCGAGCCACGAAGGGAGGGGCGAAGGGTGAGCCCTCGCGTTCGGCGGCCTCGAGCGACGGGAGGCGGAGGCGGCCCTCAGAGCCGACGCGCGCCACGGACTCGGCGGCGGAATCGACGCGGATGTCGAGGCCGCCATCGAGCGAGCCGCGAGAGCCGGCGCCGGAGACAGCCAATGCCCCATCCCTGGCGGAGGTGGCCCGGCCGGAGGACGTGGTTCCCGAGCCGGCCAGGGAGGCGGACCCGCGAGCGGAGCCGGTCGCGAACCCGCCCTGCGCCGAGCCGGCCGCGGCAGAGGTGCCTGTCGCCCCGGTCGCGCCGGAGGCGGCACCGGAGACGGTGCCCGGGGGAGGAAGCGAGCCGGTCGCCCCGGCCGTTGAGGCGGTCCGGCAGGCGGTGGAGCCGGCCGTGCCAGTTGTAGAGGGGCCCGAGGCTGGTTCCCGCGCCCTTGTGGTTACCACCAAAATCCCGCTGGCCGGCGCTGCAGTGGATGCCGGGTTGAGTGGTGGGGTAAGCCGGTCGAGGAGGACCATGCTCGACGTGATCCGGGACTGGAAGGCGTTGGCCCGCGCCCCAGCCGTCCTGCCCCCGCCAGCCAGCAGCCAGGACCTTGTGCCTGGGGAGCCGGGCCGTATTATGGCGCACTGCCGTGAGGGGCTGGCCAGGTTTGTGGAGGCCGCCGAAATCAATTTCCGGCACGTGGAAGTGGCGGTGGAGGTGAGATTCCTTTAGCCTGCGTCTAACTTTTCAGTGGGGGCGCGCGAGAGCACCCACTGGGGGTAGCCCCCGAGATTCGGGCCGGCTGCTCGGCCGCGTGATAGCCGGGCCGGATCTACCCCTTTTCTTTGTTTAACTTTTTTGTCCCCCGGCGCGGAGCAGGCTGACAACGCCAAGCGGCAGGCGCTCTTTGACGAGGCGGTTGCCATCCACAACCGGGGCAAAGCCGGCTTCTACCAGGTGCAGGAGGAGCGGAGGAAGGCGCGAGGTATGTTTGTTCCAGTGGGGGCACGCGAGCGCACCCACTGGGTGTAGCCCCCGAGAGTCGGGTCGGCTACTCGGCAGCCGGCCCGAATCATCCGCATTTTAAGTAACTCGGGTTGGTCTTTTTGCAGAGGAGCTGGAAGTCCTAGCCCCGATCCGGCAGAAGAGGGACGAGGTGGCCTCCGAACGGGACCGGCTAGAGCGGGACCTCCAGGCGGTTACGTCGGAGCGGGACCGGCTGGGCAGCCTGGTGGTGGATGGGCAGGCGGCGCAGGAGCGCCTCACCGCGGAGCTGCAGAGGGAAACGGCGGCCCGGGAGGAGGCCGCCAAGCAGGCGGCCGACGCCAGCCGGCAGGTCACCGCCCTGCAGGATGAGGTGGCTCGCCTTGGTGGTGAGCTTGAGTGGCGTGAAGCCGCCCACGCCCAGGCGGAGGAAGCTCGCGAGAGTGAGCGGGGCTTGGGCCTTCAGTTCGCCATTGAGGTGGACGAAGCTTTTCAGCGTAAGTTTCTCGTCTTTCTTCCTTTGCCGGCTATTTCGACTTGTTTTCTGATTCCTTCCCCTCCCTTAGACCGGTTCCCGGACACTCAGCGCCGCGTCAAGTGGGTTGTGGCGGAGCATCGGGAGTGCTTGCAGCAGTGCGGGCAGGAGATTGAGGAGCACGCCGGCTGGGACTTGCCGGAGTTTGCGCTGGCTATCGAGAACCGGCTGATCTTCCTGCAGCGCTGCATGGACCGGCTCCACACGGCCGGCAAGGAGGTGATTTCGGCCCTCTGGCCGGGTCGCGGGACCCCGAACGGCTGCGTGGCGTTGTGGCTGGAGCACGCGGTGGGGCGGCTTGAGGCCTGGAAGGCTTCGGCGGCCTGCTCCGGGGCGCAGATGGCCCTTCGGTTCGTCACGTCGTGGTACCCCGGCGTCGACTTGGGCCGGCTGGCCATGATGCGCGAGGTTCCCGAGGCGGAGCGGGTCGCTCGCGAGGGCACCCTCGTCCGCCGGGCCAACGAGCTGGCTTCGTACGTTGACCTGGACGAGCTCCTGCCGGCGCTTGGCGAGGACGGCGAGCCGGTTGCCGATGACTCCTTCGGCATTCCCCAAGGGCCCGAGGATGAAGAGGTTGCCGATGAGAGCACTGCCTCCAGCACCGGCAGCGACACCGAGGCCACGGAGACCATGGAGGAGGACCCGAAGGCGGCTGCCACTCCTGGTCAGTCTGCCGGGCCGGCTGGCGATGCACCGAAGGCCTAGGTGGCTCTCCTTTTATTGTATCTTTTCCTTTCGCTGTGAGACTTGCTTACGATGCATTTCCACCCACTGGGGGTGTATTGTAAAGAACCTTCGGCCTGTGGCCTTTTGTTTATAAATTTTCTTGGAGTTTGAAATGTTTGCGTGCCGGCTCATCCTTTGCTCTTTACCCTTCGACCCGTATCTCATGCAAGGATTCCCTCTGGCTTCCGCCCCGCCCGTCAGCCAGCCGGGAGCCGGACTGGCACAGGGACGGGGCATCGTCCTTGGGGAAACCGTGCGGGCCTTAGAGTCGTCCGACTAGAGTTGGGGCGAGCCGGCAGAGGCCGGTTTCTAGGGAGAACATGGTCCGGTTGGACCTATCCGGCTACTACTCCTCAGGCGGCGTTCGTGTGGTAAGTTCCTTCCCATCCCAGAGTCCCGCCAGCCGGACAGCCGGGGGCCGGTCTGTAGCTGGGCAGGGGGGGAAGATTGCTTGTTCACACTACTTGACCGCCTTGGAGAAGAGCCGGCGAGCCCCCGGGCCCTGGGAGCCGGGCCCGGGTGCCTTGCTTAAGAGACGACAAGCCTTTGATGGAATTGAAAAGGGGTGTGTCCCAAGTGCCGGCTTGGAGCCCCCATTGCATTCATTGAGTTCCAACAGAAGGGAAGATACATACATACACTGGCTCTTTCTAGCAGTAGAACGGTCGAAGGAGCGCCGCATTCCATGGGCGCTCCGTCTCCTTGCCGGAGGTGTCTCTTTTGCGCTTCGGCGACTTCTGGGCGTCTATCAGATAGTAGGCGTTGTTGTGTAGCGCCTTGCTGATGATGAACGGACCTTCCCATGGGGAGGACAGTTTGTGTTGGCCGGCGGTCCGTTGGATCCGCCTGAGCACCAGGTCTCCTTCGCGGAAGGAGAGGGGCCGGATCCGTTTGTTGTGGTAGTGCCGGAGCTTCTGCTGGTAGATGGCCGTCCGGCTCAGGGCCAGCTCGCGTGCTTCTTCGAGTAGGTCGACGCCGTCTTCTCTTGCCTCCTTCGCGTCCTTCTCCGTATACAGGGTGACTCGAGGCGAGTCGAACTCGATGTCCGTGGGGATGATCGCCTTAGACCCGTATACGAGAAAGAAAGGGGTTTAGCCGGTCGAACGGTTGGGCGTGGTCCTGAGGCTCCAGAGGACAGCCGGCAGCTCATCGATCCAGCAGTCGGCTGACCGCATGAGGGGCGCCACAAGCCGAGGCTTGAGGCCGGCCAGGATCAAGCCGTTTGCCCTCTCTGCCTGACTGTTTGACTGTGGGTGGGCAATCGACGCGAGGTCGAGCCGGATGCCCTCCTGGGAGCAGAAACACGCCATTGCGCCTTTACCGAAATTCGTGCCGTTGTCGGTGATGATGCTGTGGGGAACGCCGTAGCGGACCGTGATATCCTTGATGAACCGGACGGCTGTGGGGCCGTCCAGCTTCTTGATGGGCCTTGCTTCGATCCATTTGGTGAACTTGTCGACGGCCACCAATAGATGTGTCATGCCGCCCCGCGCGATCTTGAAAGGACCCACCATGTCCAGCCCCCAGACGGCAAAGGGCCACGAGAGCGGGATGGTCTGGAGGGTTGTGGCCGGCAGGTGGCTTTGTGTGCTGAAGCGTTGGCACCCCTCGCATTTGTCGACCAGCTGCTTTGCCTCTTCCCAGGCCGTCGGCCAGTAGAAGCCGTGGCGGAACGCCTTGGCCACCAGGGTTCTGGAGTCGGCGTTATGCCTGCACTCGCCCTGGTGGATGTCACGGAGGATTTCCTGGCCCTTCTCTGGCTCGACGCAGCGTTGGAACACGCCGGTGGTGCTGCGATGAACCAGCTCCTGGTTGATGATGCCGTAGGCCGGGGCCCGGCGTTGGATTTACCTTGTTGTGGCCTCGTCAAGGGGGAGCTCGCCGCGCAAGAGGAAAACCAGAATGGGCTGGGCCCACGAGGGGGACGAGACGAGAGCCGGCTCGGGCTCGAGCGGAGGGCCGAGGACGGCCGGAGCCCCCAGGGCCATGACCGGAGCCCCCGGGTCTGGCTCACCAGTCCCCGGGGCCGGCTCGCCAGTCCCCGGGACTGAGACGGCGGGGGGCGCGTCGATCGCCATCATGACGGCCGTGGAACCGGAGCCGGCCGCCGCGGGGGCATCGGTCGTCAGAGCCGACGGGGCCGACATGGCAGCCGGAGCTAATGGTGCCGGTGGTGCAGCCGGGCCCGGCGGAGAGCCGGCGGCGTCAGCCGGCACGAAGATAGACTCCGATTCAGGGGAGGGCTTGATCAAAGGCTTGAGCAGCCGTTTGAGGGAAACGCCGGCTGGGATGGCCTGTCGGGTGGAGCCGATCTTTGCCAACGTATAGGCCGCCTCGTTGTCCGCCCGGGGGACGTGGTGGAACTCACAGCCCTCGAAGGAGCCAGTGAGCTGCTGGACGAGGAAGCGATAGCTGGCCATGTTGGCGTCCCTGGAGTCCCATTCGCCAGAGACCTGCTGCACCACAAGGTCGGAGTCGCCAAAACAGAGGATGCGCCGGATCCCGATCTCCTTGGCGAGCCGGAGGCCGTGGACGAGTGCCTCATACTCGGCCACGTTGTTGGAGGCGGTGAAGAGGACCTGGAGCGCGTACTTGAGCTGGTCCCCCTTTGGGGACGACAAGACGATGCCGGCTCCCAGGCCAGTTCGCATCTTTGAGCCGTCGAAGTGCATGCGCCAATGCGTGGAATCCGAGGGAGGCGGCACGAACTGGGTCTCGGCCCAGTCGACGAGGAAGTCAGCCATCGTCTGCGACTTGATGGCGGTGCGCGGCTCGTACCGAATCTTGTGGTCGGCGAGGGCGATGGCCCATTTGGCGATCCGGCCGGTGGCGTCCTGGCTGCTCAGGATCTCGCCGAGCGGGGCCGTGCTCACCACGGTGATGGTGTGCTCCTGGAGGTACTGCTTGACCTTTTTTTGTGGCAAAGTATATGCCGTAACACATCTTCTGGTAGTGGGGGTAGTTCTGCTTGGAGGCGGAGAGGACCTCGCTGAGGTAGTAGACGGGGCGTTGGACCAGCAGCGCTTTGCCCTCCTCTGGCCGCTCCACCACCAGGACGACGCTGATCACGCGGGTGGTCGCCGCGATGTACGCGAGCATCGGCTCCTTCTCAGCCGGCGCCGCCAGGACGGGAGCGCTAGAGAGCGCGCGCTTAAGGTCGCGGAACGCCTCGTCCGCCTGGTCGGTCCACTCGAACTTGGGCGTCTTCCTCATGAGCTGGTAAAGGGGCAATGCCTTCTCGCCCAGCCGGCTGACGAACCGGCTGAGCAAGGCAAGGCACCCGGCGAACTTCTGGACGTCACGGAGCTTGGCCGGCTTGTGCATGCGCTCGATGGCCCTGATCTTCTCCGGGTTAGCTTCGATGCCGCGGGCGGACATGAAGAAACCCAGGAGCTGGCCGGCTGGTACGCCGAAAACACACTTCTCCGGATTGAGCTTGATCTTGTACTCGCGCAGGTTGGCGAACGTCTCTCGGAGGTCGTCGAGGAGGCTGAAATGCTTCTTGGTTTTGACAACGTTGTCATCTACGTAGACGTGGACGTTCCTGCCGATCTGAGGCAGGAGGCACTTTTGCCTGCAGCGCTGGAAGGTAGCGCCTGCGTTCTTCAGGCCGAAGGACATGGTGATGTAGCAGTAGGCCCCGAAAGGGGTGATGAAGGAGGTCTTCAGCCAATCGGCTGGATCCAGTTTGATCTGGTGGTAGCCGGAATAGGCGTCCAGGAAGGACAGCAAGTCGCAGCTGGCCGTGGAGTCGATGACTTGATCGGTCCGGGGCAGGGCGAAAGGGTCCTTGGGGCAGGGCTTGTTCAGGCTGGTGTAGTCGATACACATGCGCCAGGTCTTGTTTTTCTTCAGCACCAGGACTGGGTTGGCCAGCCAGTCCGGGTGGAACACTTCCATGATGAAGCCAGCTGCGAGCAGCCGGGCGATCTCTTCTCCTACAGTACGTCGCTTCTCCTCGGAGAAACGGCGCAGGGGTTGCTTGACCGGCTTGGCATCCGGCCGCACGTGAAGTTTGTGCTCGGCGAACTTCCTCGGAACACCCGACATGTCTTTTGGTGACCATGCAAAGATGTCCCGATTCTCACGGAGGAAGTCGATGAGCTCGCCTTCCTATTTGCTGTCGAGGTGGGTGCCGATAGTGATGCACTGCTTGGGGTTGGCCGGGTCGAGTGGCACCTGCTTGGTGTCCTTGGACGGCTGGAACGATGCCTCGCCGGCCGACTGGGACGGGGGAGCCGGCACGGCCGGCTGGTCAGAGGCGTGAGCCACGAGCCGGTCGAGCTGTCGCCTCTCCTCCGCTACCTCCAGGGCTTCGGCCAGCCGGCTGCTGTCGCATGCGCACTCGATCGACTTTTTCTAGTCGCCATTGATGGTGATGATGCCCTTGGGGCCCGGCATCTTGAGCTTGAGGTAGGCATAATGGGGAACCGCCATGAACTTGACGAGGGCCGGCCTGCCCAACAGCGCGTGGTAGGGACTGTTGAGGTCCACTACCTCGAACCATATCGGCTCGCGGCGGAAGTGGCTCTTGTTGCCGAAGAGGACGTCGAGCTGGATCTTGCCGATGGCGGTGCAGGATTTTCCCGGCACGATGCCGTGGAAAACCGTCCGGCTCGTCTGCAGGTCCTTCTCCTTGAGCCTCAGTTTGAGCAGTGTGTCGCGGTAAAGGATGTTGATGCTGCTGCCCCCGTCGACCAGTACTCGCGAGAAGCGGCAAGTGAGCCTCTCGGAGGCTATGGTGGGATCGAGGACGAGGGCGTAGTGCTACTTCTTGAGCTTGCGTTGGTTTTCCCTTGAAGAGGAAAGGGTGATGCAGCAAAGTAGATAAGTATTTCCCTCAGTTGTTGAGAACCAAGGTATCAATCCAGTAGGAGATACAAGCAAGTCCCCAATCTTTGCACCTACACAAACAATCAAACACTTGCACCCAACGCTATAAAGGGGTTGTCAATCCCTTCACGGTTATTTGCAAGGATGAGATCTGATAGAGATAGATATAGAAGATTACTAAAACGAAAAGTAAAACAAAAGTAAAAAGATTGCAGCAAAGTATTTTTGGTATTTTTGGTTTATAGATCTGAAAATATAATATGGAAAATAGACCCGGGGGCCATAGGTTTCACTAGAGGCTTCTCTCATGAAGGAAAATAACATGGTGGGTGAACAAATTACTGTCGAGCAATTGATAGAAAAGCGAATAATTATGAAGATATACAAGGCAATGATTATGCATATAGGCATCACATCCGTGTCAAGTACACCGAAACGATTCTGCATCTACTACTATTACTCCACACATCGACCGACTCCTGCCTGCATCTAGAGTATTAAGTTCATGAAGAACAGAGTAACGCATTAAGTAAGATGACATGATGTAGAGGGATAAACTCAAGCAATATGATGAAAACCCCATCTTTTTATCCTTGATGGCAACAATACAAATACGTGCCTTGCTACCCCTACTTTGTCACTGGGTGAGGACACCGCAAGATTGAACCCAAAACTAAGCACTTCTCCCATTGCAAGAATTACCAATCTAGTTGGCCAAACCAAACCAATAACTCGAAGAGACTTGCAAAGATATGAAATCATGCATATAAGAATTCAGAGAAGATTCAAACAATATTCATAGATAATCTGAACATAAACCCACAATTCATCGGAACTCGACAAACACACCGCAAAAGAGTATTACATGAGATAGATCTCCATGAAGATCATGAAGAACATGGTATTGAAGAACATAGAGAGAGAAGAAGCCATCTAGCTACTAGCTATGGACCCGAAGGTCTGAGGTAAACTACTCACGCATCATCGGAGGGGCAATGGAGTTGATGTAGATGCCCTCCGTGATCGAATCCCCCTCCGGCAGATTACCGGAAAAGGCTCCAAGATTGGATCTCACAGGAACAGAGGCTTCTGGCGGCGGAAAAGTATTTTCGTGGCTCCTTTTCGTATTGGGGGAATATTTGGGAATTTATAGGCCGAAGGATAGGGTTAGGAGGTCTGCTGGGGGGCCACAAGCCAGGGGGGCGCCCCCCTAGGGCGCGCCCTGCAGGCTTGTCGCCTCACGGCAGGTCTCCTGCCTTCATCTCCAAGTCTAGCAGGTTTCTTCTGGTCCAAGAAAAATCATCGCAAAGATTTTATTCCGTTTGGACTCCGTTTAATATTCCTTATGTGCAATACTCAAAAACAAGGAAAAAACAGAAACTGACACTAGGCTCTAGGTTAATAGGTTAGTCCCAAAAATAATATAAAATAACATATTAATGCATATAAAACATCCAAAACAGATAATATAATAGCATGGAACAATCAAAAATTATAGATACGTTGGAGACGTATCAAGCATCCCCAAGCTTAATTCCTGCTCGTCCTCGAGTAGGTAAATGATAAAAACAGAATTTTTGATGTGGAATGCTACCTAACATATTTATCCATGTAATATTCTTTATTGTGGCATGAATATTCAGATTCGTAAGATTCAAAACAAAAGTTTAATGTTGACATAAAAACAGTAATACTTCAAGCATACTAATAAGGCAATTGTGTCCTTTCAAAATAACATGGCCTCAGAAAGCTATCCCTACAAAATCATATGGTCTGGCTATGCTCCATCTTCCCCACACAAAGTATTTAAATCATGCACAACCCCGATGACAAGTCAAGCAATTGTTTCACACCTTTTATGTTCTCAAACCTTTTCAACTCTTACGCAATACGTGAGCGTGTGCCATGGATATAGCACTATAGGTGGAATAGAATATGGTGGAGGTTGTGAGGAAAAAGGAGAAGATAGTCTCACATCAACTAGGCGTATCAACGGGCTATGGAGATGCCCATCAATAGATATCAATGTGAGTGAGTAGGGATTGCCATGCAACGGATGCACTAGAGCTATAAGTGTATGAAAGCTCAAAAAGAAACTAAGTGGACATGCATCATGATGAAAAAATTCCACTAGCTATATGAAAGTGACAAAATAGGAGACTCTCTATCATAAAGATCATGGTGCTACTTTGAAGCACAAGTGTGGAAAAAAAGATAGTAGCATTGTCCCTTCTCTCTTTTCTCTCACATTTTTTTTGGTGGGCATCTTTGGCCTCTTTTTTTTATTTGGGCTTCATTGGCCTCTTTTATTATTTGTAAAGTCCGGAGACTCATCCCAACTTGTGAGGGAATCATAGCTTCCATCATCCGTTTCTCTCACGGGAAAATGCTCTAATAATAATGAACATCACACTTTTATTTACTTACAACTCGATACCTAGAACAAAATATGACTCTATATGAATGCTTCCTGTGGGATACCGGGATGTGCAACGATCTAGCATAGCAAATGACATCAAAAAACGGACAAGCCATGAAAACATCATGCTAGCTGTCTTACGATCATGCAAAGCAATATGAAAGTGATGGTGCATGTCATACTAAACGGAACGGTGGAAGTTGCATGGAAATATATCTCGGAATGGCTATGGAAATGCCATAATAGGTAGGTATGGTGGCTGTTTTGAGGAAGGATATATGGTGGGTTTAATGCACCGGCGAAAGTTGCGCGGTACTAGAGAGGCTAGCAAAAGTGGAAGGGTGAGAGTGCGTATAATCCATGGACTCAACATTAGTCATAAAGAACTCGCATACTTATTGCAAAAGTCTATTAGTTATCGAAACAAAGTATTAGACGCATGCTCCTAGGGGAGAGGTTGGTAGGAGTTAACCATCGCGCGCTCCCGACCCTCACACAAAGGATGACAATCATTAAACAAATCATGCTCCGACTTCGTTACATAATGGTTCACCATACGTGCATGCTACGGGAATCACAAACTTTAACACAAGTATTTCTACCAATCCACAATTACTCACTAGCATGACTTTAATATCACCATCTCTATATCTCAAAACTATATGCAAGGAATCAAACTTCTCATAGTATTCAATGCACTTTATATGAAAGTTTTTATTATATCCCTCTTGGATGCCCATTATATTAGGACTAAATTCATAACCTAAACCAATTACCATGCTGTTTAAAGAACTCTCAAAACAATATAAGTGAGGTACGAGAGTTTAATTATTTCTATAAAATAAAACACCACCGTGCTCTAAAAAGATATAAGTGAAGCACTAGAGCAACATTGCCTAGCTCAAAAGATATAAGTGAAGCACATAGAGTATTCTAATAAATTCACGATTAACACGTGTCTCTCTCAAAAGATGTGTGCAGCAAGGATGATTGTGGCAAACTAAAAAGCAAAGACTCATATCATACAAGACGCTCCAAGCAAAACACATATCATGTGGTGAATAAAAATATAGCCTCAAGTAAATTTACCGATGGATTGAAGACGAAAGAGGGGATGCCTTCCGGGGCATACCCAAGCTTAGGATATTTGGTATCCTTGAATATGGCTTGGGGTACCTTGGGCATCCCCAAGCTTAGGCTCTTGCCACTCCTTATTCCATAGTCCATCAAATCTTTACCCAAAACTTGAAAACTTCACAACACAAAACTCAACAGAAAACTCGTGAGATCCGTTAGTATAAGAAAAATAAATCACCACTTTAGGTACTGTTGTGAACTCATTATTTATTTATATTGGTGTAATATCTACTGTATTCCAACTTCTCCATGGTTCATACCCCCCGATACAACCCATAGATACATCAAAATAAGCAAACAACACAAAGAAAACAGAATCTGTCTAAAACAGAACAGTCTGTAGAAATCTATAGACTTCGAATACTTCTGTAATTCCAAAAATTCTGAAAAATTAGGAAAATCAGGGAAATTTGTATATAAATATTGTGTAAAAATTTCAGATTCATTCTATGCTCTGGTGAATTTATAAAATTCCTGGACTGAGCGCAAAAGTTTCTGTTTTTCAGCAGAATCAAATCACAATCACCGTAGACCATCCCAAAGGTCTTACTTGGCTCAAACACTAATTAAAACAAGAAAACACAATTACTACAGAGGTAATAATGTCTAAAGCACTCAAAAACAGAAGCAAAAACAGAAACACAAAAGCATAAAATAAAATTGGGTTGCCTCCCAACAAGCGCTATTGTTTAACGCCCCTAGCTAGGCATAACGCAATAGATCTAGGTATTGTCATCTTTGGTATGCAATCCATAAGTGGCTCTCATAATAGATTCATAAGGTAATTTTATTTTATTTCTAGGAAACTGTTCCATGCCTTTCCTTAACGGAAATTGTAATCTAATGTTTCCTTCCTTCATATCAATAATTGCACCAATCGTTCTAAGGAAAGGCCTACCAAGAATAATAGGACATGTAGGATTGCAATCTATATCAAGAACAATGAAATCTACGGGCACATAATTCCTATTTGCAACAATAAGAACATCGTTAATCCTTCCCACAGGTTTCTTAATAGTGGAATCCGCTAGATGCAAATTTAAAGAGCAATCATCAAATTCATGAAAACCTAGCACATCACATAAAGTTTTCGGAATCGTGGAAACACTAGCACCCAAATCACACAAAGCATGGCACTCATAATCTTTAATTTTAATCTTAATAGTAGGTTCCCACTCATCATAAAGCTTTCTAGGTATAGAAACTTCTAACTCAAGTTTTTCTTCAAAAGATTTCATCATAGCATCAACGATATGTTTAGTAAAAGCTTTATTTTGATTATAAGCATGCGAAGAATTCAACATGGATTGTAACAAGGAAATACAATCAATCAAAGAACAACTATCATAATTAAAGTCCTTGAAATCCAAAAGAGTGGGTTCATTGCTATTTAAAGTTTTGACCTCTTCAATCCCACTTTTATCAATCTTAGCATCAAGATCTATAAACTCCGAATCATTGGGACGCCTTTTAACTAAAGTTGACTTATCTCCAGTCCCATCTTTATCAAGATTTGTATTAGAAAACAAAGATTCAATAGGAGTCACATCAATCACTTTAGGATCTTCATCATTATTGAAAGATTCTGGTTTCGCGGCCATTTTATTGACTAAGGTGGGTTGTTTATCAGAAATTTGGCCTACTAAATTTTCAAGATGAGCAAACTGAGATTTCAAACCATCAAACTCCTTAGACATATCATCAAGTTCCTTATTCATGTATTCCCACATAGTCTTTTGTTCTTTAAGCTCTTTTCTAAAGAAACTATTATAGTCAAATTGGAGCGACATGAAACTTTTAACATTATCCTCAATATCTTCCAACTTGCTAAGATAAGGATCAAAGCTTTTGGGTTGAGCCATAAAGACGAGCAAACGATTTACCACACAAGCAAACAAAAAGCAAACAAAAAGACGAACCGAAGAAGGGCGAATAAAAAGGCAAATCTTTTTGGTATTTTCTGAAAATTGTTTTAGAAGTGGGGGAGAGGAAAACGAGAGGCAAATGGTAAATAATGTAAATGCAAGAGATGAGGTTGTGATGGGTACTTGGTAGGCTTGATGTAGATCTCCCCGAAAACGGCGCCAGAAATCCTTCTTGCTACTTCTTGAGCTTGCGTTGGTTTTCCCTTGAAGAGGAAAGGGTGATGCAACAAAGTAGATAAGTATTTCCCTCAGTTGTTGAGAACCAAGGTATCAATCCAGTAGGAGATACAAGCAAGTCCCCAATCTTTGCACCTACACAAACAATCAAACACTTGCACCCAATGCTATATTTGCAAGGATGAGATCTGATAGAGATAGATATAGAAGATTACTAAAACGAAAAGTAAAACAAAAGTAAAAAGATTGCAGCAAAGTATTTTTGGTTTATAGATCTGAAAATATAATATGGAAAATAGACCCGGGGGCCATAGGTTTCACTAGAGGCTTCTCTCATGAAGGAAAATAATATGGTGGGTGAACAAATTACTGTCGAGCAATTGATAGAAAAGCGAAAAAATTATGAAGATATCCAAAGCAATGATTATGCATATAGGCATCACGTCCGTGTCAAGTAGACCAAAACGATTCTGCATCTACTACTATTACTCCACACATCGACCGACTCCTGCCTGCATCTAGAGTATTAAGTTCATGAAGAACAGAGTAACGCATTAAGTAAGATGACATGATGTAGAGGGATAAACTCAAGCAATATGATGAAAACCCCATCTTTTTATCCTTGATGGCAACAATACAAATACGTGCCTTGCTACCCCTACTTTGTCACTAGGTGAGGACACCGCAAGATTGAACCCAAAACTAAGCACTTCTCCCATTGCAAGAATTACCAATCTAGTTGGCCAAACCAAACCAATAACTCGAAGAGACTTGCAAAGATATGAAATCATGCATATAAGAATTCAGAGAAGATTCAAATAATATTCATAGATAATCTGAACATAAACCCACAATTCATCGGATCTCGACAAACACACCACAAAAGAGTATTACATCAGATAGATCTCCATGAAGATCATGAAGAACATGGTATTGAAGAACATAGAGAGAGAAGAAGCCATCTAGCTACTAGATATGGACCCGAAGGTCTGAGGTAAACTACTCACGCATCATCGGAGGGGCAATGGAGTTGATGTAGATGCCCTCCGTGATCGAATCCCCCTCCGGCAGATTACCGGAAAAGGCTCCAAGATTGGATCTCACGGAAACAGAGGCTTCTGGCGGCGGAAAAGTATTTTCGTGGCTCCTTTTGGTATTGGGGGAATATTTGGGAATTTATAGGCCGAAGGATAGGGTTAGGAGGTCTGCTGGGGGGCCACAAGCCAGGGGGGCGCCCCCCCCCCTAGGGCGCGCCCTGCAGGCTTGTCGCCTCCCGGCAGGTCTCCTGCCTTCATCTCCAAGTCTGGCAGGTTTCTTCTGGTCCAAGCAAAATCATCGCGAAGATTTTATTCCGTTTGGACTCCGTTTAATATTCCTTATCTGCAATACTCAAAAACAAGGAAAAAAACAGAAACTGGCACTAGGCTCTAGGTTAATAGGTTAGTCCCAAAAATAATATAAAATAGCATATTAATGCATATAAAACATCCAAAATAGATAATATAATAGCATGGAACAATAAAAAATTATAGATACGTTGGAGACGTATCACGTAGCTGCCGGGGTTTGGCATTACGGCCGGGTGGTCCGCCTGGCTCCAGGTGACCGGCTTTTCGGACCAGTGCATATACTGGGGGACTGAGGGGACGGCGGCGTTCACCTCGTGCCGGCGCTGGCGCAAGCTATGCTTGTCGGTTCCCTCGCTGGTGAAGACGACGTAAGCCCCGTCCTGGTCGGGGAACTGGTCATGAAGGCGGCCGTTGTTGGCAGCCGGAGCCAGAGCGGGTGGCTGGGCCGGGGCTGGAGTCGGCACGCAGGGAGCCAGTGGCGGAGGAACCGGGAGGCCCTCGCCTCGGGCTAGCCACTGGGAGAAGCTCCACTGTCGCAGCGTGTGCGTGGCTAGCTTCGCCCCAGAGTGCATTTTGCATGGAGTGTCGAGCATCTGCTCGAAGGTGAGCTTGGGCTGCCAGGCGTTCTTGCCGGTTCGCTGGCGCTGACTGGGTGCCTGGGCAGCCGGCTGCTCTTCTTTGACAGTGGCGACCTGCCGGCTCCCATAGCGGGGATCCGGCTGGTCGGGTTTGTGCTTGTTGTTCTGCTGCTGCCGGTTGTCGGCAGCCGCCCACGGCGCGGCAGGTGGCGGGGTCGGCTTGGCAGTCGTGGTGACCTTGATCCGCATCGCGGAGTCGGTCGTGGCGTACTTGTCTGGCTTGGCCATTAGATCCGCTAGGGTCGTCGGCTCGGAGCACGGGAGCTTGTGCTTGAGGTGGGTGCCGTCGTGGCAGCCCTCGATGAAGTACTGGATGGCCTGCACCTTGTGTACCCCCTCGCAGGAGTTGCGGAGCTCGGTCCAGCGCTTGAGGTAGTCGCGGAGGGACTCGTCCGGCCCCTGGACGCACATGGCCAGCTCGCGGGGCCGGCCGGGCCGCTTGTAGGTGCCGGTGAAGTTGCGGACGAACGCCTCCTCAAAGTCTGTCCAGGTGTTGATGCTATCGGCGGACAGGCTGTTGAGCCAGGTCCGAGCCGAGCCGATCAACATGAGGGGGACGTAGCGCACGGCAACGCGCTTGTTCCCACTGGCTATGCCGACTGCGGTGGTGTAGTCGACTAACCAGTATTTTGGCTTGGCAGTGCCGTTGTACTTCGGGGTGTCGCGGGGGAGTGTGAAGCCGGTTGGGAACGGCTCGTTGCGGATCCGTGGGCCGAAGCACGCCGGACCGATCGGACCCGCCTCCTCCAGGAGGGCGGATTGCGCCAGCCGGTCGATGCGGGTCCGGGCGACGTTCTCACTCCGCGGGACGCACGGGCCGAGCCGAGCGGCGAGCTCGGGACGGACAGCCAGGGCAGGCGAGCGCGCGCGCTCCCGCCGCGGGGTCGGGGTATGGTCCCGGCTACGCCAGCTGCCGCCAGACGGAGCGTCGTTGCGTCGGCTATTGACAGCCGGCGGCTCGTCTCCGTGTCGGGGGCATCCGTAATGGGACCCAGCGCCCCGCCGGCCGGAGCCGCGGGGGGAAGAGGCTTGCTGGATCGGCCGGCGCTGGCCAGCAGTTGGCGGGGCGTCCCCCTCGGGGACGGGAATTTCGGAGCCGGCATTGGCATCATCGAGCCGGGCCTGCTAGGCGTTGGCGGTGGCGATGAGGTCTTGGATGTGCCACTCCTGCTACTCTCGCTCCTCGCCCACCAGGTCGGCGAGGTCGGCATAGGCCACCTGGGCGGCCCTCAGGTTGGCAGCCGGTGTGTCGTAGGTGGGGAGCCTGCCACCGAGGATTTCCACGACCACACGGCCGCGGTTGCGGACGTCGCCGCACCGGCTTGGCTCGTTGCCGGCGGGGGTGAGGCCGTAGACGGAGTTGTACTCGCGCTGCGCGGACTCCATTCGGTGCTTGGTGGTGGCGAGCGTGGTCGCCTCTGTGAACAACAGCCGGCGAGCAGCCTCCAGCTCGGCCGTAACCGTGGCGGGGTTCGTTGTAGGTGCGACGGGGGTGCTGAGGCCCCGAAGCACGGAGCCGAGGGGGTCGGAGGTGCCGGTGCGGGCGGCCGCATCCGCCTCCGCCCTGACGCGGCCGGAGGTCGTGGAGGAGCCGGTGGCCATTACCCCCGCGCGGACGCAGGAGTCATCAGCATTGCCCGGGGCGGGTGCGCCCACGAACGAGGGCGGGTCGAGGCAGTCGAGCACCTTGCTAGGGTACTCGTCGGCGGCTGGTTTGCCGGCAGGGCCCAGCTTACCGAAGCGCTCGGTGAGGATGGCGACGTCGGAGAGAGGGTCGCCGCTGCGCCCCTCGTCGGAGAGGTCGGCAGTGATGCCCGCAGGGCCGGTGGGAACAGGGTCTCGTCCCGCGAGAGCAAGCCCCACGAGCGTGCCGTTTTGCCCGGATGCGGGGCGGCCGGGGGAGGTGGTGAAGGGTCCCGCCCGGAGCGTGAATCCGGCCGGTGCCGCGGACGGCCCCACGGTGGGCGCCAACTGTCGTCGTTTTCTCACGACAGATGCCATGGGGTGGCTTATCGAGAGTGGTTGGGGCCGAAGGACGCCGTCAGACTCCGGGAGCGGGATTGGGCACGAGCGGTGAGGGACACGCGATGTACCCAGGTTCAGGGCCCTCCGTGGGAGGTAACATCCCTAGTCCTGCTTGTCTAGTTGATGGGTGACTGGTGTTACAATGGTGCTCCTTGAGCTGTTGTCTGGAGGAAGAAAAAGGAGCAGCTGGCTCTTCTTGCCTTGCTACGTGGGAGTGAGAGTGTGAGATGGGGAGAATGCCTACCCCATGCATGGGGGGCCTCGAGGGGTTTTATAGGCCAACCCCCCGGCTTACAATATACACAAGGTACTGAATGGGGGCCCCAGCCGGAAGTCTCCCTAACTGGCCAGCGGCCCCACCGGCTGGGCCGTCTTGTCGCTCGTAGGGCCTACCGGCTGCGCGGTCCCATCGCTGACTGGGGCCCGCCAGCCGGCTCTTCTATTGGCTCGCGCCTACCTGCCACGGCACGGGCCGGCCCGCGCGGCTTCGTCTTGTGCCTGCCGGCCGAAGTCAGCGGTACGGCCGGCTGCGCTGTAGCCACGCCGGGGCAGGTGATGGAGTAGACGGTGGCGTGGCCGCACTGTTGCCCCGCCGGGTCTCGATCGGCCAGGGTTAGTGGTACGACCGCCCGGACTGTAGCCACGCGTGCCCGTGCGTTAGCGGTCGCTGTAGCCACACCGAAGTCCATCGCGGGGGTCGTGTCCTGTCGGTGTACTTGGTCGCAGTGGGAGGGGACAAGTGTCTGCCCGTCCAGAGGTCAGTGGGAGGGCCGGCCGCGGAGCGGCCGGCTGCGGGCTGGCAAGGGGCCGGGCGGCCAGCTCCTGTCCAGCCGGCCGTGGGCCAGCCGGCCAGGGGGCCAGCCGGCCGCTCGACAGCCAGTCATGGACCAGCCGGCCGTATAGTTTTTTCTGAAAGGGGCTTGGACTCCCTTGTCTTGGCATACCCAGGGGTAATATCCCCGTCACCTCCATCTTGCAAGCATAGAACTTATCGGAGGTCTCATACCTCTCGATCTGGGCATTCTTCTCAAAGATAAACTTCAATTCCTGGAACATCTCATATGCTCCATGACGTTCAAAACGTCTTTGAAGTCCCGGTTCTAAGCCATACAACATTGCACATTGAACTATTGAGTAATCATCAGAACATGCCTGCCAGGCGTTCGCAACGTCTGCAGCCTCTACTGGAGCAGGTGGTTCACCGAGCGATGCATCAAGGACATAAGCCTTTTGGGAAGCCGTGAGGATAATCCTTAGATTACGGGCCCAGTCTACAAAGTTACTTCCAACATCTTTCAACTTAGCTTTCTCTAGGAACGCATTGAAATTCAGGGGTGCTACTACGCGAGCCATTGATCTACAACATAAATTTTGCAAAGACAACTTAGACTATTGTTCAAGATAATGAGTTTAGTTATTCATATTACTTAAAAACTCCCACTCAAATTGACATCCCTCTGGTCATTCGAGTGTCACATGATCCAAATTCACCAACCCAAGTCCGATCATCACGTGAGATGAGGTGGTTTCAATGGTGAACATCTTCATGTTGATCATATCTACTATATGACTCATGTTCGACCTTTCGGTCTCTTGTGTTCCGAGGCCATGTCTGTACATGCTAGGCTCATCAAGTTTAACCCGAGTGTTCCGCATGTGCAACACTGGCTTGCACCTGTTGTATGTGAACGTAGAGTCTATCACACCCGATCATCACGTGGTGTCTCGAAACGATGAACTTTTGCAACGGTGCACACTCGGGGAGAACACAATTTTATCTTGAAATTTTAGTGTGGGATCACCTTATAATGCTACCATCGTCCTAAGCAAAATAAGATGCATAAAAGGATTAACATCACATGCAAATCATAAGTGACATGATATGGCCATGAACTTGTGCTTTTGATCTCCATCTCCAAAGCACCGGCATGATCTCCATCGTCATTGGCATGACACTATGATCTCCATCATCTTGATCTCCATCAACATGTCGCCATGAGGTTGTCGCGCCAACTATTGCTTCTACAACTATTGCTAACTCATAGCGATAAAGTAAAGCAAAACGGCGAAAATAAATTAAAGACAACCCTATGGCTCCTGCCGGTTGCCGTACTCATCGACATGCAAGTCGTGATTATCTATACATAACATGATCATCTCATACATCACATATATCTCATCATGTCATTGGCCATATCATATCACAACATACCCTGCAAAAACAAGTTAGACGTCCTCTAATTGTTGTTGCATGTTTTACGTGGCTGCTATGGGTATCTAGCAAGAACGATTCTTACCTACGCAAAACCACAACGGTGATACACAAATTGCTATTCAATCTTCTCAAGGACCGTCTTTGTCGAATCCGATCCAACTAAAGTGGGAGAGACAGACACCCGCCAGCCATCTTTATGCAACAAAGTCACATGTCAGTTGATGGAACCGGTCTCTCGTAAGCGTATCAGTAAGGTTGGTCCGGGCCGCTTCATCCTACAATACCGCTGAATCAAGAAAAGACAAAGGGAGGAAGCAATCCGAGCATCAACGCCCACAAACTCCTTTGTGTTCTACTCGTGATCTCATCTACGCATAGACCTGGCTCATGATGCCACTGTTGGGGAACGTTGCATGGGAAACAAAAAATTTCCTATGCACACGCAAGATCTATCCATGGTGATGAGCATCTACGAGAGGGAGAGTGGATCTACATACCCTTGTAGATCGCTAAGCGGGAAGCGTTAAGAAACGCGGTTGATGTAGTCGAACGTCTTTGCGATCCAAATCGCAAGCCGTCCCGCGCTCCACTCACGATCCGTCCCGATCTAGCGCCGAACGGACAGCACCTCCGCGTTCAGCACACGTAGAGCTCGATGACGATCTCCGCCTTCTTGATCCAGCAAGAGGAGGCGGAGAGGTAGATGAGATCTCCAGCAGCACGACGGCGTGGTGGTGGTGGTGATGGTGGAGTTATCCCGGCAGGGCTTCGCCTAAGCACTACCGGAATCTATTTGGTGGAGGAACTAGAGAATAGAGAACTAGCACGTGGCCGTGGGTTTTGGGGCTCTATTTCTCTAGTATATATAGGAGGGAGAGGGAGGATCAAGCCTCCCTAGGGTTTCCCCTAGGGGTCGGCCGAACTAGGCCAAGGAGGAGTCCAATCCACTTCCTACTAGGAAGTCGATTCATATTAGGAAGGAGGCCTATTCCTTCCTATCTCCACCTTTTTTCCTCTTGGGCATATGGGCCCTTATGGGGTCGGTTCCCCAGCCCAATAGGGGCTGGTGCGCCACCTCTTGGGCCCATGTGGCCCCCGGGGTGGGTGGGCCCCACCCGGTGGACCCCCGGAACCCATTCGTCACTCCTGGTACACTACCGGAAATACCCGAAACTTTTCCGGAACCCAAATACCACTTTCCTATATAAAAATCTTTACCCCCGGACCATTCCGGAGCTCCTCGTGACGTCTGGGATCTCATCCGGGACTCCGAACAACCTTCGGTCACCAACACATATATCTCAATACTACTGAAACGTCACCGAACGTTAAGTGTGCAGACCCTGCGGGTTCGAGAACTATGTAGACATGACCGAGACACCTCTACGGTCAATAACCAATAGCGGGACCTAGATGCCCATATTGGTTCCTACATATTCTATGAAGATCTTTATCGGTTGAACCTCTATGTCAAGGATTCAGTTAATCCTATATGATGTTCCTTTGTTCTTCGGTATGTTACTTGCCCAAGATTCGATCATCGGTATCTCTATACCTAGTTCAATCTCGTTATCGGCAAGTCTCTTTACTCGTTTTGTAATACAATATCCCGTGGCTAACTCTTTAGTCACTTTGCTTGCAAGGCTTATTGTGATGTTGTATTACCGAGTGGGCCCTGAGATACCTCTCCGTCACACGGAGTAACAAATCCCAGTCTTGATCCATGCCCACTCAACAGACACCCTCGGAGATACCTATAGAGCATCTTTATAGTCACCCAGTTACGTTGCGACGTTTGATACACACAAGGTATTCCTCTGGTGTCAGTGAGTTACATGATCTCATGGTTATAGGAACAAATACTT
The DNA here is from genome assembly GCA_039707655.1 of Elymus sibiricus. Lineage (NCBI taxonomy): Eukaryota > Viridiplantae > Streptophyta > Magnoliopsida > Poales > Poaceae > Elymus > Elymus sibiricus. Next base: position 413,361,012 of record CM077667.1, read on the forward strand.
GACATGCAGAAAACTATAGCAATAAACTGACACGATCATATGCTACGTTCATAGTTTGGGTCTTGTCCATCACATCATTCTCCTAATGATGTGATCCTGTTATCAAATGACATCTCATGTCTATGGCTAGGAAACCTTTACCATCTTTGATCAACGAGCTAGTCTACTAGAGGCATACTAGGGACATAGTGTTGTCTATGTATCCACACATGCAATTGAGTTTCCAATCAATACAATTATAGCATGGATAATAAACGATTATCATGAACAAGGAAATATAATAATAACCACTTTATTATTTCCTCTAGGGCATATTTCCAACAAGAAGGAGACACTTTTGGATGACATCAAGGAAACCTTTGACAATCTTCGAGTATACAAGATTAAGCTTAACCCGACGAAGTGTGTTTTTGGCATTCCTGCGGGCAAGTTGTTAGGGTTTCTGGTCTCTGAGCGAGGCATCGAGGCCAACCCGGACAAGATCAAGGCCGTGACATCATTATCCGAGCCGGCAAACGTGAATCAAGTCCAACGGCTCACTGGACTCATTGCAGATTTGAGCCGGTTCATAAGCCACCTAGGGGAGAAGGCGACCCCTTTTTACCAGCTATTGAAGAAATCGGGCGACTTCAAGTGGACAGACGAAGCTGGCAGGGCCTTTGAAGCGCTCAAGCAGCAGCTTGTCAACCCGCCCGTTCTGGCTGCTCCCATGGATAAAGAGCCTATGCTCCTGTTCATTGCTGCCAACTCCAAGGTGATAAGTGTTGCAGTTGTGGTCGAGCGGAAAGAAGAGGGAAAGGAATATCCAGTTCATCACCCGGTTTACTTCGTCAGCGAGTTCTTAACGGTATCCAAGCAACGGTACCCACATTGGCAGAAGCTGGTTTTCAGGATCTTCATGGCGAGCCGGAAGTTGAAACACTATTTCTAGGAACACCCAATAATTGTGGTTAGTTCGGCGCCTCTCGGTGATATCATACAAAACCGAGAGGCCACGGGCAGAATAGCCAAGTGGGCCATTGAGCTTGGTGACCACCACTTGAAGTACATGCCGCGAACCGCCATCAAGTCTCAAGCATTGGTGGATTTCATCAACGATTGGACAGAGATACAGATTTTAGAGGATAGGCCGGATACCACGTACTGGACTATACACTTCGACGGGCTAGACAGCTGGAAGGCTCGGGGGCTAGGGTCATGCTATCTTCTCCAAAAGGTAACAAATTTTGTTATGTCTTACGGCTCATGTTCCTGTGTACTAACAATGCAGCTGAGTACGAAGCACTCTTACATGGGCTTCGGATAGCCAAAGAGATGAATCTTAGCCGGGTCAGATGTCTGGGCGACTTAGATCTAGTAGCACAGCAAGTTTCAGGGACTTGGGACTCTAAGGACCCTCTTATGGCGGCTTATCGACGAGCGGTCTCTGATGTGGCGGGTCATTTTCAAGGTTATCAGGTCGATCATATAGATCGCCGGCTCAATGAGGCGGCTAATGCTTTATCTAGACTTGGCTCGCAGAGAAAGCCGGTGCCGCCTAACGTCTTTCTGGACGTCCTTCACAATCCATCAGTCAAGTTACCATCGGAAGAGGATATAGCTATCTCTGACCCGAAGGCACACATGGTGGTGGCTCTGCGTGTCACCCCTGATTGGACCGTGCCATATTTGGCTTATCTGACCCGACAAGAGCTCCCAGAAGAGGAAGTCGATGCTCATCAAATCATCCGGCGATCAAAATCTATGACGATCGTCAATGGCGAGTTACATCGCCGAAGCAGTACTGGTGTTTCAACGGTGTGTTTCACCTGAGGAAGGCCAGGAAATAGTTAACAAAATCCATTATGGCGATTGCGGACACCATGTCGGCTCATGATCATTGGTCGCCAAGGCTTTTCGGCATGGGTTTTATTGGCTGACGGCTCATGCCGACGCTGAGGAGATTGTGCGCAAGTGTGATGGGTGCCAAAAGTTTGGTCGACAGGCTCATGTACCGGCTTAGGAGTTGCATATGATTCCAATTACTTGGCCGTTTGCAGTCTGGGGGCTGGATATGGTTGGTCCATTCAAGCCATCTTCTGATAAAAGACCCACTTATTAGTGGTGGTTCATAAGTTTACTAAGTGGGTTGAGGCAGAGCCGGTCAGCAATTGCGATGCGGAGACCGCGGTCAAGTTTCTAAAGAAGTTGATTTTCCGTTTTGGCTACCCCCACAGCATCATTACTGATAATGGTACCAATTTGTCCAAGGGAGCCATGGAACAATTCTGCCAGCGGGAGCACATCCGGATCGATTTAGCAGCGGTAGCACACCCGCAATCAAACAGGCAAGCTGAGAGAGCCAATCAGGAGATCTTGAGAGGAATCAAGCCCCGGCTCATGGTGCCCCTTGAGCGAACGCCGGGTTGTTGGGTTGAAGAACTCCCCTCTGTACTTTGGAGTATTCAAACAACGCCAAACAGATCCACAGGATACCCTCCTTTCTTCTTGGTTTACGGAGCTGAGGCGGTCCTCCCAAGTGATATTCGTCATGACTAGCCTCGGGTGACTGCCTATGTTGAGGCGGATAACAAGCAAGCACGCCAAAATTCCCTGGATGCCTTGGAAGAGGAACGTGACTTAGCAGCGGCAAGATCTGCAATATATCAGCAAGACCTACGTCACTACCACAGCCGTAGAGTCTGAAGTCGTACTTTTCAGGAAGGCGACTTAGTTATCCGCCTGATTCAAGACCAAACGAGGATGCACAAGCTTTCCCCGCCTTGGGAGGGCCCTTTCGTCATCAGTCGAAACCTTAATAACGGTTCATATTACCTGGTCGACTTACGAGAGGGTTCATACACTTTTGAGGAGGAAACGACCCGGCCCTGGAATATTGCACACATGCGGCCTTATTACACTTAGGAGCCACCAGCTCACCTTTTTGTAATTTTCCTCCCCCCTGCAAAATTCTGTATATACTTCTTTATGCTCAAATATAATAAAGCCGGCATCCCTGAAACTCGGGGCTTCTGTCGTTTCAGCCTATAAATTGAGCATGAGTCTTTATTGTTTGAAACATAGGTCACTTGGGGGCTTCCAACTCATCGAGTTTAGCTTTCTCACCCTCTTGACCAGGCAAAGACGCCACTAAAATATGGTTAAACCTGCATGTATGTTTGATGCGACTCTGATCAGATGACCCCATGTACTCTTAAAAGTTAATCCTTTTCTGGACCCTGAACTTTTAAGGTTAAAACATTGGCTTGAGTCATGTGAGAGCCTGCATACAGAAAGCTAGGACAAACCATGGGTTATTATGCCTGCTTCATAGAAGCAAGACTTGAGCATCGAAAGCCAGTCTCCTTTTTTCCGAGTCTCATTGAGCCGGATTATTAATATATATATATATATATATATATATATATATATATATATATATATATATATATATATATATATATATATATATATATATATATATATATATACTTGCATTTTTTCAGGTACAATATTACCCTTGCCACCGACTTATATTTGGATGGCCGGGTTACATAACTGAGTTCATATCATGACCAGTTTCCAAATCATTTGTCCTCAATATCATTGAAGGTAAAAATCGATTGACTTGAGTTTCGAAAGAACAAGCTATGTGAACAAAAATTATCAGACATTAAGCAAGGAAGGAGCGGGAATAAACAATGCCATGAGCATATTAACAAGAAGCTTGTCACATCAGAGTTCAGCATTGGCAAAAGCTGTCAACATGCATGATGGCACGACAAAGCAAGTTCAAAGTTATGAAGATCACTACTCCTATTACAGGCTCATAGTGGAGCCACATAATCCTTTACAAAAGTTTTTCTTACACCAGGGGGCTCGTCTGACGTGGCGACTCATCTAGCCTCTAAGCCGTCTTCAAGCTCTATCATCAGCCGCCTCTGGACCTGACTGCGCCGGCTCGTCATCATCATCAACCTGCTGGCCTTTCTGTTGACAACGAATTGAGAGCAAAGATTCAAAATTTGCGGTCCCTTCAACAAGAGCTGGCGCGTCAATGTCAGGAGCAAAAGTTGTCTTACGGTGAGGCGGCACCAGGTCAGATGGCTCGTCCTTGGGTGCATTAATGCGTTCATTATCAGCGGTGTAGGCTGGATGATACTTTGAAAGATCTACCTCGTCGGCTATCAAAGACGCCAGTGGCCGGGTCTCCAAAAGGCACCTTGCATAATCTTCGCGAGTGAATGATGACCCGTCAAGTTTAAACTCTGGGAAGCCGCCTTTCAGAAGCTCCACGTCCAATTCCGGCAGATACGCCTTTGCCCGAGCGAGTGCCATGTTCGCTCCCACACGAGCCGCCGATTTCCGAGTTTCAATCACCCATTATTCAGGCACTTGGTCCCAACTCCCAATAATGGCAAATCCTTACACCACCAGAACAACAATGCCTCCTAGTGTGCCAAGAACCGTAGAAGAGAGGAGAGGACTAACTCACCTGAAGCCAAAGGAAGAGGAGGCGGAGGAAGCTCCATGGCTGCTTCGTCTCGAGCAGCAACAAGGTTGTCCACTGGCCGTTCCTCACTGCACGTCTACAGGAGCAGAGAAGAGCAGAGATTAAAGAAAGGGGGAGAGAGGGAACGAATCCAGGGGAGGGAGTACACTCACCAGACGAGAGGAGGACGACATGACCGCGGATGCCAGAGCCGATGCCCGAAACCCTAGCCATGGGGGGAGGGTCGCGACTGGGCTTTGGTGGCTTTGAGCGCCGGATCTAGCCGGATGGGACAGCACCGCGACGCGAGGGGACCTCGAGCTGTGCTTCCTGGTGGTGAGATTCATCGGACGTCGCCTGAATCAGCCATCATAGGTGGCGCAGCGAGGAGCCACGTGAAGAGAGAGAGGGAAAGATGGGACGCGAGAGGGATGGGAGGATGCTGCGGATCCGGCAGCCTCCAGAGTTGCGAGGTGGGAGGAGGGGAGGGGGAGGGCCGGCGGCGAGGTGGGTCGGAGGAGGGACAAGGGACGAGGATCCTCGGGGGTGGGTGGCGGCGATTTTTTCTCGAGAGATACGGGGGATCAGCGGCTCTTTTCCTCACACGTTTCTCTCTCTTTACTCTGTTTATTTTTTCCGTATATATATGACGATAGGTTCATGAGCTGCAATTCTGCAACGTATAGCTGCATCGCCAATATGTGTATCTACTGTGAATTTTGCAACATATAGTTAAAAATGTTGTATATTTTGTGTTGCTTTATAGGGGGTATCCTTGTAGTGACCATAACAAGCTGGTCTTTGGAAGCTAATGGTAGTATGCAGGATAATGGTAAAATAAGGAGATTACCTCATATTTTTCCTTCATAGCATTTATCATGCTCTTTTCAATTTCTCGGCTTTCAGACAGCCGGGTCAAGTACTCTTGATACAGGTATTCAACACCAAGTACGGATAAATCCAGGGATTCCATTTTGGCTTTTCCTTTATCCAAAGTCACTGATTCATCCTTGCTCATGATTTTAGCTAAGGAAGTGGAAGCAGTGGGGGCTTGCAACTTTTCTATGATAAACACAACGTCTGGAACGTTGTGGTCAGATGACGCCATAAGTTCATCCACACGAGCTGATTTGGAAGGAAATATGGATGGTTCAATCTTAGAAGAAGCATCCATAAACACCGGCTCATCTGTTCCGGGTATCTCAGTAGCAGCCTCCGGCTCTACCCTTGCATCAAGTTCCTTTTAAGAAGAATCAACCATTGGGGTCATCTTCAGAAGAATTGGCATCTCTTGGCTTGTTGGTCCAGTGGGACACAACAGCTTTGGCTCTGGATTATTAGTACGACAAAAGTTATCATAAATTAAGGTTAAAACAACGAAAGATACAATACGGACTTTGCAAAGATAAATGCTTACCCACGATTGACATTGAAAGGGGGAGGCTGTGACGCGCTTGAGTCGCCTGATGATGAAGGAGAATCCTGACAAAGGGAATTTGAAGGACTGAGAGGTTGTTTAAACAAACCGTCTCTCGGGCGAGAATCAGTTGGACTATGGGGCACCTCAAGGCGTGTCCTGCGAGCCAGCGGTGCTTGAGATAAACTAGGGTCTTCATCATCCCGAGTCTTGCGTTTTGACGAGCCGGCAAATTGTGTGTTCATCAAAAGAAAATCAGGACCCAAATAAGCTTCTGGGTGTGATAATTTAACTTTTCGAACGGCTTGTCGTGGCCTCCGAGGAACAAGCATTTCCTAAGGACTGGGGGAAATTGGAGTTACCTCAGTTTCGCCGGCTTGGCTAAATTCTGAGTCACCCTGATAAGAAGGTGCGTCAGCAAGTTCATTAAACAGGCGGCCGAGGGAGTCAAGTTCTACCTCAGATTGCTCCTCTGAAGATGACACGAATACTGGGGCATTCTTTTTTCCCGTAGCAGGAAGGGAGGCTTGAGGTGCAACTTTCCAAAAGTTAGAATCCGCCTGCAGATATATGAAACATATAATAAGTAAATGGCGAGTCGAGAGAGGCATGGACAAAAGACAGGAGAAATAGTTAATACCTGAGGCGGCGGGTTGAGAAGGTAAATTGGACCCAAGCCGGTGACCATGCATAGCTCTTTTGAAACAGAGAAAAACTTCTTTGTTTCCTTGGTAAGAACACTATCAGTGAGATTTTCACGGGAAAACCGCTGAGGATCATTTGAGGCGCCTGAATAATCACACATCAAGCCGTCCCTCAAACTGACAGGTTGGATCCGCCACTTTAACCAGCAGCGAATCAGATCTATCCCGGTTAGGCCATATGCGGTCAGGGCTCTTAGCTTTGCATGAAGAGGCACTAAAGTTACTCTCTCTTCGTCAGTTGGCCAACTCGGGAATTCCATTTTTCCACTAAGTTTTTCCAATCTGAAACCCGGCAATGGGATTTTCCCCTTCAGGTGAAGTATCTCTACAATAGAACCAGGTCTTGTTCCACCCTTTTGGGTGACTCGCCAGCTTTGATTATGGGAAGCCGTTTTTCTTTCTCTTTTGGATAGAAACACCACCGAGCTCGCAGGCAGCACCATTCTTTGTTTTCGTTTGACGGTTAAGATAAAAGAATTCTCTGAACAGAGTGACGGATGGCTCGACCTGAAGGTACACTTCTCATAACACTTGAAATTGACAAATGTTTGTCATGGAATTCTGACTAATGTCGTGAGGCCTGAGCTTGAAGAAGTGCAAGAGGTCTCTAAAGAAATTTGAGCCGGGAGGGCGGAAGCCCCTGCGCAAATGATCAGTAAATATTACAACCTCTCCTAGTTGTGGTTGTGGGGTTGGCTCTTCTTCAGGAGCTCGCCACTTTATAGTCTTTCGAGTCGGCAAAAAGCCCTGATCCACGAGGTTCTCCAAGGTAAGCTTGGACTCTTTGCTTTTTGCCCAGTTACAAACTTTGGAGTTTTTCGAAGCCATGGCGGGTTATGCAGTAGCTACAAGAATAATGAGAAAAATAAGCCGGAGCAGATTATAAGCCGCCTACGCTAAGGCATTGTTATGAGCCGGTGAAATTTAGGAAGGCCGAAGGGATATCTTCAAACACTTAGCAGAAACATTGGGTCACAAACAGGTTTCTGTGAAAGTTCATCCCTAGGCAGATCTAATTAACGAAGAAAAACAGTGAGATATATGTTCTAGCCGATGGAACAACCGAAACTGCAGCGGTTCAAGGAATAACCTTTGGTGACTCGTTTTAGTTCTGCTTATAAGGAAAATGGAATGGAGATCGATCTAAGAATACACATCAGTGAGTGGATAATATATGGATCTACTGAATGTGATTTCAGATGAACGCATTTGGGGCGGTAAGAACACTGGAAATGCCGAAACCCTAGGTAGTAAGAGTTCATACCAGGTGGTGTCGGAGCCGATGCGAAAATGATCGAGTTTGTTTTGGAGGTCGCGAGAAGGCTTGACGACGCTGGCAATGGAGTCGAAGAACCTCGGAGTCGCCTTGGGAGCTCTGGTGGTGTTCGGTCAATGGAGAAGCAGAAGGAGGAAGACGATGAGGAAAGGTTACTATGGAGCCCAGTGGGGCCTATTTGTAAGGGAAAAGAAAATGAAACGGCGCTTAGAAAAACGAAGCGACGTAGGTAAATGTGTGGCTACAAGTGCGCCTCGGTTTGCGCCTACCTAGATTTGGCGAAGTTTTCGAAAGGATACATTATATTAACTTTGGAGAACAACGGTCAACAAGGATGACGTCACAACAAGTACGAGCTGGAGGAAAAGTCAAGTTTGGGAGCAGAACAAGCCGGCGTCATGAAGTTCATAGAAGATACCGTTCTAATGATGAGCCGCCAAAGGAAGGAAAGATCTATTGACATGAATGGATTCAAATCAATCTGGGGCCTAATGTCGGGGATATAACTCCACAATGTAACCCGCCATACTGGGCCAGGTTAAATCATATCAACAACTCTGCAACCAAGTTAGAGTGGGTCGTGTCCCGAGTACAAGATAAGTAAGGAGGTGGTTGATACGTCTCCAATGTATCTACTTTTCCTCACTCTTTTGCCCTTGTTTTGGACTCTAATTTGTATGATTTGAATGGAACTAACCCGAACTGACGCTGTTTTCAGCAGAACTACCATGGTGTTGTTTTTTGTGCAGAAATAAAAGTTCTCGGAATGGAATGAAACTTTTTGGAGAATTATTTCAGAATAAATGAGAATTATTGGAGCCAAAATCCACCGAAGAGGGGGGCCAGGGTGAGCATCACCCACCAGGGCACGCCAGGCCCCCTGGGCGTGCCTTGGTGGGTTGTGCCCATCTCGTGGCCCCACTTGCCCTAATTCCGCCACTATAAATTCCTATTTTCGGAGACAAAAATAGGAGAGAAATTTTCATCGCGTTTTACGATACGGAGCCACCGCCACCTCCTGTTCTTCATCGGGAGGCCAGATCTGGAGCCCGTTTGGGGCTCCGGAGAGGGGAATCTTCGGTCTTCGTCATCACCAACCCTTCTCCATCGCCAATTCCATGATGCTCCCCACCGGGAGTGAGTAATTCCTTCGTAGGCTTGCTGGTCGGTGAGGCGTTGGATGAGATTCATCATGTAATCGAGGTAGTTTTGTTATGGCTTGATCCCTAGTATCCACTATGTTCTGAGATTGATGTTGCTATGACTTTGCTATGCCTAATGCTTGTCACTAGGGCCCGAGTGCCATGATTTCAGATTTGAACCGTTTATGTTATCGTCTCTATATCTATGTTCTTGATCCGATCTTGCCTAGTCATATGCACCTATTACGTGTTATGATCTGTCAACCCCATAGTGACAATATTTGGGATACTTCGCGGTGATGACCGTAGTTTGAGGAGTTCATGTATTCACCATGTGTTAATGCTTTGTTCCGGTTCTCTATTAAAAGGAGGCCTTAATATCCCTTAGTTTCCTTATGGACCCCGCTGCCACGGGAGGGTAGGACAAAAGATGTCATGCAAGTTCTTTTCCATAAGCACCTATGACTATTTACGGAATACATGCCTACATTACATTGATGAACTGGAGCTAGTTCTGTATCGCCCTAGGTTATGACTGTTACATGACGAATATCATCCAACGAGTTACCGATCCAGTGCCTACGAGCTTTCCACTTATTGTTCTTGCTAAGTTACTATTACTGTTGCTGCTGTTCCAACTGCTACAAAACTACTGCTACTACTGTTACTGCTACTATTACTGTCACTACTGCTATCAAACTATCATATTACTGTGCTACTGATCACTCTGCTGCAGATATTTAATCTCCAGGTGTGGTTGAATTGACAACTCAACTGCTAATACTCTCAAGTATTCTTTGGCTCCCCTTGTGTCGAATCTATAAATTTGGGTTGAATACTCTACCCTCGAAAATTGTTGTGATCCCCTATACTTGTGGGTTATCAGCGGCTGATTAAGACGCCGGGCGGCCCAATACCTGAAGACGGCGGCTCAAAGCCCATGGAACTAAAGACTCAAGTTACAATCTCTCGATAGCTAGGTTAGCGATTCCGCACCCTTGTAATCGAGATCTACTCATCAAATACACACAAAGCAGGACGTAGGCTATTACCTCCATAGGAGGGGCCGAACCTGGGTAAACCCGACTCTCTCTCTCGTTTAACCCCTTCGAGTCGCCACCAAGCGGCGATGGCCTCACACCTAAGTCCTGTTACGAGGACATCTGCCGGGTTGACAAAACCACGACAGGGCACGATCTCCTTATTGATGAGACGTGCCAGTAAAGAGGCGGCCTCGAGCCGTGAATCAAGTTTTTCTGACTGGTCAGGAGTCATGACTGGTCGTGACCCTTCGCCGAAAGTTGTCAGATGAAGGCACTATTTACACCCGAGCAGATAGCCCTTATGACTGGGAGCGCATAGTATTCGGACAATGGGGAATCATCGAAGGCCGGACTAACATCAGTCGAACATAGAGGAGAATGAGAACTCGCCCCGCAAGCCGAAGACTTTTTACACGACAGCTGGTGATCGGGAACCTCGGCATTGGAGGCTAGTTCGGGGGCTACTGAGAGAGTCCGGGACTAAGGGGTCCTCGGGCCGTCGACCTATTTCCCATAGGCCGGACAATGGACCACTCTGGGCCCAATACATGGAGGCCGAACTACAATCCAACCTCGTGTTCGGGAAGGAAAGTTTAGATGTCTTGGTGTGCTTCAAGTCAAGATGGCAAGATCGGCAGGTTTACCCCTTGATGATAACCGACCATGTGTAACCCTAGGTACCCCTGGTGTCTATATAAACCAGAGGGTTTAGCTCGTACAGGCAAGAACCATTACTTCGACTCATCTAGGGTTTAGTTCATCTGATCTCGTGGTAGATCGACTCTGTAATCGTCATACATCCATCAATACAATCAAAGCAGACGTAGGGTTTTACCTCTTCGAGAGGGCCCGAACCTGGGTAAATACTGTGTCTACGTTCCTTGTTCCCCATCGATTCAAGATCCACAGCTCGGGACCCCCTACCCGAGATCTGCCGGTTTTGACACCGACAGTGCCCACATAACCCGACACTCCGACAATCACAACTAACCTGGATAAGGAAGCTCGACATAGAAAAAACAATGCTAATGCAAGGAAAATGACGAGCCTGGTCCCGTTGAGCCTTGCTCACATGCGACCCCATACCGTGTAGAAGAGGCCACCAACACCGGAGCACACCCATGTGTAGACCACGGGATCCACTAAATGATCGGCAAAACCCCCAAGGCCCACAAACAGCACCATCACCGAAGGACCATATTCATTGTAGGTGCTACCAAAACCACACCAACCTGAAATATAAATGAAATTATAACAAGACTACCATAACTATACCACATAGGCACATACCCATAGATCAGAGCTCGATCCACCCTCCAACTGCTAAATGTACCACCATAGGCGCGAGGCTTGGGTGGGGAGAGGGGCGTGCTAGAGGATCAATTTGCTTAGTCATGGAAACAAGTTATTCTTTTCAGCACACGGTATACATGTATATTCAAAATTCAAAGGAAGATAAATGCACGTTAAGTGAGCAGCGTGTGTTGGTACATAGTACAAGCCAATAGAGCCACATGTGAAGCTCTTGGTAGGGCGCTCCTGATTTTTATCCATCTTTATTTTAAGAAATAAAGTACAAACGCAGACATTCATACACATGCATATACAATCACTTCTATAAACGCATGCACGAATACTCGGTGTGTATTTAATGTGTATGGACTATTTTGGTTCTGCCTCAATTATTTTATGCTTAACTGCTGATCCCACCTCAAATTGTGTTTGTCCTCGCCAATGAATAGAGCTTTCAGTGTTTTCCCGCTTGTAGAAATAAGTAGAGCGTGATAAATCTTTCTTGTGCATAGGTTTTTGGCATGGCAGTGTCGGCACGTGCCTTAGTAGTTTGCCCAGGCGATTGGGTTTCTTTTGGAAGTGTTTATAGGAATCCTTTGAGAGTTTGTTTAGCTGGTCTTTCGAGAGTTCGACATGGGAGCTTTTTTTTGTTATCCGGCTAACACGTTGATGTTTCCTCCGGGAGGTCACTCGAGAGAACTATCATTCCCCAGCCAGGTAGGAACGAACGAATGTTTTTGTTCGCTCAATAAAACAGTCCTAACGAACACTCTAGAATTGACATGCGAAAAAGATAAATTTGACATGTTGCATAAGGATTTTTCATGCTCTAAAGTAAAAAAAATTGACATGTTCTATAAAAAGATTGTCAGAAAATTGCCATCCTACGCTACGATAGAGTAATTGCCATATATTTTTGATATTTACCATGATTGCAGAACGAAGAATTGCCAGCCCTAACAGAACATGATGCAAGTTGCCATGCTCATGATTTTCCATGCTGCCTAAAGGGAATTGCCATGCTATATCAATGAGAAAGGTAAAAATGGTCTTTGACTTTAAACAGAATTTGCCTCCCTGAATGTGTTCGCTCATATTGCCACTCGCAATTTGCTCGACGGGGTGCGGGAAAGTAAACGCTTTAGGATCCGCGGGTCCGATGTGCCTGAGAGTGTTCACTCGGAATGGCTAGAAAATTGACGTCATATCGTTAGCACTTAGGTTTTTAGGAGGGTTCGAGATGGGAGTTACACATTCTGCGCCTATTGTCCGCCGAATCGTACATGGTGGTCGTGGGTCAACCCGTTAGCGTGTGGAACTATGGCGACTCGGACGAGCCCTATGGCGAGCGATTTTCATCTTGTGTACCGGTTTCTAGCGGGGGGGTTTCAGTCGGCTTTTCAAAACAGAAAGTTGCTTCATCTTTTTATTAAATAACATTTTTTGGAAATAAAAGGTAAAAGAAACTAAAATGACTTTAAATATAATTTTATAAACACAATTTTTTTTCAAAAATCGAGAACATTTTTAAATACTATATTTTTAAATAAATATTTCTAAAGAAAGGAACGTTTACTACAAATATACGAATATGTTTTCAAAATTGTGATTTTTAAAAAAAGAAGGAAACACCGATATAACAAAAAAACTTCAAAAAAAAAGTAAAAAAACAAGGGCACGTAAAAACAACAGGAATGAAACCAAAAAAATAAGTGGGACCCATCTAGAAGGTTCTAAAACAACAAATCGGGTCCAGTTAAATAGTGAAATCACTAGTTAAGGAGCACTCTTTGCAAATGTCACTCCCACCATCCCTGGTTGTGACAACTGTCACACTGCAATATGGGACCTTTTTTTTCTTTTTTCATAGATTCGTTTATTCAAAATGTTTTATCTCTCAAACCGTGCGTCCAAATTTTAAACTGTTTTCATCGTTGGATTCCTCGCGTCTAGGTGTTCAAAACTAGATCACATATTGATAAGTTTCGATGAACTTTTTTTCAGGAAAAAAACGGACGAAAAAACTTAACCGGAAGAACGTTTTTTTCCTTTTTGAGAGGCACTATCATGCCTCTCATGGAAGCAACTCCGTGCCTCTCACAAAAGATTTTTTGTTCCTTTTCCGTGCCTCCACGAGAAGCATATCCGTGCCTCTCGCGGAAGAAAAAAACCGTGTTTTTTCTCCTTTCGCGAAAGGAAATCCGTGTCTTCGCGAGAAGCAAACTCTGCCTCTCGGAAAAGGAAAAAAACACGTTCCTCTTGCGGAAGAAAAAAATTAAACGTATTTTTTTCATTTTTCTATAGGCATAACCGTGCCTATCGCGGTAGCAAATTCATGCTTCTCGTGAAATAAAAAAAATGCATTTTTTCGCGCATTTTTTTTAATGTTTTTGTTGTTCCAAATCCTAGAATAAAGCGGTAAAAAACAAAAATTCTGAGAAAACCAAAAGATATCTAAAAGCCAAAAACACGTATAAAATCAGAAAAAATCCAAATATAATGTCCAGAGCGTGAAACGTGGCGACTCTAAGCCCATCCGAAATGATCCTTGGGGAGGTTTCTGAACGAGTGCTCTTGCATTTGTTGCTCCCGTTAAATAGGCTGGCCCAGTTCAGTCGGTTGCTCGATTCCATGTGTAATTGATCGACACAGCTCCTATAGTCCTATTTGACGCCTGCAGTGCTCAAAATGTATTTGGCGCTCGCGCGAGCAACTAGACGGCAGCAGCCCATTTATGTAGTTCGCAGCTCACAGAGTTATTCGCTTGCGTACTAGCTTAGCAAAACAAATCCAGTTTTCTATAGATGAAAAAATTGCAGGTCCGTATTATTTAGAAAATGTCGCAATTTAAAGTTTAAGAATTTGAAAAAAAATGTTCATGAAATATATTTAAATGTTTGTGAATTCGAAAATTGTTCTCAAAATTTTAAAGTATCATAAATTTGAAAACTGTTCCTGAGTTTCAAAAAAGTTTGTAATTGTCAGAAAATTTGGAAATCACCCGCAAAAATGAATTTTTTAGAGGATTTAAAATTTTACAAATATGAAAAATCTTTGTAAATTTTCAGAAAAAAACACTAATTCATAAAATTGTTCATGTATATTTTTAAGGAAAAAAGAAAAAAAGAGGTAAAACCCACGTGCCGAACCTTCTACAGAATCTTGAAAAACGGCAAACTGAGCTCAGCTCTGGTGGTTAGGTACTTTGTGGTGAAATCAGCACACCAGGGTCCAAGTCCTAGACTTGCCACTAGTGTTGTATTTATATGGATTTATTTTAGACTTTTAATGACATGCGTTCAGTAAGAGGAGATGTTCCCCTTGACTACGAGGCACATGTGATGATTTTGGCAATCACAAAATGATGCACGGTTCCAGTCTCGCAAATCTGCTTATAGAGATAGATTTTATGTGTGTAAATAGGGATGAGTGTATGTGCATTAATATAAACGTCTATGCATGTACTGTGTTAAAGAAATCTACAAAAAACGGATGAAAAGCACTTTTTTTGTTGAGAAAAACGGATGAAAAGCACTGGTTCTTTCAACCGTAACATCTCTTTACATGGGTCGGCCCACTACTCGCTGGGGTACCAAATAAGATGCACCGGGCTTTTGCGGCCATGAGCGGCGAATATGAAAACCCGTTTGAGATTTGATGATTTGTTGTCCAGCAACCCCCATAAAGCCCACTGATGGCACCTGGTGATCTGACACCGGATGCTGGACGACAATGCAATTTCTTGGTACGAATTTTGATCTAGCGAGAAATGGCATCGGAGTAGGCATGTTTTTTTTTAAGTTGATGTACTTTTATTTTTATCAAGATTTTTTACTGTTCGTATGATGTTTTTCAACATAATGCATTCTAGCGAATTAACAAAATCACATCATTTATGGTCTATTATTATTTCTTACACTCTCTAGTGTTGCGTCAACAAATGACATTAGAAATAGCCATGTGACATCTGTACAAGTCCCTTTCTTCCCATTTTTCCTCTAACATGGGAGGCGATTAGATCAGGTCGTTGTTCCCCATCGTCCACTACCGACAGCATTAAGCCAGTGGGTCCCCCCTCCTCTGCCAGCCTCTCCAGTAGTGTGAGGGGTGGGAAATCTGTGTTCCTCGATATTTGCATGTACATATATTAGGGCTAGAGTTTCAGGGAGGGCGTCGTTGATGGTTGTGGCGGCGTTGGCGTGGCGAATAAGTTTTTCTCGAGCTTTGCCATCTTGACGGTGTCTTCTATGGTGGTGTTGATGTCTCCCATGCATCTGGACGATGAGGCTAGCGTTTGCGGGGGTGTATCAGTGCGACGACTACTTCCCCTAAGTAGTTTGGTCCTTTGGCCTCTTTCCCACCACGTCACTGCGTCCTCCAGTGTTGGTGTGAGGCATGCGAGACATAACGCAGGTCTGGCTCTTGAAAATGTGGCTCTCGGTCTTGACGGCTGATTCTCAAGGGCGCTCATGGTGTTGATGACTTTTTTTTTTTCGAAAAACTTCCAATCTATTCATCTTCAATCATGGCAGTACAACGAACACCAGAAATAATAAAAATTACATCCAGATCCGTAGACCACCTAGCGACGACTACAAGCACTGAAGCGAGCCGAAGGCGTGCCGCCATCATCGCCCCTCCACCGCCGGAGTCGGGCACAACTTGTTGTAGTAGACAGTCGGGAAGTCGTCGTGCTAAGGCCCCATAGGACTAGCGCACCAGAACAGCAACCGCCGCCGATGAAGAATAACGTAGATCGAAAGGATCCAACCCGAAAACACACGAACGTAGACGAACAACGACTAGATCCGAGCAAATCCACCAAAGATAGATCCGTCGGAGACACACCTCCACACGCTCACCAACGATGCTAGACGCACCACCGGAACAGGGGCTAGGCGGGGAGACCTTTATTCCATCTTCAGGGAGCCGCCGCCGTCTCGCCTTCCTGAGCAGGACACAAACCCTAACAAAACTCAAAGGAACGACTAAAAACGGAGCCCTCTCGCCGGCCCTTACTAGGATCCACCACGTCTCCATGGCCGTAGGGCCACCGGAGACGAGGCGGACCGGCGGCGGCGCCGGCGAGAGGCAAAAACCCTAGCTTTTTTTTGGAGGAGAGGAGACGCAAGCAATTCCCCTAATTAATGGTGAAGGTACTACTAATTGTCATTCTCGATCAACAACAACATATTGTCTTTGGCGATGGAGCAACATGTGGCAGCATGCTATCGGACTGTCATGGAGAAAACACGGTTGGGCCCCGAAACTTTGATGTACATTTTTCATTTTTCAATATTGTTTGTGTTAATATATCTAATTCTTTCGCACAAAAAAAGAAAAACATCCAAACAGGGCATATATGACTACTTTGGTACACCCAAATATCTATTCACTTAGAACAATGGAAGTTACACTTTTTTCATTTTTCAATATTCTTTGTATTAATATATCTAATTCTTTCGCAGAAAAAAAGAAAAACATCCAAACAGGGCATATATGACTACTTTGGTACACCCAAATATCTATTCACTTGGAAGAATGGAAGTAGTTTGCACTTCGCACCATACAGAGTAGTGGTGTCGTGGCGCTATAGTTTATCCTACCGGAAAATATTTCTGGCCATGAGAGATTTAGTCAGATTACTCTTGCTCAGACCAACTCTAACACAATCGCCATACCGGCCGATCGACATAATAATTATCATATTATTTTGGTCCAAAACACACTTTAATAGAGTCGCCATAATTTATGAAGTCCGCTCTATATTAAGGACGTGGGCCTCCATATTTGGAGGTTCGGGGAGTTCGTTTGGAGTGTGCGTCTTGTGGAGCTAAATCCGGTAAATCTCGAGTAGAGTGTCATGAGTTGATGATCTTGACACGATGGTAACATAACAAAGGAGGGACACAATATTTACCTAGGTTTAGGCCCATTCGAAGAAGTAAAATCCTATGCCCTGCTTGGTTTGTATTGATTGTGGATGGGATATAGAGAACAGGTTGGTCTACCTTAAGTCTATCTGCCTCTACGGATTATGCCCACTTGTGCAGCGACGTCCTATACAAATGGTTTTTATCCCCTTTCCATGACATAGATTTAAACCGCCGCCTTGCCTGCGTGGGTGATGGGGGGTCCTCTCACACGACACAGAAAAATAGTCTACGATAGGGAGCAAGAATGTATATGTTTGACATGACTAAGCGTATGCGATGTCCACATCTATCACAAACGTGAGTCATTAGCCAATTGTTTGCGATGTATCATACTTCCCAATCGCTTCATCTTTGTTATTCGTATGGGATCGCATTGCCATCACACGTGCTATTCTGTGATGCAACGTTTACGATGCATGTCGCATCACAAACAATTCGTGATCATACACCTTTAGTTTTGCCGCATCTTTGCGATATATCAAGTTTTCCAAACGCTCCAATTATCGTACTCGTGTCAGATGACACAATTATCGCACGCGCTATTCTGTGATACAATGTTTACGATGCGTGCGCCATCACAAACAGTTCATCATTATAAAGCGTGTATGATAAAAATACTACACAAACATTTAGTCCAGACCCGCCGTTTCTGATATTGTCTAACATCACACACGCTTTACAGACGTCAATTGTGTGCATGGTTGCACACGTTTTCTCTCTGTGAAACGTGTCGGATCATGAGGTATATCACACACGTTGTGATTTACGAACCGTGTGCGGTGTAATGACCTGCAGAGCATATTTCCCCCCTAATTTAATCGCTGCAATTTAAATTTTTATAGAATTTGAATTTGAAAGTGGACAATAACATTTTTCATATCCATCATATATAGATATAGGTTCAACAACACATGCATTATTCGATTCACATGTACATATGTTCAAGAATTACATAACCACCAAATAAAGAATGATGAACCACGGCTGCATATACTTGTATTAAAGACGGTAAAGAAAGCGGTTGACATTCTGGTTGTTGTAAAAGGTGAAGCTGAATTCCCATATTATTTCCTATTCCATGTTGAATGCACGCACGACTCTAGTTCAACCCTTGTGATGGCGGACCGCCCATCCTTCATCGTTTTCATGAGGACATCTTGATAGTCATTGTAGCCTGGTAGAAATATTTTAACCTTTGCACATCCACCAATTATGTAGTTTGAGAAGTAATCTTAAATAAACTGCTTTATCAACCACTGCAAATGAAAAAGATTCAGACATTGTCATCTAACAACTCATTATGGGTAGTAAAACAAGGTTAAAGAGTTCTTAGTTACCATCATGCAGTTCACTGTTGTCTTGGAGAAAGTGTAAATAAATCGTTTAATTACCATATTTTGTCTCGTTTTACTAACAATTTTTATTAGTTTTCTCACTTGATCCTGGTTCATGAATATCTCATTGCCTCATACGCAAAAACGATCGAAGCGAGGACCTTTACTAGTGACATATGTACCTACAAGCAACAAGTTAACATCAGAAGCTATACTGAAATTGCACAATGATGTAGTATAATACTCCCTCCATCCCATTATATAAGATCTTATTACATCTAATATACTCACATATTGGATGTATTAACATCTTATATTATGGGGCGGAGGGAGTATATATAAGCCATGTGATGAAAATAACTTTGATGGGAAACAAAAGCACAATCCCAATATTGTCCTGGGTAAGTACATCAAAGGCATGTTAAGTACAACAGGCTACACATCAACCAAATATATCCATGGTAAACAACATGATCTCAAAATGATAGCTTAAGTGTGTAGGTCTAAGCACGCTAGTTAAGCAGATAAGAAGTGGAAAGGTGTGTTAATTGCAATAAGCTTAACATTTAATAACAATAAAATATAGTCATTCAAACTGGTATTGTGCAGATTTAAGTACACTAGTTATTGTTACATAAAAATGGAAAGACATATGCTCACTATAATAGGCTTAACACCATCCAAATATAGTCATTCATAGTTGTATTGTTGAAATTGCATAGAACGTATCTTGTGCTTAAACATCAAATTGTATAATTGAACATCACATTGTGAAAAACAAAAATAAACAATGGGTGTGTTAATTACACCTGGCTTAACACGAATCACATATGGTTGTTGAAACTGATATTGATGAAATTGAACTGCACACTCCATACTTGCACATATAGAGCATCACAATGTGAATAACTGAAATAAATAAGGCATACTATATAGCAATTTAAACTGGACAAATGCTCACTACAAACAACCGAACAACCAAACACGGTTAAACAAGGCATATGCTCACTACAACAGGCTTAACAACAACCAAATAGTCACTCGTAGTAGCATTATTGAAATTGCATAGAACATAGCTTGTGCTTAAACATTAAATTGTATAATTGAACATGACACCATGAAATAACTGCAATAAAGAGTGATCGTGTTAACTACACCAGGCTTAACAGGAGCCACATACAGACATTGAAACTGGTATTGATGAAATTGAACTACAAGGTCTATCCTTGCACATATAGAACATCACAATGTGAATAACTAAAATAAACAAGGCATACTATATAGCAATTGAAACTGGACATATGCTTACTACAAACAACCGAACAAATAAAAATAGTTAAATAAGGCGTATGCTCACTACAAAAGGCTTAACAACAACCAAATATAGTCATTCATAGTGGTATTGTTGAAATTTCATAGAACGTAGCTTGTGCTTAAACATCAAATTGTATAATTGAACATCACATTACGAAAAAACTAAAATAAACAGTGGCGTATAACTACACTAGGCTTAACAGGAACCAAATATGGTCGCTGAAACTGGTATTGATGAAATTGAACTACAGAGTCCATACTTGCACATATAGAACTACGCAGTGTGAATAACTGAAATGAACAAGGCATACTACAAAGAACCAAATATAGCATTTGAAACTGGGCATATGTTCACTACAAAAAAACCCGTTAAACAAGGCATATGCTCACTAAAAACAACCAAACATGGGCATTCATGCAATTGAACTGGACAATTCAATCCAACATATCCCATTGCACTTTTGAACATTATATTTTGTATGACTGAAATAATTAAACACGACATGCTTAAAACATACTATGGCAAAGCTACTAGCGCAATCATATATTGTTTCCCCCTTTGAAGAGGCACGGCAAAATAAATCATGGGTTTCTTCACTTGTCACAAATGGGCTCCTTCCCATTGGAAGAACACGGATTCTAGGTGCGCTCCATGTTGTCGCAGATGGGTGATAACCCACAAGTATAGGGGATCATTGATATGTCTCCAACGTATCTATAATTTTTGATTGTTCCATGCTATTATATTATCATTCTTGGATGTTTTATAATCATTTTATAGCAACTTTATATCATTTTTGGGGACTAACCTATTGACATAGTGCCCAGTGCCAGTTGCTGTTTTTTTGCTTGTTTTTTACTTCGCAGAATATCAGTACCAAACGGAGTCCAAATGCCACGAAACTTTTTGGAGATTTTTTTGGACCAGAAGACAACTTGGGAGCCAAGGAAGCACCTAGGGGGAGGCCCGTGGGGCCCACGATACACCAGGGCACGCCAGAGGCCCCTGGAGCGCCCTGATGTATCGTGGGGCCCACGGAAGTCTTTTCCACCGCCTCTCGGCTCTATAAATCCTCAAAAATTTCAGAAACCCTAGAGGAGTCGATGAAACACAATTCCAGCCGCCGCAAGTTCCAGAACCACGAGATCCAATCTAAGACCATCACGGAGGGGTTCATCATCCTCATGGGTGCCTCTCCGATGATGCGTGAGTAGTCCACCATAGACCTACGGGTCCGTAGGCAGTAGCTAGATGGCTTTCACTCTCTCTTTTGATTCTCAATACAATGGTCTCTTGGATATCTATTTGACGTAATGACTTTTTGCGGTGTGTTTGTTGGAATCCGATGAAGTTTGAGTTCATGATCAGTTTCTATCCATGAATATTATTTGAGTCTTCTTTGATCTCTTATATGCATGATTATTTATAGCCTCGTATTTCTTCTTCGAATCTTTGGTTTAGTTAGACCAACTAGATCGATTTTTCTTGCCATGGGAAGAGGTGCTTTGTGATGGGTTCGATCTTGCGGTGTCCTCTCCCAGTG
This sequence comes from Elymus sibiricus, assembly GCA_039707655.1. NCBI lineage: Eukaryota > Viridiplantae > Streptophyta > Magnoliopsida > Poales > Poaceae > Elymus > Elymus sibiricus. Next base: position 413,382,486 of record CM077667.1, read on the forward strand.
ACAGAAGGGGCAGCAAGGCACGCATGTATCATTGCTATTAAGGATAGCAAGATGGGGTCTATTCCTACATGAATAGATCTTGTCTACATCATGTCATCGTTCTTATTGCATTACTCCGTTTCTCCATGAACTTAATACACTAGATGCATGCTGGATAGCAGTCGATGTGTGGAGTAATAGTGGTAGATGCAGGCAGGAGTCGGTCTACTTATCTTGGACGTGATGCCTATATAATGATCATCGCCTTGGATATCGTCATGACTATTCGATTTTCTATCAATTGCCCAACAGTAATTTGTTCACCCACCGTGTGCTATACTCATGAGAGAAGCCACTAGTGAATCCTACGGCCCCCGGGTCTAGTTTTCCAACATATTGCTTTCCGATCTACCTTTTTGCCTCTTTGTTTTCAGATCTACAAAACCAAAAACCAAAAAATATATTGCTGCACTTTTTATTTGCTCTTTTTATTTTGTGTTCTTGAGATATCTATCTCTCCTATCTATCACTACCTAATCTATCTTTTACCGTAGAGAGATTGACAACCTCTCTTTCGCGTCGGGTTGCAAGTATTTGTTATTTGTGTGCAGGTGCTGCTTATTGGGTGGTGGTGATCCGGGTCTATTCTTTTAATATATTGCTTTCCGATCTATCTTTTTCCACATCTGTTTTCAGACCTATTATTCCAAAAACTCAAAAATACCTTGCTGCACTTTTTATTTGCATCTTTTATTTTATGTTCTTGTGCGATCTATTTATCTAATCTCATACAAACCAATCTATCTTTTTACCATGGAGAGATTGGCAACCTCTCTTACGCGTCGGGTTGCAAGTATTTGTTCTTTGTGTGCAGGTACCGTTTACATAGTGTTGCTTGGTTCTCCTACTGGTTCGAAAACCTTGGTTTCATAACTGAGGGAAATACTTACCGTAGTTGTGCTGCATCATCCCTTCCTCTTTCGGGAAATACTGACGCAGTCTCAAGCCACGTCAAAGGAATTTCTGGCACCGTTGCCGGGGAGACATCATCAACATCTATCAGGTTTCTAATCACAAATCTCATCTCCTTGGAATTTACATTATTTGCCATTTGCCTCTCGTTTTCCTCTCCCCCACTTCTAAAAAGGTTTTACAAAAATACAAAAATATTTCCGTTTGCCTTTTTGCTTGTTTGCTATCTTTGCTTGTGTTGCCATGTGCCTTCTATTTGCTTGCATCAATGCTTGCTAAAAATCTATTGATATGGATCCTCACCCACTTGCTAATCTTTTAAAAAGACCAAATTATGACGAACCAATTGCTAGTGAGTTGAGTGCACTTGATTATCTCTATGAAGTTTTGTTTGAAAATCATGAATCTGAAAATTTTGATGAAGTGTTGAAAGAAGAAATTTATAAGGTGATTCATGGTAGCTCCTTGAGTGAAAAGCATGATTGCAATGATGTTACTATAAATTCTATTAGTGTCAATTATGTTAATGATATGCAAAACTACAAGCTTGGGGATGATAATTTTGTCATGTCCACTTCTTATTGCAATGATCATGATTGGGGTGATAATGATTCTTATGATCTTGAAAATTTATTTAAGCCTCATGTTGAATATGTTATTAATAATAATGTTTGCAATAGTATCGAAAGTGGGTTTGGGAGAGCGTAAACTTTAGGTAAAAAGAATCCCACATATTTGGAGAGTGTTCAATCTTATGAATTTTTTGATAAAAGTGGGTTTGGAGAGGTCATAACTTTAGTTGATGATAATCCCACTATTTTGGAAGATGATAAAAACTTTATGCATGTTGATCATAAAGAGAGTATTGTTTATGATAGCTATATTGTTGAATTTGATTATGATCCTACATGTAATTATTATGAGAGAGGAAATTATGGTTGTAGAAATTTTCATGATACTAAATTACCTCTCTTCATGTTGAGATTGCTATTGTCTCTTTCCTCTTCCTTCCATATGCTAGTTTTTGCTTGCCTTGATAATTTGTTTGCTTATAAAATGCCTATGCATAGGAAGTATGTTAGACTTAAGTGTGTTTTCCATATGATTCATGATGCTCTCTTTGTGTTGCTATTATTATCTTTCATGAGGGCATCATTGAAATCTCAAGCCTATCTTAATGGCTATAAAGAAAGCGCTTATTGGGAGGCAACCCAATGAATAAAATTTATTTTTTCCTTTTTATTTCTGTTCTTGAGTGTTTACGCAATTATGCTACTGTTATGATTGTGTTTTTATGTTTTAATTAGTGTTTGTGCCAAGTAAAGCCTTTAGGATCATGTTGGGTGATAGTTGATTTGATCTTGTTGGAAAACAGAAACTTTTGCGTCCAGTAGCAGAATTTTCAAAAACCACAGAAGTGACGAATTTTTTTGAATTTTTTACACAAGATTGATATACAAATTGCTTACGTTTTACTAATTTTTCATAATTTGTGGAGTCACAGAAGTATGGTTAGAGTACAGATTACTACAAATTGTTTTGTTTTTGACAGATTCTGTTTTCGTTGCATTGTGTGCTTATTTTGATGAATCTATGGTTTGTATTGGAGGGTATAAGCCATGGTAAAGTTAGAATACAGTAGATATAATGCAATAATAAAATATGAATGGGTTTGCAACATTACTTAGAGTGGTGATTTGCTTTATTATACTAACGGATCTCACGAAGTTTTTGTTAAGTTTTGTGTGATTGAAGTTTTCAAGTTTTGGGTGAGATCACGATGGATGAAGGAATAAGGAGTGAAAAGAGCCTAAGCTTGGGGATGCTATGGCACCCCAAGATAATATCCAAGGAGAAACAAGCAACTAAGCTTGGGGATGCCCCGAGTGGCATCCCCTCTTTCTTCTAACGACCATCGGTATTTTACTTGGAATTATATTTTATTCGTCACATATCATGAGTTTTGCTTGGAGCGTCTTGTATTATATGAGTCTTTGCTTGATTTGCTTTTTAGTTTGTCACAAGTATCCTTGCTGGACACACCTATTTGAGAGAGCCAAAATTATGCTATGATTTGTTAGAATTGCTCTATATGCTTCACTTAAAAAAATTGAGCTATGGAATTGCTCTAGTGCTTCACTTATATCTTTTTTAGCACAGTGTGCTTTAATTTTTGAAGAAATACTCTTTGCTTCACTTAGATTAATTTGAGAGTTAGTAAATTTTGAAGAAATTCTTTCATCAAAATTTATATTATTTTGAGAGATGAAATTTTTATGCTCATGTTCTTCACTTAAATTTATTTGAGCTTGTCAAAAGCAATGGCAATATATGAAACTAGTCCCAAAGTGATAGATATTCAAGAGGGATATAATAAAAACTTTCATGAAGATCATTGGACAAATTAAACTTGATTCCTTGTAATAGTTTCGAGACAAGATGATAGTAATATGTGAGTCATGTTGGTGAGTAATTATGCTTTAGTAAGAATATTGGTGTTAAGGTTTGTGATTCCCTATGCAAGCACGAAAGTCAATAGTTGTGCAATGAAATTACATCCTACTTGTGGTGCATTATTCGGTGTTAGTTATGCTTAATGCCCGTTTATGTGAATTTTCATTTCTTGGTTGGTTGCTTCTCAATCTATTTGCTAGCCTCCACTTGTACTAAGTAGAAATACTACTTGTGCATCCAAAATCCTTAAACCTAGTTTTGCCATATGAGTCCACCATACCTACCTATATGCGGTATTTTCGTGCTGTTCTCAGAAAATTTGTATGTGCCATCTCTAATTTTCAAAATGAATTTCCTTTTTGTGTGCCCGTACCGCTCATGAAGCGGCAGGGGGTGACCGATATTTTTCCATGCTAGATGTGTTAGTCTCAAGATGAGTGTTTATTCACTTGTCATTGCACGAGAGTACGAAGGTAATAGGGATGCCCAGTCCCGAAATGAAAAAGAAATTTACTTTATGTTGTGAAATAATAAAATCCTTGGAAAGTGTTGGTATGGAAGGCTATCGTGGATAGGGCTAGCCATGGATTATGAAAGAATGGTGGAAAAAGGAATAAACTTTATTTTATGTTTGGGAACCGCCTATGATATATCTAGCATGGACAGTATTGAGAACTACTCGGTCATTTTCGTTGACAGGAAAGGCATGCCACCCAAAATATTTTTCTCTCAATTTAAGCTTTGAGCTCTGGCACCTCTACAAATCTCTACTTCCCTCTGCGAAGGGCCTATCTATTTACTTTATGCAATTTTTATTTTTAATTTGAGTCTCCATCTTCTCTTATAAAGCACTAACTAGGGGGCACTATGATCATACTTGTGCATTGGGTGTAGCTAATATTCGAGTGTGTTTCATGAATGGATCAATGATTGAGCATGATGGGCTAGGGATGACTTTCTTTAGTGTTGATATTTTGGAGCACATGGTTGCTTGTTGGTATGCTTGAGTATTAAAGTCTTCATGTCAAAACTAGACTATTGCTTTGAACCATCTAAAAGTCCAAATGTCCATGCTACAAAAGAAAAGAATATGTGATGAATATGTTAGGCAGCATTCCACATCAAAAATTCTGTTTTTATCATTTACCTACTGGAGGACGAGCAGGAATTAAGCTTGGGGATGCTGATACGTCTCCAACGTATCTATAATTTTTGATTGTTCCATGCTGTTATATTATCATTCTTGGATGTTTTATAATCATTTTATAGCAACTTTATATCATTTTTTGGGACTAACCAATTGACATAGTGCCCAATGCTAGTTGTTGTTTTTTTGCTTGTTTTTTACTTCGCAGAATATTAGTACCAAACGGAGTCCAAATGCCATGAAACTGGAGATTTTTTTGGACCAGAAGACAACTTGGGAGCCAAGGAAGCACCTGGGGGAGGCCCGTGGGGCCCACGATACACCAGGGCGCGCCAGAGGCCCCTGGCGTGCCCTGATGTATCGTGGGGCCCACAGAGGTCTTTTCCACCGCCTCTCAGCTCTATAAATCCTCAGAAATTCCAGAAACCCTAGAGGAGTCGACGAAACACAATTCCAGCCGCCGCAAGTTCCAGAACCACGAGATCCAATCTAAGACCATAACGGAGGGGTTCATCATCCTCATGGGTGCCTCTCCGATGATGCGTGAGTAGTCCACCATAGACCTATGGGTCCGTAGGCAGTAGCTAGATGGTTTTCTCTCTCTCTTTTGATTCTCAATACAATGGTCTCTTGGAGATCTATTTGATGTGATGACTTTTTGCGGTGTGTTTGTTGGGATCCGATGAAGTTTGAGTTCATGATCAGTTTCTATCCATGAATATTATTTGAGACTTCTTTGATCTCTTATATGCATGATTATTTATAGCCTCGTATTTCTTCTTCGAATCTTTGGTTTAGTTAGGCCAACTAGATTGATTTTTCTTGCCATGGGAAGAGGTGCTTTGTGATGGGTTCGATATTGCGGTGTCCTCTCCCAGTGACAAAAGGGGCAGCGAGGCACGCATGTATCGTTGCTATTAAGGATAACAAGATGGGGTCTATTCCTACATGAATAGATCTTGTCTACATCATGCCATCATTCTTATTGCATTACTCCATTTCTCCATGAACTTAATACACTAGATGCATGCTAGATAGCGGTCGATGTGTGGAGTAATAGTAGTAGATGCAAAATCATTTTGGTCTACTAATATTAGACATGATGCCTATATATTGATCATTGCCTTGGATATCGTCATTATTATTTGGTCTTCTATCAATTGCCCAACAGTAATTTGTTTACCCACCGTGTGCTATTTTCTTGAGAAAAGCCACTAGTGAAATCTACGGGCCCCGGGTCTATTCTTTTAATATATTGCTTTCCGATCTATCTTTTTCCGCATTTGTTTTCAGACCTATTATTCCAAAAACCAAAAATAAATTGCTGCACTTTTTCTTTGCATCTTTTATTTTGTGTTCTTGTGCGATATATTTATCTAATCTCGTACAAACCAATCTATCTTTTTACCGTGGAGAGATTGACAATCTCTCTTACGCGTCGGGTTGCAAATATTTGTTCTTTGTGTGCAGGTACCATTTACATAGTGTTGCTTGGTTCTCCTACTGGTTCGATAACCTTGGTTTCATAACTGAGGGAAATACTTACCGTAGTTGTGCTGCATCATCCCTTCCTCTTTGGGGAAATACCGACACAGTCTCAAGCCACGTCAATCATTTGTAGCCTTTTTCGATAAATAAGAGTGTCAAACCCAACGAGTAGCTAAAGGTAGAATTAGTATTCTCTCAAGTTCTATTGACCACAGATACAACTCCACGCGCAACAATGTTCACTTTACCTAGTACAAGAAATAAAGTACTTTGAGGGAATAAAACTAGAAGTACTTTGTAGGTGTAATAAGATAGGTTCGCAAGATAATAAAGAACACATAAATAAAATTTAGGGGTTGTTTAGATAAACAAAAATTAGGTTAGTATAACGAGTGTGGAAAAGTGGTAGTCGGATTTGCGAGATTGCCATAGGCAATTGATAACAAGATCGGTAATCATTATTGCAATTTTATATGAGGGAGAGACATGAGCTAACATACTTTCCGTACTTGGATCATATGAACTTATGATTGGAACTCTAGCAAGCATCCGCAACTACTAAAGATCACTAAGGTAAAACCCAACCATAACTTTAAGTATAAAGTCCCCTTTATCCCATATGCAACAATTCGCTTAGTCGGGTTTAAGTTTTTGTCACTCTCGCAACCCACTATAAGTGAAACATGAACATATTGCAACACTCTACAGCGGTAATCCCCCACCTGTGTGCGACATGGAAGGCACTATAGGACAACACCATAATAAAACATACAACTCAAACCAATCGAGATTATCAATCAACCCACAAGACAAAAAAAATCTACTCAAACATCATAAGATCACTACACATCATTGGATAATAATATATAGCATAAAGCACCATGTTCAAGTAGGGGGTACAGCGGATTGCGGGAGAGTGGAACGCTGATAATAGATGATGGAAGGTGTTGGTGGTGTTAAGGAAGATGGCGGAGTTGTTGGTGTAGATCGCCGCCACGATGATTCCCCTGGCAGCGCTCCGACGCTGTCGGAATAGAGGGGGAGAGAGCCCCCTCCGTCTTACTCTTGCTTGGCCTCCTCCCTAGATGGGAGGAGGGTTTCCCTCTGGTCCTTAGCCACCATGGCTCCCTCAGGGGAGGATCCGCCTCCGAGATTGGATCTCTCTATCTGTTTGTTCTCTGTTTCACGACCCTGTTTTCTAGCCCTTAACCGTCTCTTATATTCCTGAATATTTGTAACTCCGATCGGGCTGAAATTTTAACACAGTTTTTATCCGGATATTAGCTTCCTTGCGCCCGAAGGAGAGTTCCAACCGATTTACAGGGTGGCCACATGCTCACTCGGCACGCCCTAGGGTAGGGGTCACACCGTCTGAGCTTGTGGGTCCCTCGAGCACCACCTTGCGTTGATTCTTTTCCCAAAAATCACATATATATTCCAAATGAAATCTCTGTGAAATTTTATTGCGTTTGGAGTTCGTTTGATATGGATTTTTTGCAAAACAAAAAACAGGAATTGGCACTGGGCACTGGATCAATATGTTAATCCCAAAAATAATATTAGTTGTTGCCCAAAGTATGTGAAAGTTGTATTATATTAGCATGAAAGAATAAAAAATTATAGATACGACGGAGACGTATCAATGGGCTCCTTCCCCTTGGAAGAGCATGGCTACAGTGTGCCCTCCCTAATGTCGTAGATGGGATCTTTCCCATTGAAAGAGACGAATAGGGTGCCCTTGTCGTGGTCGTGGTCGATGAGGTTGGACTTGGCAGATGAGGATCCCAAGCCACCAGTGTAGAATGTGTCATTCAGAAATGGCAAAAGAGGCTCGATGGCGATGAAGGATGGCAAATTCTTGACCATGAGGCAGACAAGATTAGTGGCGGGGTGATAACCCACAAGTATAGGGGATCACAACAGTTTTCGAGGGTAGAGTATTCAACCCAAATTTATAGATTCGACACAAGGGGAGACAAAGAATATTTGTGAGTATTAGCAGCTCAGTTGTCAATTCCACCACGCCTGGAGATTAAATATCTGCAGCAGAGTGATCAGTAGCACAGTAGTATGATAGTTTGATAGCAGCAGTAACAATAACGGTAACGGTAGCAATGATAGCAATAGTTTTGTAGCAGTTGGAACAGTAGCAACAGCAGTAGTAACTTAGCAAGAACAATAAGTGGAAAACTCGTAGGCACTGGATCGGTGAACTACTTGGATGATATTCATCATATAAAAGTCATAACCTAGGGCAACACAGAACTAGCTCCAGTTCATAAATGTAATGTAGGCATGTATTCTGTAAATAATCATACGTGCTTATGGAAAAGAACTTGCATGACATCTTTTGTTCTACTCTCCCGTGGAAGCGGGGTCCATAAGGAAACTAAGGGATATTAAGGCCTCCTTCTAATAGAGAACCGGAACAAAGCATTAACACATGGTGAATACATGAACTCCTCAAACTACGGTCATCCCCGGAAAGTATCCCAACTATTGTCACTCCGGGGTTTGCGGATCAGAACACGTAATAGGTGCATATGACTAGCAAGATCGGATCAAGAACATAGATATAATGGTGATAACATAAACGGTTCAGATCTGAAACCATGGCACTCGGGCCCTAGTGACAAGCATTAGGCATAGCAAAGTCATAGCAACATCAATCTCAGAACATAGTGGATACTAGGGATCAAGCCCTAACAAAACTAACTCGATTACATGATGAATCTCATCCAACTCCTCTCCGACCAGCAAGCCTACGAAGGAATTACTCACTCCCGGTGGGGAGCATCATGGAATTGGCGATGGAGAAGGGTTGATGATGACGAAGACCAAAGATTCCCCTCTCCGGAGCCCCAAACGGGATGTGGCCTCCCGATGAAGAACAGGAGGTGGCGGCGGCTTCGAATCGTAAAACGCGATGAAACTTTCTCCTTGATTTTTTTCTCCGAAAATAGGAATTTTTAGTGCCGGAATTAGGGTCAGTGGGGCCACGAGGTGGGCACAACCCACCAGGGCACGCCTGGGGGGGCTGGCGCACCCTGGTGTATCGTGCCCAGCCAGGGGCCCCCTCCGGTGGTTTTTGGCTCCAGTATTTTTTATTTAATCTAAAATAAATCTCCAAAAAGTTTCGTCCAGTTCCGAGAACTTTTATTTCTGCACAAAAACAACACCATGGTAGTTCTGCTGAAAACAGCGTCAGTCCGGGTTAGTTTCATTCAAATCATGCAAATTAGAGTCCAAAACAAGGGCAAAAGTGTGAGGAAAAGTAGATACGATGGAGACGTATCAACTCCCCCAAGCTTAACCCATTGCTTGTCCTCAAGCAATTCACTTGACAAACTGAAAGTGATAAAGAAAAACTTTTATGAACTCTTTTGTTCTTGTTTACATATATATGCTTAAGTAGCACACAGGTTTTCTGCAAAGATTACTCCGGGGTTTGCGGATCAGAACACGTAATAGGTGCATATGACTAGCAAGATCGGATCAAGAACATAGATATAATGGTGATAACATAAACGGTTCAGATCTGAAATCATGGCACTCGGGCCCTAGTGACAAGCATTAGGCATAGCAAAGTCATAACAACATCAGTCTCAGAACATAGTGGATACTAGGGATCAAGCCCTAACAAAACTAACTCGATTACATGATGAATCTCATCCAACTCCTCACCGACCAGCAAGCCTACGAAGGAATTACTCACTCCCGGTGGGGAGCATCATGGAATTGGCGATGGAGAAGGGTTGATGATGACGAAGACCAAAGATTCCCCTCTCTGGAGCCCCAAACGGGCTCCAGATGTGGCCTCCCGATGAAGAACAGGAGGTGGCGGCGGCTTCAAATCGTAAAACGCGATGAAACTTTCTCCTTGATTTTTTTCTCCGAAAATAGGAATTTTTAGTGCCGGAATTAGGGTCAGTGGGGCCACGAGGTGGGCACAACCCACCAGGGCGCGCATGGGGGGGCTGGCGCACCCTGGTGTATCGTGCCCAGCCAGGGGCCCCCCTACGGTGGTTTTTGGCTCCAGTATTTTTTATTTAATCTAAAATAAATCTCCAAAAAGTTTCGTCCAGTTCCGAGAACTTTTATTTCTGCACAAAAACAACACCATGGTAGTTCTGCTGAAAACAGCGTCAGTCCGGGTTAGTTTCATTCAAATCATGCAAATTAGAGTCCAAAACAAGGGCAAAAGTGTGAGGAAAAGTAGATACGATGGAGACGTATCAACTCCCCCAAGCTTAACCCATTGCTTGTCCTCAAGCAATTCACTTGACAAACTGAAAGTGATAAAGAAAAACGTTTATGAACTCTTTTGTTCTTGTTTACATATATATGCTTAAGTAGCACACGAGTTTTCTGCAAAGATTATGACTAACCATGCCAATAATAACTCTTAGAAATAATATTAACTCATATCAATAACATAAGTAACTAGCGAGCAATAATAAGATATTTCAAATGCCAACACTTTGTCAAAACAATCATGATACAATATGACAATAGTGGTATCTCGCTAGCCCTTTCTGAGACCGCAAAACATAAATGCAGAGCACCTCCAAAGTTCAAGCAGAGACTAAACATTGCAATTCATGGTAGAAAAGATCCAGTAATGCTGCACCGAACATCAACTATACACAATGCATGAGGATGACAATAGTGCTCTCAGGTCTGGCGCTTATTTGAGAAAGTGATGACTCAACATAAAAGTAAATAGATAGTCCCTTCGCAGAGGGAAGCATGGATTTGCAGAGGTGCCAGAGCTCAAAGCTTAAAACAGAGATAGATATAATTTTGGGAGGTACACCCTTCCTGTCAACGTTACGACCAAGAGTTATCAATATCTTCCATGCTAAACAAATTAGCGGCGGTTCCCAAGCGGTAAAAGTAAAGGTTTACTCCCCCTCCACCAACAATCACACTCCACAGCTAGCCGCATCCACGGGTACCATCCAAACCAACAACATTCCTGGGGGAGTTTTGTTTAATTATTTTTGATTTTTGATTTCGGGACTGGGAATCCCTATTACCACCCCTCTCATGTAAGGACGAGTGAATAAACACTCATCATGAGAATAACCCGCTTAACATGGAAGATACTGACCACCCCCTGTCGCTCCATGAGCGGTCCAGGCATACAAAACAGATGTTCATTTGAATTTTTAGAGGTGGCACATGCAAATTTACTTTGGAACGGCAGGGTAATACCGCATATAGGTAGATATAGTGGACTCGTCTGGAATAACTTTGGGTTAAGGGTTTTGATGCACAAGCAGTATTCCCGCTTAGTATAGAGAGCAAAAACGGTCATGAACATGCATTACATATAATAAACATTGACTACTAGCATGAGTAGGATATGGACACCATGAACATAAATATCATGAAGGCTATGTTGGTTTTGATTCAACTACATGCGTGAACATGTGCCAAGTCAAGCCACTTGAAACATTCAGAGGAGGATACCATATCATCAGACCGCATCACAACCATTTTAATGCATGTTGACATCCAAGATAAATCATTATCCACTCCTAGCTACTTAAGCATGGCATGAACAACTATAATCTCTAATGGTCATTGCAAACATGTTTGATCATAATATGCTGAATCAAGGATACTAGGTTAAACATATTTACAAAAACAAAAACAAGTTGAGTTCATAGCCGCTTTTCTCTGCCACAATCAATTCATCAAATATCATCATTATTGCCTTTCACTTGCACGACCGAATGATAAGAAAATAATAATAGTGCAAGAGTGCCGTGGACTAAGCTGGAATCTGCAAACATTTTATTCAAGAGGAGAAGACAAGGTAACATGGGCTCTTTGTTAGATAGCAATGATGCATATGAGAGCCGCTCAACATTTTCATTGTGGTCTTCTCCTTGGTATGACTCAAACAAAAAGAAAAGAATTTCAGAGAAACACACTAAAATATTTTTGGAGTTTTTGGTTTTTCTTGAAGAAAGAAAATTAAAGAGGAAAACAAAAACGAGAAAAACTATTTACACAGGAAAGCTCCCAACAAGCAAAAGAAGAAACGAGAAATCTTTTTGGGTTTTCTTTCAATACTACAATTAAACTAAGCTAGAAAGAAAAACTGAAAAGAAGTAGGAAATGTTTTTGGGTTTTCTCAATGTTTTTCAAACACACAAGAAGAAAGCGAGAAAACAAACCTAGCATGGATATTACAATGCAAAAGTATGAACACCGACAACTGGAATGAAATGTGTGAACATGAATGTAATGTCGGTGGAAATACGTACTCCCCCAAGCTTAGGCTTCTGTCCTACCTTGGTAATCACCATCCGTAGTAGCCATCCGGTCCCAAGTCAAAGTGAGGTGGAGGCGGCACCTGAGCATCCCACCCATGGGGCTCCTTCTCAGCAACTGCTAGGTTGTTCCGGTAGGCTATAATGTCATCTGGCATGATCCTGTATCCGTTCCTGGCAATAGAATCAAACAGAGTAGGTGCAGGCAACGGAATAACATCACGGGTTTCTACGCTGAATACTAGGTTGTAACGAATGTCATGGAGAGAATTAGTTGCCTCAATAAATTGGTGATCCTGCAACGCCCTGTGATCAAGATAAACTTGGGACAAGAGATAATCATGTGGGCGAATCTGAACATTAAAGTGTCTCGCTAAGCGAGTAGCATAAATACCACCATGTATCTTTCCCTTAGTCCTAATGAGGTGTAAGCGGCGTGCAATAATAGCCCCATACTAAAGGTGTGATCATCATACAGCGCACGGCGTAAAATAGTGAAGTCGGGGGCACTGAGTGCGCCAACCTTCTCCCTAGCGGTTAAACACTTCACGATGAACAAAGCAAAGTAACGCACTGAGGGAAACTGCAAACTGGTAGCAGTAGCGTTTGACACGCCTCTATCCTCACCCACTGTTAAAGTGAGGAGAAAATCCTCAAACTCCGCTGGTCTAGGTTCTCTCAATTCCCCATCAGAGGGGATCAAGCATATGTCGCAAAATTCAGTTAGCGGCATTTTGTGACTTTCAGCATAAAGATTAAACTGCACTTCAGGAGGATTATTCTTTCTCAGGAAATGAAAACTTTGCACAAAGGAATTTGTAAGGATGTGATATTGGTCACACTTAGCTATGAGGAACTCGGTCAGCCCAGCGTTTGCAACAAATTGAGCGAACTCTTGATTGAACCCGGCCTCCTCCATGAAGGCATCATGCGGCCATTCGCACGGCCGCACCTCCACCCTTCTCGGAGTGTGAACGTCATTGTCCGATGATTCCCCAATGACTCCTTTGGCACTTTTGTTGGAGGAAAACTTCCTAAAGAAATCCATCTTATTCCTAAAATAAAAATTCTGAAAATTTTAGCCTACAAAAATTTTGTTAACAAAACTTCATGAAATTGATAGCAACTACTCCTAAGCATGCATAGAGGCCATATTGAGCATTCAAACTACTTAGAGCTCTAAGAATTCAACATGCAAGCTCATCTACAGCAGCACCAAGAGTAGCTAATTACTCTAAAAATAACCCACTAAATCAAAAACTAATTGGAGCAATGGAGGAGTCACATACCAAGTAGCAATCCCTCCAAACAGTTTCGGAAATGGAGCTTCGAGCAAAGAGATCGAAATCCGCGGGTTTGAGAGCAAGAACAGGGGAATGGTGGCTGTGGTAAAATTTTTCTGGAGGTAGGGCATGATGTGGGCTAAAGACATAAGTGAGGGGGCACACGTGGGGGCCATACCCACCAGGGCGCGCCTGGGGTTGCTGGCACGCCTTGGTGTCTTGTGGGCACCAGGTGCACCCCCCCCCCTCTGGTATTATTTGCACCAGAAAATCAGAAATATTCAGGAAAAAAAAGTATCAAATTTTCAGGACATTCTGAGAACTTTTATTTTTGGGTCATTTTTTATTGCACGGAGAAAATAGAAAACAGGATAATCATGGCATTATATTTTATTTGACTAACTAAAACGGAAAATAAAAGGTGGGAGCAGAGAGTTGTGCTTACTAGATTCATCAACTCCATACCTTTCAAAAATGATCCATTAATAAGGTTGATCAAGTCTTATTGACAACCACTTCCGATTAGCATGAAACCGAAGAACTTTCGTAAAACACTAAGTTACCTCAATGGGGATGTGCATATCCTCAACAATAAGTATATCATATTTCTTTTTGGCGGTAGGTAGAGGTAATTGAAAGCTTCCAATAGTGATGGTCGGAGATTCTTCAATAACAGTTATACCATTCACTTGGAATTGTTTCTTCGAAAAGTGCACCGTGTGCTCATTACCATTGATATGAAAAGTGACTTTGCTTTTATTGCAATCAATAACAGCCCCTGCAGTATTCAAAAAGGGCCTACCAAGGATAATCGACATGTTGTCGTCCTCGGGCATCTCAAGAATAACAAAGTCCGTTAAGATAGTAACATTTGCAACAAGAATGGGCACATCCTCACAAATACCGATAGGTATGGCAGTTGATTTGTCAGGCATTTGCAATGATATCTCAGTAGGTGTGAGTTTATTCAAATCAAGTCTTTTATATAAGGAGAAAGGCATAACACTAACATCGGCTCCCAAATCACACAAAGCAGTTTTGACATAGTTTATTTTAATGGAGCAAGGTATAGTTGGTATTCCAGGATCTCCAAGTTTTTTAGGTACTCCATCCTTAAAAGAGTAATTAGCAAGTATGGTGGAGATTTCAGCTTCAGGTCTCTTTCTTTTATTAGTGATGATGTCTTTCATGTACTTTGCATAAGGGGCCATCTTTAATATATCTGTTAAGCGGGTACGCAGAAAGACTGGCCTAATCATTTCAGCAAAGCGCTCAAATTCTTCTTCATCCTTTTTCTTAGATGGCTTAGGTGGAAATGGCATGGGTTTCTGAACCCATGGCTCTCTTTCTTTACCATGTTTCGTACCCACAAAGTCTCTTTTATCATAACGTTTACTTTTAGGTTGTGGGTTATCAAGATCAGCAACAGGCTCTATTTCAACATAATTATCTGGTTCTTTATCATTGTTAGGTGGAGTATCTTCATGAACATCATCATTATCATTTTCATTATCACTAGGTGAATGTTCATTACCAGACTGAGTTTCAGCATCGGAAATAGAGACATCATTATTATCAGGAGGTTTTTGTATCTCAAGTTCACTAGAGGTATGCAAAGTCCTATCATTTTTCTTTTTAGAAGGACTAGGTGCATCAGTATTAATTCTTTGAGAGTCTTATTCAAATCTTTTAGGATGACCCTCAGGATAGAGTGGTTCTTGGGTCATTCTACCTCCTCTAGTTACTACTTTAGCAGCAAAATCATTCATATTATTATTCATTTCATCAAGCAATTCTTTTTGAGACTTAGCAACTTGTTCTAACTGAGTTTGAACCATAGAGGCATGCTTTCCTACACCTCTAACATCATTACTGATTCTAAATAGTAAGTCACTCAAGCAAGCAATCATATCAGAATTATATTTCAATTGTTTTAGAACATGTGCATTGAAATGATCTTGCTTCATGATATAGTTGTCAAACTCATATAAGCATTGACTAGGATGTTTATTGTGAGGGATATCAGCTTCATCAAACTTTAATAAAGAGTTTGCCTTTACCACCTGTGGAGGTGGTGGTGTGTCAAGGTCATGTATGTCTTCAATAGGTGGTAAATTCTTAACATCCTCAGCTTTAATACCTGTTTCCTTCATAGATTTCTTTGCCTCTTGCATATCTTCAGGACTGAGAAATAAGATACCCCTCTTCTTCGGAGTGGGTTTAAGTGGTGGTTCAGGAAGAGTCCAATCATCATAATTCTTCAATATGTTATTCAATAATTCCTCAGCTTGTTCAACAGTTCGTTCTGTGAAAACACAACCAGTGCAACTATCTAGGAAGTCCCTAGAAGCATCAGTTAGTCCATTATAGAAGATATCAAGTATTTCATTTTTCTTGAGAGGGTGATCAGGCAAAGCATTAAGCAACTGGAGAAGCCTCCCCCAAGCTTGTGGGAGACTCTCTTCTTCAATTTGCACAAAGTTAAATATTTCCTGTAAGGCAGCTTGATTCTTATGAGCAGGAAAATATTTTTCAGAGAAAGAGTAAATTATATCCTGGGGACTACGCACACAACCAGGAGCAATAGTATTGTACCATGTCTTAGTGTCACCCTTTAATGAGAATGTAAATAACTTGAGAATGTAATAATAGTGAATCTTCTCATCATTAGCAAAGAGGGTGGCTATATCATTCAGTTTAGTAAGATGTGCCACTACAGTTTCAGTTTCATAGCCATGGAAAGGATCAGATTCAACCAAAGTAATTAACTCTGGGTCGACAGAGAATTCATAATCCTTATCGGTAACAAAGATAGGTGAAGTAGCAAACTAAGGATCACATTTCATTCTAGCATTCAAAGTCTTTTCCTTATACTTGCGTAGCAATTTCTTAAGATCATTTCTATCTTTGCAAGAAAGAATTTCTCTAGTTACCTCCTCGTCCATAACATATCCTTCAGGTATCTTAGGCATTTCAAATCGAGGAGAACTAGGACTAATAGGTGTTTCATAGTCATCAGTTTCATCAATCTCATCAGTTTCAGTAATTTCATTCTCTTTAGCTCTAGCAATTTGTTCATCGAGAAATTCACCTAGTGGCACATTATCATCAAGCATGGTACTAGCATCATCATAAGCATCATTCATAGCAGAGGTAGCATCATCAATAACTTGCGACATATCAAGATTCCTAGCATGTGGTGGTGTTGCAAGCTTACTCATAACAGAAGGTGAATCAAGTGCAGAGCTAGATGGCAGTTCCTTACCTCCCCTCGTCTTAGAGCGAAAAATCTTGGTCTTTGAATCCTTCAGATTCTTCATAGTGATCAATTGATATAAATCCCAAGTGACTCAACAAATATAGCTATGCTCCCCGGCAACGGCGTAAGAAAAAGGTCTTGATAACCCACAAGTATAGGGGATCGCAACAGTTTTCGAGGGTAGAGTATTCAACCCAAATTTATAGATTCGACACAAGGGGAGCCAAAGAATATTTGTGAGTATTAGCAGCTCAGTTGTCAATTCAACCACACCTGGAGATTAAATATCTGCAGTAGAGTGATTAGTAGCACAGTAGTATGATAGTTTGATAGCAGCAGTAACAATAACGGTAACGGTAGCAATGATAGCAATAGTTTTGTAGCAGTTGGAACAGTAGCAACAGCAGTAGTAACTTAGCAAGAACAATAAGTGGAAAACTCGTAGGCACTGGATCGGTGAACTACTTGGATGATATTCATCATATAAAAGTCATAACCTAGGGCAACACAGAACTAGCTCCAGTTCATAAATGTAATGTAGGCATGTATTCTGTAAATAATCATACGTGCTTATTTAAAAGAACTTGCATGACATCTTTTGTCCTACTCTCCCGTGGAAGCGGGGTCCATAAGGAAACTAAGGGATATTAAGGCCTCCTTCTAATAGAGAACCGGAACAAAGCATTAACACATGGTGAATACATGAACTCCTCAAACTACGGTCATCCCCGGAAAGTATCCCAACTATTGTCACTCCGGGGTTTGCGGATCAGAACACGTAATAGGTGCATATCACTAGCAAGAACGGATCAAGAACATAGATATAATGGTGATAACATAAACGGTTCAGATCTGAAACCATGGCACTCGGGCCCTAGTGACAAGCATTAGGCATAGCAAAGTCATAGCAACATCAATCTCAGAACATAGTGGATACTAGGGATCAAGCCCTAACAAAACTAACTCGATTACATGATGAATCTCATCCAACTCCTCTCCGACCAGCAAGCCTACGAAGGAATTACTCACTCCCGGTGGGGAGCATCATGGAATTGGCGATGGAGAAGGGTTGATGATGACGAAGACCAAAGATTCCCCTCTCCGGAGCCCCAAACGGGCTCCAGATGTGGCCTCCCGATGAAGAACAGGAGGTGGCGGCGGCTTCGAATCGTAAAACGCGATGAAACTTTCTCCTTGATTTTTTTCTCTGAAAATAGGAATGTTTAGTGCCGGAATTAGGGTAAGTGGGGCCACGAGGTGGGCACAACCCACCAGGGCGCGCCTGGGGGGGCTGGCGCACCCTGGTGTATCGTGCCCAGCCAGGGCCCCCCCTCCGGTGGTTTTTGGCTCCAGTATTTTTTATTTAATCTAAAATAAATCTCCAAAAAGTTTCGTCCAGTTCCGAGAACTTTTATTTCTGCACAAAAACAACACCATGGTAGTTCTGCTGAAAACAGCGTCAGTCCGAGTTAGTTTCATTCAAATCATGCAAATTAGAGTCCAAAACAAGGGCAAAAGTGTGAGGAAAAGTAGATACGATGGAGACGTATCAACTCCCCCAAGCTTAACCCATTGCTTGTCCTCAAGCAATTCACTTGACAAACTGAAAGTGATAAAGAAAAACTTTTATGAACTCTTTTGTTCTTGTTTACATATATATGCTTAAGTAGCACACAGGTTTTCTGCAAAGATTACTCCGGGGTTTGCGGATCAGAACACGTAATAGGTGCATATGACTAGCAAGATCGGATCAAGAACATAGATATAATGGTGATAACATAAACGGTTCAGATCTGAAATCATGGCACTCGGGCCCTAGTGACAAGCATTAGGCATAGCAAAGTCATAACAACATCAGTCTCAGAACATAGTGGATACTAGGGATCAAGCCCTAACAAAACTAACTCGATTACATGATGAATCTCATCCAACTCCTCACCGACCAGCAAGCCTACGAAGGAATTACTCACTCCCGGTGGGGAGCATCATGGAATTGGCGATGGAGAAGGGTTGATGATGACGAAGACCAAAGATTCCCCTCTCCGGAGCCCCAAACGGGATGTGGCCTCCCGATGAAGAACAGGAGGTGGCGGCGGCTTCGAATCGTAAAACGCGATGAAACTTTCTCCTTGATTTTTTTCTCCGAAAATAGGAATTTTTAGTGCCGGAATTAGGGTCAGTGGGGCCACGAGGTGGGCACAACCCACCAGGGCACGCCTGGGGGGGCTGGCGCACCCTGGTGTATCGTGCCCAGCCAGGGGCCCCCTCCGGTGGTTTTTGGCTCCAGTATTTTTTATTTAATCTAAAATAAATCTCCAAAAAGTTTCGTCCAGTTCCGAGAACTTTTATTTCTGCACAAAAACAACACCATGGTAGTTCTGCTGAAAACAGCGTCAGTCCGGGTTAGTTTCATTCAAATCATGCAAATTAGAGTCCAAAACAAGGGCAAAAGTGTGAGGAAAAGTAGATACGATGGAGACGTATCAACTCCCCCAAGCTTAACCCATTGCTTGTCCTCAAGCAATTCACTTGACAAACTGAAAGTGATAAAGAAAAACTTTTATGAACTCTTTTGTTCTTGTTTACATATATATGCTTAAGTAGCACACAGGTTTTCTGCAAAGATTACTCCGGGGTTTGCGGATCAGAACACGTAATAGGTGCATATGACTAGCAAGATCGGATCAAGAACATAGATATAATGGTGATAACATAAACGGTTCAGATCTGAAATCATGGCACTCGGGCCCTAGTGACAAGCATTAGGCATAGCAAAGTCATAACAACATCAGTCTCAGAACATAGTGGATACTAGGGATCAAGCCCTAACAAAACTAACTCGATTACATGATGAATCTCATCCAACTCCTCACCGACCAGCAAGCCTACGAAGGAATTACTCACTCCCGATGGGGAGCATCATGAAATTGGCGATGGAGAAGGGTTGATGATGATGAAATTGGCGGTGTTTAGCAGGCGCCATCTAAGAAATTTAGGGAAGCAACGATACGAAAATCGGTGGGTAACCTGCACGGGCAGATAGGCAGAGGTTGATGGTGGAGGTGGCGGTGGCGGCGAGCTAGCCAGGATTCGAGCGAGGGAGGAGTGGTGTGGGGGGGGGGGCAATGTGGTGTTCAAAGAAATGTTGCGGGTACTGAAAAGTTTACTAGGAGGGAGTGAAATGCTAGGGCAACTGAAAATTTAGATGACGGGGTTGAAGCAGCACGGGACCACTAATAATAATTGTGTACAATCAAAGAGAAAAACCAGCAGAACCACCAATTTTTAAATCGCTCAAGGCAGGTAGCTATTTATAAGATTTCTCAAGGCAGGTTGCTGCTAAGGTAGAAATGTGTGTGCCATACATTATGGTTAATCGCACATGGTACATTGCTTGTATGTGTGCTAGTGGTGAGCTACCATCGTGAGCAATGAGCTGAGAGCCTTCCTCTCAGCTCATTGCTCACGCTGGTAGCTCGCCACTAGCCCATTGTCACCTCGAGGATCGGTGCAACCTTCGCCAGTGCATCCAAACCCCGTGATTTGATACGCTCTATCACACATAAGTCTCCTTATATCTTCCTCAAAACAGCCACCATACCTACCTATTATGGCATTTCCTTAGCCATTCCGAGATATATTGCCATGCAACTTCCACCGTTCCGTCACATGACTTGTGTGTTCATCACCATATTGCTTTGCATGATCATGTAGCTGACATAGTATTCATTACATGGCCACCGTTCATCATTATGTACATGTTACGCTACATCATTGCACATCCTGGTACACTGCCATAGGCATTCATATGGAGTCATTTTCTATAACTTCATTGAGTTGTAATATTGAGTTGTAAGTAAATAAAAGTGTGATGATCGTCATTATTAGAGCACTGTCCTAGTGAGGAAAGGATGATGGAGACTATGATTCCCCCACAAGTCGAGATGAGACTCCAGACGAAAAAGAAAATAAACAGAAAAAGAAAAAAAAGAAAAAAAGAAATGAGAGAAAAGAGAGAAGGGGCAGTGTTACTATATCTTTTTCCACACTTGTGCTTTGAGGGAGCACCACGTCTTCATATAGAGAGTCTCATGAGTTTTCATTTTCATATTCTAGTGGGAATTTTTCATTATAGAACTTGGCTTGTATATTCCTATGACGGGTTTCCTCAAATGCCTGAGGTCTTCATGAGCAAACAAGTTGGATGCACACCCACGTAGTTTCCGTTGAGATTTCATACACTTGTAGCTCTAGTGCTTCCGTTGCATGGCAATCCCTACTCCTTGCATTGATACCGATTGATGGGCATCTCCATAGCCCGTTGGTCTGCCTAGTTGATGCGAGACTTTCTTTCCACTTTGACTCCTTTTGATATCTACCACCATACTATATTCCACCCATATGCTATATCCATGGTTCACGCTCATGTATTGAGTGAAGTTGAAAATGTTGAAGTGCGTTAGAAGTATGATCCAATTGCCTGATTTGACACCATGGTGCTCAAGATTTGTACTTATGCGATGAAGACGGAGTCATGCCATGCTAATATGATAAAATGAGTAGGGGTTAACATTCTTTAAGGATGGTATATTTTGAAAAGTAATGATTATGCTATTTATGTTTATGGATATTATTATGTTGATGTTAATTAGTTCATCGTTTCTTAAAGATCATACCTAAAAGAGATTACATGTTGGGTAGAATGTCGCATCAAAAATCCTGTTTTTATCATTTACCTACTCGAGGACGAGTAGTGATTAAGCTTGGGGATGCTGATACGTCTCCAACGTATCGATATTTTTAATTGTTCCATGCTATTATATTACCAATCTATGATACACTATATGCAATTATATTCTATTTTATTACATTTTTGGGAACTAACCTATTAACCCAGTGCCTAGTGCCAGTTGTTGTTTTCTACGTGTTTTGGGCTTTTTAGGAAACCGGTACCAAATGGAGTCTAAACGCTACGACACTTTTTGATGATTTTTTCTGCACTAAAATAAGACCAGGAAGCTTCGGAGGGATACTAGACTGCGCACAAGGAGACAGCAAGGCAACAGGGCGAGCCCAGGAGGTAGGCGCTCCATGTTACCTTGTGGGGCCCTCGTGCCTCCATCTGATCTAATTCCACCGCTATAAATTCTTTCAAACCAGAAAACCAACAGAGATACACGAAATACTTTTTTCGCCGGTGCAAGTCTCTGTTCCAATGTGAGCCCGTCTGGTGACATTTTCCTGTGCCCTGCTGGGGGGGAATCAATCACGGAGGCGATCTACATCAACCTTGTTGCCTCCATGATGTTGTGTGACTAGTTCACCATAGACCTACGGGTCCATAGCTAGTACCTAGATGGCTTTCTCTCTCTCTCTCTTTGATCTTCAATACGAAGTTCATCGCGATTCACGCGGTGATCTATCGGATGTAATCTTCTTTTGCAGTGTGTTTGTTGGGATCCGATGAATTGTGGGTTTATGATCAGATTATTCATGAATATTAATTGAGTCTTCTTTGAAATATTCTATGCATGATTGTTATAGCTTCTTATTTCTCTCTGATCTATCGGTTTCGTTTGGCCAACTAGATTGATTTATCTTCAGTGGGAGTGGTGCGTTGTGATGGGTTCAATCTTGCGGTGCTCAATCCTAGTGACAGAAAGGGACATGACACGTATTGTATTGTTGCCATTAAGGATAAAACGACGAGACATATTTCTTGTCTTGCTTTGTCTACAGCATCTCATCTTGCTCCAAGCATTACACTGTTTCATACTTAATACTCTAGATGCATGCTGGATAGCGGTCGATGAGTGGAGTAACAATAGTAGATGCAATCAGGAGTCGGTCTACTTGTTTATGGATGTTATGCATATATACATGATCATTTCCTTGAATAAGATGTCATAACTATGTGCTATTTTTTTAATTGCCCAACGGTAATTTGTCTACCCACCATATGCGATGTTCGAGAGAGAAGCCTCTAGCGAAAACTATGGCCCCCGGGTCTACTTAAAACATATTAGAGCATCTACAGCCGGACCCCTAAACGCCTGAAAGGTATGCCCGATCAATGTCCGGTAAAAAAAGGTGACCCAACAGGACCCCTCATTTAGTCCCTATACGCCCGAACTGACCGGCACCCCTCAAATTCATCTCAAATATGGGGGCAATATGAGGCAGCCCGGTCACGCCCGGACACCCCATTGTGGTCCCACATGCAATCACATGAAGCTCCAGCGTGCACATCAGGGGTGCGTTCTAGACAGCGCGTGCAGGTCGCTGGGGGCGCGCGGGTGCGCCGGCCACCGCGTGCACTGGCTGCACAGGCACGTGGGCGGCAGCGGGTATGGGCGCAGGCAGGAGCGGGCATGGGCCCGGGCAAGAGCACGGGCGGCACGCCGCAGGCGGCGTGGGCAAGCACGCCGGCGGGCGAGGGCAGGGACGGGCGTGGGCAAGCATGCCGACGGTCGCGGGCAAGCACCGGGGCGCGGGCAGGAGCGCGGGAGGCATAGGGGCGACCGCGGGCAGGAGCGGAGGCGCGCGACGGGAGCAGGGGGCGCGCGGGCGGCCACGGCATGCGCGCTGGCGGGCGCCGACACGGTGTCGAACACAACATGTTCGTTGAAATTTCATAATATGAGGAGGCTGATTTGAGGAGTGTGATTGTTTTGGAGAGAGAAAGTGGGGATGAAAAGGGACGTGCCTGGACACTGACCGGGCGCATCCGCGGGCGTTTGAGGGGTCAAATTAGATGCATGTGGTTCTAGATGCTCTTACCAAAAACCTCAATGAGCATGCGGAGCAGAGGACTGCTCGCACGCCTCCCATCTACTCAAACAGTTGTCCGCACGACACGTCCTAGCCAAAGAGTACGACGCGTGGCAGCACGTAAATGATCAGTAGAACGCCAATGATTTATAAATAATACGATCGTTTGCGATGGTAATGTGACATCTTTTTGTTCCAAAATGCCATTGTTGGCAATTAATGTTTGCGTCTTCTCCCAAAGTTGACAACAAAAATACCACAGTATATTTGTGCTATATCACGACGCCCTGCCCAATTGCATGAATTTTGTGTGAGTTTTGGATTTATTATAATTTAAACCAAAATTCTCAATGTTGACTCTATGAGAAAAAATCAGAAACGTCTCTCAAATTGGAAAACAAAATCCTATAATGCCTTTATGTGTCATGCCATGACAACATGCCGAGTTTCATGAATTTTGGACAAGGTTTGAATTTACAGGAATTTAAAAACCATGTTTCTCAGTGTTTACGGCCAAGCTAAGATGACGAGATGTTTGAAATGCATTCTCATTTCTTGCATGGGACCTAAACATGCAGCTAGGGACACATATATGAATTTTCAACCCATTTTCGTGCGCTGAACCTTGTGATTGTAGTTCAAATTTAAATTATGCACATTAAATGCCTAGAAAACTCAATTAATGTATAAAAAGGCCAAACGAACCCTGAATAATTCCATATTTTAGCACTACACTCCTATTGGTCTATGTTGCCTCTAGAAAAAATTCAAGGCAAGAAGAGGCAGCAGATGTCATTTTGCCCACAAAAGGTGACACGTTTCCTATCGGAACCATATAGCTTCTTGTGAGAAGCTCCGGTTTGTAAGAGGCTTGTACCAAAACTTGTCCCAATTGGACAACTTTTTTACCATGACACATATGTCCATGTCATGACACCATGCCAAGGTTCATGAATTTCTAACGAGATTTAGATTTACTAAAATTTAAAAACCTAGATTGCCAATGTCTATGGCCGAGCCACGACGCCAAGAAGTTTGAAATTCATTCCCATTTCTTGCATGGGACCTAAACATGCAGCCAGGGATACATATATGTTTTTTAACCCATTTTGGTGCACTCGAGCATGTGCTTGAAGTTCCAATTTAAATTATGCACATTAAATACCTAGAAAACTCAATTAATGTAGAAAAAATACCAAACAAACCCTGAATAATTCCATATTTTAGTACGACAGTCCTATTGGTTTATATCCTATAGAAAAAAATTCAGGGCGAGTAGAGGCAACAAATGTCGTTTCGCCCACAAAAGGTGACAAGTTCTCTATCGGAACCCCAAAGCTTAATGTGATAAGCTTCAATTTGTAAGTGGCTTGTACCAAAACTTGTCCCAAATTGGACAATTTTTTACCATGGCATATATGTGTCGTACCATGACACCATGCCAAGTTTCATGAATTTCGGCGAGATTTGGTTTACTGGAATTAAAAAACCAAGATTCTCAATGTTTGAAATTCATTTTCATTTCTTACATGGGGCTTAAACATGCACCCAAGGACACATATAAGATTTTTAAACCCATTTTGGTGAACTGGAGCATGTGCTTGCAGTTCATATTTGAACTATCCACATTAAATGTCTAAAAAACTCAACTAATGTATAAAAAGGTCAAACGAACCCTGAACAATTCCACATTTTAACAGATACTTCTATAGTTGCATGTTCACTTCAGATAAATGTTATTGCAATCCAAACACCTTCCTTTGTCGATGTAACCTGATTTTTCGTTTTAAAACAATATGAAAAATAAGTATATTGCAAATAGTTCATGATCATGAATCGTATGCGATGCAACATAAAATATCGTCGGCCAATCCTCATATATGGCTTGTATCAGAAGCTTAGTCGGCTACAGTCCACCGCCGGCACGTCAACGACACAGTCACACCTGCTCCCTAATAACCCACAAGTATAGGGGATCGCAACAGTCTTCGAGGGAAGTATTCTATCCAAATTTATTGATTCGACACAAGGGGAGCGAAAGAATATTTATTGGTCTTAGCAGCAGATTGTCAATTCAATCACACCTGGGATTTCTCTCTGCATCAAAAGTTTAGTAGCACAAAAAAATAGTAGTAATAGGAATAGTAATAGTAACAGTTGCAGTTTTGTAGTGATTGTAACAGTAGCAGCAACAATAGTAACTTAGCACGAATCAATATGAGAAAAGTGTAGGCATTGGATCGGTGATGGATAAGTATATTGGATAGCATTCTTCATGTAACAGTTACACACTGGGGCGACACAGAACTAGCTCCAATTCATCAATGTAATGTAGGCATATATTCCGTAAATAGTCATACGTGCTTATAGTAAGAACTTGCATGACATCTTTTGTCCTACCCTCCCGTGGCAGCACGATCCATAAGGAAATCTAACGGATATTAAGGCCTCCTTTTAATAGAGAATCGTAACAAAGCATTAACACATAGTGAATACATGAACTCCTCAAACTACGGTAATCAGCGGAAAGAATCCCAATTACTATCACCTTGGGGTATGCGGATCATAACACGTAATAGGTGCATACAACTTGCAAGATAGGATCCAAAACACTCTCATATTTATGAAAACATAATAGGTTCAGATCTGAAATCATGGCACTCGGGCCCTAGTGACAAGCATTAAGCATAGCAAAGTCATAGCAACATCAATCTCGGAACATAGTAGATACTCGGGATCAGTCCATATCAAAATAACTCGATTACATGATAAATTTCGTCCAATCCCATCACCGTCCAGCAAGCCTACAGAGGAATTACTCACTCCTGGTGGTGAGTAACATGGAATTGTTGATGGAGAAGGGTTGGTGATGACGACGACGACGAATCCCCCTCTCCGGAGCCCCAAACGGACTCCAGATCAGCCCTCCTAAGGAAGAACAGGAGGTGGCGGCAGCTCCGTCTTCTAAAACGCGATGAAAACTTTTCTCTTATTTTTTTCTCGGGGAATAGGAATTATAGGCTTGGAATTAGGGTCAGCGGAGCCACGTGGGCCCCATAAGGCATCAAGGCGAGCCCTAGGGGGTGTGCGCGCCCTAGAGGGTGCCCGCGCCCTATTGCCTTGTGGGAAACTAGTGCCCCCCCTCCGGTAGATCTTTGCTCCAGTATTTTTTATATATTCCATATTAAATCGCCAGAAAGTTTTCGTCCAATTCCGAGAACTTTTATTTCTGCACAAAAACAATACCATGGTAGTTCTGTTGAAAACAGCGTCAGTCCGGGTTAGTTTCATTCAAATCATGCAAATTAGAGTCCAAAACAAGAGAAAAGTGTTTGGAAAAGTAGATACGTTTGGGGCGTATCAATTCCCCCAAGCTTAACTCATTGCTTGTCCTCAAGCAATTCAGTTGATAAACTGAAAGTGATAAATAAAACTTTTACAAACTCTTTTGTTCTCGTTGCTATATATATGCTTAGCTAGTGTTCAGGTTTTTAGCAAATATCATAAATAACCATATCAATGATAATGCTTAGGTATTATATTTACTCATGGCAATAACATAACCAACTAGCGAGCAATAATAAAATATCTCACATGCCAACAATTTGTCAAAACAATCATGATATAATATGATGATATGGTATCTCGCTAGCCCTTTCTGAGACCGCAAAACATAAATGCAGAGAACCTCTGAGGTCCAAGCAGCGACTAAACGTTGTAGTTCAGAGTAGAGGAGATCCAGTCATGCTCACACCCAACATTACCTAGACTCAATGCAAAAAATGACAACAATGCTCTCAGGTTTGGTGCTTTGGCGAGAAGATGATGACTCAAGAATAAAATAAATAACATGAAAGTAAATAGAAAGGCCCTTCGCAGAGGGAAGCATTGATTTGTAGAGGTGCCAGGGCCATGGTTTAAAACTAAGATGAAATTGTAATTTTGAGAGGTATACTGTTCCTGTCAACATCACGACAAGAGTTTTCAACATCTTCCATGCTAAACACATTATTGGCGGTTCCCAAGCGGAGTTGTAAAGTTTACTCCCATCCACCATACATACACAAGCCATGGCTGACCAAATTCACGAGTGCCCTCCAACATTTCAACTATCCAGGGAGTTTGTTTAATTTATTTTTTATTATACAATACTGGGCATCCTTTTTACCGGCCTCTATCGTGCAATGACAGGCGAGTAAACGCCCATCTTGAGAATAACCTGCTTACCATGGAAGATATTGACTGCCCCGTCACTCCATGAGCGGTACGGGTACACAAAACAGATGTTTATTTGAATGTTTAGAGGTGACACTTGCAAATTTACTTGGAACGGAGGGTAATACCGTATATAGGTAGATATGATGGACTCATTTGGAACAACTTGGGTTTAAGGATTTTGAATGCACAAGCAGTATCCCCGCTTAGAACAGATGAAGGCTAGCAAATGGATTGAGAAGCGGCCAGCTAGAGAGCGAAAACGGTCATAACTATGCATTGAGAATAATTAACATTGAATGCTAGCATGAGTAGGATATAAACACTCTGAACATAAATATCATGAAGGCTACATTGGTTTGAATCAATTACATGTTTGCACATGTGCCAAGTCAAGCCACTCAAACTACTTAGAGGAGGATACCATACTAACGTACTACATCACAACCATTTTAATGCATGTTGACACATAAGATAAATCATTATCCACTCCTAGCTATTTAAGCATGGCATGAGCAACTATAATCTCTAATTGTCATCGTAAACATGTTTACTCATAATATGTTGAATCAAGATCGAATGAGCTAAACATATTTACAAAAACGAAAAACAAAAAGATTTCATGCCAGCTTTCTTTACCACGATCACTTCATCAAATTATCGTCATTATTGCCTTACACTTGCATGACCGAATGATGTGAAAATAATAATAGTGCAAGTCTGGCATGAACTAAGCTGGAATCTGTGAAACAGTTTATACAAAGGAGGAGACAGGGTAATATTGGCTCTTTGTTAGATAAACAATAGTGCATATGAGAGCCACTCAACATTTTCATCGTGGTCTTCTCCTTTCGACGACTCAACGAAAAAAATATAAATTCAGAGAAACACACTGAAATATTTTTGGACTTTTTAGTTTTTCAGAAGAAAGCAACTAACAAAAGAAAAACAAAAGGCGAGAAAAACTATTTACACGGGAAAGATACCAACAAGCAAAAGAATAAACGAGAAATATTTTTGGGTTTTCTTTTAATACTACGAACTAATGAAACAAGAAAGAATGAAAAGAAGAGAGAAATGTTTTTGGATTTTCAAAGTTTTTCAAACACACAGGAAGGAAGCGAAAATAAAACTAACATGGATATACAATGAAACAGGATGAACACCGACAGTTGAAATGAAGTGTGTGAACATGAAAGTAATGTCGGTGAGAAATACGTACTCCCCCAAGCTTAGGCTTTTTGACTAGCTTGGTAATCACTATTGCTGGTCTCGATAATAATCAAAGTGATAGCTCGTGGAAGCGTTCTGCGCCGCCTCCTCAGCTAGGCAAGCAGCCTCTACTGCCTCGTTGTAATCGTGCGCTTCACTCTCATGGATAAAATATCTTTGTTTGATGTGAAAGTCGAAGAGAATAGGCGGAGGGAAAATATCACAGACAACAAAATATTTATCAAATGCCAGATTGTAATCATATCCCCGAGCTCTGTCTTTAATAAAATCATGGCGTTGCATTGCCCTAAAGTCCAGGTATTTATCAGGCAATATAGGGTCATTGGGGCAAGGTGAAACCCCTGGTTTTACAACTATGCGGGAGGCATAAATTCCTCCATATTAAATCACCATTTCCCGCATTGCGATGCAGCCTACGTGCAACAATTGCCCCTAGATTATACAGTTTATTGCCGGTTAAGGCAGTATGAATAATGCTCAAGTCAGGGGCGCAAAGCACACTGCAATCTTGCTTACCAACAATACATTTCTCACTAAACAGTCCAAAGTAATAAATAGAGAGGAAATGAATACTTTTTATCCTAGCCAGGGTAATTCCTCTATCTTCACCATTGCAAAGACTATTTAGGAACATATCATAATCAGATTTATGCGGTTTGTTAAGTGAACCCCAATATGGAATTTTGCATGCATCACAGAATTGTTCTAGAGACATACCATAAGATCTATCATAAAGATGAAACGGAACTCTAGAAGTACGGGAGTGATACTCAAAACTTTGCGTGAATGAGTGGGTGAGGTGATAATGTTGAGTGCACTTATCTGCAAGGAAAGCGGTGATCTCGGTATTTTGAATATATTGGTCGAAATCTTCCTTAATACTGGCACCCATCATGAACTCGATACATGCCCATTAACATGATTTAGCGTCGGTCATACTCACTAAACTTGTCGTTGGTTCAGCAAATGCTTGCCGTACCAAACTCTCACTTGATGATTCTCCAGAGGACCTTCTCCTTGAAGAACTCCTAAAGATGTTCATTTTCCTAAGATCAATTTTTTTGAAATTTTTGGGTCACAAAATTATGTCAACAAAACTTTGTAAGATTGATAGCAACTACTCATATAGATGCCTAGAGGCCATATCAAGCATTCAAACTACTTGGAACTCAAAGAATTCAGCATGCAAGATCATTTTCAGTAGCACCAAGAGAAGCAAAATATGCAAAATATAATCCACTAAAGCAAAAAACAAATTGGAACAATGGAGGAGTCACATACCAAGGGACAATCCCTCAAAACAGTTTCGGAAATAATGCTCCGAGCAAAGAGATCGAAAATCTCAGGTTTGGGAGCAAGAACACGAGGGAGAGAGCAACCAGGAATTTTTTCTAGCGGTAAGAGATGAAGTGGGATGAAGCGATAAGTGAGTGGGTCCCTATGGGACCCACAAGGCATCTTGGTGTGCCCTAGGGGGGTGGGCGCACCATGTTGCCTTGTGAGCAACAGGTGCACCCCCTGGGGTGTTCTTATCTCAAAAAATTCTTAAATATTCCAGAAAAAATCATGTAAAAATTTTGCGACATTCTGAGCACTTTTACTTTGGGGCCATTTTTTTATTGCACGGATAATTCGGAAAACAGGGAAATCATGGCATTTTATTTAATTAAATTATAAATAAAGAGAGTAAACTATGAGTACAGAAGGTTGTGCTTACTAAATTCATCGATCACATGCCCCTCAAAAAGAATCCATTAATAAGGTTGATCAAGTCTTATTAACAAACTATTTCCGAGTAACATGAGACCGAAGAATCTTCTTATAGCACTAGGTTACCTCAATAGGGATCTGCATCTCCCCAACAATAAGAGTTTCTTATTTCTTTTTGGCAGTAGGAAGAGGGAATTCAAAGCCTCCAATAGTGATTGTATGACCTTTTTTTAATGATGTTGACACTATTCACCGAACTTTGTTTCTTCGGAAAATGCACCGTATGCTCATTACCATTAATATGAAAAGTGACCTTGCTTATGTTGCAATCAATAACAGCACCTGCAGTATTCAAAAAGGGTCTACCAAGGATAATCGACATGTTGTCATCCTTGGGCATATCAAGGATAATAAAGTCTGTTAAGATAGTAACATTTGCAACCACAACAGGCACATCCTCACAGATTCCAATAGGTATAACAGTGGATTTATCATCCATTTGCAAAGATATTTCAGTATGTGTAAGCTTATTCAAATCAAGTCTTCTATATAAAGAGAAAGGCATAACAGTCACACCGGCTCCCAAATCACATAAAGAAGTTTTAACATAACTTGTTTTAATGGAGCATGGTACAGTAAGTATTCCTGGATCTCCTAATTTCTTAGGTACTCTGCTCTTAAAAGAATAATTTGCAAGCATAGTGGAAATTTTAGCTTCGGGTATTATTCTCTTATTAGTGACAATATCTTTAATATACTTAGCATATGGAGGCATTTTCAAAATATCAGTCAAGCGAGTGCGCAAAAAACACAGCTCTAAGTATTTCAGCAAAGCGCTCAAAATCTTCCTCGTCCTTATTTTTCCAAGGCTTGGTAGGAAAATAATGGGTTTCTGAACCTATGGTCCTCTTTCCTTACCATGCTTTCTTGCAATGAAATCTCTTTTATCATATCTTTTATTTTTAGGAGGTGGGTTATCAGGATCAACGGCAGGTTATATTTCTACATCATTATCAAGTTCCTTATAATTATCTCGTTGAGCATCAACATGAACTTCATCATTATCATTATCACTAGGTGGATCTTCATTACCAGATTGTGTCTCAGCATCAAACATAGAAACATCATTATGATTCTTAGGAGGTTTCTCTATCACAGGTTCACAAGAAGCATGCAAAGTCCTATCATTTTTATTTTTATTTTTTTCAGTAGGACTAGGTGAATCAGAATTAATAATTTGTGAATCCTGCTCAACCCTTTTAGGATGCCCCTCGGGATAGAGAGGTTCCTGGGTCATTTTACCCCCTCTAATCATACCTCTAACAGCATGATCATTCATTTTATTATTCATTTGAGTAAGCAAATCATTTTGTGACTTAGCAACTTGTTCTAGTTGAGTGCAGACCATGGATGAATGCTTACCTAAACCTTTAACATCATTAGCAATCCTAAACATCAAATCACTCAAGCGGTCAATCATCATAGCATTTAGTTGTAATTGATCCTTAACATACATATTAAAATGTTCTTGCTTAACAATGTAATTATTAAATTCATCCATGCATTGACTAGGAGTCTTAGTATAAGGTATATCACTTTCATTAAATCTATGGAGGGAATTTACCTCTACTACCTTTGTAGGGATATCAAGTCCATGTATTTCTTCAATAGGCGATAAATTCTTGACTTCTTCAGATTTAATACCTTTTTCTTTCATAAACTTTTTTTGCTTCGTGCATATCTTCTGGACTGAGGAATAGAATACCTCTCTTCTTTTGAATATGTTCCAGTAGTGGTTTAGGAAGTGTCCAATCATTAGCATTCTTCAGAATATTATCCAATAGTTCTTCAGCCTGTCTAATGGTTCGTTCCCTGAAAACACAAACATCGCAACAATCTAGGTAATCCATAGAAGCATCGGTTAGTCCATTATAGAAGATATCAAGTATTTCATTTTTCTTGAGAGGATGATCAGGAAAGCTTTAAGTAGGTGGAGAAGCCTCCCCCAAGCTTGAGGGAGATTCTCTTCTTCAATTTGCACAAAGTTAAATATTTCCTATAAAGCAGTTTTTTTCTTATGAGCACGAAAATATTTTTCAGAGAAGTAATAAATCATATCCTGGGGGCTACGCACACAAACCGGAGCAAGTGTATGAAACCACTTCTTAGCATCACCTTTTAGTGAGAAAGGAAAAAAGCTGAAGTATGTAAAAGTAGTGAATCTTTTCCTCATGAGCAAAAAACGTGGCAATATCATGCAATTTAGTAAGGTATGCCACTACAGTTTTAGTTTCATAACCATGAAAAGGATCAGATTCTACTAAAGTAATTAACTCAGGATCAACAGAGAATTCATAATCCTTATCGGTAACACATATAGGAATTTCTTTAGATCATCTCTATCATTACAAGCAAGAAAGTCTCTAGCTATCTCCCCATCCATAACATAACCATCGGGTACTTCAGGCATAACAACTATAGTAGGAGATCTAGGCATACTAGGTGAATCAAAGTTTTCATAAGTTTTAGCGTTTTCAATTTCTCTAGATCAATATGAGCATCAAGTAATTCACCAAGTGGCACAGTTTTAGTTTAATCAAGCATAGTAGTAGCATCATCATTGACATCCTCCATAGTAGAAGCAGTATCAGATTGAATTGCAGGTGGAGGTGTCATAAGCTGGTTCAGAACAGTAGGTGAATCAAAAGCGGAGCTAGATGGCAGTTCCTTACCTCCCCTCGTTCTCGAGAGTATGATCTTGGTTCTAGTATATTTTAGATTCTTCATAGCGAAAATTGGATATCCCAAGTGAACACAATAAATAGAGCTATGCTCCCCGGCAAAGGTGCCAGAAAAATGTCTTGATAACCCACAAGTATAGAGGATCCCAACAGTCTTCGAGGGAAGTATTATACCCAAATTTATTTATTTGACACAAGGGGAGCCAAAGAATATTTATTGGTCTTAGCAGCTGGGTTGTCAATTCAACCACACCCGGGATTTCTCTCTACAGCAAAAGTTTAGTAGCACAACAAAATACTAGTAATAGGAACAGTAACAATAACAGCAGCGGTTTTGTAGTGATTGTAACAGTAGCAGCAACAATAGTAACTTAGCACAAATTAATATGAGAAAAGTGTAGGCATTGGATCGATGATGGATAAATATATTGGATAACATTCCTCATGTAACAGTTACACACTAGGGCGACATAGAACTAGCTCCAATTCATCAATGTAAAGTAGGCATGTATTCCGTAAATAGGCATACATGCTTATAGTAAGAACTTGCATGACATCTTTTTTCCTACCCTCCCGTGGTAGTGGGGTCCATAAGGAAATCTAAGGGGTATTAAGGCCTCCTTTTAATAGAGAACCAGAACAAAGCATTAACACATAGTGAATACATGAACTCCTCAAACTATGGTAATCACCGGAAAGAATCACAATTATTGTCACCTTGGAGTATGTGGATCATAACACATAATAGGTGCGTACAACTTGCAAGATAGGATCCAAAACACTCTCATATTTATGAAAACATAATACGCTCAGATCTGAAATCCTGGCAGTTGGGCCCTAGTGACAAGCATTAAGTACAACAACATCAATCTCGGAACATAGTGGATACCAGGGATCAAGCCCAATCAAAATAACTCGATTACATGATAAATCTCATCCAATCCCATCACCGTCCAGCAAGCCTACAGAGGAATTACTCACTCCCGGTGGTGAGCACCATGGAATTGTTGATGGATAAGGGTTGGTGATGACGACGACGACGAATCCCCCTCTCCGGAGCCCCAAACGGACTCCAGATTAGCACTCCCGAGAAAGGCCAGGAGGTGGCGGCGGCTCCATCTCGTAAAACGCAACGAAAACTTCTCTCTTATCTTTTCTCGGGGAATAGGAATTTATAGACTTAGAATTAGGGTCAGCGGAGCCACATGGGCCTCACAAGGCATCAGGGCGCACCCTAGAGGAGTGGGCGTGCCCTATTGCCTTGTGGGCAACTGGTGGCGCGCCCCGGTGGATCTTCGCTCCAGTATTTTTTATATATTCCATAAAAAATCTCCAGAAAGTTTCATCCAATTCCTAGAACTTTAGTTTGTACACAAAAACAACACCATGGTAGTTCTACTGAAAACAATGTCAGTCCGGGTTAGTTTCATCCAAATCATGCAAATTAGAGTCCAAAACAAGAGCAAAAGTGTTTGGAAAAGTAGATACGTTTGGGACGTATCACTCCCCAAGCACATTTTACTGTTCAAAAATTGCCGGTGAAAGATGGGGACGTGGATCCGCGTCATGTGAGCAACTTCGGCGACCCACTCTGGCCCGAGCGAGGCCGCATCATCCATGCGCGCGCTCACAACATCCATGAGCGCGGCAATCTCTGACAGGGCGGCTGCTGCAGCTGAGATGGCGGCAGCAACATCCATGACCGGGATAGCAAATGGCGAGAACGGCACAGCAGTTGTATGTTCCTCGGCGTCCATCGTAGCCCTGAGGGCGGTTGCCCACGCCTATGCCGAGGCCGCCCATGCCCAGCTCATGTCGGTCACCACCCGAATAGCAGTGGCCTTCTTCGACACCGATCAACAACCCACGTCCGAAGAGTTAGCAATCACCGAGAGCGCTCGAGCAGTCGTCCGTTTGGCGGTGGCCTCCCTAGATGAGGTGGAGGCCATCAACGCCCGGACCGCGGCCGCCAATGCCCGGCTCCTGGCGGCCTTTTCCAAAGGGCTGGCGGATGTGGACTGCGAGATGCTTGCGGAGTATGTGGCGATGGATGCCATGGAGCCCCTTCCCCCGGAGGTCATCGAGCGTGAGCTGGTCATGGAGGAGGCGGCATAGATCGATGAGCGCTAGGCGGAATATTAGTCTTTGTTTATAGCGCTGGTCTTTTGTTAGAGTAATGTTTAGGTCAACCAGCTCTGTTTAATTACTCGATTAAGTAAGTGTGGGCTGTGTTGTAGCCTCTTTTGTGTAGTACCCAAATTAGCAAATGATGTTAAATCATACAATGACGTGGATTACCACTCTAACCAGGAAAATTCGGACCAAAATTTGCCGCCATATCCCCATTTCATTCCCCATTTCGTCTTCCAAATGAAAATGGAATTCAAGTACATCACACACAATTTGTTAGTTCGAACCATGTGGAATGTAGTATCCAATATCTTATGTCAGAAGCTTGGAGACCAAAATTTGCACGTTCAAACTCATCACACACGGGGTAAACTATAGAACTCGTTTGTGATATTTAGATATCGCACACAGTTCTGAATAAGGGCCTGTGTCTGATGACACTTTCTGCGCCAGTTTTTCGCTGCACCAAACGAAAATATTAGGCTACCACGGAAATATCTACCTTCCCCACCCCTCGTACCAACCAAAAGTCACATGTCCCCTGTTTCATCCTTCCTTTCCTAGTTCAAACCTTCACTGCTTGCTTGCAGCACCACCTCCTCGCCGGTGACGCTCCTTCCTGCTGCTCGACCTCGTCCATCAAGTCCGTTAATCCACACCTCCCCCATACCCCCTCTCCCCCACCCCCTCCTCCTCCATCCCACATGCCCAACCGCCGGCGCGACACCTTCCACCCAAATCACCGCCCATCCTCCAAATAATCACCGCTGAAAGACATGGTGCATGCAGTATAGCCAGAATCTCAAGGAGCACTTGGCGGCGGGTAAGCAAATCGCGGTTGCACGCGCGGATGAGTCCGTGATGGCTGCCATGCGTGCCGACCCCCAGATCTTGGAGGAGCACCTCGCTGTCGAGGCCACCATTGACGCCTCGCACACAGCCGCTGCCACATGTTTGGCTGCTTTAAACGACTGCTCGTTGTCTTTTCTGTAGTGCTCCACCGATGCCTTCGACGAAGATTACGAGGTGTTTTCTCAGCGTGCCCATGCTTACCTCGGCTCCAGAGCCAACAGGTTGGTGCCCGGACAGGCTCAGGCCACTCACCACTAAGAGGAGGGCACCCACGATGTGGAGGCCTCGCCATCTTCCATGTATAAGGAGCCCATCGTCATCGATATCTCTGACGATGAGGAATAGCTTGTTTTTTAGCTTTATTACTAAGGACCTATGTTCAGTTAGCTATGTCGGTTAAGCATGTTTGCTTTACATGTTGCATGTGCTGCTCCTGCCTTTCCTTTAGAAATTATAGTGAAATGTCCAATGTAATACTCTATGCAATCTGATCTTCTAGTATGTTTATTGTGCAATGTGGTGCTTAGTTAACTGTTTGGCTCATTTGTTGTGGTGATCATTTAACTGTTTAGTTCGATTCTGCAATGTGATCTTCGATTTTTGTTGGTATAATTTTGTATTGTTATGCATGTGACAAATAAATCGAATTTGGATGTACTAAATATATGTGAAACAAATACAATTGCTAGATTTTGTTCTTAGCACGCTTGGTTTAGATAAATGGCTTTTCCATGTGGCTCAAATTAATCTGTTGGATCTGCAATGTGTTTATTTTTCATTAACATATTTTACTGATAGTTCTAATAAAAAATTGCCAGGAACCATTCTAATATTTATGTTTTTAATAAAAAATTGCACATTTATGTCCTGCTATAAGAGGTTTAGACCCACTGTTCGACCCTTTTTGCATGTGGGAAAATGAGGTGTCCATGAATATCAATCAAATCAAGAAACTCAGAAAGATTGTTAAGATAAAGAAA
Organism: Elymus sibiricus; assembly: GCA_039707655.1. Taxonomy (NCBI): domain Eukaryota; kingdom Viridiplantae; phylum Streptophyta; class Magnoliopsida; order Poales; family Poaceae; genus Elymus; species Elymus sibiricus. Next base: position 413,419,984 of record CM077667.1, read on the forward strand.
CTAGCGACAAAAAACAACAAGATGTTTGTCTGCACAATGAACAAGGCATCAGTCAACTATAGGATGGTACTATCTCTTTGATCTTGTATTTTTCCCTTTGCACCATTTCAAATTTTAGAAAAACTATTTATGCATATCTTTGTTTTCAGTCCTTTTCAAGACAGTTCATCGATGATTACGTCTCAAACCACCTGTATGGTCAAGAGGCAAGGAAGGTATTCATACAACACCCATGGTATAATCCTGAAGTTTTTCTCAAAAGGACGAAGGATGGGCGGGTAATCATCCGCACGCACTGACCTAAAGTTGCAAGGACCTTCAACGTCATTGGGTATATTCGTATTCACCTTCCGCTTCAACAGTTTTCTAGACGAGACTCGTCTATCTATTTATCATTTGTGATGCTATTTTCCAAAGGTTTTAGATGTTGCATGTCAAACTTGGTACTGTTGTGTAATTGGGTAGATCGATAGTATATGCCTATATGATGTTGTACTATGATGTATTTCAACTATGAAATCCTGGTTGCTAGAATACGAATATGAAATATATTGTGTGCTTGATATGAAATGTCAATATGATTACTAAATGGATTATAAATAATAGGGAAATTAGTCTGTTTATTGGGTTTTCCTATTGCAGACGGTTTCTCAGACAACACCGTGGGTGATGACCTCAACAAACCCACACGGTTTCTAGAAAGTTGGCGTGTTGGACCAATGAACAATCACACACGACTTTTGGCCGACAAATGTGTGCATTAGGTCACCTGTCATAAATGTTTTCACATATAAAGTGTGTGTGTGATGGATAGCCCTATGACAAACGGTTTCTTCTAGGCACCGTGCGTGATGTATTGAATAACGCAATCGACGGAATTATAACTATCGTGTGTGATGGCCACCCCTATCGCAGACGATGTTATGCAGAAAATTGTGTGTGATGTACCATGCGAATGGAAATGTATCTTTGGGATTCACTGTGTGGGATGCTAAGAACATGTCACACGACTTCTACAATATGTCTATTTGTGATGGCCCTCCGAATCGCACACGCTCTCTTTTTGCCAGGCGTGTGTGACCGGAGGAGGCATCGCCGATGATTTATCTATGTCGTGTGGGATAAGCCCCTCCCTCCCATCGCACATACAAGCAAGGTGACGGTTTAAAAGTACACCGCGAAAAGGGGGTAAAAACCGTTTGTATAGGACTCGCCTACACTAGTCCTCCATTCCTTTCTTCTGCTCACCTCATCTACGAGACGATGTCGATCCATCTACGCACGCCGCCATGGTTCTCCTATGCCAGTGTCTGATGTCTACTACACAACTTGTTCTTGTAGACTTGTGTTGGGCCTCCAAGCGCAGAGTTTTGTAGGACAGTAGCAAATTTCCCTCAAGTGGATGACCTAAGGTTTATCAATCCGTGGGAGGCATAGGATGAAGATGGTCTCTCTCAAACAACCCTGCAATCAAATAATAAAAAGTCTCTTGTGTCCCCAACACACCAAATACAATGGTAAATTGTATAGGTGCACTAGTTCGGCGAAGAGATGGTGATACAAGTGTAGTAATGATAGTAGATATTGATTTTTGTAATAGTAACAATAAAAAACAGCAAGGTACCAAGTAACAAAAGCGAGCACAAATGGTATTGCAATGCTTGAAAACAAGGCCTAGGGTCCGTACTTTCCCTAGTGCAATCTCTCAACAATGCTAATATAATTGGATCACATAACCATCCCTCAACGTGCAACGAAGAATCACTCCAAAGTTCTTATCTAGGGGAGAACATAAGAAGAAATTGTTTGTAGGGTACGAAACCACCTTAAAGTTATCCTTTCCGATCGATCTATCCAAGAGTTCGTACTAAAATAACACCAAGTTTTCCTTTCCGAACGATCTATCTAAGAGTTCGTACTAAAATAACATCATATGATACGCATCAACCAACTCTAATGTCACCTAGATACTCCAATGTCACCACAAGTATCCATGAGTTAATTATACGATACACATCAAACAATTTCAGATTCATAATAGTCAATCCAACACAAAGAACCTCAAAGAGTGCCCCAAGATTTCTACCGGAGAAAGTTGGACGAAAACGTGCATCAACCCCTATGCATAGATTACCCCAATGTCACCTCGGGAATCCGCGAGATGAGTGCCAAGACATAGATCAAGTGCTCTCAAATCCATAAAAGTATTCAATCCGGTAATGACGAAATCTCAAAGGGAATACTCAATTCATCACAACAAGATAGAGAGGGGGAAACACCATATGATCCAACCATATTAACAAAGCCCGCGATACATCAAGATCGTGCCAAATCAAGAACACGAGAGAGAGAGAGAGAGAGAGATTAAACACATAGCTACTGGTACAAACCCTCAGCCCCGAGGGTGGACTACTCCCTCCTCATCATGGAGACCATAGGGATGATGAAGATGGCCTCCGGTGATGATTTCCCCCTCCTGCAGGGTGCCGGAACGGGATCTAGATTGGTTTTTCGTGGCTCTAGAGGCTTGCGGCGGCGGAACTTCTGATCTAGGGTTATTTCTGGGGGTTTCTGAATATATAGGATTTTTGGGCGCCGGTTTCACACGAAGATGGGCCACGAGGGGCCCACAAGACACCAGGGCGCGCCAGAGGGGGCTGACGCGCCCTGGTGGGTTGTGCAGACCTCGTGGCTCTTCTGGCCCTCCCACGAAGCTTCTAGTGCCTCTTTTGTTCCAAAAAAATCGTCGAAAAGTTTCGTTGCATTTGGGGAACTTTTATTTCTACACAAAAAACAACACCACGGTAGTTCTGTTGAAAACAACGTCAGTCCGGGTTAGTTCCATGCAAATCATACCAAAACCATATAAAATTGTTGTAAATATGGCATGAATACTTCATAAATTACTAGTACAAATGCATGTGCGTTGCACCGGGCGGAAATTGGACACTACTTACATGTTCAGGCATCTTAATCCTGATGAAACAGAGCATCTTAATCCTGATGAAATAGAAAAACTATGAATAAAAGTGTATGAAACCATGGTTAGGGGAGACGCCGCTAGCTACCCAATATTCGTCTCTCTATAATATTGTGCAGCGTAAGGAGGCTTATGTGGCCATAGTATTTCAATCTACTCCTCTAAATGTACAATTCCGGAGATCCCTGGCAGGAGATCGACGGAAAGCGTGGTTGCATCTAGTCAGAAGGTTGATGGATATCGACCTCTCTGATGAGGCCGATAGGATTTATTGGAAATTAAATAAGAATGGCATATTTTCAGTGAAATACATGTATTTAGATCTAATTGACATAGGCCCAATCCTAAAATCTTTGCACATTTGGAAGGTCAAAGTTCCGTTAAGAATCAAAGTTTTCATGTGGTTTTTTCACAAGGAGGTGATTCTAACGAAAGATAATTTGGCAAAACATAACTGGGAGGGTAGTCAAAGATGCAGCTTTTGTGATCAGAATGAAACAATGAAACACCTCTTTCTTCATTGTCCCATGGCAAGGATTTTATGGCGCTTTGTTCATATAGCCTTTACCATCACCCCTCCAGATAGTATACACACGTTATTTGGGACGTGGCTAAATGGGGTTGACACACCTGTTGCTAAACATATTCGGATAGGATGTGCACTAATATGGGCTATATGGAATTGCAGAAATGATATGATATTTAACAGACAGTCTCGTACAACTTTTTTGCAGGTTATTTACAGGGGCCACTGCCTCCATCCGTATGTGGTCGTTACTCACTCCCGTGGAAGCCAGGGAGCCTTTGGTTACTGGGTCTGCCCGATGGAGGATGGTAGCGCGGGATCTCTACAACCGATTTGGTTGGCGTGCCAGTAATAGGATATGTGTATAGTCATCGTATCCTATTTTCGCCGGTTGTGGCTTTATTTTATTTCATTTTCATATTTTCAGCTTGATGCGAGCCTATTTTGGATTTCGGATCTTTGTTGGATGATTTATTTACTTAATAGCGGGGCTGCATGCATCATCATGATGCAGAGGCTGGGAGCATTCCTCCTTTTCTAAAAAAAATGAAACCTTGGACATGGAAATTATCAATCAGGATATTACCATGTCATGCTTCACATAGTTTTTAACAATCTCTGTCATAAAGGTCCCATCTTGTTGTATTCCAAGATTACCATCCCGTTTTAACAGCATCCCCTATGGTTTCAATAATACTTTTTATGGAAGTATCAAACTGTCATATCTACACAATTTAAATGGGGTAGGAAACATACACAATAGGCATTTCTAAAATAACCCATGTAAAGAAGACATTGGTTAAGGTTTGGGCGCCCATCTGGAAAAAAAATTATCGAGTGGAAAAAGGAGAAAAAGGGTAGGAAGGGGGAATCAAACCTAGGACTCCAAGGTGGAAGGGAGATGCTCTATCCAGTGGGCTGCCTGACTCCTTGTGTCATGTGGCGAGGTTGAACATAATTGAAACAAAGGTGACGGTCACTTTGTGGATGGAAAAACGATTCATTTTGTTTCTCACTTATGGGTAGCACGATGAGTAATTTATGACAATTTTAGGGGTAGTTTCAAGGCGGATGGACATAAACACTAATCCTTTTATTATTAGGTATGTAGATAGCAAATATGCCCGTGTGTTGCAACAAAAACATATCTCACTCCTCTAGCCAATAGACACCCACATCGATTTTTCTAAAACATGACACTGGTTTTGGAGAGTTAATCTAAAGCTTATATGTGCTTCTCAACCTTTTTCCGGTTCCTTTCTTCTTCGCTGGAATCCGTTGAGTTCTTAGCCTGAAGCTTACTATTTTTGCCCCACTCAATTCCACTTTTTTAGGATTTCCGATAGCAAGAAAAGTTTAGTTTACCATCGAGAATCGTCCATTTAGAAAAAAATGTACAAGTCAAAATTTGGTTGCTCTTTAAATGTATTTGATCGATACAAAAAATTGTGATGTATGCAAAAGAACATATTATAATCTTCCTAAAAAAGGTGAGGCGCAAAGTGAGTAGAAGAATTGTCTTCTAACAAATTGTATGGTCGTGTCTGTAGTGTACATCCCTGTACAGAACAAGGTTGGTAGTTACAAGACCATATATTTAATTCTGCCTTTTTTTATGTGGGAACATTTCAGCTCCAAACTCGGCTTCACGATTACGGAAAATGGTTTTCACATGCACCTGGTTGAATATATGGCCTGCTCGGTACGCTTCAGAGACTTGTTGAATATATGGTTTGCTAGGTACACTTCCAAAAACAATTCAGCAAAGCACAATGAAACATGTAGGATATATTATCCCATGGAGGGCCGCAGATTTTTTGATTTCTCCAAGCAAGATCCATCCTTAGTCCAGCATTACAACACCTAGTCAAGCCACACTTTTTAAACATGGATGTTTACAATTCAAATTTCAGTCAAGGTTTCTGCTCCTTTCCCATGAACTATAATATTTAATTTATTTTCGAGATCACAATCACATGAATATAAGAATATGGCTTACTAAGTTGAAAGGGTTGCCATCAGAATGTAAGTGTGCCAGCTCGGTACAGTCAAATAATCACAGCGTGCCAATATGAGGAGGGTGGAGGGAGCAAAAGGAGTTCAATCACAGGGCACTGAGAACACACATTAGCAGAATAATCATTTCTTGGAATGTCATGAACAGTCGTACCTAAATCCAAGGGATGGGCACCGAACTTTTTTTTGTAATCGGTGGTGCTGGAACGCATAGCATCCAGCAGCTTCCAGTCTGTGCATCTAGCAACAACAAGTTATTAAAAAAAGAGCAATAGCACCACACACCAAATCCCCACCGAGCGCCCGCTCCGTGCCCCTTCCGTGCTTATCCACATCGCCATTCTTCCTCACCCAGCGCGGCTCCGCCTTCATTGTCCACCTCCTGCAATCTCATCACCAAGCGCTGCTCCTCCTCCTCTTCTCCATCCATCCACCTCACCACCAGCGCTGCTCTCCTCTTCTCTATCCAGAGCACCCATTACCGGCTTGGCGCACGTTGCCGCACCCCAAGTTCTTCCTCCTCCTGACGTATGTCCGTACTTCACCCCACAACAGTCGCCCGTGCTGCGCCGACGATGCACTCCACTCCTAGCATGCGCGGCCGCGGTGGCTGGCCAGAGCCACTTCCCGGCTGCCAAAAGTGGGGCGGAGCGTGTGCGTGTGCTGCTGTGGCTCGGGCGGCGGCGGCCTACTCGTCGGCGAACGGGGGCCTAAGGTGGAGTCCCCATGCCGTGGTGGTGGAGCCCCTGTCGGTGAGTGGCTGGTGGCAACGGGGGGCTGCGGTGCCGGAGTGTAGTGGCGGCTCGGTTGCTCGCCAGATCTGGCGGCTGGCGAGCACGCGCAGGGGCTGGCCGGGCTTGTGGCAGAGGAGGTAGGCGTCCCGGTGGTGCTGCTCGTCTGCCGGTGGCCCAAGGATTCTAGGGTGGCACTATGGCTCCGCTCCTCGCCCCCAGCTCGTGTCCTCCGTGGTAGAATGCCCGGATCCGACCACCTATTGTCCTCTCCTCCAACTCATTGTGTTGGTCTCCTCCCAGCGCTCGCTACCGCCGTGGCTCCGCTCCGGCACCGCTCCTCTCCAACTCATTCTGTTGGTCTCCTCCCAGCGCCCGCTGCCATCGTGGCTCCGCTCCGGCACCGCTCCTCGCCCCCAGCTCGTGTCCTCGCCGGTAGAAATCCTGGATCCGGATGCCTGCTATCTGGCATGGCTGTTCCCCTCGTCCCCAACCACGCGAGGCCGCGACAACTGCAGCAACACTATAGGATGAATATACGAAACTACAGGGTGTCTTTTGCAAAAACATGAAACGTTTTTTCAGACCCACTTAAAAAAGGACTGTGGGTTCAATATCCCAAAAACACAAGGGCTTTTTTGCAAAACTGCCATGACGTACGACCAGAAGTTATCAGCGCTTTATTATTAGGTAGAGATAGATACGTTGGAGACGTATCAGTGTCCGACCCCCACCCCTTTTCTTCTGACACACTGCACCGTCGACCTTACAATCCTCCTCGCCTCCATATGATCTGTATGCCAAAACTACCAAGGTTTGGATACCCTAGCCCCACCAGAATATGATGCGTCCTTCGATATAGCCCCTCCATTGGTGCTCCAACCCGATGCCGCCATGCCCGCGCACTCCATCACCAAGGCGTTCCTTGCCTCACCATCCTTCGTGGAGGATAACTAGGTGTAAATAGTAGATGGAGGCCAGGATCTTTCTCTGGTCATCTTCGTATTTTTGGTGGCCCGGTTGGAAGTGAAGCCAACACGCATGGAGGATTTTCACCAATCGCCTCCTCCACCATCCGGCCGACCTAGGTTCTGGTTCACCTCGTCTTGATAACTTTTAATTTCTGCATAGCTAGGTTATCTATGTTACATAATTTTTTGTGTCGAGTATTGATTGATATGTATGTTGGGTGTGCTTTTTAGCGTCCACTGCCTTTTGTATCACTAAACCATCAACCAGTTTATGTGAATTTGGTGTGTACATCACACAAATATGCATCCCCATGTTGGTCGCAATAGTTTTTTGTTCCATTTTCACATTTACATGTTTCCAAGTAATACTAGTTATGTTTCCATAGAATCTTTTCTGTGCTTCGTACTTACCTTGCTTCTTAATTGTAATATATATGCTTCTGGCCACTAAAATGTTTGCTTCCATTGGGCAAAAATTAAGACATGGTGAATTGTGTATGTTGGTGACACGAAACAACAAACATACCCATTTTGGCCCTAAATTACTTTATTTCCATTTTTTATGTTCCAAGCTTCCACTTTGATACCAACAAAAGTTTGCTTCAGAGCCTCCGTACTTCCTAGGTCCATATACGTGCTTCTTATGTATTGATCGATTGCGGCATTATAGATGTACTTCTCACTTTAGTATTGTTATTTCATGGGTATAGATACCATCTGAATTTAAATTAGATTGCATCAAGTGTCTCTGCATCCTATGCCTGAACCAGTGGCTCGCTTCATCACATCACTGGCAGTAGGCGTGTCTGACACCACCAAGCCATGGTGCATCCTCAATGTTGTTCTATGCTTTGGTTCCTTTTGCAATCGAGAAGTACATATATAGAAAAATAGCATTTTATATTGTACTATTAGGGTTTAAATATGTTCGTGTTTCAGTGTATTCTTATTTAAATTGATAACTATGTTGATTTCATGTCTTTGCACACTTTTATTTGATGTAAGCTCACAAAACAACCAATTGGTTTTGCTGAAATTGGTTTGTTTATCACAGATTTTTGCACCCAGATCTTTGGTGCAAGCACACTATTTTGTGTTTTAAAGTTTCCAATAGGTATTATATTTGTTGCTATACTGACAAAATTTGCTTCAGAGCGTCCATGCTTTTGAGGTCTCCTATGTGGTGCTTTTTATGTACTAATGGATTGCGACACTACAACTGTGCTTCTTGATTTACTAGTTTTGTTTCTATACCGTATATAGCCTTTCCAGTAGGTCTCCCATTGAAACATACAATACAATGCTTCATTATACTACATATATTTATTTGTTCTATTTATTTTTTGTTGATGGTTCCATCTTATTCTCTACTTTCTCCATTTCTAATATTTTTGTCAACACTGTTGTAAACCATACATAGCCCTTGTGCTTCCTTCATGCTATTGTTCTCTCTGACAATGCTGCCCAGATGGATTCCGCCACCGCCCCACTCGACACAACGCCCAATCTGTCGGAAATATGCCCTAGAGGCAATTAATAAAGTGTTTATTATCATATTTCTCCGTTCATGATAATGGTTTATTATTCATGCTAGAATTGTATTGACCGGAAACTTAATACATGTGTGGATAATAGACAAATACTGAGTCCCTAGTAAGCCTCTACTAGACTAGCTCGTTGATCAAAAGATGGTCAAGATTTCCTGACCATGGACATGAGTTGTCATTTGATAACGGGATCACATCATTAGGAGAATGATGTGATGGACATGACCCAACCGTTAGCATAGCAAATGATCGTTCAGTTTATTGCTATTGCTTTCACTATGTCAAATACACGTTCCTCTGACCATGAGATCATGCAACTCCCGGATACCGTAGGAATACTTTGGGTGTATCAAACGTCATAACGTAACTGGGTGATTATAAAGGTGCACTACAGGTATCTCCGAAAGTGTTTGTTGAGTTGGCATGGATCGAGATTGGGATTTGTCACTCCGACTATCGGAGAGGTATCTCTGGGCCCTCTCGGTACTATAGCATCACAGAAGCCTTGCAAGCACCGTGACTAAAGAGTTAGTTGCAAGATGATGTATTACGGAACGAGTAAAGAGACTTGCCGGTAACGAGATTGAACTAGGTATTGGATACCGACGATCGAATCTCGGGCAAGTAACATACCGCCAGACAAAGGGAACAACGTATGTTGACATATGAGGTTCACCGATAAAGATCTTCGTGGAATATGTAGGAACCAATATGAGCATCCAGGTTCCGTTGTTGGTTATTGACCGGAGAGTCGTCTCGGTCATGTCTACATCATTCCCGAACACGTAGGGTCCGCACACTTAAGGTTCGATGACAATTTAGTATTATATGAGTTATGTGATTGGTGGCCAAAGTTTGTTCGGAGTCCCGGATGAGATCACGGACATGACGAGGAGTCTCAAAATGGTCGAGAGGTAAAGATTCATATATTGTAAGGCTATATTCGGACGTCGGAAAGGTTCCGAGTGATTCGGGTATTTTTTGGAGTACCGGGGAGTTACGGGAATTCACCGGGAGAAGTAATGGGCCTTATTGGGCCATACGGGAAAAGGAGAGGCAGGCCACGTGAGGAGGCGTGCGCCCCCCCCTTGCCCAAACCGAATTGGACTAGGGGAGGGGGCGCAGCCCCCTCTTTCCTTTCCCTCTCCCTTCCCCCTTTCCTACTCCGTATGGGAGGTGGAATCCTACTAGGACTAAGGAGTCCTAGTAGGACTCCCCACACTTGGCGCACCCCTAGGGCCCGGCCTCCTCCCTCTCATCCTTTATATACGGAGGAGGGGCACCCCTTGGAGACACACAATTGTCCCATAGCCGTGTGCGGTGCCCCGATCTCCGTTTTCCACCTCGGTCATATTTTCGGAGAGCTTAGGCGAAGCCCTGCCGGAATCACTTCACCGTCACCGTCGCCATGCCATTTTGCTGACGGAACTCATCTACTTCCTCGACGTCTTGCTGGATCAAGAAGGCGAGGATCATCACCGAGCTGCACGTGTGTAGAACTCGGAGGTGCCGTACGTTCGGTACTCGATCGGTGGAGCTCGAAGGATTGTTCGACTACATCAACTGCGTTGTGAGACGCTTCCGCAAACGGTCTATGAGGGTACGTAGACACACTCTTCCCTCTCGTAGCGATGCATCTCCATGGATAGATCTTGCGTGAGCGTAGGAATTTTTTTGAAATTCATGCTCCGTTCCCCAACAGTGGCATCCGAGCCAGGTCTATGCGTAGATGTGATTTGCACGAGTAGAACACAAACGAGTTGTGGGCGTGGGTGTATACATATTGCTTGCCGTTACTAGTTGATACTTGATTCGGCGGTATTGTGAGATGAAGCGACCCGGACCGACATTACGCGTACGCTTACGCGAGACAGGTTTCACCGCTAAGTGCACTCGTTGCATAAAGGTGACTGGCGGGTGTCTATCTCTCTCACTTTAGTTGAATCGGTTTCAATGAAGAGGGTTCTTTTAGAAGATCAAAAAGCAATCACTACACCACGTTGTGGTTTTGCGTAGGTAAGAACGGTTCTTGCAAACCCGTAGCAGCCACGTAAAACTTGCAACAACAAAGTAGAGGACGTCTAACTTGTTTTTGCAGGGTATGCTGGTGATGTGATATGGCCAAGACATGATGTGATATAAGTTGTTGTATGAGATGATCATGTTTTGTAAGTTATCAGGCAACCAGCAGGAGCCTTATGGTTGTCTCTTTATTGTATGCAATGCCAACGCTATGTAATTGCTTTACTTTACCGCTATGAGTTAGCAGTAGTAGTAGTAGTAGCAATAGCCGGCGAGACGACCACGACGCTGCGATGGAGATCAAGGTGTCACGACGCTACGATGGAGATCAAGGTGTCAACCCAGTGACGATGGAGATCATGACGGTGCTTTGCTGATGGAGATCAAAAGCACAAGACGATGATGGCCATATCATGTCACATATTGAATTGCATGTGATGTTAATCCTTTTATGCATCTTATTTTGCTTAGGATGACGGTAGCATTATAAGATGATCCCTTCACTAAATTTCAAGATAAGTGTTCTCCCCTAGTATGCACCGTTGCGAAGGTTCGACGCTTCTAAGCACCACGTGATGATCGGGTGTGATGGATTCTTTCGTTCGCATACAACGGGTGTAAGCCAGTTTTACACACGCAGAATACTTGGGTTAAACTTGACGAGCCTAGTATGTACAGACATGGCCTCGGAACACAAGAGACCGAAAGGTCGAACATGAGTCATATAGTAGATATGATCAACATGAAAGATGTTCACCATTGATAACTAATCCACCTCACGTGATGATCGGACGTGGTTTAGTTGATGTGGATCATGTTACACTTAGACAACTTGAGGGATGTTAATCTAAGTGGGAGTTCTTAAGTAATTTGATTAATTGAACTTCAATTGTCATGAACATAGTCTTACTTGTCTTAGCAAATTTATGTTGTAGATCAATAGACCGCGCTGTAGTTCCCCTGTTTTTATTATGTTCCTAGAGAAAACGAAGTTGAAAGTTGATGGAAGCAACTATGCGGACTAGGTCCGTGATCTGAGGATTGTCCTCACTGCTGCACAAAAGGCTTATGTCCTTAATGCACCGCTCAGTGAAATACCCCTACGGCTTCGTCTGAGGACGTTATGAACGTCTGGCAGACAAGAAAAGATGACTACTCGATAGTTCAGTGCGCCATACTTTACGGCTTAGAACCGGAGCTCCAAATATGTTTTGAGCAACACGAAGCATATGAGATGTTCCAAGAGCTGAAAATTTGTTTTTCAAGCTCAAACCCGGGTCAAGAGGTATGACACCTTCGACAAGTTCTATAGCTACAAGATGGAGGAGAACAGCTCCGTTAGTGAGCATGTACTCAGAATGTCTGAGTACTTCAAACACTTGAATCAAGTGGGAGTTAGACTTCCGAATAAAGTGGTGATTGATAGAGTTCTCTAGTCACTATCACTAAGCTACTGGATCTTCGTGATGAACTATAAACATGCAAGGGATAGAAGATCCTTAAGCTATTCGCGATGCTACAATCTGCGGATGTAGAAATCAAAAAAGGGGAGCATCAAGTGTTGATGGTTAATAAGACCACTAGTTTCAAGAAGGGCAAGGGAAAGAAAAGGGAACTTCAAGAAGAACGGTAAAACAGTTGCCGCTCACGCAAAGAAACCCAAGGCTGAACCAAACCCGAGACTTAGTGCTCCCATTGCAAAGGGAAATGTCACAGGGAGCGGAACTTCCCCAAAGTAACTGGCAGATAATAAGACTGGCAATGTCAACAAAGATATTTGATATACATGTTATTGATATGTACCTTACTAGTACTCGTAGGAGCACCTGGGTATTTGATACTTGTTCAGTTGCTTACAACTTGAAACATGGAGCTTCGGAATAAACGAGGGCTAGCTAAGAACGAGGTGACGATGTGCATTGGAAGTGTCTCCAAGGTTGATGTGATCACCATCGCCACGCTCTCTCTACCTTCAGGATTAGTGGTGAACCTAAATAATTGTTATTTGGTGCTTGCGTTAAGCATGAACATTATATCTGATAGTGTTTATTGCAAGACGGTTATTCAATTTCAGAGAATAATTGTTATTCTATTTATTTGGATAATATCATTGATGATCATGCACTTAAGATGAAAGGTTTATTGAATCTTGATCGTAGTAATACATATGTTCATAACACGAATGCCAAAAGATAATGATAATACCACATATTTGTGGCACTACCGCTTAGGTCATATCAGTGTTAAACACATGAAGAAACTCCATGCAAATGGGTTTTTGGAATCTCTTGATTATGAATCATTTGAGACATGTGAACCGTGCCTTATTGGCAAGATGACTAAAACTCCGTTCTCCGGAACAATGGAGCGAGCAACCAACTTATTGGAAATAATACATACCGATGTATGCGGTCCGATGAGTGTTGAGGCGCGCGGTGGATATCGTTATGTTCTCACGTTCACTGATGATTTGAGTAGATATGGTTATGTCTACTTGATGAAGCATAAATCTGAAACATTTGAAAAGTTCAAAGAATTTCAGAGTGAAGTAGAGAACCATCGTAACAAGAAAATAAAGTTCTTACGATCTGATCGTGGAGGAGAATATTTGAGTTACGAGTTTGGCAATCACTTAAGACAATGTGGAATTGTTTCACAGCTCACGCCACATGGAACACCACAGCGTAATGGTGTGTCCAAACGTCGTAATCGTACTCTATTAGATATGGTGCGTTCTATGATGTCTCTTACCGATTTGCCACTATCATTTTGGGGTTATGCATTAATGACAGCTGCATTCACTTTAAATAGGGCACCGTCTAAATCCGTTGAAACGACACCGTATGAACTGTGGTTTGGCAAGAAACCTAAGCTGTCGTTTCTGAAAGTTTGGGGATGCAATGCTTATGTCAAAAGGCTTCAGTCAGATAAGCTCGAACCCAAAGCGGATAAGTGCGTCTTCATAGGATACCCAAAGGAGACCGTTGGGTACACCTTCTACCACAGATCCGAAGGCAAAGTATTCGTTGCTAAGAATGGATCCTTTCTAGAGAAGGAGTTTCTCTCGAAAGAAGTGAGTGGGAGGAAAGTAGAACTTGATGAGGTAATTGTACCTCCTCTGGATAGTAGTACGCCACAGAAAGAAATTTCTGTGACACCGACACAGACCAGAGATGAAGTAGATGATGATGATCATGAAGCTTTGGATCAAGTTGCTACAGAACCTCGTAGGTCAACCAGGACACGCTCCGCACCAGATTGGTACGGCAATCCTGTCTTGGAGGACATGTTGTTAGACAACGGTGAACCTACGAACTATGAAGAAGCGATGGCGAGCCCGGATTCCGACAAATGGCTTGCGGCCATGAAATCCGAGATTAGATCCATGTATGAGAACAAAGTGTGGACTTTGGTAGACTTGCCCGATGAACGGCGAGCTATTAAAAATAAATGGATCTTTAAGAAGAAGACGGACGCTGATGGTAATGTCACCGTCTATAAAGCACGACTTGTTGCTAAAGGTTATCGACAAGTTCAAGGAGTTGACTACGATGAGCTTTTCTCACCCGTAGCGATGCTAAAGTCTGTCAGAATTATGTTAGCAATTGCCGCATTTTATGATTATGAAATCTGGCAAATGGACGTCAAAACGGCATTCCTTTACGGATTCCTTAAGGAAGAATTGTATATGATACAGCCGGAAGGTTTTGTCGATCCTAAAGGCGCTAACAAAATATGCAAGCTCCGGTGATCCATCTATGGACTGGTGCAAGCATCTCGGAGCTGGAATACTCGCTTTGATGAAGTGATCAAAGCGTTTGGGTTTATGCAAGTTTATGGAGAAACTTGTATTTACAACAAAGTGAGTGGGAGCTCTATAACATTTCTAATAAGTATATGTGGATGACATATTGTTGATTGGAAATGATGTAGAATTTCTGGAAAGCATAAAGAATTAATTGAAAGGAGTTTTTCAATAAAAACCTGTTTTTGAGTTATCCACGGTTTGGGCATCGAGATCTATAGAGATAGATCAAGACACCTGATAAAAGATTTTCACACACCTTGATGAGTTTTTGAAGAAGTTCAAAATGGATCAAGTCAAAAGAAATAAGTTCTTGGCTGGTGTGAAGTGGAGTAAGACTTGAAGATCTAGGTAAAGGTTGTTTACATGTTAGGCATCAAAATCTATAGAGATAGATTGAGACGCCTCATATGACTTTCACAAAACATATACCTCGACAAGATTTTGAAGAAGTTCAAAATGGATCAGTCAAAGAAGGAGTTCTTGACTGTGGTGAAAGGTGTGAAATTGAGTAAGACTCAAATCTCGACCACGGCAAAACAAAGAGAAGATGAGTGTCATCCCCTATGCCTCAACCATAGGCTCTATTTTGTATGCCATGTTGTGTACTAGACCTGATGTATGCCTCGCTATTAGCTTGGTGGGAAGGTACCAAAGTGATCCAGGAGTAGATCACTGGACAGCGGTCAAGAATATCCTGAAGTACCTGAAAAGGACTAAGGAAGAATTTCTCGGGAATAGAGGTGATAAAGAGTTCGTCGTAAAGAGTTACGTCGATGCAAGCTTTAAACACCGATCCGGAAGACTATGAGTCTCAAACCGGATACGTAAAGTGGGACAGTCGTTTTTGGAGTAGCTCCAAGCAGAGTGTGGTAGCAGCATCTACATATGACATAAAGATTTGCCAAGAACACACGGATCTGAATATTGCAGACCCGTTGACTAAAACATCTCTCACAAGCAAAACATGATCAACCCTAGAACTGATTGGATGTTAATTACATGGAGATGTAAACTAGATTATTGACTCTAGTGCAAGTGGGAGACTGTTGGAAATATGCCCTAGAGGCAATTAATAAAGTGTTTATTATCATATTTCTCCGTTCATGATAATGGTTTATTATTCATGCTAGAATTGTATTGACCGGAAACTTAATACATGTGTGGATAATAGACAAATACTGAGTCCCTAGTAAGCCTCTACTAGACTAGCTCGTTGATCAAAAGATGGTCAAGATTTCCTGACCATGGACATGAGTTGTCATTTGATAACGGGATCACATCATTAGGAGAATGATGTGATGGACATGACCCAACCGTTAGCATAGCAAATGATCGTTCAGTTTATTGCTATTGCTTTCACTATGTCAAATACACGTTCCTCTGACCATGAGATCATGCAACTCCCGGATACCGTAGGAATACTTTGGGTGTATCAAACGTCACAACGTAACTGGGTGATTATAAAGGTGCACTACAGGTATCTCCGAAAGTGTTTGTTGAGTTGGCATGGATCGAGATTGGGATTTGTCACTCCGACTATCGGAGAGGTATCTCTGGGCCCTCTCGGTAATACAGCATCACAGAAGCCTTGCAAGCACCGTGACTAAAGAGTTAGTTGCAAGATGATGTATTACGGAACGAGTAAAGAGACTTGCCGGTAACGAGATTGAACTAGGTATTGGATACCGACGATCGAATCTCGGGCAAGTAACATACCGCCAGACAAAGGGAACAACGTATGTTGACATATGAGGTTCACCGATAAAGATCTTCGTGGAATATGTAGGAACCAATATGAGCATCCAGGTTCCGCTGTTGGTTATTGACCGAAGAGTCGTCTCGGTCATGTCTACATCATTCCCGAACCCGTAGGGTCCGCACACTTAAGGTTCGATGACGATTTAGTATTATATGAGTTATGTGATTGGTGGCCGAAGTTTGTTCGGAGTCCCGGATGAGATCACGGACATGACGAGGAGTCTCGAAATGGTCGAGAGGTAAAGATTCATATATTGAAAGGCTATATTCGGACGTCGGAAAGGTTCCGAGTGATTCGGGTATTTTTCGGAGTACCGGGGAGTTACGGGAATTCACCGGGAGAAGTAATGGGCCTTATTGGGCCATACGGGAAAAGGAGAGGCAGGCCACGTGAGGAGGCGCGCGCCCCCCCTTGCCCAAACCGAATTGGACTAGGGGAGGGGGCGCAGCCCCCTCTTTCCTTTCCCTCTCCCTTCCCCCTTTCCTACTCCCTCTCATCCTTTATATACGGAGGAGGGGCACCCCTTGGAGACACACAATTGTCCCATAGCCGTGTGCGGTGCCCCGATCTCCGTTTTCCACCTCGGTCATATTTTCGGAGAGCTTAGGCGAAGCCCTGCCGGAATCACTTCACCGTCACCGTCGCCACGCCGTCGTGCTGACGGAACTCATCTACTTCCTCGACGTCCTTCTGGATCAAGAAGGCGAGGATCGTCACCGAGCTGCACGTGTGTAGAACTCGGAGGTGCCGTACGTTCGGTACTCGATCGGTGGAGCTCGAAGGATTGTTCGACTACATCAACCGCGTTGTGAGACGCTTCCGCTAACGGTCTACGAGGGTACGTAGACACACTCTCCCCTCTCGTAGCGATGCATCTCCATGGATAGATCTTGCGTGAGCATAGGAAATTTTTTGAAATTCATGCTCCGTTCCACAACACAATCCACCTTGTCGCTGCATCTCCCGCCACCCATTGTTTACTCTCTTCCTACATCACCGATGAGCTTCGTCTTCCTGTCCGCATGGCCAAATAGACTACCGGCCACGGCTGCGCATCCCGATCCTTGTGGCTAGCTATCTAATTTGCTAATATGCATGCCTCTCATATGTATTTTTGGTAGCACAATAGTTGTGGCCATTCCTCTTCATATATGCTTCCATTATACTGAAATTTGGTTCGACCAATACCATACCTGATTCCTTACTTGTGTTTAAAATTTGCATCAGGCAATACTAGTAGGCCATGCTTGTCTGCATGTGTATCATCTCATGCATGCTTCCACTACTAATTAGCTGATGGGTTTATGATTTCTATTTCAAATTTGCATGCTTCCAATTGAGATGAGTTGTGTTGAGATGGCACTGTTTTATGCAATGTTGAGGAAATCGTTAACTGGTGGCTGCTCGCTCGGCTTGGGAGTAGCGATTAATCGCTGAATGGGCCTATTAACCGGATTAATCGGTCGTCCATTAATCAGTGTAATTTTAAGCTCAATAGAAGAAAATTTTGTATGAAAAAAAAACCTACATTGCAAATATGTAGCAAATGGCACAATTTTCTTTTCGCAATATATCACAAGCATGTATACAACAACAATCATCCATGTGGGCGTAAAAATCACCAACAAACATGTATACAACAACACTTTTTCTGATTTCGGCCTGGGACGCAACTCCAAGAGAAGGCGGCCACACGACGGCGACATAATGAGGGAAGGTGACGGTGGCCGCGCAGGGCGCATAAATGGGTCAGTTGACGGAGGTGACAGGTCGTGAAGGAGGAGGGGAAAGTAGCGGCGTGCAGAGGGATGAGAGAAAGCAACAACACACAGGGAGGAGGGGAAGCGGCATCGGGCTGACGAGGACCTGGTTATTCGCCATCTAGGCCGAGAACTGACGAGAGGAGCGGGCGGGGCAGGTGGAGGGCTAAACCCTAACTCTTTAGGAGCGGGAGGGGCTGTGACGGGTTATGGGCCAAATAATCATACTTTGTTTGCCCACGAGTTAACGTGTCAACAACGATTAATCGGCCTGACACCCGGTTAATCGATCGGCAAACCATTTAATTGGCCTGGCAAGTTAACGCGATGAACAACTGTTACTCGATTCGGCCACCTGATGAGTAGCGATTAACTGGCCAATTAACTTATTAATCGGATGAATTCTTGAACAGTGGTTTTATGCTTCTTAAGTTGTGTTTGGTTGGACTTTTGCAGCCAACTTCTCGCTTTTCAAAACTATGAGCTAACCAAAGGGAGAAAATGAAAAGCAGAAGTTGCAAAAGCTACAGCTTCCCGGGAGTGTAATTTTCGAAGCATGTGAACCCCCAACTTCAATAATGCATTTTTAGATGCCCCCTGGACATTGCGTGGTATTTACCCACCTTTGCCACTAGCAAGTTAAAACGATTCGTTCTATTCCCCCCGAGCGATGGTCAGCCACGAGAGGAGGCCTCATCCTTACAAGAAAAAACTGCTCAATCCCCTTTGACCCAAGCGACAGCTAAGGGTTCCTAGCCGGTGCCGCCCGTCCATCGCCGCATGCCCAGCCGTCGGCGCCGCCTCCCGCCCCGTTGCTACCTTCTCCCTCCTTTACTGTCCATCGGATCTCCTCCTTCCTCAAGTACCTACATGGACCGTCGGACCACCAAGGGCCACTGCCCCTCAATCGGCGCGTGCCCCGCCGCCGGCGCCTCCTCCGGCCGCCCCGCCGCTGCTCCCACTTCCCCTACCCCCCTCTCACCTCCTGTAGCAAGTAAAAAAAATCCTCTGTTGGTAGTGACCGAATTCATGTGAAGTGATGAACAGTGGATAGTTTATGATATATTGATACATATTATCTGTCAAATTGTTATATATTTTTATGCATATTTTTTTTATATTTTTTGTCATAGTGTTGTCTATTGACGTAAAGTGGACAAATTTTTTATATTTTGATGCATATTGCTAGTCATCTTGTTGTATATCGACGTAAAGTGGACAAATTTTGTTTGATGCATATTGCTTATCATATTGTTGTATATTGATGGAAAGTGGATGAAATTTTGATAGTACTGCTGCATATTGTTGTATGTTGTTGTACGTTTATTGATGAATACTTGTTTCATTTTAATGTACATTGGATGGTTGCTTGCTACAGATTGCTATGTAATTGCTTGTTGGACCATGCATATTGATAGCATGAACAATATTCGTAGTAGGATCACTGCATTACGGTCAATTTGCATATAAACATATTCACTCACGCCCAGGAGCATTACAGACAGTTCACAATCAAATCTACAGTTTCATAGTCGTTTTGACGAAACAGCCTTCAACTTTTCCACAACAGCTTCTCCACGGCTGCTTTTTCACAACAACTTTTCAAGAATCTATAGCTCAACCAAACACAACCTTATTTGTTATAGAGATTCTAAATTATACTACATATGCTTCTTCAGTCTTCATAGTTTACTTTCGTATTTTCTGCCTCTTTTACATATTTGTTGCCATTATTAGCACCGCTGTCGCTGTAATATGACACGCTCCCATATGATATGACATCTATTTTCTTGGTCTATGTATTTTGCTTTCATAGATTACTCACATGTGTTTCATAAATACCAGCTTACTACACTCTATATGTTTTCAATTCACTAGAAATAATGAAGCAGGCGGAAGCGGATCACACTGAAGCAGGCCGAAGCAGACCATACTAAAACAGGCCGAAGCAGACCATACTAAAACAGGACGAATCAGAGAGAACAATGCATGCACTAAGAAGCGTGATCACAATTGAATCTGACCCCACAATGAAGACGACCACACCCTAGATGAAGCGAAGCAAGTCTATAGTCTATAGGAAACATACGACATGAACCTAAAACCATTGTACTATTATCGCCTTGAAGGAAGCAAAATTTGTAGCACATGTAGATAGGGTATGAACGGATGAAGCATGGAAACAAACTTATGCTGGATTAGAAGCAAATTAAATTTAGTGATAAACACTTTTGTATTGGATGGAAGCAAAGTTTTCTGGTCTTGCAAACATGATAAAAATGATACATGGACACAAAAATTTGAATTCTTGGATGCAAGGTTCTGTTACCTGGAAGCAAAGTTCTTGGACCTATTTTTTTTTTTTCGTCCAACCAAACTTTAATTCCAATAGAAGCAAATTGTCTAGCATGTGGATGCAATTTTATGTTGCGTTGGAAACAAAATAAAAATATTGCACCACATCAATGGAAATTTGATGTGCATCAGAAGCAAATTTTACTGGCATCCAAAAAGAAGTTTAGGCCTTCTAAATGAGCTAGCAATGGCTGAAAGCACGTAATAAAAGGAAGGACGAATCTGTTACTAATCCCAGCCTAGAATGTCCTCCTGATCCAACGCCTGCTACGATACAAATCCAACGGTCATCAAGTGGTCAGATGGAAACAAATAATCAGTGGTCTGATACCTAGTGCCACTCATATCATCAATTGCATTTGCATCCCCTCTTTTCTCCACAAAACAAACCGAAACGTCGCACGCCAAACTCAACCCCGACGAGGGAACCGAGGAAAAACCATCGGAAGTAGCAAACCCATAACCGCCTTCCCATATTCTATTCCCTGCACCGGCTGGCCGACCTCCGTTTCACCTTTACCGCCGCGGCCGCGCTGTCCATCGCGCACACGCGTCACCCGTCGGGCGCCACGCCACCCCCACACCCCCACCCGAGCGCGCGCCTGCACGCCCAAAACGTGTGCGCCCGCGCGCGCAGCCGAATGAACCCGAACCCACCGCCGGATTCCCCGCTCCGGTTCCGGCAGAGCCGAGCCCGGGTGCGCCCGTCGCCGATCTTTATAAAGGAAGAATTCCGTTCCCACGCGCAACGGACCAAACAAACAGCCACACGGCGCCGCCCACCCGTCCCGTCCGTCCACCAGCACACGCAACGCCAGCCCCCGACCCGTGCCAGTTTAATTGGCGCAGCGCCGCGCACTTGGCGCCGGGGTGTCGTGTCGTCGCCTCAGGAGGGAAGAGAGCCAGGGACGCAGAGGCCATGGAGTTCTACTACCAGCAGGCCGGGCCGGCCGCGCCGGCGATGGCGAGGAGGCCGTGGGCCAAGGAGGAGGACAAGGTGTTCGAGGCCGCGCTGGTGACGTTCCCGGACCACGCGCCGGACCGGTGGGAGCGCGTCGCGGCGCGGCTCCCGGGGCGCACCCCGCAGGAGGCCTGGGAGCACTACCAGGCGCTCGTCGCCGACGTCGACCTCATCGAGCGCGGCGCGGTGGACACGCCCGGCTGCTGGGACGACGACGAAGGCGACGGCGACGAGGACGCCTGCGCCACCGCGGCCGGCCGCGGCCGCCGCGCCGGCAAGCCCCGCGGCGAGGAGCGCCGCCGCGGCATACCCTGGTCCGAGGAAGAGCACAAGTACGTACGCATACCCAAAAGCAAAATATCTATCTTCATCATCCGCTGTTGCTGTTCGAGGTGCTTCGAGATTCTCCCGGCGATCTTTTCTTTCCGCATTGCTTCGTTCATTCAAGCGGAGAAGCCAACGAACTCTTCCTCCTAGGCCCCAGCTGGCGCGTGGGCCCGACCCGCCAGCGACACAGCCGCGGCCACCTTGACTATTCTCCGCGAGTAAAGTGATTGACTCTTCTTCTTCTCTGGTGGATGCGCAGGCTGTTCCTTGACGGGCTGGAGAAGTACGGGCGGGGCGACTGGAGGAACATCTCGCGGTTCGCGGTCCGGAGCCGGACGCCGACGCAGGTGGCCAGCCACGCGCAGAAGTACTTCATCCGCCAGGCCAACGCCGCCACGCGCGACTCCAAGCGCAAGAGCATCCACGACATCACCACCCCTTGACCCGCGACCATCCAAGTCGACGGCGACCCACTCCCTTGTTTAATCCCCACTGCTCCCATAATCTTATCCTAGTTTACTTACATGACGACGTGTACATTATATCCTACTACCACTAGTAGTGCTTAGCCTTAAGACTCTGACGAACAACTTGGCTCGGACGGAGGCTCTAGTCTCCGGCCAGCGAATGGTTTAGTGTCTAGCTAGATTTTACTATCAGGGTGGAACAACTAATGGAGTTTGACGTGGCAAAAAAAGATCGGTGCCTAGGTTAAGTCGACGCGGACGCAGGCGTCGCTGTTCCTATGGATTATGATTCTGTAGCATGGTGTCGAAGCTGGACTGGATAATTTTGTACAGTGATGTGTTCCAGTCCAGGAGATGAATGACATGTGTTGCCGGTGATGGACACGCCGCACGCGCGCATCTGGGACATGTGTTTCGTCGTCGGGCCAACTTCTCTGTGCCATAAACGGAACGTGTGTAACTGGTGCGCGACACTTGTAAGTGTCCAACCTTCCAGGGCTTCCGCCGTACAGAGGTCCTCACGCCCCACAACGAAAGATACCCCGCCGCTTCCGCGGCTACTCCGTCGTCCAGAAAAGGCAAGAGCTCTGCCGAATTCATTAATTTATATAGAGAAAAAACAAAGATACAAAATGGTTTGATTTAAGAGAAAACTAAACCGAAATCCCACGAATGATAAGGAACATTCATGGGAAAACACTAAAAAAATGAAAATAATAATAATGCCGAATTCTACCAATTCAATACTCCACCTCCATGTCCACAGTCCAAAGATGAATGGACGATCTCATCAGAGAATGCCTTCGAGAAAGATAACGACGCTCATGGGTGCCTGTCGCCACTTTGGCCCGATCGAACCAAGGCTTCCGCCTGAGCCCTTCTACTACCTGCCTTGGCTATTCAGTTGATCTGTGGAGCATGGCCTGCGACATATTCACGACACAGTTTCTTGTTCTTTCAGAAGAAATGTTTTGAATGTTTTCTAGGCGATAAACTGATTGTCCACACATCAGATCTCCGTAGAACTTCAGTGATAGATCGCCCATACAGCAACAAATACTTCAACTACGACTTGATCCCCTATAAATACGCACAAAACAGTACTGCGCAATAAAAAATCTCTTCAAAGATAGTAGACCTTGTTGAACTCAGTCCGATTGAACTGTATTAAGCGTATATACACATGAAACTGTAGTACAGAAGTAATCAAAATTCAGCCAGAGATGATGTTACAAGATCGGATAAATAGACATAAGAGTATCATAGCAAAAATAAAAATAAAAATCTACATGCACTTCCGCGAACTATCTAAATTCTCTTAAGAATCCAAGAAAACATGACGAGGGTGTTCAGAATCAAAGAAAACAGATCATGATGACAGCGCAAATGCTGAAGTCAATCAGCATAGCCTCAGACGCCTTCTGTGCCAGAAGCCCGAGCTCCAGCATCAGCCCTAAGCCATCAGAGCCAAGGCTGATGCCGGCCTGTCTGCCCCTCGCATTGGGGTCCCTGTTCTCCATCAGCAACGACATGACGATGGTTACATTCGTTATGATAAGGAACAGGAGCGGCCTCGTACAAACCAGTACTCTGGAGATGGTGCCACCAACATCCAGCCCCCAGTTCGAGAGAACCACCATGAAGGCAATGACGATGGATGCCAAGCAGCGGCTGAACTCTGTGGCTGCAATGGCCTGGGTGATCTCCTGCGGCGTGAAATCCACGAGTTGCTTCAGAGTTTCCAGAGACCAAGATGGGTCGTCTGTTTGGTTAGGCTGGGTTGGAGGCACAGATCTGGGTCTCGTTTCCATCTCCCTCGGAGGCACAGATCTGGGTCTTGTTTCCATCTCCCTCTTAGGCTGCGCACTTACTGCTCCATAATCATAGGTCCTCTTGTTGAGGGTTTCATCATCACGGCTCCGCAGCAACGGCGGCTCATATACTGGCTGGATTTCAGGAACTGCACTGCTTGCCTTGAGTTTTAGGAGTAGGTCGCCTTCGCTACTGTGGCTTTTATGCTTGGCTTGTAGACTTGGCTGGACATGGCTGGACTTAGTACCAATGCCACCTTCAAATTGCTGAGCCGAAGCAGTGGAACTAAGCGGTGAATCTGCAAGATAGCAACTACTTTGGTCACATAGTGTTTAAGAAGCCATAGACTATGTTTTAACATCTACGCACATTTGTATGCAACAAAGTAAATAGCATTCAAATGGTTCAACTGGCATCAACTAATAAGGTAAGAAATAAGAGTGCAAGGAGAGTCTATAAGCAATTAATCGTGTGCTCACCGTGAGGTTATAAGGGACAGACAAGAAGAATTATGGACCAGAAAGCAATCTAATGGGCAGAAGACAATGTTGTAATAGATAGGTGACATCGATATGATACACAAAGACACAAAGAGTTGCTCATAAAACTAGCAAAACATATAAGGGCAGGTTGATAACTGATTAACGATTATTTGATTATGATCCAACATAGAGGATTCTCTTAATGGCAACTTTTCTAAGGAGACACACAAAGAGGTGCTCAATAAGCTGCTGCAACGATGCTCTATACTTTCTGGTTTGGGGAGAAGGTTCTCATGAGATGGTTTAAGCATATATACCACCAACACACCTTAATCAACGATATACAGTGATGCATATGGTGAATTTTGCAAACCTATTCCCTGAAAGACCCATCGATACTTTGGGTAGAAGCTCCTCCTGAATGGTTGGGCCATATATCAACACAAATTCGCGTCCTATTAGGCAGAGAAAACATGTGAAGAAGAACAAGGCTATGCATCCAACATAATCTCCGCTTCCACACTCTAAATTACGAAATTCTCATGACTTGTGATCCGGAAACCTAAGATTCCGCGGTAGGAAACCTGCAATCCATGATTTGTACCCGGTACCAGATATTCTAAATCCAACAACTAATTGAATAGCCTACAACGCATAAGCAGCGAGAATCCACCCAAACACAACTCAGTGGTCAATTCCTAAACGCGGCTACAATCTAGCCCAATCAATCTGACATGAACGTAACAGGAAGGCGATCTGGATATAAGAAATCGGTCCGCTGCGGTGGTGGTTACCTGGGAAGGGGTCGGGGGGGAGGTCGCGCGTCTGTCCGGTGATGAAGGCGAGGCGATCTGATCCCCTCTCGACCAGCCGGCGGCGCCGCGTGCTTGCCCTCGGGGCGCCCTCCATCGCCTCCGTCCCTCGTCGCGCGTGCACGCCCAGGCCACTACTTTCTCTCCCCCTGCTCCACCCCCTCGCCTCTCCTTTCTTTTCCGAATTCTAATCTCTTTTCCTTGAAGCGGAATTATTCGGTATACGCTTCCCCCTGGCCAGGAACCCCTTAAATCAGCCCACCGTGGCCCGCAGTGAGCCCAACTCTACTGGGCCTACCATAGCCCAAATAGGCCGCGGAAGTTGCCCACCAAGCACGTGATCGTCCTGACGTCCAAACCGCGCTCCGCGCGTGTCTCTGCTCGTAGGTAGACTGTAGCCAATTTTACTCGTGGCCAGTTCTTCTCTGCATTTTCCATCTCAAAAGAAAAGAGTTCTTCTCTGCATTTTCCGTACAGGTGCAGCCCTGTCGTCGGTGTGCATTGCACGTCACCTCCTCTTTCTTTTCCTCTCCCGGTTCGCTCGCGCATAAATTTCCAATTAAAAGATTCTGGCGGGGCCGTAAAGGCCGTCACATGCCGCGGGTGCAGAGCACCAGCTATACATGGTTCATTGACTTATCTCTGCCTCATTAAAACTGGCCATACGACGCATTTTCGCCTGATTATTGGTGCTCGACTCGTGCCTGCCAAGCGAACCAGTGCACATTTATACGCCTCAGCTGGCTCGAGTTATAGCGAACCGATTAGTGATTGGATGGTTAAAGGGATAGTGGTGTACTCAGCCGATCAAGGTTTAAGTCCTGGTGTTCGCATTATTTTTGAATTTATTTCAGTATTTTCGGCGATGCGTATTCAATGAGAGGAGACGTTCCCGTCAAGACATCGTAAATTTTAAGATAATATGTCGGCTCAGTCTCTTGGAGGTACTCATAAGGATAGGGTGTGTGCGTTCATAGACGTGAGTGTATGCGTGTGTATATGAATGCTTGTGTTTGTACTATATTCAAAAAAAAATCTGGCACGAGCTATATGGTCGGGTCACAGTTTAGAAGAACGCCGGATTTCGCTTGACAAAAGAAGGACGCGAGATCGTCGGTTATGGCCGTGCAACTAATCGGTCAGCAAATTCTCAAGAAAAAAATGCTAATTGATCAGCACTTGCGCAAAGTCCAATCATCACACAGGTAAACAGAGCATGGGAGAAAACACATATTCAGACGAAGAAGAAAATGAGAGAAAACGTGTTTCATATGGACTGAAACCATGGCCGTGTTTGGTAGCCTTCCCTAGCGAGACTGGTCCGTAGAGGCTGGCTCAACAAGGCCTGACTGAGATAAAAGAGACAGAAAACTAACGTCTACGCCTAGTTTAGTTGCCTACATAGCCTCTAGACTGCATGGGGTGTAACGAAAGGTATGGTGTTTGGTTGTTCGCTTGTGTACGCGCAAACACAAGGCATGGTGTTTGCTTGCATGCAACTTTTGTTGTGTAGTAACTGTTGGAAATATGCCCTAGAGGCAATAATAAATTGGTTATTATTATATTTTCTTGTTCGTGATAATCGTTTATTATCCATGCTATAATTGTATTGATTGGAAACTCAAATACATGTGTGGGTACATAGACACCAATGTGTCCCTAGTATGCCTCTAGTTAACTAGTTCGTTGATCAAAGATGGTCAAGGTTTCCTAGCCATAGACATGAGATGTCATTTGATAACGGGATCACATCATTAGGAGAATGATGTGATGGACAAGACCCAAACTATAAACATAGCATATGATCGTGTCAGTTTATTGCTATAGTTTTCTGCATGTCAAGTATCTGTTCCTATGACCATGAGATCATGCAACTCACTGACACCGGAGGAATACCTTGTGTGTATCAAACGTCACAACGTTACTGGGTGACTATAAAGATGCTCTACAGGTATCTCCGAGGGTGTCTGTTGAGTGGGCATGGATCAAGACTGGGATTTGTTACTCCGTGTGACGGAGAGGTATCTCAGGGCCCACTCGGTAATACAACATCACAATAAACCTTGCAAGCAATGTGACTAAGTGTTAGCCACGGGATCTTGTATTACAGAACGAGTAAAGAGACTTGCCGGTAACGAGATTGAACTAGGTATAGAGATACCGATGATCGAATCTCGGGCAAGTAACATACCGAATAACAAAGGGAACAGCGTACGGGATTAACTGAATCCTTGACATAGAGGTTCAACCGATAAAGATCTTCGTAGAATATGTAGGAACCAATATGGGCATCCAGGTCCCGCTATTGGTTATTGACCGTAGAGGTGTCTTGGTCATGTCTACATAGTTCTCGAACCCGCAGGGTCTGCACACTTAAGGTTCGGTGACGTTTCGGTATAGTAGAGTTATGTATGGTGGTGACCGAAGGTTGTTCGGAGTCCCGGATGAGATCCTAGACGTCATGAGGAGCTCCGGAATGGTCCGGGGGTAAAGATTGATATATAGGAAGTCCTGTTTTGGTCACCGAAAAAGTTTCGAGTATTTCGGTAGTGTACCGGGAGTGCCGGGAGGGGTACCGGGGACCATCGGGAGGGGTGTCTCGACCCAAAGGACCTCATGGGCTGTGGGAGAATTCAAACCAGCCCCTAGTGGGCTGGCCTAACCCCCCCACTAAGGACCATGTGGCTTTGGGTGGAAAAAATCCAAAGGAGGAAAGGTGGAAAGGGTTTCCAAGTGGAGAGGAGGAATCCTACTCCTAATAGGATTGGAGTAGGACTCCTCCACCTCCAATTTCGGCCAAACCTTGAGGGTTTGAGGCTGCCTCCTCCCCTTCCTCCCTCCTATATATACTAGAGGATTTAGAGGGAAGAGCTAACCCTAATTGCCACGTGCTCCCTCTACTTCATCTAGATCGGTTTATCCTCTAGTCTAGTTTCAGCGGTGCTTAGGCGAAGCCCTGTCGGAATTGTTCCACCACCATAGCCGCCGCGCCGTCGCGCCGCCGGAGAACTCTTCTACGTCTCCGCTCCCTCTTGCTGGATCAAGAAGGCGGAGATCGTCATCGAGCTGTACGTGTGCTGAACGCGGAGGTGCCGTCCGTTCGGCGCCAGATCGGAAGGACCGTGATCAGGATCGCGAGACGATTCGTGATTTGATCGCGGGACGGATCGTGATGGGATCGCGGGACGGATCGAGATTGGATCGCGAGATGGATCGTGATGGGATCGCGGGACGCTCGGCGATTTGGATCGCGAAGACGTTCGACTACATCAACCGTGTTTCTTAACGCTTCCCGCTTAGCGATCTACAAGGGTATGTAGATCCACTCTCCCTCTCGTAGATGCTCATCACCATGGATAGATCTTGCGTGTGCGTAGGAATTTTTTTGTTTCCCATGCAACGTTCCCCAACAGTAACCTCTTCGGCACAGTGGTGAGGCTCCAGCACACGGTGGCATCAAGAATAATACACACAACAAAAGATAGTAGCAAGCAGTTGTAAATATTGTGCCACACTTAAACATATCAGTTCTAAAGAAAAAAGCAGTTTGATATGCAACTAAATCAACTGGAGCATAGAAGGGTTGTCCTAGACGTTCAAGGTGAAGGCGTCGTCGTGCCTCTCGCACTTGGTCACCACTTAAATGCCATCGTCGTTGAAGACGATGACTTTCAGCGTGTCGGGAGTCAATAACTTGAAGGTCATCATGTAGCCGATCTTGATCTGATGGAAGGCGGTGAAGGTGGCCCAACTCTAATCGAGGTTGAACCTATCGTTCATCAGTCGGGCAGTGACCCTCCATGAGTAGTTGGTGTTCGTCTTGAGCTTGAACTCCTACGGCACAGACGGAAAGTGCTTAGTGAAGTTGAGGGGCATTGGTATGGCCTCGAGCTGCGAGGCCATGATCACCTTGCAGAAGTGAGTTGGTCCACCCTCCTCATGGTAGTGGTTGTAGTTCCGGCGCTTGCCGATGGGGGCTTCTCCGGAAGGTCGTCGTCCATGGACAGCACCTGGGCGGGCATCACCTCTGAGGACGGCATCACGCTCTTTCCCTTGTCTTGCTCCATTGGTGGCACCACCTCCTTGCCCTTGTTCTCGGTGTCGATTTGCATTATGAAGAGCATAAATTTCAGGTTGATCGCCATTAAAACCTATCGTCCAGAGCCCCTTTATTTACCCAAATTGACGATCACCACTTACCCACCACCTCACATAGTTAACCCTTTCTGTCTCTCACTTTTCCTCCTACCCATCGCCATGAACTCCAACAGCAACTCGAACCCCAACCCCAACAGCAAATACAACCCCATACCCAACCCCTACCCTTGGGGCATTGGATGGAGGGCTTTCTTCCTACGGTGCTCGCTCGGTGGCCGTATCAAGTTCGAGAACACCATGTAAGTTTGCTCAAACTTCAGCAGCATGGAAGATCTACACAAAGAGTCAAACACTGGGGTGAAGAAGACGACGCCGGAGGAGTTGAAGACACCGATTCCTAACCCAGCGAAGAGCGCTATGTCAATCGACATACTTCGCTGGGCCATGAATCAGGCCGACTCTGACGACGCTTGACAGAGGGCAAAGTGAGCCAAGTACGGAGAGTACTAGTGTCCGCATGACCATCGTGACGCAGTGTACTTCACCTCAAGGACTGTGGTGCCGCTGGAGGAGGAACAAGAAATGGTGGCGATGGAGATGAAAGAAGAAGATGCGGTGGCGATGGTTGTAAGGGCATCAGAGCTAGGACACCGAAGCATGCCAATCAAGCTGGACTCCGGCGAGGAAGAAGAGACGGTGGTGCAGCTCGAGGAGAAGAACAAGGCCAAGGGCACCCGCTGCTCCAACCGCCTCCAGGGTCGCTGAGGATAAGATATGAGACTAATGTGTAAGATTAACCCCCAATCCACATTCCCCATGTACTCAAGCCGGACCGGGAACCTCAAATCCATCGGTACTCATGACGATGTTATGATCACTCCTATTGCATTTACCCCAATTCCCCATTCCCCTAACGCAGATCGAATCTAAATGTGGATCGAATGCGAAATAGTACGTGACGAGGGGGGAAAGTGCTTACCGCCATTGCCGAACTGTGATACGTCTCCGTTGTATCTATTTTTTCTCACACTTTTGCCCTTGTTTTGGACTCTAATTTGCATGATTTGAATGAAACTAACCCGGACTGACGCTGTTTTCAGCAGAACTACCATGGTGTTGTTTTTGTGCAGAAATAAAAGTTCTCGGAACTGGACGAAACATTTTGGAGATTTATTTTACAATAAATAAAAAATACTGGAGCCAAAAACCACCGGAGGCGGAGCCCTGGCTGGGCACGATACACTAGGGCGCGCCACCCCCTCCAGGCACGCCCTAGTGGGTTGTGCCCACCTTGGGGCCCCACTGACCCTAATTCCGACGCTATAAAATCCTATTTTTGGAGAAAAAAAATCAGAGAGAAAGTTTCGTCGCGTTTTACGATACGGAGCCGCCGCCACCTCCTGTTCTTCCTCGGGAGGCCAGATCTGGAGCCCGTTTGGAGCTCCGGAGAGGGGAATCTTCGGTCTTCGTCATCATCAACCCTTCTCCATCACCAATTCCATGATGCTCCTCACCGGGAGTGAGTAATTCCTTCATAGGCTTGCTGGTCGGTGAGGAGTTGGATGAGATTCATCATGTAATCGAGTTAGTTTTGTTAGGGCTTGATCCCTAGTATCCACTATGTTCTGAGATTGATGTTGCTATGACTTTGCCATGCTTAATGCTTGTCACTAGGGCCCGAGTGCCATGATTTCAGATCTAAACCGTTTATGTTTTCACCATTATATCTATGTTCTTGATCCGATCTTGCTACTCATACGCACCTATTACGTGTTAGGATCCGTAAACCCCGGAGTGACAATAGTCGGGATACTTTCCGGTGATGACCGTAGTTTGAGGAGTTCATGTATTCATCGTGTGTTAATGCTTTGTTCCGGTTCTCTATTAAAAGGAGGCCTTAATATCCCTTAGTTTCCTTATGGACCCCGCTGCCACAGGAGGGTAGGACAAAACATGTCATGCAAGTTCTTTTCCATAAGCACGTATGACTATTTACGGAATACATGCCTACATTACATTTATGAACTGAAGCTAGTTCTGTATCGCCCTAGGTTATGATTGTTATGTGATGAATATCATCCAACGAGTTCACCGATCCAGTGCCTACGAGTTTTCCACATATTGCTCTTGCTAAGTTACTACTGATGCTGTTACTGTTACACTTGCTACAAAACTACTGCTATCACTGTTACCGTTACTGTTACTGCTACCACTGCTATCCAAACTATCATACTACTGTGCTACTGATCACTCTGCTACAGATATATAATCTCCAGGTGTGGTTGAATTGACAACTCAGCTGCTAATTCTCGCAAATATTCTTTGGCTCCCCTTGTGTCGAATCTATAAATTTGGGTTGAATACTCTACCCTCGAAAACTGTTGCGATCCCCTATACTTGTGGGTTATCAAAACTGTTTTCTGGCGCCGTTGCCGGGGAGCATAGCTATATTTGGTGAGTCACTTGGGATTTATATCAATTGATCACTATGAAGAATCTTAAGGATCCAAAAACCAAGATTTTTCCCTCTAAGACGAGGGGAGGTAAGGAATTGCCATCTAGCTCTGCACTTGATTCACCTTCGGTTATGAGTAAGCTTGCAACACCACCACATGCTATTAATCCTGATATGTCGCAAGTTATTGATGATGCTACTTATGCTATGAATGATGCTTATGATGATGCTAGTACCATGCTTGATGATAATGTGCCACTAAGAGAATTTATTGATGAACAAATTGCTAGAGCTAAAGAGAATGAAATTATTGAAACAGATGAGATTGCTGAAACTGATGAAGCCTTTGAAACTGATGACTATGAAACACCTATTAGGCCTGGCTCTCCTAGGTTTGAAATGCCTAAGATACCTGAAGCTTATGTTTTGGATGAGGAGACAAGTAGAGAAATCCTTTCCTGTAAGGATAGAAATGAGCTTAAGAAATTACTATGCAAGTATAAAGAGAAGACTTTGAATGCTAGAATGACATGTGATCCTAAGTGTGCTACTTCGCCTATCTTTGTTACCGATAAGGATTATGAATTCTCTGTCGACCCAGAGTTAATTACTTTGGTTGAATCTGATCCTTTCCATGGCTATGAAACTGAAACTGTAGTGGCACATCTTACTAAGCTGAATGATATAGCCACCCTCTTTGCTCATGAAGAGAAGATTCGCTACTACTATATTCTCAAATTATTTCCGTTCTCATTAAAGGGTGATGCTAAGACATGGTACAATACTCTTGCTCCTGGTTGTGTGCGTAGTCCCCAGGATATGATTTACTACTTCTCTGAAAAATATTTTCCTGCTCATAAGAAACAAGCTGCCTTATAGGAAATATTTAACTGTGTGCAAATTGAAGAAGAGAGTCTCCCACAAGCTTGGGGGAGGCTTCTCCAATTGCTTAATGCTTTGCCTGATCACCCTCTTAAGAAAAATTAAATACTTGATATCTTCTATAATGGACTAACTGATGCTTCTAGGGACTTCCTAAATAGTTGTGCTAGTTGTGTTTTCAGAGAACGAACTGTTGGACAAGCTGAGGAATTATTGAATAACATGTTGGAGAATTATGATGATTGGACTCTCCCTGAACCACCGCTTAAACCCACTCCAAAGAAGAGGGGTATCTTATTTCTCAGTCCTGAAGATATGCAAGAGGCAAAGAAATGTATGAAGGAAAAAGGTATTAAAGCTGAGGATGTTGAGAATTTACCACCTATTGAAGAAATACATGGCCTTAACACACCACCACCTCCACAGGTGGTAGAGGTAAATTCTTTATTAAAGTTTGATGAAAGTGATATCCCTTACAATAAACATCCTAGTCAATGCTTATATGAGTTTGACAACTACATTATGAAACAAGATCACTTCAATGCACATGTTCTGAAACAATTGAAATATAATTCTAATTTGATTGCTCGCTTGAGTGACTTGCTATTTAGAATCAATAATGATGTTAGAGGTGTAGGAAAACATGCCTCTATGGTTCAAACCCAGTTAGAACAAGTTGCTAAGTCTCAAAAAGAATTGCTTGATGAAATGAATAGTAATATGAATGATTTTGCTGCTAGAGTAGTAACTAGGGGAGGTAGAATGACCAAGAACCTCTTTATCCTGAAGGTCATCCTAAAAGAATTGAACAAGACTCTCAAAGAAATAATACTGATGCACCTAGTCCTTCTAAGAAGAAAAAGAAAAAGAAAAATGATAGGACTTTGCACACATCTAGTGAACCTGAGATACAAAAACCTCTTGATAATAATGATGTCTGTATTTCTGATGCCGAAACTCAATCTGGTAATGAACATTCACCTAGTGATAATGAAAATGATAATGTTCATGAGGATACTCAACTGAACAATGATATAGAACCAGATAATGATGTTGAAGTAGAGCATGTTGTTGATCTTGATAACCCAAAACCTAAAAATAAACGTTATGATAAAAGAGACTGTGTGTCTAGAAAACATGGTAAAGAAAGAGAGCCATGGGTTCAGAAACTCATGCCCTTTCCACCTAAACCATCTAAGAAAAAGGATGATGAAGAATTTGAACGCTTTGCTGAAATGATTAGGCCAGTCTTTTTGCGTACCCGCTTAACTGATATCTTAATAATGGCCCCTTATGCAAAATACATGAAAGACATCATCACTAATAAAAGAAAGATACCTGAAGCTGAAATCTCCACCATGCTTGCTAATTATTCTTTTAAGGATGGAGTACCCAAAAAACTTGGAGATCCGGGAATACCAACTATACCTTGCTCTATTAAAAGAAATTATGTCAAGACTGCTTTGTGTGATTTAGGAGCCGGTGTTAGTGTTATGCCTTTCTCCTTATATAAAATACTTGATTTGAATAAACTCACACCTATTGAAATATCATTGCAAATGGCTGACAAATCAACTACCATACCTATCGGTATTTGTGAGGATGTGCCCGTTGTTGTTGCAAATGTTACTATCTTAATGGACTTTGTTATTCTTGAGATGCCCGAGGACGACAACATGTCGATTATCCTTGGTAGACCCTTTTTGAATACTGCAGGGGCTGTTATTGATTGCAATAAAGGCAAAGTCACTTTTCATATCAATGGTAATGAGCACACGGTGCACTTTCCGACGAAACAATTCCAAGTGAATGGTATAAATCTTATTGAAGAATCTCCTACACTCACTATTGGAAGCTTTCAACTACCTCTACCTACTGCCAAAAAGAAATATGATATAGTTATTGTTGGGGATATGCATATCCCCATTGAGGTAACTTAGTGTTTTACGAAAGTTCTTCGGTTTCATGCTAATCAGAAGTGGTTGTTAATAAGACTTGATCAACCTTATTAATGGATCATTTTTGAGAGGTATGAAGTTGATGAATCTAGTAGGCACAATCTTCTGCTCCCACCTTTTATTTTCTGTTTTACTTAGTCAAATAAAATATAATGCCATGATTATCCCGTTTTCTGTTTTCACCGTGTAATAAAAAATGACCCAAAAAATAAAAGTCCTCAGAATGTTCTGAAAATTTGATACGATTTTTTTCTGAATATTTCTGAATTTCTGGTGCAAACAACATTAGAGGGGGGTGCGCCTGGTGCCCACAAGACACCAGGGTGCGCCAGCAACCCCAGGCGCGCCCTGGTGGGTTGTGGCCCCCACGTGGGCCCCCTCACTTATCCCTTTAGCCCATGTCATCCCCTACCCCCAGAAAAAATTCACCATAGCTCTTATTCCCATGTTCTTGCTCTCAAACCCGCGGATTTCGATCTCTTTGCTCGAAGCTCCGTTTCCAAAATTGTTTGGGGGGTTTGCTACTTGGTATGTGACTCCTTCATTGCTCCAATTAGTTTTTGATTTAGTGGGTTATTTTTAGAGTAATTAGCTACTCTTGGTGCTGCTGTAGATGAGCTTGCATGTTAAATTCTTAGAGTTCTAAGTAGTTTGAATGCTTAATATGGCCTCTATGCATCCTTAGGAGTAGTTGCTATCAATTTCACGAAGTTTTGTTAACAAAATTTTGTGTCTCAAAAATATTTCAGAAATTTGTTCGCAAATAAAAATGCAATTCTTTAGGAGTTCTTCGAGGAGGAGGTCCTCGGAGGCCTCATCAAGTGGAAGCTCGGTCCGACAATCTTATGTTGAGACAAGTGAAAACTCGATGCGAGATGCCGCTACCAAATCATGTTTGTGGTTGTGTGACGAATTCATGGAAGGTGCAGGTATCAAGGAGGAATTCGAACAATTTATCCACAATGCAGAACTTGCTCCCTTCATCATAGATAAGTGCCCTCAACATCTCGAACTCACGAAAACATTCACAAAGAAATTTAAATATTTTCCTCGTGAGTCTAGAGTTTCATTCAACCTTTATGACCATCCCTTCACCATGCCTTTAGAATTGTTCAGTGAAGCATGCGAAATTCCATATTGGGGTTCCCTTGATGAACCACCAAAATCTGAGTATGAGTCATTTTTGATTAATATATGCTACAGTGAAGATAGGGGAGTGACACAAGGAAGAATTAAAAGCATCCATTTCCCATCAATACACTACTTCGCACTCTTTAATGGCAAATGTATCATAGGCAAACAAGATTGCAGCACACTGTGTGCTCCTGATTTGAGTCTCATACACACTGCTATAACAGGGAATAAATGTTATAATCTTGGAGCAATTGTTGCACGGAGACTGCAGCACAACGCTGCTAGCGGTAATTTTTATGGAGGAATTTATGTCTCTCGTGTAGCTAGGAAGCTAAATGTATCACCTTGGCCTAACGATCCCATTTTACCTACTCAGTACTTAGACTTTGAGGCCATGAAACGTCATAGGTACCTTAAGGGCACAACCACTAATTATACTTACAACTTGAGGTTTAATAACGGTCCCGTTGTGCCTGTTACTTTGCTTGCTCCTGCTCTCTTTGATTTTCATAGTAGGGGAAGATACTATGTTCTTGAGAGCGAGGCCCGTGCGTACAATACGGAGGTTGAAGCTGCCAGGAGGTCTAAGGAGGCTGCACCACGGATCTCGGTGGGCTATCACTCAGACTATCCAGGCCACGGATGGTGATTACCAAGCTAGGCCAAAAGCCTAAGCTTGGGGGAGTACATATTTCCACCGACATTACATTCATGTTCACACATTTCATTCCAGTTGTCGGTGTTCATACTTTTTCATTGTATTATCCATGCTAGACTTATTCTCTCGCTTTCTTCTTGCATGTTTGAAAAACTTTGAGAAAACCCAAAAATATTTCCTACTTCTTTTCAGCTTTTCTTTCTAGCTTAATTTAATCATAGCATCAAAAGAAAACCCTAAAAGATTTCTCATTTCTTCTTTTACTTGTTGGGAGCTTTCCTGTGTAAATATGTTTTCTCGTTTTTGTTTTTCCCTCTTTAATTTGCTTTCTTCAAGAAAAACTAAAAACTCCAAAAATATTTCAGTGTGTTTCTCTGAAGTTCTCTTCCTTTTATTTGAGTCGTACCAAGGAGAAGACCACGATGAAAATGTTGAGTGGCTCTCATATGCACTATTGTTAATCTAACAAAGAGCCATGTTACCTTGTCTTCTTCTCTTGAATAAAATGTTTGCAGATTCCAGCTTAGTCCACTGCACTCTTGCACTATTATTATTTTCTTATCATTCGGTCATGCAAGTGAAAGGCAATGATGACGATATTTGATGAAGTGGCTGTGGCAGAGAAAAGCGGGTATGAACTCAACTTGTTTTTGTTTTTGTAAATATGTTTAGCCTAGTATCCTTGATTCAGCATATTATGATCAAACATGTTTGCAATGGCAATTAGAGATTATAGTTGCCCATGCCATGCTTAAGTAGCTAGGAGTGGATAATGATTAATCTTGGATGTCAACATGCATTAAAATGATTGTGATGTGGTATGATGATATGGTATCCTCCTCTGAATGTTTCAAGTGGCTTGATTTGGCACATGTTCACGCATGTAGTTGAATCAAAACCAACATAGCCTTCATGATATTTATGTTCATGGTGTCCATATCCTACTCATGCTAGTAGTCAATGTTTATTATGCGTAATGCATGTTCATGACCGTTTTCGCTCTCTAGCTGGCCGCTTCTCAATCTATTTGCTAGCCTTCGCCTGTAGTAAGCGGGAATACTGCTTGTGCATCAAAATCCTTAAACCAGAGTTATTCCAGATGAGTCCACTATATCTACCTATATGCGGTATAACCCTGCCCTTCCAAGTAAATTTGCATGTTGTCGTGGGAACGAGCCTGACAGTAGAAGTTAGGGGTACGTAAGGAGAGGGCAGAGTCCTAGCTACAGCGAGGTTGTACACACATATGTATGAGTTCAGGCCCCTCTCGTGGAGGTAACAACCCTACGTCTCAGTGGTCGGGAGCTCTTGTCGTGTGGAATGTGTGAGCTATAGGGGGTGCGAACCCTTGTGCCAGAGGGGAGGGGCGGCTTATATAGAGTGCGCTGCCCCTCATGAATACCCGGCAACCAAGGGTTCGATTATGGTAATAAAGGCGTACGTTACCGATAACATATGTAATAAATGCTACTAATGGCGTCCAGCCGAACGCCTGTCCGTTGGCCTCCCTGGAGTGGCTTCTGGTCTTCTGCGGTCGACTGACTTCGAGTGGATGCTCTGTCGAGTGAAAGGCAACTGTCGAGTGGAGAGAGAAGCCTCCGAGTGGATGCTCTGTCGAGTGACTCATGCGCCATGGTGATTTCAGTCGGAGTCTTCTTTGTAATCTTTAAGTTCTCCAATGTAGTGTCCTTAGGTAGGGTATGTAGGTCAGGCCTATGACCCTACCCTAGGTACATATCCCCATCATTAGCCCCCGAATGGATCGGGGTTCGAGTGAAAAGGGATAGATGCAGGTTCTGATAAGACACAAAAATTCCGAGTGCATTTTAGGGCTTCACAGAAGTCTGCGTCGATTGGAATCTTTGTCATTCACCCTGATCGATTCTGTCTTGATATGCGTCCGAGTGAACTTGAGCGCCGACTCAGGTCCGAGTGATCAGCAGGACCTCTTGATGCGACGGGTCGCTTCGTCAGGCCCGGATTTTACGTGATTCGAAAATTTGGAAAGCACGCGCCGCGCGAAGATGACGCAACGACTGGGGCAAGTGGGGGCATGACGCCTCGATTTTCGCGCCGCCCTTATCGCCATGTACTGCGCTTCCTCTGAAATCGGGATACACAGAGATCTGGCGGGACCGCAGGTCAGCGACCCACTCGGGCAGTTATAAGACGGGACGGCGCAGGGGTTGGTACAGTGCTCCTCCTCCATTCCCCTCTTTTCCTCCGCCTCCTCTACTCCACACGCACCGCTCGGCTCCACCTCGACTACCGCCGCCGCGATGACGAAGGGGAAGACGGAGAAGCTCGAGTGCGCCAAGAAGGGAGCAAAGGCGAAGAAACCGTCGGGCGCCCGGTCCATGGCGCCGCCTAGGTGGATCCAAGGGGATTTCCTTCGGTCGACCGTCATGGCGGAGGACGTCCAGAACCTCATCGCCGACGGGCTGATTGCTGAAGGGTCGTGGAGGCTGTCGGAGGGAGAGACCGAGCCGGAGCCGCGCGAAGGCGAGCGAGTCCTCCTCCTCACCCACGTCGAGCGAGGTTTTTCCCTGCCTCCCCATCCATTCATCCGTGGGTTCTTGAACTTCTTTGGTGCACAACTTCACCATTTCCCTCCGAATGCCATTGTGTATCTTGCTGCGTTCATAACACTGTGTGAATGCTTCTTGGGTTGTTCCCCTCACTAGGGTTTGTTCAAACACATCTTCCCCGTTCGGTCTCAGTCAGTCAAAAAGGCCAACCCTAGTGATAGTAAAACCCACGTCATCCAGCTATGTGGTGGCCTGGGACTCCAAAAGAGGAGCAGGAGTGCGTTTCCGTTGATGACCTTTCCTGAATCTGTTCGGGGCTGGCAGTCGACTTGGTTTTACTGCAAAGATGTTGCATCTCCCAATATGTCGACTGGCCTTCCCCCCTTCACATTGGAGCGACCCACTACTCCCAGAACATTGTCCGTGACAGAGGGAGAGAAAGTCCAGGTAGGAATTTTAGTGAATGCAGTAGTTGATTTGATCCGTGGCGGAGTGACTGGTATGGACCTGCTAGAGGCGTTTCTCAGTCGGCGAATCCAGCCCCTTCAAGCGAGGGACCACACTATGTGGCACTATTCAGGCGCCGAAGACACCACTCGGACACATCCAGAGGAAGTCTCTGAGGAGACCGTTGCACAGTGGCTCAGAAGCATCACCGGAGCCTGTGATAACCCTCTGGGAGCCAAGCGAATCTTGCCCTTCTCTGCCGAGAACCCGCCGCCGAACCTGGTGAGTTATATCTTTGTCGAATGCTTTCATGTTTCGTCGAGTGATTGGGTCTTCAGCCGACTGACTTTACTGTTTGTATTTTGCAGGAGTTTACGAACATGTATTCGCCCGTGCCGAACGGAAGGCAGCCTGAAGACGGAGAAGAAAGCGCAGGCGGCAGCGCAGACATTGATTACGCCGATGATAGTGAAGGCAGCGACGACGACCTGGAGGAGATCGAGGAAGAGGTCCAGGCTCCTCCGCGCACCGAGCGTCGTTCCAAGCAGTGCGAAGACCCAGAAGTTGTCCCAAGCAGAACTTTGGCATCGAGCACAAGGAATCCGAAGCGCGGCCGGGTTGCGACACCTGAGTCGACTGAAAAGGTCGCGAAACAGCCCAGGTCTGACGCACCAAAACCTCGGAAGGATCTGCCCCGCATGAAGATCGCCGTGCCCGTCGCCTCAACGTGAGTGTTCATTTTTCTTTTTCTGCTGTTGTGGAACTTCATGTCTTTGCTGATCGAGTGGAATTTGTCTGCCAGAGCTGCTACCTCGGTGACGTCGCCTCTGCGAGATGAAGAGGAACATATGGAAGTGGACACTGCTAACGCGGCCACCTCTCAACGAGGTATAACAAATCTTCACTCTGCTCTGTTTTTTGAAGGCGATTCGTCGATTGAATAAGTTAACGTTGTCGATTGGCAGTTGACGACGTCATCCACGTGGAAGACGATGAGGAGCCACAGCAGGGTGCAGAGGGTGAAGTTGTGGCCTTGGACACTCCACGCGTACGCACTCAGAGGACATCATTGGGACAGGTGCCTCGTAGGTCGACTGCTGCATCGTCTCAAGAACTTGGCGACTCTTCCCGAGCCAGAACTGATCTTGTGGTTCCGCTGTCGAGTGCCCCGCCAGCAACTTCAACTCTTGTGGTTTCAGTGCCGATTGGGCAACCTCATGCAACTCTTGTGACCTCAGCTGCAGCACCAACTCATCCGACGCCCGTATACCCTTTGTACCACGTCCCAGAGGACCAGACTGGAGCTGCCAAAGAGGCCATGATCCAGGCTGGGCAAATGATGCTGCGTACGAAGGAGGCGTATGAGGCCAGCAAGTTGGCTTATGATGCCAGCTCAGCGCTTCGTGCCAATGTCCGAGTAAGTGCGATTGTAAGTTCATTTCCGATTGAATTCCTGTCCATCTTGACTCTACACCCACTGGGTGTTTTCTTTTGATGCATACTTGCTTGTTTTCTCCTCGAGTAGATCAGGTCTTAGTCGAGTGGTGTCGTATCCAGTGGGGGCACGCTGAGTGCACCCACTGGGTGTAGTCCCCGAGACCGCTGTCGAATGGCGAAGACATAGACAGGGGTCTTAGAGTTGTTTTGATAGTAGCTTGTCACTCGACAGCCTGGTCGAGTGATAGTAGGTCCAGTGGGGGCACGCTGAGTGCACCCACTGGGTGTAGTCCCCGAGACCGCCGTCGAGTGCTTGCATCGACGGGGGTCTGATAGAGACAATGTTAGCATGTTTACTCTCTCTTTTTTTTTACTCAGACAGGTCGGACCTGGTCGAGTGGTGTCGTATCCAGTGGGGGCACGCTGAGTGCACCCACTGGGTGTAGTCCCCGAGACTACTGTCGGTCGTTTACGATGGGCAGTAGTCTTAAGAACTTGGACTCGGGGTCCTTTTTCGTACTTGGAGTACGCTTGTCACCTCTGAATACTTGTCTTAGGGATGGAAAGGTCCGAACTGGCAAGACCTATCCTGCAGGTTTCATGGACATCATTTCCATCAACCGTGATATGACGCTTTGCAGGGGTGTGGGGTGGGGCGGCGGGCCGCCGTCCAGTCGACTGAACTTGCTCTTTTCCACTCGGGAGTGGAGAAATATTAGTGTCGACTGAAATACTTCTTTGCTGATTTCAGAAAGCTTGTGAGCTTGGGACTCAGTACGTTGACCTGGAGAAGGAGAAAAACCAGCTTCAGCTGGATCTGGAGGTGACCAAGAACGACCTGGACCGTGCACAGACAGAGCTTAAGACCCTGGGAGGTAATCCTTGTTGACCAATTGCACTATCACTTTCATCTTCTATCCTTTGAACCGAGTGTCCTCACTCAAACAGACGTGCGTGATGAGAACCGTCGACTCCAAGCGCGACTCAACAATGTTATTTCTTTAGATACCATGAAGAAGGCGCTTGAGGATAAAGACAAGGCGCTCGCTGATGCTCAGAAGGTGGCGAGGGAGAAAACTGAGGCTGCTGAGAAAAAGCTTGCCGCAGCCAATAAGTTGGAAGAAGAGAACACCAAACTCACGCAAGAACGGGCCGATTGGATCAAAAAAGTTGAACAGCTGACCAAGAAAAGTAACGGTCTGGAGAAATACTTGGGAGACTTCGCGAAGAAGATGTTCGGCATGCTTGAAGGTAACTTCCTTTCGTCGAGTGAATTTCTTTAATTTCTTCAGAATAGCGGCGTGACCAACTTTTCGTTTCCCCTTCGTGTAGAATTCTGCCAAGACTTTGACAAGGAGATTGAGGAGATCGAGCCGAATCTGGACCCCACTAAGTCACCCGTCGGGGACGTTGTGGCCATGAACATGTTTCAACTTGAAGCTCGTCTTAGAAGTGTTCAAGGGTATATCACTCGACTGAGGGCTGCGCTGGAGAAGGTCGACAAAGAACTGTGGCCAGAAGACACCCTCCAGACTGACCTTGAGTCGATGATGACCCGCCTCAATGAGATTCCTCGTCGAGTGCAGGCATGGAAAAAAATCTGCTGCTCGCTGCGGAGCTGACCTGGCGCTTTCACTCATCCGGGTTCATTGCAAGGAGGCTAAGGAGGACAAGCTGAAGACTCTTCAGGTGGCCAACACGAAGAAACTCCAATTCGAAGACTTCATGGAGACCTTCATCGAAGCAGCCACTCGGATCGCCGATGGGATTGATCTGGACACTTTCGTCGAGCCCGCAAGCCCCACCGGTGCTTGAAAAATACTTTGCTTGCAGTTGAAACTCTATTTGCCTCGGTATGCCGAGTGATGGTGTAACCGTTAAGAACTTCGTTCAGGCCTTAAGCCTGAGTACTTCCGTTTGCGTGAGTAACTTTCATCCGCGCTAGAGATTCTGGATTTATCTGCATTTTGCATTCCGATCTTTTGCTTGGCTAAGTTTCTTTGATTTCCGAGTGAGGTGGATGCTCATTACTCGGAAGAATTTTGAACTTAGGCGAAAACTGGTTCGCGGCTAAGTCCCCGAGTGAGAGGAGCGCTCGTCACTCGGGAAAGTTTTTGACTTAGACGAAGACTGGTTCGCAGCTAAGTTTCTGAGTGAATATGTAGCTATTCACTCGGCAGGACGTTTAACCTAGGCGAAAACTTGTTCGCGGCTAAGTTCCCGAGTGAGAGGAGTGCTCGTCACTCGGCAGGATTTTTAACTTAGGCGAAAACTTGTTCGCAGCTAAGCCCCTGAGTGAGAGGGCTGCTCACCACTCGGCAGGATTTTTAACTTAGGCAAAAACTTGTTCGCAGCTAAGCCCCCGAGCGAGAGGGCTGATCACCACTCGGCAGGATTTTTAACTTAGGCAAAAACTTGTTCGCAGCTAAGCCCCCGAGTGAGAGGGCTGCTCACCACTTGGCAGGATTTTTAACTTAGGTGAAAACTTGTTCGCAGCTAAGCCCCCGAGCGAGAGGGCTGCTCACCACTCGGCAGGATTTTTAACTTAGGCGAAAACTTGTTCGCAGCTAAGCCCCCGAGTGAGAGGGCTGCCCACCACTCGGCAGGATTTTTAACTTAAGCGAAAACTGGTTCGCAACTAAGCCTCCGAGTGAGAGGGCTGCTCATCACTCGGAGCATTTTACAACTTAGACGAAGACTGATTCGCAGCTAAGTTTCCGAGTGAATAGGATGCTATTCACTCGGCAGGGTTTTTAACTTAGGCGAAAACTGGTTCGCAGCTAAGCCCCCGAGTGAGAGGGTTGCTCATCACTCGGAGCATTTTACAACTTAGACGAAGACTGATTCGCAGCTAAGTTTCCGAATGAATAGGATGCTATTCACTCGGCACGTGTCGTGGTTTTGTCACGGCAGATGCCCGAAGGCTTAGGTTCGAGGCCATCGCTAAAGAGGTGGACTCAAAGGGGTTAAACGGGACAAGGGACATGAGTTTACCCAGGTTCGGCCCCTCACGGTGGAGGTAAAAGCCTACGTCCTGCTTGTATTGTATTGACTGTAGTATCGATTACAAAGGGGCGGCTTGCTTGCCCTAGCTCCCGATTGCTTGGTCTCTCTCGCCGTAAGGCTTGTCTATCTCTCCTAACCTGTCCAACCCGCCGCAGGGGCTCACCTTTATATACATAGGTAGAAACCCTGGGCTTACAAGAGTCCGGGTCGGGTTACACAACGTAACCGACCCCGGTTCTACTTTCCTAGTCTTACAAGGTAAGTCTTCACGTGGCGGCTTACCCTTTCGGGCCTTGAGTCGCCACCAGGCTTTGGGCCTTCAACTGGCCCACCTGTAAGTCGTCATCTTCACGTCTTGCCTTCCTGGGCCGGCTTAGGCTCTTGC
This sequence comes from Elymus sibiricus, assembly GCA_039707655.1. Lineage (NCBI taxonomy): Eukaryota > Viridiplantae > Streptophyta > Magnoliopsida > Poales > Poaceae > Elymus > Elymus sibiricus. The sequence continues at coordinate 413,464,308 of CM077667.1, forward strand.
ACTATGAGTCGCCAACAGGGTTAACCGCGGGGTTATATCCCCAACATTAGGCCCCAAATTGATTTGAACCTGATCATGTCAATTTAAATTCTTCAGTTGGCGAGTCTTCTGCGGGTCTTCTGGAACTGCAACTTTGACTGGTCTTCCCTAACCCGCCATATCCAACAGTGACGTCACAATGAATCTTTCATTTACCCGCCATCCGAGAAACGAGGCGCCATCTCAGCCATGATAACTATATCGCCTCCTCGATCTTCGGGCCTGCTGTTTCACTACCCCACCTACCCTTATAAATGGGCACAGGGTCGCTCCTTTACCCTATCACTTCTTCTTCCTCCTCCCGACGCCGTCGCGACTACTGTAGCAAACAGCCCCGCCGCCGTCGCTCCTCTCCAGCGAACTCGAAACGGGCCACTGCAACGACCCAATCGGGACCAGAGAACCGCGGTGCTCCTCCGCTCTTCCCTCAAATCATCAAGGTAAAGCTTCTGCCTCTCCCTGGACTCGCATTAGATTTGTACTGTTCATGGAGCTCGCCGGAGTTCATCCCTGTTCTTCGCGTTCTTAGGGCTAGGAATGGTATTTTAATTCAAATCGAGTCAAAATACATTGTGGTAGTGATCAGCTCCCCCTTTGTATCTTGTACGGATTGATTCTGCTTCAGCATTAACGAGTCCCTGATCTATCTGTTCTTCCACTGTCTGCTAGGGTTAGTGTTTTCCCCCTTTCCAAACCGCTCGTAGATCCAAAAATGTTGCCGCAGATTGTGAAATCTGTTTGTCCCATACTTAGTGAAATCTTGGGCCATCTTGGTGGTACTGACGACTGACCCGCCATTGATCTTCCGGGCGGCTTAGCACATATGTTTGTAACTCGCCATAAAGTTTGACTATTGCTTCTTTCACTTAACTCGCCAACGTACCTCTGGCTTTTAAATTTCAGCACTTAACTCGCCAATATGTCAAGTGCAACATCGTCTTGTGACTGGGTCCAATCCGGAGTTACCGAAGATCTACTGTTAGACTATGTGAAGATAGGCGTGTTACCGGCTCGGGACGTCATTCAGTGGCGGGCTCCCGGGTTAGAGAAAAGACCCAGACCTCAAGACGGAGAAGTCGTTGTTTTCGCTGACCACCTCATCCGCGGCTTCAGCCCGCCCGGGTCTAAATTCTTCCGAGATGTTCTGCACTTTTTTAAGCTTCACCCTCAGGACATAGGCCCCAATTCAGTCACCAATATCTGCCAATTCCAAGTCTTGAGTGAGGTGTATCTGCAAGAAGAACCTTCTGTGGACATTTTTCGTGATTACCATTATATCAACCGCCAAACTGAGAAAGCAGGCGGCTCAAGTCTGGAACTCGGCGGCGTGACTATCCAGAGGCGGAGAGATTTGCCTTACCCATCTGCTACCCTGCCAAGTCATCCTAAGAACTGGAACAGGACCTGGTTTTATTGCAAACACACTTCTCCGGAGGGTGAAAATCCGCTGCCGGGTTACTGACCTACCCGGCTTCCCAGCTCCGGAGAACTTCCCGACAGGCTATCCACTACTGAAAGAGCAAAGTATGCCACTTCCATTGCCAAGATCAAAGCTTTGATTGCAAACGGATTAACTGGTGTCGACCTGACCCGCTGCTGGGTCAGTTGGCAAATATCGCCCCTGAGCCGGCGTGACCGGCTTATGTTTGAATACACGGGTGAACCCAATGATCCCCTCTGCTTCTCAAACGCCCAATTGTCACAACAGGAAATCAGCAATAGCGTTAAAAATCTTCTCGGCGAAAAACAGGAAATTTGTGATAAAATTGGGCTGAGACCCTTCTATGCCCAGAACCCGGCTCCGTCTGTAAGAAAAACTTCTGGAAACCTTACAATCTTCGTCTTGCTCGTTTTAATTAGCATCTTTTAACCTCTTTGGCGGCTTGTGCGCAGGCCGGCTCAGATTTCTGGAAGAAAAAACTCAACCCGCCCGTGAGGAAGCCCAGGGCGGGTAAAACCCTTGCTCATAAAAGGAGAACCACCGCCTCCTCCATTCCTGAGTCTAACAATTCAGAGGTAAAGCTTGACTTCTTCTGACCGTCTCTTTATACAGCTTACTGATGATATTTATTTCACAGGTTGAACCAGAGACCAGCCGTGTGGACGCTCCTGAGGTAATCAATATTTCCTCTGATTTAGAAAATTCTCCCCCAAAGAAGAAACGGCGGGTTATCCGAAAAGTCCCATTCTCTCATCCTCTTGCTTACTTGGACTGCCATTTTCTTTTGAAAAAGCAACAGCACACCTCCAGGCGTCAGACCCGGAGTGCCGGCTCTGAGGAGCTGATGGGCGGCTTACCCAACTCCCCGGCTTCCCGGAAGCGTCCTGCAGAGGTACTTTTTACCCAAGTCTGATCATCTTAACAGTCTTGTCTTGCAACCTTACTTTACCTGAAGAACTGTATTTTTTCCAGGACTCGCCCCCTTCGTCTGGCGACTCAACGGCCACTAAGCTGCCTCCATTGAGAATCAACCCAGAGTATGCATTTTTCCTTTGCACTATATGTTTCTTCAATCTTGTCTTTTATTTGACAATTGTTTTTGCTCTCTAGGGCTCAAGCGAAGCGGAAGAAAACCGGCGGGTCTGAAGCCGCCCCCACTGTCCAAGAGCCGGAGAAATCCAAGCCGGCTTCCCCTGTACCTCATGCTGAGCCTACAGAAGCTATAAAAGAAACACCTGCCGATGATCCTCAGCCCCACGAGCCGGCTGTTCATGATACGGTCGCTCCTACGAGCCCTCCACGAACTGACTTCCAAACGCCGAGCTCTCCAGCTACCAAAAACGTCGCTCTTACTGGGGCGGGTTATCAATCGACCTCTCATGTGCTGACAAGACACACCGGCGAGGCTAAAGAGAACTCGCCAGAAAGATTCGACTTTGCATTGCCCTCGTTGGAAAAGATGTCTACAGATGATCTTCATGCCGGCTATTTAAATCGCCTCAGCGCAGGCCACAACATGGAGCGAAAACTTGTTAGCCTTATGAAGTCCAAATTTGAGGTACTGCTCCTTTCTTGCTTTCCTTATACCCTTATGTAGCCCCCAAGATCCGGTTTAGTCTTGCAAAATAGTAGACCGGGTCTTATACTTCTTGTCATACTTCAAAGTATAATACCTGTAGCCCCCAAGTATCGGGTTAATACTGATATTGAGCCGGTACTTAGTTGAAAGGGTTGATCCAAGTGTAGCCCCCGAGTTCGGGTCATGACGATGAGCCAGAACTCCATTGTAAACTTTGGAGAGCTCTGTGTAGCCCCCAAGTGCCGACTTAACTTTAACAAAGATGAGCCGGGACTGCCATGTAGAATTAGAGAAAAACACAGGCATTAGCCCCCAAGTGTCAAGTATATTGCTTGCAAATCTGCTTGAGACTTATAACACAACAGTTTCACCAATGTGCGAATCATATCCTGACTGAAAACCTTTGAAACTGTCTTTTGCGTAACGCAGGAAGCTTTAGCAACTGCTGAGTCGAATTTCACTGTGCAACAAGCCGCCAGGGCTGAGGCGGACAATAAATGGCGAGTTGCCATGACAGAGCTGGAGAAAACCCGGGCTGAACTCGCTGCTTATCAGAAGACGACTGAGGCGGAAAAAACTGCTATAACCCAACGAGCCAACGACACTGAAAGTCGGCTTAAGGTTGTGTCCGATGAGCTACAAACTCTCAAAGACCATATCTCCAGAATGACCTCTGCGATCTTCGGCAAGTGCCAAGCACTTGAAAATTACCTTGTCTTGTTGAATAACTCATACAAGCGGCTTATAATACTTGACTATCTTGCAGGTGAACGGAGCCGCCAACTCGCTTCTGACAGCGTGATTAAGCTGAAAGCCATCTACTCCTTAACTGAACAGTTATATTGCGGGACCCTCTGCACCATGAAGGCGATGCTGACCGAGAAATGCATCCCAAAGCATATGAAGGGGGTGATAGAACTTCTATCCACCCTGCCCAAACAGGTTGGAGAACTCAAACGGTCAGCCGCCAGGCAGGGAGCCATGGCTGCTTTAAGCCGGTGTCTTGCTTTTGCCCCGGAGTTAACTACAGCAGAAATGACGGACGGGTTCCCAGCCAAAAAGGTCGACGGCTCAGACTTCACAGAAGCCGACTACGTCAAATGTATGAAAGATTCCCGGGTGCTGGCCTCAAGTCTTGCCAATGAGTTAGACCTTTCCACATACCAGGCGGCTTATGACGCGAAAAACAAACGCGTGCGCGGCCCAACCTTTGAATCGAGGAGCCTGACTCCCGCACGTCGTAAGCAGCTCTTCGCTCCTGACCTTGATGCATCTCCCTTCTTCGACCAGACCCAATTTGAGGCATTAACACGCTGCAACTGGGATGTCGACAATCTTCAGATCGAAGAGGTCGAAGACCCGGCGAAGGACGACTAGCCAGCGAGCTGTACTTTCGGCTGAAACTGACAACTCGGCCTGTCTGAGCCGCCAAGGCTGTCTTTTGTAAAAAACTTTAATCTTGCCTTGTCTTGTACTCCATGGGGAGCTTTTGTAATAGCTGTAGAGACATCTGAAATGCCTGAGTCGTGCCTTCGTGCACGTATAACCCTTTTTAAATAGTCTTGCTGCAATGATATCTTTCATATGCTTTTACTCTCAACCATGCTTTCAAGGTCCATGGCGGCTTATCAGAAAAGATAAAACCTGCAAAATAAACAAGACAGAAAACTTCTGTATTGTTGTCAGGGTGGCTTATAACCCGGAGATGTCTTTCATGGTCTTGCGTCTTGTTTCATAATCTTTCCTTGACCCGGCTTGTCAAAACCGGAATGATATGTAAGTGTGATGTATGATGCAATGCATGACGTATGATGCAATGCACGATGCATGATGCAATGCATGATGTATGATGTTCTCTGCTCTTACAAGTCATCCAAAAAGGGGGTAAGTGGCCAACTCGCTGCACCCCAATGTTGGAGAGGTTATCAAAAGAGGGGGTGAGTGGCTAACTCGCTGCACCCCAATTTTGAAAAAAAGGTCATCAAAGAGGGGGTAAGTATTCAACTCGCTGCACCCCAATTTGAAAAAAAAATCATCAAAAGAGGGGGTAAGTTTTCGACTTGCTGCACCCCAATTTTGCAAAGGGTCATCAAAAGAGGGGGTGAGTGTTCAACTCGCTGCACCCCAAATTTGGAGAAAGTCGTCAAAGAGGGGGTAAGTATTTAACTCGCTGCACCCCAATTTAACCTTGTTGACTTTTTTTTTGGTTTCACAACCCGGCTTACAGTGGCTGAAACGCCGATCAAGAGGGGGTAAGTATACAACTCGCTGCACCCCAAATGACCTTGTCGTTGATCTTGACTTGTGCAAACTCCCCGGTCTTGCTTGTCGAGGCTGGTTGTAAAAACATGGTACTGACCCCCATTGAGCTGTTTCGGGTTACTCTGCTGCTGGCCTCCGCCGCCAGACTGTTAATTATGACCTCCATGGTTGTCTTGTCTCTGGTAACCGGACCCTGAGCTGCCAGTGCCAAAGCCGGCTCCTGAGCCGCCTGATGAACCATTGTCGTTATTACGATACTGTTGAAGGCTGTAATCCCGGAACTGTCGCATAATCCTGCAATCCCTCCATGCATGGCGTGCCGGCTTATCGGGCCGGCTGTGCTCTGGACAAGGTTTATTGAGCATCTCTTCTAGGTTAAAAGGAGTTTTACCCTTGTTTAAAGGCTGCCTAAAGTTTCCAACGTGAGCTTCTTCTGGGCGTTTATTCCGGTACTGACTCTTGAATCTCTTGCTATCATTGTCAGCGCTGTCTAACCCGCCATCCGCTGGCTTACGCTTCCGGTTGCTGTGTCGATCTCCTGGGCTCTCATCATGCCTCAGATGAACCGGCATGACGCTTGGGCGAGTCTCCAGTTGCCCAATTTTGGCTTTCAACCCACTTAATTCCTTATACACCCAAGCTTGTGCTTCCTTCATCTGTTGCTGAATACTAGCTATTCTTGCATGTAGCTCTATTAACTCTGCATTGCGTTCCACCTTTCTCTTAGCTTCCGGATTGCCAGTGATGACTCGTGATCCGTCCGTTGTAACAAAAGCCGGGTTTTCCGGGTCGTAAGGCTCCGGATCAATGTCTCCATCAGAACAGTCCCCAAACTTCGCCTCACAAGGCGGGTGAAAAAGAGCGGTGTAACCACCCAGCTTAGACCTTGACCCGCCATTAAGAAGGGCGAGCTTACGCTCTGGGACCTGATATCCTTGCTCATTTGAATGGAATTCCATCCCCTGACCTTCATGACTCTCTGGCTTAGAGTAAGGCTCGACGTAGCCCCCAAGCCCGCCGTTCTGAAGCCGGTAGGTCGACTCCGTCTCTTCATTCGAGGATCCATCCTCTGAGCAGATGAGAGTTTCCTTCCGCGACACAGAATCTCCAAGCTCCGTGCCTCGGGTTAAGTCGACGAAGGTATGCTTCTTGTCCGGGTTAGCACGGACAGTTTGCACGCGCCGGGCGGTTTGATCTCGCCGGGTGGGTTGCTTGCATCGGGCAGGCTCGTCGATGTTGTTGCAGATGTCTGGCCCGGATTCAGATCCGCCAATCTTTCCGATGAAGACTTGGTCTTCACCGAAGGGGACCCGGGAACCATACTCGATTGAGTCGGCCTCGGGGACCCGGCCGGCGTCGTCGAGGTAAAGCTTTCCATGTCGACTCTTAGTCATCTCACCAACAACGTACCCCTCGCTCCCAGAGAGAGAACCCTTTGAGAACTCAACACCATCAAGCGCTAGCCCCACGGTGGGCGCCAACTGTCGTGGTTTTGTCACGGCAGATGCCCGAAGGCTTAGGTTCGAGGCCATCGCTAAAGAAGTGGACTCAAAGGGGTTAAACGGGACAAGGGACACGAGTTTACCCAGGTTCGGCCCCTCATGGTGGAGGTAAAAGCCTACGTCCTGCTTGTATTGTATTGACTGTAGTATCGATTACAAAGGGGCGGCTTGCTTGCCCTAGCTCCCGATTGCTTGGTCTCTCTCGCCGTAAGGCTTGTCTGTCTCTCCTAACCTGTCCAACCCGCCGCAGGGGCTCACCTTTATATACATAGGTAGAAACCCTGGGCTTACAAGAGTCCGGGTCGGGTTACACAACGTAACCGACCCCGGTTCTACTTTCCTAGTCTTACAAGGTAAGTCTTCACGTGGCGGCTTACCCTTTCGGGCCTTGAGTCGCCACCAGGCTTTGGGCCTTCAACTGGCCCACCTATAAGTCGTCATCTTCACGTCTTGCCTTCCTGGGCCGGCTTAGGCTCTTGCACTATGAGTCGCCAACAGGGTTAACCGCGGGGTTATATCCCCAACAGCACGGTTTTTAACTTAGGCGAAAACTGGTTCGCAGCTAAGCCCCTGAGTGAGAGGGTTGCTCATCACTCGGAGTGTTTTTAAATATGAGATTGTGTGATCGGAATCGACAAAAGACTGCGGGAGTCATAATTTTGATAAACAACATTGTCTGGAGTACTCTTTATTACATCAAAACAACTCAGTCGTCAGGTATAAAAACGTCGAAGTAAATCTGCGTTCCAGGCACGCGGCTCGTCGATATTCTTCTTAAGGTTGAAAAGATGATAGGCTCCGTTGTTCAGTACTTTGGTGATGACGAAAGGACCTTCCCACGCAGGGGCGAGCTTGTGAGGTCGCTGCTGATCCACTCGGAGTACAAGATCACCTTCATGGAACGATCGGCTCCTGACATGCCTTGGATGGAAGCGACGCAGATCTTGCTGGTACACAGTCGACCGAATCAGAGCCATTTCACGTTCTTCTTCCAGGAGATCCACACCGTCTTGTCATGCTAGTTCAGCCTCAGCCTCGGAGTAAAGGTCTACTCGGGGAGAATTGTGAAGGACATCACTCAGCAAAACGGCTTTGGCTCCATACACCATGAAGAAAGGAGTTCGCCCAGTCGACCGGTTAGGAGTCGTCCTCAAGCCCCACAGAACAGACGGCAATTCAGTGACCCAAGCTCCAGCTACATGTTCAAGATCTCGCATGAGTCGAGGCTTCAGCCCTTGAAGGATAAGGCCATTTGCTCGCTCAGCTTGACCATTGGTCTGGGGGTGCGCAACGGATGCGTAATCCACCCGAGTGCCTTGGGCGGAGCAAAAGTGTCTGAACTCTTCCGAGTCAAAGTTTGAACCATTGTCTGTAATGATACTGTGGGGAACTCCATACCGGAACGTTATCTCTTTCATGAACTTGATAGCAGTGCGCGAGTTCAGCTTCTTTATGGGCTTAGCCTCAATCCACTTGGTGAACTTGTCGACTGCTACAAGGAGATGCGTGAATCCACTCTGGCCCGTTTGGAGGGGACCGACCATATCCAAACCCCATACAGCGAACGGCCAGACGAGTGGAATAGTCTTCAAGGCAGACGCGGGCTTATGTGACAAGTTTGCGTAAAACTGGCATCCTTCGCAGTGATCAACAATCTCCTTTGCCATTTCGTTGGCGCGCGGCCAGAAGAAACCAGCTCGGTATGCTTTGGCAACAATCATCCGAGAGGACGCATGATGACCACAGGTCCCCGAGTGAATTTCTTCCAGAATCAGTCGACCTTCCTCCGAAGAGATGCACCGCTGAATTACGCCAGTTATGCTTTCTCTGTAAAGCTGTCCATCCATCACAGTAAAGGCTTTGGACCTGCGGACGATCTGTCAAGCTTCAACTTCGTCTTCTAGGAGTTCTTGCCTCAATATGTATGCGATATATGGCACCGTCCAATCGGGTGTAATCACCAGAATCTCCATGACCAGATCTATGACTGCTGGGACATCAACCTCAGTCGGATTGGAGGCGCTTATTGCTTGCGGGGGCTCTTCAGTGAAGGGATCTTCTTGCACCAAAGGAGTATGTAAGTGTTCCAGAAACACATTGCTAGGTATAGGCCTCCGAGTGGACCCGATCTTTGCTAGATCATCAGCTGCCTGATTTTTCACTCGGGGAATATGGTGGAGTTCCAAACCTTCAAATTTCTTCTCAAGCTTTCTCACTGCGTGGCAATATCCAGTCATGGCAGGGTTCCTGACATCCCACTCCTTCATCACCTGATTAACCACCAAATCTGAGTCACCATATACCATCAGGCGCCGGACGCCGAGTGAGATGGCCATACGTAACCCGTAGAGGAGTGCCTCGTATTCAGCTTCATTATTGGAGGAATCAAAGTGAATCTGGAGGACATAACTGAGCTTGTCACCCTTTGGAGATACCAACACTACGCCAGCACCAGACCCATTCAGCATCTTAGAGCCATCAAAGAACATGGTCCAGTGCGCCGAGTGGACTTGACTTGGTTGTTGCTGTTCTATCCACTCGGCCATGAAGTCAGAAAGCGCTTGAGATTTGATGGCCTTCTTTGCTTCAAACTTGATATCAAAGTAGAGGAGCTCAATAGCCCATTTGGCCACTCAACCAGTTGCATCTCGATTGTTGAGGATCTCAGACAATGGAGCATCACTGACGACTGAGACTGAGTGATCCTGGAAGTAGTGGGCCACCTTCTTCGCTGATAGATATATACCATAGATGAGCTTCTGGTAATGAGGGTACCTTTGCTTTGAAGGAGTCAGCACTTCAGATATATAGTAAACTGGATGTTGGACTTTATAAGCCTTGCCCTCTTCTTCTCGCTCGACAGTGAGAACCGTACTAACGACTTGGTTAGTGGCTGCAATGTACAGAAGCAGTGGTTCTTTGCTGTGCGGAGCAGCAAGCACCGGTTGGGTGGAAAGCAGGGCTTTGAGCTCGACAAACGCTGCTTCTGCCTCAGGAGTCCACTCAAACGTATCGGATTTCTTCATCAGTCGATATAAAGGCAATGCCTTCTCTCCGAGGCGAGAAATAAACCTACTCAAGGCCGCCAGGCAGCCCGTGAGCTTCTGGACATCGTGCACACGCTCGGGGCTTTTCATTCGGACGATGGCGCCGATCTTCTCGGGATTGACGTCGATCCCCCGTTCGGAAACGAGGAAACCGAGCAACTTGCCACCAGGAACTCCAAAAGTGCACTTGGACGGGTTCAACTTGATATCATATTTCCTCAGGTTGGCGAATATTTCTGCCAAGTCAGTCAGCAGGTCGGAACCTTTGCGAGACTTGACTACAATATCATCCATATAAGCCTCGACATTCCGAGGGATTTGCTCAAGCAGGCACTTCTGAATCATGCGCATGAAAGTAGCGCCAGCATTTTTTAGACCAAAAGGCATGGTGATATAACAGAAACACCCGAAAGGGGTGATGAAGGCTGTCTTTATTTCATCTGGACCAAACAGACGGATCTGATGGTAGCCAGAGTATGCATCGAGAAAAGACAAACGCTCGCACCCCGCAGTCGAGTCGACAATCTGATCGATGCGGGGGAGTGGAAAATGATCTTTCGGGCAGACCGGATTGATATGTTTAAAGTCAATACACATGCGGAGATACTTGTCTTTCTTGGGGACCATGACGACGTTCGCGAGCCACTCGGAGTGGTAAATCTCGCGTATGAACTTAGCCGCCAAGAGTCGAGCCACCTCCTCGCCGATTGCCTTCCTCTTCTCTGCCGCCGGCCGACGCAAGTGCTCTTTGACAGGCTTGGCCTTCGGGTCAACTCTCAGTCGGTGCTCAGCCAGTTCCCTGGGTACACCCGGCATGTCAGAAGACTTCCATGCGAAGATGTCCCAGTTCTCACGGAGGAACTGGATGAGCTCGGCTTCCTATTTGCTGTCGATTGTCGTCGAGATGTTGGTCGGGGCAGCATTAGGATCTGTCGGGTGAACGTTTATCTGCGTCACGTCGCCTGCCGACTGAAAAGCAGACTCGGAGGCGGGCTTCTTGGCCCGCAGCAGATCGGCAGGATCAGTATTCCTCTTGTATTCTTCCAACTCAACCACAGCCATTTGATGGTCGGCGATCTTGGAGCCTTGCTGAAGGCACTCCTCAGCCCTTTGTCGATTCCCTATGACTGTGATCACACCCTTGGGACCGGGCATCTTCAGCTTGAGGTACACGTAACATGGACGGGCCATGAAACGGGCATAAGCCGGTCGACCAAGGATGGCGTGATATGCGCTTTGGAAGTCTACAACTTCAAATGTCAACTTCTCCTTGCGAAAATTCTTGTCGGTGCCGAACACCACATCTAACGCAATTTGACCAAGTGACTTGGCCTTCTTCCCAGGGATGACTCCGTGGAACTGCATGCTGCTCTCACTGAGTCGGGACATCGGAATGCCCATCCCCTTGAGGGTATCCGCATACAAGATGTTCAATCCACTCCCTCCGTCCATGAGAACCTTGCGGAGTTGAGTGCCTCCTACAATAGGATCCACTACCAGAGCCTGCTGACCGGGGGTAGCGACATGAGCAGGGTGATCCGACTGGTCAAAGGTGATAGGAGTCTGAGACCACTTGAGGTATGTGGGGGTGGCAGGAACAGCCATGTTGACCTCCCTGTTAATAACTTTCAGTCGACTTTTGCTTTGTACATCGGCAAAAATCATCAAAGTGGCATTGACCTCAGGGAAATCCTCTTTATCTTCATCATCTTCCTTTTCAGGAGTTTTCCCACTCGACTGTCCTTCCTTGAACTGTTGGATCAGCAATCTGCATTGTCGAGTGGTATGTTTCGGCAGTATCAAATTGCCTTCTTCATCTTTCTTCGTGTGGATTGCACACGGCAAATCTAGGACATCCGTTCCTAACTGATTCTTTGACTTCTTAGGGGTAAATTGCCCGTAGGGTTTCCCCTTATTCTTTCCTTGCACCGCCAGAGCGGCTGCCTCTGCCTGAGCAGAACCATCTGCTTTGCGCTTTTGCTTACGACTGGAATTGCCGCCGCCGGCATCATTTTCGACTGCTTTTCCCTTACCGCTGCGGAGGCAGTCCTCCTCTTCGCCATTGGCATACCGAGTGGCAATCTCCATCATCTTGCTCAGGGAAATATCTCCTGTCCGACCAAACTTCAGATAAAGCTCTCTGTACTTAACGCCGTCCTTGAAGGCGTAGACGACTTGGTGCTCGGAAACATTTTCCACTGTGTGATGGAGGGTGGTCCAACGCTGAATGTAATCCCTCAAAGTTTCATTGGGTTTCTGGACACAATGCTGCAGATCAATCAAACCAGCGGGACGCTTGCATGTGCCCTCGAAAGTTCTGATGAACACTGGGCAAGATCCTCCCAGCAGTAGATGCTAGAAGGAGCCAAACGATTCAGCCACGCTCGGGCCGAACCATCCAACATCAAAGACAAATGCTTCATGGCTATGTTGTCATTTCCTCCACCAATCTGCATCGCCACTCGATAATCGTCTAGCCACATCTCTGGCTTCGACTCACCAGTGAACTTGCTTATTCCAGCCGCCAACCTGAAGTTGGGGGGAATCTCAGCAGATCGAATGGCTCTGCTGAAACACTCGGGTCCAGAGACAACGACACCACTTCCACTAGGATAATCTCTATCATAATCATTCCTGTGAGCCCTACCTCTGTCAATCCGCTTCTGTGCGAGGACATTCTTTGCGTCGAACCCAGGATTCCGCTCATCGCCGAACGGGCGCCTATCGTCATAGTGCCAGGTCACATATGAACCACTCCGCGGAGGAGTAGGCACTCGACGGCGGTCATCACGGTGATAACGAGGAGCAAACTGATCTCGCCCCTGATCTTGGTACTGATCTTCACGGTAACCTCCACCCCTGTGACGCAGAGGTGACCCCGAGCTGTGCGCCGACAGAACTTTGTCTGCTCTGGGCGAATTACTGTGTAACCTATTGCGCGAGTGAGAAATAGCTGAATTCTGCTGTTGTGCTGCATCAAGCAACGCTCGGATCTGCTGCAAACCTCTGCCAGCCTCTGAACGCGATGGTTGAATGGAATCTACAATCCTAGCAGCGGCTGCAACATTCAGAACTGGAGTACGGAATACCTTGACGTTGTTTCGAGATCCACTCGGAAACAACTGTCGCTGACGTCGACTGGAAACGGGTGGACGCTGGCGGGTACGCTCGTCGAGTGCCTTCTGCATCTCTTCGAGCCGAAGGCGCGTGGCCTCCAAGGCCTGGGCCTCGGCAGTCGCACCGACGATGGGAGTATGGAGAATCTCCTCATCCCGGTGCTGCTGCTCATTCGACGGTCCTCCAGCCTCGCGTCTGCCGCGGCCGAAGCCAGGCGGGCTTTGCTGCGAACCCACCATGAGAACCTCAGCCGCTGGATCGCAGCTCTCGCACTCGGAAGGAACGTCAGACGGATCCGACGCCGAGTCGAACACGCCGTGAAGTGATTCGGCGGGTTCGATAGCCGCAATCTGCGGAGATGACGCTTGGCGAGCCGCCGCATGCCTCACCCAACGCTGGAGCCACGAGTGACCAGATCGCTTGTGGCGACGAACAGCGGGGAGAGCCAACAGGTACGGAGTCGACGGCTGCCAAAGAAGAACGCCACAGGAGCTTGCATGGAAGTGCGTTGCCCCGCGGATCGGGAGTGACTCAACGTGCAGAGGTGCTTCCTGAAGCCATGCCGAGTCGTCGGCGACGAAGGTGAGCTCACCGAGACGGATCTCGTGGCCTAGGAACAAACCGCCACCGGAAGACATGACGAAGAAGAAAATTGCAAACTCGTCGGAAGTCACTTAGACGCCTGCCCCACGGTGGGCGCCAACTGTCGTCGGAACGAGCCTGGCAGTAGAAGTTAGGGGTACGTAAGGAGAGGGCAGAGTCCTAGCTACAGCGAGGTTGTACACACAGATGTATGAGTTCAGGCCCCTCTCGTGGAGGTAACAGCCCTACGTCTCAGTGCTCGGGAGCTCTTGTCGTGTGGAATGTGTGAGCTACAGGGGGTGCAAACCCTTGTGCCAGAGGGGAGGGGCGGCTTATATAGAGTGCGCTGCCCCTCATGAATACCCGGCAACCAAGGGTTTGATTATGGTAATAAAGGCGTACGTTACCGATAACGTATGTAATAAATGCTACTAATGGCGTCTAGCCGAACGCCTGTCCGTTGTCCTCCCTGGAGTGGCTTCTGGTCTTCTGTGGTCGATTGACTTCCGAGTGGATGCTCTGTCGAGTGAAAGGCAACTATCGAGTGGAGAGAGAAGCCTCCGAGTGGATGCTCTGTCGAGTGACTCATGCGCCATGGTGATTTTAGTCGGAGTCTTCTTTGTAATCTTTAAGTTCTCCAATGTAGTGTCCTTAGGTAGGGTATGTAGGTCAGGCCTATGACCCTACCCTAGGTACATATCCCCATCACATGTGCCACCTCTAAAAATTCAAATGAACATCTGTTTTGTGTGCCTGGACCGCTCATGGAGCGACAGGGGGCAGTCAGTACCATCCATGTTAAGCGGGTTATTCTCATGATGAGTGTTTATTCACTCGTCCTTACACGAGAGAGGCGGTAATAGGGATTCCCTGTCCCGAAATAAAAAAATACAATTAATTGAACAAAACTCCCCTAGGAATGTTGTTGGTATGGACGGTACCCGTGGATTCGGCTAGCCGTGGAGTGTGATTGTTGGTGGAGGGGGAGTAAACCTTTACTTTTATCGCTTGGGAACCGCCGCTAATGTGTTTAGCATGGAAGATATTGATAACTCTTGGTCGTAACGTTGAGAGGAAGGGTGTACCTCCCAAAATTATATCTATCTCTTATTTAAACCTTGAGCTCTGGCACCTCTGCAAATCCCTGCTTCCCTCTGCGAAGGGACTATCTATTTACTTTTATGTTGAGTCGTCACCTTCTCAAATGAGCGCCAAACCTGAGAGCACTATTGTCATCCGCATGCATTGTGTATAGTTAATGTTGGGTGCAGCATGACTAGATCTTTTCTACCATGAAGTACAATGTTTTGTCGTTGCTTGAACTTTGGAGGTGCTCTGCATTTATATTTTGCGGTCTCAGAAAGGGCTAGCGAGATATCACTGTTGTCATATTATATCATGATTGTTTTGACAAAGTGTTGGCGCTTGAGATATTTTATTATTGCTCGCTTCTTGCTTATGTCGTTGATATGAGTTAATATAATTTCTAAGAGTTATTGCTGGCATGGTTAGTCATAATCTTTGCTGAAAACTTGTGTGCCACTTAAGCATATATATGTAAACAAGAACAAAAGAGTTCGTAATTTTTTTTCTTTATCACTTTCAATTTGTCAACTGAATTGCTTGAGGACAAGCAATGGGTTAAGCTTGGGGGAGTTGATACGTCTCCGTCGTATCAACTTTTTTTCACACTTTTGCCCTTGTTTTGGACTCTAATTTGCATGATTTGAATGAAACTAACCCGGACTGACACTATTTTCAGCAGAACTACTATGTTGTTGTTTTTGTGCAGAAATAAAAGTTCTCGGAACTGGACGAAACATTTTGGAGATTTATTTTACAATAAATAAAAAATACTGGAGCCAAGAACCACCGGAGGGGGAGCCCTGGCTGGGCACGATACACCAGGGCGCGCCACCCCCTCCAGGCGCGCCCTGGTGGGTTGTGCCCACCTCGGGGCCCCACTGACCCTAATTCCAACGCTATAAAATCCTATTTTTGGAGAAAAAATCAGAGAGAAAGTTTCATCGCGTTTTACGATACGGAGCCGCCGCCACCTCCTGTTCTTCCTCGGGAGGCCAGATCTGGAGCCCGTTTGGAGCTCCGGAGAGGGGAATCTTTGGTCTTCTTCATCATCAACCCTTCTCCATCGCCAATTCCATGATGCTCCCCACTGGGAGTGAGTAATTCCTTCGTAGGCTTGCTGGTAAGTGAGGAGTTGGATGAGATTAATCATGTAATCGAGTTAGTTTTGTTAGGGCTTGATCCCTAGTATCCACTATGTTCTGAGATTGATGTTGATATGACTTTGCCATGCTTAATGCTTGTCACTAGGGCCCGAGTGCCATGATTTCAGATCTGAACCGTTTATGTTTTCACCGTTATATCTATGTTCTTGATCCGATCTTGCTAGTCATACGCACCTATTACGTGTTATGATCCTTAAACCGGAGTGACAATAGTCGGGATACTTTCCGATGATGACCGTAGTTTGAGGAGTTCATGTATTCACCGTGTGTTAATGCTTTGTTCCGGTTCTCTATTAAAAGGAGGCCTTAATATCCCTTAGTTTCCTTATGGACCCCGTTACCATGGGAGGGTAGGACAAAAGATGTCATGCAAGTTCTTTTCCATAAGCACGTATGACTATTTACGGAATACATGCCTACATTACATTTATGAACTGGAGCTAGTTCTGTATCGCCCTAGGTTATGACTGTTATATGATGAATATCATCCAACGAGTTCACTGATCCAGTGCCTACGAGTTTTCCACATATTGCTCGTGTTAAGTTACTACTGCTGCTGTCACTGTTACACTTGCTACAAAACTACTGCTATCACTGCTACCGTTACTGTTACTGCTACCACTGCTATCCAAACTATCATACTACTGTGCTACTAATCACTCTGTTGCAGATATTTAATCTCCAGGTGTGGTTGAATTGACAACTCAGCTGCTAATACTCCCAAATATTCTTTGGCCCCCCTTGTGTCGAATCTACAAATTTGGGTTGAATACTCTACCCTGGAAAACTATTGTGATCCCCTATACTTGTGGGTTATCAAACTGCTGCTGCGGATGTCGATGAAGGGGCCAGAGGTCGACTTGCTATTCTTTGTTCTGCTGAACGCCGCCGCCGCTGTCGATGAGAGTGGGGAGAGGGGAGAGAGAGAAGTGAGGGAAGGTGAGGGTAATAACTATCAGCGCTTCGGGAAGCAACACGGCTTCACGAGCATGGCTTCTTGCATGCAGCCCCCGTCGCCCACGTGCATCGCGCGGGCCTAGCTCGCTAGAAACTGCCAATTCGAGCGTTCCCAGCGAGACATGCCCAGAGGTGCTTTAAACTGCATGTGATGTAGGCCCAACGGTGTATGCGGGCCACCAAACATGTCGGATTCTTCCCGCGCAGTCCTGGTTGGACCTAATGCTGGCAACCAAACACGCCCTATGAGTTTCTACACCAACAGTCCAGCCAAATTCTGCTCATCACATTTTATTCATATTTTCCGAACAACAAGGGAAGGGTACGTGTTCTGAATTTACTGGGTGCTATCAAGGTGCGCCATGACACTAACGTATGACAAAACACACATCTTTTAACGAGTCTACGAAGGTACATGGTGCTTGTGCGTGCGTGTATGCCTTCATACGATTGAGTGTATGTGCATATATATGGGCATTTACGTCTGCAATGTGTTAAAAAAGCTTTTAGGAAGAACTTAAAATACTTAACTTTTCGCTTTTGCTAATTTTTAGGGGCCTAAAATGTTCTCTCTTCTCAGTTGGTTCTGATTGGTCCAAAAGTATGAAGTGTATTTCTTCTATTTTGTATTTTCTAAAACGTATGAAGTGTATTTTTGAGATATATAAAGCCATAGGGTTTATATCTTTCTAGGTTAAAAGGATTATTATTTAATTCTTAAAAGTGTCATTATGTTACACCTTTGCAAAAATATGTTGCAATTTTAATCCTATTCATTTTATGGTATCGGGATAAAACCACTCTATGAATTCCATCTAATATAGACAAAGTTGTCGGATTTAGGGCTCCGCAGACCCAAGAAGGTTCGAACTCTAGGGCGTGTGCGAAGATCCCAACCAGCTCAAGTCTCGAGCCTGCCACCCCACGACCAAACCCTGCCGAAGATGCACGAGAACACAAGAAGATGGACACAGCGATTTACCCAGGTTCGCGCCACCTTGCGGTGTAAAACCCTACTCCTGCCTTTGGTGGATTAGCCTCACGAGGAGGTTTGGGGATGAACTAGTACAGTGGTTGAGCGACCTCGCGAGGGCTCTTTCGTGTGGGAGGATCCGATCCCCCTCTACGATGGTCGCTAGCCCCTATTTATAGTGGGCCTTGGTCCTCTTCCCTTATCGCACTAGCGGGAAGGGATCCCACAATGGCCAAATTTGAAAGGGGACAAGAGGTACAGCTTATCCTGACTAAAGGGGGTCTTTGCCTGCAAAGCTCCTGGCGTGACGCAAAGGTGCGCTCGGCGATGACATCCTCCCTGCCGAGCTCATGGTCTTGGCCTTGTTGCACCGGAACGGAAACCTTTGGGGGGGTCCTTGGGAACCCGCGTCTGTCCTTGCCTCCTTAGCACAAAAGAGGAACCTGTCTCTGCTGCGCCGCTGGCGCCTGCCTGCCATGGTCGTCATAGCTCATGTCATCACAACCTCATGAGGCTGGGCTCTGCATAGGAATCTCCGTTCCTCGGGAGGCAGCCTGAGGGGGCCGCTCCCCCGGAGGTATTGGCATCGTTCCCCTCATGAGGATGGGCCCCTCGCGACGGTCATGTCTTGCGGGGTTTGTCTCCAGGCCGTACAAGGCCATCGTGGTGGGCCACACGTTGGGCCGCAGGCAGGCAGGTTTGGGTACCCCCAATCCCAGAACGCCGACAGTAGCCCCCGGGCCCAAGGTGTGCTCGGGCCGGCTTCGGGGCGAAGCCAGGGAGTGGAGCCCGAAGCGCCGTGGGCCCCAACCACCTGCGGGCCAACCTTGACGCGTGGCACAAGATGGGGCGCGGACGCCTCCACTTCCCCATGTCGCTTCGGTAACCACCCCGACTGGCAAGGGCTGACGCGTGCTGCGGGGCCATCATTGCTCGGAATGCGGAGTGACGCCGGGTGGCCTCCGTTCAACTATAAGTAGGTGTGGGGGGCAGAGCCCCCTAGCCCGTGTTCATCTTCTCGCTTCATCGCTCCAATCCGCCACTTCCACAGCCATGACACCAGCCTGGAGGAGAGGTCGGCCATCTCCTGGGTCCAGCTCCCGTGCTTCTTCGCGGGGGCGCTACCAGCCGGAGGGCCCGCCGGCCTATGGCTGCAGGCCGATGGTTGCAGCAGCCGAGCTTCATGGGTGGAGGTCACCCCCACGGGCTACGTGTTTCTGACCCGCGGGTGGCAGGCATTCTCCCGCGCCCGCGGCCTGCAGGGGAGGTGTACCCTCCACTTTAAGTATGACGGGGTGGCGACGCTCTTCGTCAAGGCCTTCGGGGAAGACGGCAGGCGCCTGTGGTGCTGTCCGGAGGGTGACGGTGACAACAGCGACCACTTCTCCGCCGACGATGACCACCGTGGTGGCGGCGTCCTCGGCGGTGAGCTTGCCCTTGGTGACGGTCGTGGCACCTCTAGCGGCGGCGGTGCCTCCTCCGGGGGAAGCTCGAGCGACGATGACTACGACAAGCTGCCCCACCGGCGGGCCCAGACCAAGGAGGGTGGCGAGCCGCCGCGGCGCCGCGCCCCTGCCCCGGAGGCCGTCGAGCCGCGATGCCACCGCGCCACCGTCAAGGAGGAGGAGGACTCTGACTGAGCGCGGGCGGTGCTAGGGCCGGGCCTCAGGAGTAGCGGTCCCCGGGAGACCATCTTTTGCTATTTTTTTTTCTTACTTCCTGCATCCAGAATCACAAAAGGCCCCGAGGGGGTGTGTAATGAACTATGGCGCCTGCGCCTTCATGTTAGCGTTTTGTTTTTGCCCCGTGCTTTGGCGTTTATGTCGCCACCAATGGAAACCTCCTGCTTGACGTGATTAGGGTAACTTAGCTTGGCGTACTCATGGCGGGTCCCTGCATCGCGAGGTGCAGCTGGGATGCTGAGGCAGCTTGAAGGTCTTGCCGAGGGGGCCTCTTCCTTGCGGGCCAGGCAGCTTCGCAGCTTCGAGAGGTGCCTGCCGCTAGCGAAGCTCCTGGGGTGGCGAGGAGTCAGGGCCTCCGGAGGTGCTTCCTCAGGGCCTCGCCTTCCGCGTGGGTGCTGAAAAGTACTTTACATAAAGTTAGGATTCCTTGATAACAAGCCAAAACCTGACTTCCCTTCCCCCGGTCGTCTTCCTTCTAGCGACCATTTTGGTTGGAGCCCCCTACCGAGGGCCGACCGCCGCTGGTGTGCCGGGTTGCAATGCCTGGCAAGGCCAGGGAATGAGCACTCCCGAGGCCGGGGACCTGAGGCAACATGCACCAGCCGGCCTATGCTTGTAGTAACTCGTTTGAATCCTGAGATTCCCTTCCGCGCTCTGTCTCCTTCCTGCTTGCTTTTGTGCTTTGCGTCGGCGGGGCCCAACCTCACGTGTACCTCGACCGCCGTTGGGGCGTCCGGATCACCAGGAAGGGGCCCAATCTCGCGCGTACCTCGACCGCCGTTGGGGCGTCCGGATCACCAGGACGGGGCCCAATCTCACGCGTACCTCGACCGTCGTTGGGGCGTCCGGATCACCAGGACGGGGCCCAATCTCGCACGTACCTCGACCGCCGTTGGGGCATCCAGATCACCAGGATGAGACCAAGGGGCGAGGGGCTACGTGACTAGTGAGGCCCCTGGGTCGCGATGCCCAGGGGTCTCCCTTGTCGTGCGAGCAGTGGGAGCCAGAGGCAACTTGCGCCTGCCGGCTCGCTCGAGAGCATCGCGCGAGGGTCAGAGCGCCAAAGCTTTGGCGAGGTGCACACCGTTCCCATCCCCACTCGCGGGGTGCGAGAGAGAGAGAAAACTGGCAGGTGCCAAATTTTAAAGCCAAGACTGTAAAACGAGAACACTGCAAAGGAAAATAAATAAAATTCCCACCTCATTTTTCAACAAAGACGCGAAAGCTTCAAGTTTCATTCCAAAAGACGACAAATTCGGTTTACAAAAGAGAGCAAGGAACAGCCGCGTCCGGCACCTAATAGCTAGTCTTCGTCTTCCCCCCAGCGCGGAGCATAGGGCTTCCAGTAGACATGGGCATAGTCATTGGAGGACAGTGTCGTCCGCCATCGCGGAGCATGGGGCTTCCACTTGCGTGGGTGGGGGCCCCTCCGCGTCCTCGGGGGACCCCAGGCGTATACAGCCCACTCATTATTACGTGAGAGTGTCACGGATAGAACTTGCGGAGATGCTGGATGTTCCAGGCATTCTGGATGGGGACCCCGTCCTGAGTCTCCAGGCGTACAGCACCAGGCCTGGAGACACGGGCGATCCTGAACGGGCCCTCCCACATGGGCGAGAGCTTGTGCAAGCCCTCCCTAGAGAGGACCCGCCTCGGGACGAGGTCTCCGACTTCAAGGGTCTTGGAGCGGACACTACGGCAGTGGTAGCGCCGCAGCGCCTGCTGGTACCTCGCTGCACGGAGCGAGGCTTGGCGGCGGCCCTCCTCTCCGAGCACGAGGTTTGTCCCCCGCGAGGCATCCTGACGCTCCTCGTCGAATGCCAAGACCCGCGGGGAGCGATGCTTGACCTCGTGCGGGAGGACCGCCTCTGCCCCATAGACGAGGAAGAATGGGGTCTCTCCGGTGGGCTTAGTCGCGGTTGTGCGGATGGACCACAACACAGACTGAAGCTCACCGAGCCAACCCCTGCCACATGCCTCGAGCTTATTTTTGAAGCTCCTGGCTTTGAGGCCCCTCGGGACCTCCGCGTTGGCGCGCTCGGCTTGGCCATTGCTCCGTGGGTGCGCCACCGAAGCGTAGCATATCTGCGTTCCAAGGTTAGCACAATATGTTCTAAAGAGGCTGCTTGTGAACTGTGACCCATTGTCGGTAATAATACGGTTGGGGACACCGAAGCGGCTCATGAATCCCTTGATGAACTTGACGGCCGAGCCGGCGGGGATAGTGCGCATGGGCTCCACCTCCGCCCACTTGGTGAACTTGTCGATGGCGACGTAGAGGTAGCGATAACCGCCGGCCGCCCGAGGGAAGGGTCCCAGTATGTCCAGCCCCCAGACCGTGAAGGGCCAGGAGAGCGGGATGGTCTGGAGACCCTACGCAGGCTGATGAATCTGGTTGGCGTGAAATTGGTAGGCTTCGCAGGATCAGACCAGCTCAGTGGCGTCTTGGAGCGCCGTTGGCCAGTAGAAGCCGCTGCGGAACACCTTCCCCACGAGGGTACGAGACGAGGAGTAGTGCCCGCAATTGCCCCCGTGGATGTCAGCCAGCAACTCGAGCCCCTGCTCTTTGGATATGCACCGCAGCGAGACGTCGTTGGGGCGCCTACGGTACAACTCGCCGTCCTGTAAACAATAAGTAGTAGCCTGGCGGACCACGTGTAGGACCGAAAGTATGTCTAGAGGGGGGCTGATTAGACTACTTGACAAAATAAAAATCTAGCCTTTTCCCAATTTTTAGTGTTGGCAGATTTTAACATTCATGGCAAGTCAAGTACACCCTACACATGCATGTCTAAGAGTATAGCAGCGGAAAGTAACAACAAGCATAAGTAGAAAGGAAGGGTAGGAGGATCAAACGCAATTGTAGACACGATGATTTTTCCCGTGGTTCCGATAGGTGGTGCTATCGTACGTCCAAGTTTATGGAGTCTTCAACCCATGGAGGGTAACGGTTGCGAGAGTCCACGGAGGGCTCCACCCATAAGGGTCCACGAAGTAGCAACCTTGACTATTCCATAACGGCTTCCATCCACGAAGGACTAGCCTCACTATGGGTAGATCTTCACGAAGTAGGCGATCTCCTTGCCCTTACAAACTTCTTGGTTCAACTCCACAACACGAAGTAGGAGGCTCCCAAGCGACACCTAACCAATCTAGGAGGCACCACCCTCCAAAAGGTAATAGGCTCGGTAATGACGATGAACTCCTTGCTCTTGTGCTTCAAGATGATAGACTCCTCAACACACAATCACTCTCTCACAGATTTGGCTTGGTGGAAGAGATGGGATTGGTGGAAAGCAACTTGGGGAGGCTAGAGATCAAGATTCATATGGTTGGAACGGAATGGCATGATCTCAACACATGAGTAGGTGGCTCTCTCTCAGAAAACTGGATGGGGCAAGTATGGAATAGTTCTGAGTGCTTCTCTTTCGAGTAGGTGGTGGTGAAGGGGTATATATAGGCATCCCCAAAAATCCAACCGTTACACACAAAATGACCAACTCGGTGACACCGATGTGTTAATCTCGGTGGTACCGAAGTGACCAAAAGGTGGCAACTTTTGAATCTCGGTGAGACCGATATATGAAACTCGGTTGCACCGATAAGGTGACCAACGGTCAGATTGCCCATTCTCGGTGATGCCGATCCAACAATCTCGGTGGTACCGATTTTGTGAAACTGCGTAACAGAAAGTTGGCAACCCAAACTCGGTGGCACCGAAGCAGAATTGGTTGCACCGAAAGGCTAGGGTTTGGCTAATGTCTGTCTGAGTATGGGAATCAGTGGCACCAAGTGTATGTGTTGGTTGCACCGATTTTGGATATTTGACTTTGGACAGACTTTTGTGGAAGAGCTTGTGGGTGTTTTTGGTGACTATCACTTGTGCACGTATGAGCATTTTGTTCACAAACAATACCTTACCCCCTTTTAATAGTATTGGCTTTCCTATGGACTCAAAGTGATTTCTCACAAAGTAAAATGTAGAGTCCTCTTGCTTGAAGCTTTGCCAATCCATTTCCTTGCATCTTGGGGTATTTCCACAATCTCGACAATCCTTTTGCCAATCCTATCATGGAACTTTTCCTGAAATATACTTAGTGGAAACATTAGTTCAATGACTTATATGTTGTTATTAATTACCAAAACCACCAAGGGAGCAAATGTGCTTTCAATCTCCCCCTTTTTGGTAATTGATGACAACATATAGATCAAAGCTTCGACATATGATATAATCAAAGAATATAATCGTCGCTTTGAGAAGTATGTGATAAGCAAGAGCTCCCCCTAAATTTGTGCATTATTTTAAATTTGTGTTTGAATGCAAATGCACAATCGATTAGGTACATGGGGCACTTCTTCCATGTCACATACAACTTGGTGGTGTGCGAGAGTAATTAGAATGAACATCATAGCACAACACAATCAAGCAAAGGTGAATGATCATCTCATAAGCAGCATAATGTTAGGAAATAGTAGCAACACACATTAAGCGTATGATCAAAACACCAACAAACGTTTAACACAAGCAACCAAAAGACCAAAAGACCAAATGTTTTTGAAAAAGCGATAAAAACCAAACGCTCTCTCACTCGAAGCCTAAAGATCTATATACACTTCTCCCCCTTTGGCAACAAGTTACCAAAAAGTTCAAAGAAATATAGCTAAGTGTTCTTGGGCTGATCTCCTTCGGTTGTTGATGAAGGAGTCAAGAGAACTGCGTCGGCGAAGATCTCAGCTGATGTCGTGGATGGAGTTGGAGTGGCAACTGGAGGAACTAGAGCTGATGGAGCTGAGGTGATAGTAGCAGGAGCTGATGAAGAGGGCCTCAAATCTGGAGCTGGCACGGTGGCTGATCTGGCCTAAGTGGTGAAGTGTGTGCCTGGCCTGAGAGGAGAGTCATCCTCATCATCATCATCATCTGAAGAGTGGGGAAGAGGCACAGAGTCAACTTCCTTCTTAAGCTCATTGACTGTCCTGGTCAGCCCATCCACCTTGTCATTAAGGGTCTTGATCCTGTTCTCGAAGATCCTGACAAGACTGTTTTGATTGTTCAGAATGTCCTTAATGTCCTTCTGCATGCCCTGAACTGATGAGATCAACAGATCCATTTGCTCGTTCCTGGATCTAGGGACCTGAGCACTAGTGGCTCTAGCTGCCTCTGCCTCTGCCTGTGCTTGAGCTGCAGCTGATGTGGGATGTTCTGGGTCCATCACCACAATGTTGTCCTCTAAATCTGGCTGTAGGGGCAAGTGGGGTCTGTCCAGAGCAAAGATGTGCTTCTCCAGCTTGGAGTTGATGAGCATCTGGATATAGGGTGCATAGCAGCATGAGCGCTTCTGATCAGCAGCAACCCTCTTCACTGTCTCTACAATCAAATCCATAACTCTAATCCTGGTGTGTCTGTCAAGATGGATTAGCATGTTGATGGAGTAGCCTCGGATCATCTTCTCATCTCCTGACTTGGGCATCAAGGTATGCCTCAATATGGTGTTCATTGTGCGGAGGCCAGCCTGGAGGAAGTAGATAGAACCTAACTTGTGAGATTTCAAGTTAGCAGCAGGGATAGCATTGTACATGTCCTTCATAGCATCATGGCTCTCCTTGGATTCAGAGTAGACATCCAAGTCACCATCCTGCACCTCTGGGACTCCTAAGATGGCAGCCTAATCATCAACAGTGGACTCGTATCTAGCTCCTTCAGTCATCCATACAATCCTACCATCTCCATAGAAATGAGCAGTGGAGTAGAATTGCATGATCATCTCATCATTCCATGCTGTAAACTCTTTGCCAACAAACTCATCCAAGCCAATGCAGTGAAAGTTGTCTTGAACACTTGGAAAGTAATCTTCATTCTCCTTGATGTACTTCCAGTCAACATATCTCATGTCACTCACAGCTGGACTCTTGTCAAGCAGCACAGTCTCATAGAAATCCTGTTGATCCTTGGTGTAGAATCTGTAGTCCACAGCTGTCTTTCTCCTTTGGGCATATGGATCAACAGCTCTCCATGCCCTCAAACCAGAATCCTTCCTCTTCTGAATTCAACTTCTTCCTGGCCCTAGTAGCAGCCTTGGGCAACCCATGAGAACTGGGGGTGCCTGGATCTGAAGAGGAACTAGACTCAGGACTAGTGCCTGAACTCATGACAATATTCTGCTCTTGGAAGTTGTTCTCACTGTCCTCAGCACTTGACATACTGACCCTGTGAATAGAATATAGAGGAGTAGAAGAGGATGAGTCATCACAAAATGCAGCTGTTTTTGAAAGTTTGAACTAAGATTTCTCAAATTTTGCATTCTGCCAAATGTATGTCGGTACAGCCGAGACAAAATTTTCGGACCCACCGAGACAAACAACCTGCTTTCCAGAAACTTGGCACTATTCTCTGTCACACCGAGAATTAGTACTCGGTTCCACTGAGGTGTTCTCAGCTGGCCAGAAAAACAGAATTGGTGCTAGCGATTCTTTTGCATCGGTTCTACCGAGATTCATGTGGCGGACGGCAAAACCTAAAAAATCAATCGTTCGCTAATCTACAGGAACTTTTAGAGGATAGGGATGTTTGCACTCTGGCTTATCGATAAAATCTACTCCAATGCGCGAGAATCAGACGGGGAACGCAAGGAGAATCGAATCCGTACCCTAACTTGGCGACGGATCCGCTACGGCAAAGACGGCGGCGAAGATGCCCGTCGACGGCGAGGATCCCAGCGGCGGAGACGCATGGGGAAGCAAAGGCGACGACCAGGGGTCACGAATCGGCAGCGTAGGGTTTTGGGGCGTGACAGTTTGAGGATTGATTTTCAAAGCGTTGGGTCCACAACATATATACCCTTTGTTGTCGGTGACACCGATTCTAAATTTTCGGTGTCACCGAGTTCCTCAACTGTCAGTCGACAGGGAAACTCGGTGTAACCGAGAATATGGAATCGGTAGTACCGAGATTGAAAACCAGATCAACCCTAGGCATTCGGTGAGACCGAGAATTTGGGTTGGTTCCACCGAGATGCACTTTGGAGGTTTTAATGGTCAGTCCTTTGTCGATACGGAACTCCGAGTGCTCCACACACAGAGGGATCGAAAAGTACTTGTTCAAATTTTGTGATGCATCATGAATGGAATATGAGGTGAGAAAGCATAGATAGCTAGAGAGTGGTCCTAGGCATTCTTGTCCATCCAATTGGCAAAAGATAAATCAAAAGCCAAATAGCAACAATTGGATGTCCTCAAATGGGTAAATAAATGTAGACCAACATGCTCACACAATAAGATGTCAAATGAAATCATGACAATCATGCACATACATACTAGCATCAAACAAGCACTTTGGCGATGACGAAGTCATCTATATATGAGTATATTGACTTAGGAGCCAAGTAAGAATACTTGATCATAGGTCATACTCATCGTTTAAGCACAAGTGGGGTTACCACTTTTACATAAAGCATTTAATGTTGTCACATTCTAAGAGATGCTTTAACTCAAGTCTTAGAGTAAAGCTCCCCCTTGATGTGACATCCCCCCATAGGAGGGATAAACTAACCTTGGGTTTTGTCGATGAAGACTTCATGTTGGTGAGGTAGTGGTGGATGCTCAAGGTTGATGAAGATCACCAAGAGTTGGGAGCATCCATGTTGTTTCCTTACTCTTCTCACCTACATGGGTTAGTCCCAACACACAAGAGACAAATACAAGGATATCTATGGACATGGAGTGCAAAGCATGTGTAATGATGTCCATTTATTTGTTGATTACCTTGTCCCTTGCTTACCTTTGAGGGAATGTGTGACTCCTTGAACTATCGCATAGAGTTGATGTTGATTGCAAATAGTTCTTGCCAATAATGAATGTGAGTGAATTTCATTGGCGGAGTCACCCCTCAAGAACTCTCTAGTTCTTCTTCTTGGGGACCCACATCAAGTTGATGGGGATCCTTGGTGTTGAAGTAGCCTTTGTAGAAGTTGAGCTTGAAGTAGCCTTGGGAACCCACTCCACCAAAGCTAGGGATTCATCTTCATATGAGTCAATGTCCTCTTGAAGCTTGTTCTTGCCCTTGAGCTTGTGGTTTTGTGGTGGAAGGTCATCTTGAGTGTTTGTTCCCTTGGGAAGAGTATTTTCATACTTCTCCTTTTGAGGAACAAACTTGGGCTTGGGGTATTGACCTTCTTCCCATTCAACTCCATTAGCATTGAAGTAGCCAACACCATGGTTTTTTCGGTATCCTCCGTGCTTGCGTACAATTTCCTCAAATTGCTTACACCCGGCAAGACTCTTGTAGATACCTTTCTCTATAATTCCTTTCAATAAAGCATTTTCTTGCTCAAGTGTAACTTGGCTAAGAGAATCATCATTAGTGGAATCAATAGAACTACTAGAAGCAACATCATTAGGTTTAGCATTTTTATTGTTGCTACTAGATGAAGAACCTTTCTTGCCATTGTTACTAGTTTGTTTAGTTTTAACTTGTGGCATGAATGTAGACAAGAGTAGTCGTTTGGCTAGATAAGATGAAGTCTTCTTTCGGAGATCGTCATTGATAGCTTTAAGAAACTCATGCTCTTGCTCCAAGTTGAGCTTCTCGAAGCGTAGCTTCTCATGAGTCCTTACAAGCTCTCTATGATCTTTAAGAGTAGATTCATGAGCTAACTTAAGAGTGTTTAGTTCTTTAGTTAGTTGTTCTATTTTCATCTTATCATCATCAATTGACTTATCTTGACTAGCATGAGAATTATCAAGTTCATTTTGACTAACATCACTAGTTTTATCAAAGAGCAAGTCATCATCACAAAGCAAATCATCTTCATCACTATTGAAATCAAGATACTCGGGGTGTGATACCTTGGGGCATTTATCCATGAAGCAACTTCCACTCCCTTCATTTGGTGAATCAAATAGATCATAGGAGTTGGTAGTCACTAGAGCAATTCCGGCAACACCATCATCTTGACTATAGTCGGAGTCGGAGTGATAGCTTCTCTTGGAGTTGTTGTCGGAGTCGGAGCCGGAAACCCATTCACCAACATGAGCTTGATGTTTTCTTCTTGTGTAGCTCTTGGTGTACTTGTCCTTCTTCTCCGAATCCCTACTTCTCCTTGAGGGTCTTCGTTCATAACGATCATCTCTACTCCTTCTCTCTCTTTGAGGTGATTCATTCCTTGAGCTTCGTCTTCGAGGTGACTCTTCTCTTCGTTTGTAGGGAGCCGTGCACTCATTTGAGTAGTGTCCGGGCTTCCCACAATTGTAGCAATTGCGGTCACGACTTGACGAACGCTTCTCATCATATCTTGAGTTGGAGCTTCGTTCTTTGCCTCTATTCTTGTAGAACTTTTTGAATTTCTTGACCATGAGGCTGATCTCTTCATTGGTGACAAGGTTGTCGCTTGAAGTTGCGGGAGCATCACTTGTGGCTTTGTAAGCACCGCTAGACTTGTTGTGAAGCTCTTCTTTGTCTTTGAGTGTCATCTCATGAGCAACAATCCTTCCAATGACTTCCGTAGGCTTGAGATCTTTGTAGTTGGGCACCATTTGGATCAATGTGCACACGGTGTCGTATCTCTCATCCAAAGCTCTAAGTATCTTCTTGATGATGAATTTGTCGGTCATTTCTTCGCTTCCTAAGCCGGCAATGTCATTGGTGATGAGAGCTAGCCTAGAGTACATCTCTACGACTCCTTCACCATCCTTCATCTTGAACTTGTCAAGCTGACTTTGAAGAACATTTAACTTGGATTCTCTCACGGACTCGGTTCCTTCGTGCATATCAACCAAAGTATCCCAAATCTCTTTTGCATTCTCAAGACGGCTGATTTTGTTGAATTCTTCGGGGCATAGGCAGTTGAAGAGAATGTCGCATGCTTGAGCGTTGTATTGCAACATCTTCAATTCAACCGCGGTCGCTTCACGATCCGCTTCCTTTCCATCACCAAAGAATTCACCTTGCAAGCCAACACGAACAACAGCCGAAACGGCGGGGTTATGACCAAGAATATGCATTTTCATTTTGTGCTTCCAACTAGCAAAATTAGTGCCATCAAAGTACGGACCTCTACGGTGATAATTTCTCTCACTAGACGCCATACTCTCCTAGGTTGTGAAACCAATGCAATGGAGACCAAAGCTCTGATACCACTTGTAGGACCAAAAGTATGTCTAGAGGGGGGTGATTAGACTACTTGACAAAATAAAAATCTAGCCTTTTCCCAATTTTTAGTGTTGGCAGATTTTAACATTCATGGCAAGTCAAGTACACCCTACACATGCATGTCTAAGAGTATAGCAGCGGAAAGTAACAACAAGCATAAGTAGAAAGGAAGGGTAGGAGGATCAAACGCAATTGTAGACACGATGATTTTTCCTGTGGTTCCGATAGGTGGTGCTATCGTACGTCCACGTTTATGGAGTCTTCAACCCCCGGAGGGTAACGGTCGCGAGAGTCCACGGAGGGCTCCACCCATAAGGGTCCACGAAGTAGCAACCTTGACTATTCCATAACGGCTTCCGTCCACGAAGGACTAGCCTCACTATGGGTAGATCTTCACGAAGTAGGCGATCTCCTTGCCCTTACAAACTTCTTGGTTCAACTCCACAAAACGAAGTAGGAGGCTCCCAAGCGACACCTAACCAATCTAGGAGGCACCACCCTCCAAAAGGTAATAGGGTCGGTAATGACGTTGAACTCCTTGCTCTTGTGCTTCAAGATGATAGACTCCTCAACACACAATCACTCTCTCACAGATTTGGCTTGGTGGAAGAGATAGGATTGGTGGAAAGCAACTTGGGGAGGCTAGAGATCAAGATTCATATGGTTGGAATGGAATGGCATGATCTCAACACATGAGTAGGTGGCTCTCTCTCAGAAAACTGGATGGGGCAAGTATGGAATAGTTCTGAGTGCTTCTCTTTCGAGTAGGTGGTGGTGAAGGGGTATATATAGGCATCCCCAAAAATCCAACCGTTACACACAAAATGACCAACTCGGTGACACCGATGTGTTAATCTCGATGGTACCGAAGTGACCAAAAGGTGGCAACTTTTGAATCTCGGTGAGACCGATATATGAAACTCGGTTGCACCGATAAGGTGACCAACGGTCAGATTGCCCATTCTCGGTGACGCCGATCCAACAATCTCGGTGGTACCAATTTTGTGAAACTGCGTAACAGAAAGTTGGCAACCCAAACTCGGTGGCACCGAAGCAGAATTGGTTGCACCGAAAGGCTAGGGTTTGGCTAATGTATGTCTGAGTATGGGAATCGGTGGCACCGAGTGTATGTGTTGGTTGCACCGATTTTGGATATTTGACTTTGGACAGACTTTTGTGGAAAAGCTTGTGGGTGTTTCTGGTGACTATCACTTGTGCACGTATGAGCATTTTGTTCACCAACAATACCTTACCCCCTTTTAATAGTATTGGCTTTCCTATGGACTCAAAGTGATTTCTCACAAAGTAAAATGTAGAGTCCTCTTGCTTGAAGCTTTGCCAATCCATTTCCTTGCATCTTGGGGTATTTCCACAATCTCCACAATCCTTTTGCCAATCCTATCATTGAACTTTTCCTGAAATATACTTAGTGGAAACATTAGTTCAATGACTTATATGTTGTTATTAATTACCAAAACCACCAAGGGAGCAAATGTGCTTTCACCACGCGCTTCGCGTCCTCCTCTTTCTTCAGCAAGGCGCCCCTGAGCAGGTATGCCTTGAACTCTCTGGTCCTGTCGCCGGCCTGGGGTTCTAGTGCGAGGAGCAGACGGGCCCCTGAGACCGGGCCACAAGCCGGGGCGCCTGAGGGCGGGGCCGGTGGCAGCTCCTCCTGAAGCGACGTCGGGCCTGCGGTTGTGGGTGCCGCCGACGGCTTAAAGAGCCTCTCCTCGAAGACTCCGGGCTCCTGAGGCTCGCGACGTGATGCCTTCTTGGCGATGTCATCTGCTTCCTTGTTCGCGCCACGCGGGACGTGCTGCAATTCCAAGCCCTGGAAGCGTTTTTCCATCTTATGTACCTCCTCCAAGTAGGGCCTCCATGTGTTCGTCCTTCGGCGTGTACTCTTTGTTGGAGAAGTTGACGAGGAGCTGGGAGTCGCCCTTGATGGTGAGGCGCTTGACCCCCAGGGCGGCAACGGCCCTGAGGCCACCGAGCAAGCCTTCGTATTCCGCAGTGTTGTTGGAGACCTTCTCGCCATGTTGGAAGCAAAGCTGGACATCGTAGTAGAGCTTGTCTTGGGTTGGGGAGATTAGGACTACTCCAGCCCCCGCGCCCCGGCGTGCGAAGGCTCCGTCAAAGTGCATGACCCAGCCGTTGGGTGCCTCATCACCGGGCGCGAGGGACTGGCCCTCATCCAGCCCCCGGTCGGGAGCGTCTGTCCACTCTGCCACAAAGTCAGTGAGGGCTGCGCCCTTGATGACTCTGGTGGTGCTGAACTCCAGGTGGAAGGCCTGCAGCTCGATGTTCCACTCTGCGACTCTTCCAACAGCGTTGGGGTTGCGCAGCACTTTCTCCAGGGGGTACGCAGAGACGACCTTGATGGGGTGACACTGGAAATAGTGGCACAACTTCCTTGAGGCGACGAGGAGTGCGAGCAGAAGTTTCTGTTTCATAGGGTAGGGCGCATGCGCGTCTCGCAACACGGTGATGATGTAGTACACCGGGTGCTCGATCAGGGACAAGGTATTGGCGTCGCCCCGGCTCCTCATGAGGCTCGAGGGACTCAGGTGTCTCGGGGGTTGATGAAGCGACATGGGCCTCAGGAGCGCCATCCTGAGGTGGCGAGTGCTACGCTGCTCCACACGAGCCACTCTGCTTCACGCCTGCACCAACGCTCCCCTCTCGGACTGCCACGAGCGCCGCGCTAGCTGAGTGGGGGGTGGCAGCCAAGTAGAGCACCAGGGGCTCGAAAGGATGTGGTGCCACCATAACGGGTGGGCTCGTGAGATACCGCTTGAGGTCCTCGAAGGCCGCGTCCGCCTCCGGAGTCCACTCGAAAGGGCCCTTTCTCTTCATGAGCTTGAAGAAAGGGAGGGCGTGCTCGCCCAGCTTGAAGATGAAACGTCCCAAAAAGGTCACACAACCCGCAAGCTTCCGCATTTCCTTGAGGGTCTAAGGCGGGCTCATCTTCCCGATGGCTTTGACCTTCTCCGGGTTGGCCTCGATTCCTCGGTGCGATACCAAGAAACCGAGTAGCTTGCCGGATGGGACTCCAAAGACGCACCTTTCCGGGTTGAGCTTCAGGTTCACTTGGCGCAGACTGGGGAACGTCTCCTCCAGGTCCACGACCAGGGTCTTCGCCTCTCGCGATTTGACCACGATATCGTCGACATATGCCTCCACATTCCACCCGAGCTGCTGCCCCAGGGCAATGTGCATCAACCGCTGGAAGGTTGCACCGGCGTTCCGCAGCCCGAAGGGCATGCAACGTAGCAGTACACACCACAGGGAGAGAGGAAGGCCGTCTTCTCGACGTCCTCCACTGCCATCCTGATTTGGTGGTAGCCCGAGAAGGCATCCAGAAATCATAGCAGGTCGCACTCGGCGGTGGAGTCCACGATCTGGTCGATGCGCGGGAGTGGGAAGAGGTCCTAAGGACAAGCCTTGTTGAGGCTTGTGAAGTCGACGCACATGCGTTCCTTCCCACCCTTCTTGGGGACGACCACTGGGTTGGCCAGCCAATCTGGATACCGCACCTCCCGAACAACTCCAGCATCCCGCAGCTTGCCGACCTCTTGAACGATGAACGCTTGCTTCTCTTGTGCTTGTCGCCTTGCCTTTTATTTCACCAGACGCGCATCGGGGCGCACCCTTAGGTGATGCTCGATTACCTCTCTCAGGACGCCGGTTAGGTCGCGTGCCTCCCACGCAAACACGTCCTTGTTCGTGTGGAGGAAGTCCACCAGCGCCTTCTCCTGCTCCGGGGACAGACCGGCGCCAATGGTGAAGGTGTGGCCCGGGCTCCCGTCTACTGCGGACACCTGCTTCGTCCCAGCCCGGCCCTAAGAGAATAGCTTCTTCTTCTTCGCGGGTGCGGCCTCCGGGGCCTGCGCGATGCTCTCCGGGGCCGGGACGCCTCCTTCCCCGTCGGCGGCGCACTCGGCGTCTGGGCGCGTATCCACTGCGGCCTTGTAGGCGAGCTTGAGGGCTCGAACTGCGTCCTTGGTATCCCCGGCCAAGGTGACGATACCGCTGCTGCCAGGCATCTTGATGACGTTGTAGCCTGGGTGCGTTGCCGCCATGAACTTGGCGAGGGCCGGATACCCCAGGATGGCGTTGTACGGGAGGCCGATGCGGGCGATGTCAAAGTCGACCAGCTCGGTGCGATAGTTGTCGCGGGTGCCGAAGGTGACGGGGAGGTTCACCTGCCCCAAGGGGGTGGCGGAGCCCCCAACCACTCCTGAGAAGGGCCTGGAGGGCGCGAGCTGGTTGTAGGGCATCTGGAGCATGTCGAAGGCCTCCACGGAAAGGACGTTGAGGCCGGCGCCGCCGTCGATGAGGGTCTTGGTGACAGCAATGCCGCCGATGGTGAGCGTGCACAGCATGGGGAGCGCACCCGCAGTGACCGTCGTCCTGGGATGGTCCCTGGAATCGAAGGTGATGTCGGTCTCTAGCTTCGCCCCGCTCTGTGGGGCCTCGAGCCGCGGCTGAACTGCACCTGCCCGGTGAAGAAACTGCTTGACATGGCGGCCGGATGCGGGTGCTTGCGACCCGCCGAGGATGCAAGCGACCGCGGGCACAACCTGATGAACCACGGCATCTCCACAGGCCGCAGGCTGCCAAGTCTTGGGGACAGCGCCCGCCATGGGGACGACGAGGTGAAGGTGAAACGCGGCTGGTGATGGTGAAGCTCCGACACGCCCCTACCTGGCATGCCAAATGTCGGATTCAGGGCTCCGCAGACCCAAGAAGGTTCGAACTCTAGGGCGTGTGCGAAGATGCCAACCAGCTCAAGTCTCGAGCCTGCCACCCCACGGCCAAACCCTGCCGAAGATGCACGAGAACACAAGAAGATGGACACAACGATTTACCCAGGTTTGGGCCACCTTGCGGTGTAAAACCCTACTCCTGCCTTTGGTGGATTGGCCTCACGGGAAGGTTTGGGGATGAACTAGTACAGTGGTTGAGCGACCTCGTGAGGGCTCTTTGGTGTGGGAGGATCTGATCCCCCTCTACGGTGGTGGCTAGTACCTTTTCATATCGGGCCTTGGTCCTCTTCCCTTATCGCACTGGCGGGAAGGGATCCCACAATGGCCAAATTTGAAAGGGGACAGGAGGTACAGCTTATCCTGACTAAAGGTGGTCTTCGTCTGTAAAGCTCCTGGCGTGACGCAGAGGTGGGCTCGGCGATGACATCCTCCCTACCGAGCTCATGGTCTTGGCCTTGTTGCACTGGAATGGAAACCTTTGGGGGGTTCCTTGGGAACCCGTGTCTATCCTTGCCTCCTTAGCACAAAAAAGGAACATGTCTCTGTTGCGCCGCTAGAGCCCGCCTGCCATGGTCGTCATAGCTCACGTCATCATAGCCTCCTCAGGCTGGGCTCTACATAGGAATCTCCGCTCCTCGGAGGCAGCCTGAGGAGGCTGCTCGCCCGGAGGTCTTGGCATCATTCCCCTCGCGAGATCGGGCCCCTCGCGAGGGTCTTGTCTTGCGGGGTTTGTCGCCAGGCCGTATAGGGCCATCGTGGTGGGCCACACGTTGGGCCGCAGGCAGGCAGGTCTGGGTACTCCCGATCCCAGAACGCCGACAAAAGTCATTTAGTTCTCTTTGTTTACAATATGGTTAGTTTATTAATCATTGTTCATATATTGATACACACCTCATTTGGTTCTACTAGTCATATGGGGTGACCAGCCCAGCATACACTATTGTGCTATCTATGATTGTTTGTATTTCTATGAGATTTGGGTGCATGCATATATTAAATTAATAATAGGATGACTACACTAAAAATGCATATACTTTATTCTATTTTTTTAACCATGCTAACCCCATTTTCATTAAAGCATAACGGAAAATACAAGTCGATCCAAGATAGTTCAGGAGACGGAAAACGGAAGAAGTGAGTTCAACGAACCACCGGGAAATCCACTGCAGATGCTTGCAATCGAAACACCTGCCATGGGGCGAAAACCCAGTGGCACCAAATAACTAACCTACCAAGTTCAAAACCAGCAAACTAACAAAAGCTTACGCAAGAGTGAAGTTCACGAGCTACATAGCTCAGAGCTCAGAGTCGAACAAACGAGAACAGCGGAAGACCTAAAAGTGCCAAATCCTCAGCCCAACAAGCACTCAACAACATCATTCCATATCGCCAGCATTAGGCATCATTACACAAATTCTCATGATGTTCTTGGTGTTCTCCTTCAACATCATCACCCCGTGTTCTAGGGCAGCCCTTTCATCAGTCTTCAGTAGCCCTGCCCATGAGATCAGGTTCACAGAGGCCACAAACACCACATCAAAGGGAGTCTTAGGATGTTTAAACTCAAAGGCAACATGAGTATGACAATTCCAAATAGCCCAGCAAACAACAGCAAGACCAGTCATGTAATTTTTTTCCATTAGGCAAACAAAATATAACACCAAGAATAAAATTCTCAAGCATTATTAGGGCACAAATCAGTGCCCAGCATCGAGCCAATTGTGTGCCAGGCCAACCTGGTCACCGAACAAAGGGAAAAAGGGTGTTGAGATGTTTCTCTACAATCACATAACAAGCATTTTGGGTTTCCAGCCCAATTATTTCGCTTCATGACATGTCTGGTAAGGACAACATCCTGGAAAAGTAACCACGAGAAGATTTGAATCTTCAGAGGTATTTTGCCTTCATATCCACCAATAATCACAACCAGTCAGATCTTTTTCTAGGTACTCATCCATGGACTTGGTCATAAAAGAGTGTTTAGTGCTAAGAGACCATTCAACCACGTCAGGATCACTAGGTGGATCGATGCAATCGATCATAGGCCGAATATCTCTCCACTGATCAGGAAGATCGGAGTATAGTCTTCGTCTGCACAAATCACTAATAGATTTTGTTCGCAATTGAAACACATTGGCATCAGGGAAATTATAGACGCTGAAGAGAAAAGTGAATTTGTCACAATAGAAATACTATTGCCAATAGTATCTTTCCTTAGCCTAGCAACATTTCCCAATTTGATTACAACCTTTCTTCGAACCATGTAGTATTATTTAACTTCATGAGGGGTTTCCAAATAGGGGAATCAATGAACCTGCTTTTACCATCACCCAGAGAGCATCTCTTTAGATACTTGGCATGAACAATATCCTATATAAACCTTTACCTTTGTCAAGCTTCCACCACCATTTTACTAGAAGGCTAATGTTTTGATTCCGTAGAAAATCCTAACCCCCCCTTTTCGCTTAGAGGAACAAACACGAGAACATTTCACCATATGAAATCATTTTTTGCATTTTCCCCGACACCGTAAAAACTTTCTCATGTGTTTCTCAAGTTTCTCAATAAAGGATTTGGACCAGAGGATCATTGACATATAGTAATATGCAATATCCATGAAGGAAGAATTTAGTAGTATTAATCTGGCCCCCCCGGCCCCCTCCTCTAGAAGAGGCATCTAACCGATCCAAACCTCATATCTTCTACGATATTTGGTAACAACGAATTCCAAGTATATATTCCAAAGGGTAGAGTAAGGGCTCCTTTGATTCAAAGGAATTCTATAGGGTTTTTGGAGGATTAAGATCCTTAGGATTTTTTCGTACATTGGTCCTTTGATTCATAGGATTGGATCCCATAGGATTTTTCATATGGAATCTTTTGTACTAAATTTCATAGGAAATCTAACATCCATCCCAAACTTTTTTTCAAATTTCTTTGTTTTTCCCGTGGCATCAAACACTCCATGCTAATCCTATAGGGTTCAAATGGACATGCCACTCCAACCCTATACTTTTCCTATTCCCGCATTTTCAAAATCCTACGAATCAAAGAGGCCCTAACTTTTTTTTGCAAGGATAACTTCAACTCTATTCGTCAACTGTCAAGGTAGTACAAAGAACTCCAGAAGTGAAAAATACATCTAGGTCCGTAGACCACCTAGCGAGGACTACTAGCACTAGAGCAAGCCAAAGGCGCGCCGCCGTCTTTGTGTTGGAACATGCGATACGCTACGCTAGCGCCAAATGAAAATTTCTACCGTGCACCCAAGAACATGCTGCTGGAACTAGATCACGGGATCGGGTTTACCACTAGACGCGCAATCACTGCAGAGGAAGTAGAGTTGGTGATGCGCGTAGTCGATCAGCCGAGTCGTCTACTCCTCCTGTAGCCGATCTCCCACGAGCAGTGGTCTCCCACGAACAGCTCCTCATCGATCCCTCGAACGGATCATCCAAGCACCGCAGATGCGATGCCTCCAAGGTATCCACACGTATGTGTGTAGCGTCGGGCGGCGGACTGCTAGGTCCGATCGCACTACATGGTGGCGTGGGGAGTGGCATTGGCTGTCGAGGGAAAAAAAGATCAACCCTTAAAGGTGCACCCACTCCCCTTTATATAGACCTCCAAGGTGGGCTCAACACTTGAGGCCCACGACGAGTCTAGTCCCATTTTCCATTTGGATCCAATCCGAATGGGCTGCAATCCCTTAAGTGTGTGACCCTATAGGTTCACATACACATGGACACAACCTGACTCAATAGTTGGTAGCGGCTCCTAAAAGAACGTGCCAACTCCCATGTGTCCGCAAAGTCGATAGATGAACCACGACAATGTGTCATATACAACATTCCTTGTGCCTCATGATATATGTTGTCGAGCTCAAGGCGAGTACTTGTCACCCTTGTGGTAGCTCGACATCTCTTCTTGAAACCGTGATGCAGATTCCCGAACTGGATTAACACTTAACCCATGTCACATTGCCATGCTTTCTGAATCTGATAACTCGAGAGGTCCTAGAGAATATCTCTCCTTACGGAGGGACAAATCCCATCTTGGTCAACCATGTCTCGCGGCATGTCTCACGACTCACCCGAAAGCTACCTTTATAACTACTCACTTATGGAGTAGCGTTTGATAGACCCTTGACGTGGCTTGAGACTGCGTCGGTATTTCCCCAAAGAGGAAGGGATGATGCAGCACAGCGACGGTAAGTATTTCCGACAGTTATGACACCAAGGTTATCAAACCAGTAGGAGGATCACCACCACCCAATAAGCAGCACCTGCACACAAATAACAAATACTTGCAACCCGACGCGAAAGAGAGGTTGTCAATCTCTCTACGGTAAAAGATAGATTAGGTAGTGATAGATAGGAGAGATAGATATCTCAAGAACACAAAATAAAAAGAGCAAATAAAAAGTGCAGCAAATATATTTTTTGGTTTTTGGTTTTGTAGATCTGAAAACAAAGAGGCAAAAAGGTAGATCGGAAAGCAATATGTTGGAAAACTAGACCCGGGGGCCGTAGGATTCACTAGTGGCTTCTCTCATGAGTATAGCACACGGTGGGTGAACAAATTACTGTTGGGCAATTGATAGAAAATCGAATAGTCATGACGATATCCAAGGCGATGATCATTATATAGGCATCACGTCCAAGATAAGTAGACCGACTCCTGCCTGCATCTACCACTATTACTCCACACATCGACTGCTATCCAGCATGCATCTAGTGTATTAAGTTCATGGAAAAACGGAGTAATGCAATAAGAACGATGACATGATGTAGACAAGATCTATTCATGTAGGAATAGACCCCATCTTGTCATCCTTAATGGCAATGATACATGCGTGCCTTGCTGCCCCTTCTGTCACTGGGAAAGGACACCGCAAGATCGAACCCATCACAAAGCACCTCTTCCCATGGCAAGAAAAATCGATCTAGTCGGCCTAACTAAACCAAAGATTCGAAGAAGAAATACGAGGCTATAAGTAATCATGCATATAAGAGATCAAAGAAGACTCAAATAATATT
Source organism: Elymus sibiricus (assembly GCA_039707655.1). Lineage (NCBI taxonomy): Eukaryota > Viridiplantae > Streptophyta > Magnoliopsida > Poales > Poaceae > Elymus > Elymus sibiricus. Next base: position 413,503,690 of record CM077667.1, read on the forward strand.
CATGGATAGAAACTGATCATGAACTCAAAATTCATCGGATCCCAACAAACACACCGCAAAAGTTTACATCAAATAGATCTCCAATAGACCATTGTATTGATAATCATAAGAGAGAGAGAGAGAGGAAGCCATCTAGCTACTGCCTACGGACCCGTAGGTCTATGGTGGACTACTCACGCAGCATCAGAGAGGCACCTATGAAGAAGATGAACCCCTCCGTGATGGTGTTTAGATTGGATCTCGAGGTTCTGGAACTTGCGGTGGCTGGAATTGTGTTTCGTCGACTCCCTAGGATTTTCCGAATATTTGAGGATATACATGCATCAGAGGCGGTGGAGGGGCCCCCCGTGGAGGGCACAACCCATCAGGGCGCGTCGGGGCCCCCCTGGCGTGCCCTGGTGGGTTGTGCTCTGCACAACCCACCTTCCTGGCACTTCTTTGGCCCACTGGGTGTCTTCTGGTCCATAAAAAATCTCCAAAAAGTTTTGTCGCGATTGGACTCCGTTTGGTACTGATGTTCTGCGAAGTAAAAAACAAGCAAAAATAGCAACTGGCACTTTGGCACTATGTCAATAGGTTAGTCCCAAAAAATGATATAAAGTTGTTATAAAATGATTGTAAAACATCCAAGAATAATAATATAACAGCATGGAACAAGCAAAAATTATAGATATGTTGGAGACGTATCAGCATCCCCAAGCTTAATTCCTACCCGTCCTCGAGTAGGTAAATGATAAAAACAGAATTTTTGATGTGGAATGCTGCCTAACATGTTCATCTCATATTCTTTTCTTTTGTATAGCATGGACATTTGGACTTATAAATGATTCAAAGCAATAGTCTAGTTTTAACATAATGACTTCAATACTCAAGCATGCCAACAAGCAACCATGTCTTTCAAAATATCAACACTAAAGAAAGTTATCCCTAGCCCATTATGCTCAATCATTGATCCATTCAAGAAACACACTCAAATATTAGCTATGCCCAATGCTCAAGTACGATCATAGTGCCCCCTAGTTGGTGCTTTATAAGAGAAGATGGAGACTCAAAGTAAAAAATAAAAATTGCATAAAGTAAATAGATAGGCCCTTCGCAGAGGGAAGTAGGGATTTGTAGAGGTGCCAGAGCTCAAAGTTTTAAATTGAGAGAGATAAATATTTTGGGTGGCATGCTTTTCCTGTCAACGAAAACGACAAAGTAGCTCACAATACTTTCCATGCTAGATATATCATAGGTGGTTCCCAAACAGAAAATAAAGTTTATTCCTTTTTGCACCAAACTATCACTTTCCATGGCGGGCCGTATCCACGGTTGCCTTCCATACCAACACTTTCCAAGGAATTTATTATTTGACATCATAAAGTATTTTTTTTCTTTTTCATTTCGGGAATGGGCATCCCTATTACCGCCGCACTCTCATGCAATGTCAAGTGAATAAACACTCATCTTGAGAATAACACATCTAGCATGGAAAAATATTGGACACTCCCCACCGTTTCATGAGCTGTACGAGCACACAAAATAGAAAATTTATTTTGAAAATTTAGAGATGGCAGATACAAATTTGCTTAGAACGGCATGGAAATACCGCATATAGGTAGGTATGGTGGACTCATAAGGCAAAACTTGGTTTAAGGATTTTGGATGCACAAGTAGTATTTCTACTTAGTACAAATGGAGGCTAGCAAATAGATTGAGAAGCAACCAAACCAAGAAACGAAAATTCACATAAGCGAGCATTGAGCATAACTACCACCGAATAATGCACCATAAGTAGGATGTAACTTCATTGCATAACTATTGACTTTCGTGCATGTATAGGGAATCACAAACCTTAACACGAATATTCCTACTAAAGCATAATTACTCACCAACATGACTCACATATTACTATCATCATGTTTCAAAACTATTACAAAGAATCAAGTTTAATTTGCCCAATGATCTTCATGAAAGTTTTTATTATATCCTCCTTGGATATCTATCACTTTGGGACTAGTTTCATATATTGCCATTGCTTTTTTGACAAGCTCAAACAAATTTAAGTGAAGCACATGAGCATAAAGATTTCATCTCTCAAAAAAGTATAAGTGAAGCATGAGAGGATTTCTTCAAAATTTACTAACTCTCAAATTAATCTACGTGAAGCATGAGAGTTTTTCTATAAAAAAATTCCAAGCACACCGTGCTCAAAAAGATATAAGTGAAGCACTAGAGCGATTCTATAGCTCAAAAAGTTTAAGTGAAGCATAGAGAGCAATTCTAACAAATCATAGCATAATTTTGGCTCTCCCAAATAGGTGTGTCTAGAAAGGATACAAGTGACAAACTAACAAGCAAAGCAAGCAAAGACTCAAATGATACAAGACGCTCCAAGCAAAAGTCATGATATGTGACGAATAAAAATATAGCTCCAAGTAAAATACTGATGGTTGTTAGGAGAAAGAGGGGATGCCACTCGGGGGCATCCCCAAGCTTAGTTGCTTGTTCCTCTTTGAATATATCTTGGGGTTAGTGTAGCATCCCCAAGCTTAGGTTCTTTTCACTCCTTATTCCTTCATCCATTGTGATCTTACCCAAAACTTGAAAACTTCAATCACACAAAACTCAACAAAATCTTCGTGAGATCCGTTAGTATAATAAAGCAAATCACTACTTTAGGTGCTGTTGCAAAACCATTCATATTTTACTATTTAATTATACCTACTGTATTTTAACTTTACCATGGCTCATACCCTTCAATATAACCCATGGATTCATCAAAACAAGCACACAATGCAACGAAAACAGAATCTGTCTTAAACAGAACAGTCTGTAGTAATCTGTACTATAGCCATACTTCTGTAACTCTACAAATTCTGAAAAATTAGGACAACGTAAAGAATTTGTATAGAAACACTGTGTTAAAATTTCAGCACAAGATCACGTTCCAGTAAAAAATCAAAATTCAAATACTGGAAGCAAAGTTTCTGTTTCAGATTCAGCATCGCTTCTACTCATCTTATGAATCATCCTAAAGGCTCTACTTGGCACAAACACTAAATAAATCATAAAAACACAATCATAACAGAGGAATAATTGTGTCAACACTCAAAAACAGAAAGGAAAAAGCAAAAAATTATTTATTCATTGGGTTGCCTCCCAACAAGCGCTATCGTTTTACGCCCCTAGATAGGCATAACGCATAGATTCAAGTATTGTCATCTTTAGTTTTCAACTCTTCAATCACACAACTAGATTTCTTCAAGGATTTAGCATGCATATTCTCGATGACAACACTCCTAGGAAGAAAGCCAAAATTCATTCTTGTAAATCGGGTCTCTTATGATTTCAACAAAGTCGGGATGAATACTAATCATTTTAAGATCCCCCTTGTGACTACTAGGTGTAGCAACTTTGTTCTTAGTGACTTGCGTGGCCTTGCAAATTTTTACGGGAGATTTTCAATAGTTTTGATAGAAGAAAAAGTCAAACCCGAATTACTAAAAATCTCCTCCAACTTATCAATCCGGTAAGGACTCTCTTCTACCGTTTCGTTAACTATGGTTTCTTTTTTCCTTTAGCAATTTAAAAGCATCCCCCGCCTTAGACCCAATTTTATTAGCAAGATTATGCATTTTCTTATCCAAACTTTCAAGATGTTCTTTGGTAATCATCTTCTTTTCAATAGCATCTAATCTCTCCATAACACGTTCGAGAGTTAAAGTTGTTTCATTAATCATAAGAGGTGGTGATCCCACTAAACTTCCCATAGCATTAAAAGCATCCAAAGATGGACACATCAAGAAATTCCCACCGGTAATCGTATCAAGGATGAATCTATACCAAGTGGTGATAGCAACATAAAAACTGCGAAGAAGAACAATGGTAGATTGCTTATGGATAGATCTATTATGAGCATTGCAAATCCTATACCAAGCATCTTTTAGGTTCTCCCCTCCCCTTCGCTTAAAATTAAGAACCTAATTATTGGGAGTACACGCAATAAAGGAAGAACTAGCAATTATGACAAGGCAAGAGATCTGACAAGAAAAAGGCAAACGAAAAAGAGGACGAATAAAACGGCAAATTGGTGAAGTGGGGGAGAGGAAAACGAGAGGCAAATGGAAAATAATGTAATTGCAAGGAGATGAGATTTGTGATTAGGAACCTGGTAGATGACGATGGAGTCTCCTCGGCGCCTGAGATTGGCATGTAGAAGAGACCGCTTCCTCCCCGGCAATGGCGCCAGAAATTCCTTTGACGTGGCTTGCGACTGCGTCGGTATTTCCCCAAAGAGGAAGGGATGATGCAGCACAACGACGGTAAGTATTTCCCTCAGTTATGAAACCAAGGTTATTGAACCAGTAGGAGGATCACCACCACCCAATAAGCAGCACCTGCACACAAATAACAAATACTTGCAACCCGACGCGAAAGAGAGGTTATCAATCTCTCTACGGTAAAAAGATAGATTAGGTAGTGATAGATAGGAGAGATAGATCTCTCAAGAACACAAAATAAAAAGTGCAGCAATATATTTTTGGGTTTTTGGTTTTGTAGATCTGGAAACAAAGAGGCAAAAAGGTAGATCGGAAAGCAATATGTTGGAAAAGTAGACCCGGGGGCCGTAGGATTCACTAGTGGCTTCTCTAATGAGTATAGCACACGGTGGGTGGACAAATTACTGTTGGGCAATTGATAGAAAATCGAATAGTCATGATGATATCCAAGGCGATGATCATTATATAGGCATCACGTCCAAGATAAGCAGACCGACTCCTGCCTGCATCTACCACTATTACTCCACACATCGACCGCTATCTAGCATGCATCTAGTGTATTAAGTTCATGGAGAAACAAAGTAATGCAATAAGAATAATGGCATGATGTAGACAAGATCTATTCATGTAGGAATAGACCCCATCTTGTTATCCTTAATAGCAACGATACATGCGTGCCTCGCTGCCCCTTCTGTCACTGGGAGAGGACACCACAAGATCGAACCCATCACAAAGCACCTCTTCCCATGGCAAGAAAAATCGATCTAGTTGGCCTAACGAAACCAAAGATTCGAAGAAGAAATAGGAGGCTATAAATAATCATGCGTATAAGAGATCAAAGAAGACTCAAATAATATTCATGGATAGAAACTAATCATGAACTCAAACTTCATCGGATCCCAACAAACACACCGCAAAAGTTTACATCAAATAGATCTCCAAGAGACCATTGTATTAAGAATCATAAGAGAGAGAGAGAGGAAGCCATCTAGCTACTGCCTACGGACCCGTAGGTCTATGGTGGGCTACTCACGCATCATCGGAGAGGCACCTATGAAGAAGATGAACCCCTCCGCGATGGTGTTTAGATTGGATCTCACGGTTCTGGAACTTGCGGCGGCTGGAATTGTGTTTCGTCGACTCCCCTAGGGTTTTTGGAATATTTTGGGAATTTATAGGCATCAGAGGCGGTGGAGAGGGGCCCCGAGGAGGGCACAACCCATCAGGGCGCACCGGGGCCCCCTGGCGCGCCCTAGTGGGTTGTGGTCTGTACGGCCCACCTCTCTAGCACTTCTTTGGCCCACTGGGTGTCTTCTGGTCCAAAACAAATCTCCAAAAAGTTTCGTCGCGATTGGACTCCGTTTGGTATTGATATTCTGCGAAGTAAAAACAAGCAAAAACAGCAACTGGCAATTTGGCACAATGTCAATAGGTTAGTCCCAAAAATTGATATAAAGTTGTTATAAAATTATTGTAAAACATCCAAGAATGATAATATAACAGCATGGAACAAGCAAAAATTATAGATACGTGGGAGATGTATCAGCATCCCCAAGCTTAATTCCTACTCGTCCTCAAGTAGGTAAATGATAAAAACATAATTTTTGATGTGGAATGATAAAAATGGAGTAATGCAACAAGAACGATGACATGATGTAGACAAGATCTATTCATGTAGGAATAGACCCCATCTTGTTATCCTTAATGGCAACGATACATGCGTGCCTTGCTGCCCCTTCTGTCACTCGGAAAGGACACCGCAAGATCGAACCCATCACAAAGCACCTCTTCCCATGGCAAGAAAAATCGATCTAGTCGGCCTAACTAAACCAAAGATTCGAAGAAGAAATACGAGGCTATAAGCAATCATGCATATAAGAGATCAAATAAGACTCAAATAATATTCATGGATAGAAACTGATCATGAACTCAAAATTCATCGGATCCCAACAAACACACCGCAAAAGTTTACATCAAATAGATCTCCAAGATACCATTGTATTGAGAATCATAAGAGAGAGAGAGAGGAAGCCATCTAGCTACTGCCTACGGACCCGTAGGTCTATGGTGGACTACTCACGCATCATCGGAGAGGCACCTATGAAGAAGATGAACCCCTCCGTGATGGTGTTTAGATTGGATCTCAAGGTTCTGGAACTTGCGGCGGCTGGAATTATGTTTCGTCGACTCCCCTAGGGTTTTTCAAATATTTGAGAATATATAGGCATCAAAGGCGGTGGAGGGGGCCCCGTGAAGGGCACAACCCATCAGGGCGCGCCGGGGGCCCCCTGGCGCGCCCTGGTGGGTTGTGCTCTCCACAGCCCACCTTCGTGGCACTTCTTTGGCCCACTGGGTGTCTTCTGGTCCAGAAAAAATCTCCAAAAAGTTTCGTCGCGATTGGACTCCGCTTGGTACTTGATGTCTACTACGCAACTTTCTTCTTGTAGACTCGTGTTGGGCCTCCAAGCGCAGAGTTTTGTAGGACAGTAGCAAATTTCCCTCAAGTGGATGACCTAAGGTTTATCAATCCGTGGGAGGCGTAGGATGAAGATGGTCTCTCTCGAATAACCCTGCAACCAAATAACAAAGAGTCTCTTGTGTCCCCAACACACCCAATACAATGGTAAATTGTATAGGTGCACTAGTTCGGCGAAGAGATGTTGATACAAGTGCAATATGGATGGTAGATAAAGGTTTTTGTAATCTGAAAATATAAAAACAGCAAGGTAACTAATGATAAAAGTGATCACAAACGGTATTGCAATGCTTAGAAACAAGGCCTAGGGTTCATACTTTCACTAGTGCAAGTTCTCTCAACAATACTAACATAGTTGAATCATATGTAAATCCCTCACGTGCGACAAAGAGTTCACTCCAAAGTCACAAATAGCGGAGAACAAACGAAGAAATTATTGTAGGGTACGAAACCACCTCAAAGTTATCTTTTCCGATCAATCTTATGAGCTATCCCTATAAGTGTCACGAACAGCCCTAGAGTTCGTACTAAAATAACACCTTAAGATACACATCAACCAAAACCCTAATGTCACCTAGATACTCCAATGTCACCACAAGTACCCATGGGCTTGATTATACGATATGCATCACATAATTTTAGATTCATCATGTTCAATCCAACACAAAGAACTCAAAGAGTGCCCCAAAGTTTCTACTGGAGAGTCAAGACAAAAACGTGTGCCAACCCCTATGCATAGATTCCCAAGGTCACGGAACCCGCAAGTTGATCACCAAAACATACATCAAGTGGATCAATAGAACATCCCATTGTCACCACGGATATCCCATCGCAAGACATACATCAAGTGTTCTCAAATCCTTAAAGACTCAATCCGATAAGTAAACTTCAAAGGGAAAACTCAATTCATCACAAGAAGATAGAGATCAAACACATAGCTACTGGTACATACCCTCAGCCCCGAGGGTGAACTACTCCCTCCTCGACATGGAGACCGCCGGGATGATGAAGATGGCCACCGGTGATGGTTTCCCCCTCCGGCAGGGTGCCGGAACGGGCTCCTGATTTTTTTTCGTGGCTACAGAGGCTTGCGGCGGCGGAAATCCCGATCTAGGTTTCTTTTCGGGGGTTTCTGTATTTATAGGAATATTTGGCGTTGGAATCACGTCAGGGGAGTGCTCGAGGGGCCCACAAGCCAGGGGGCGCGCCCTAGGGGGGCGCCCCCTAGGCTTGTGACCTCCTCGGGACTCCTCTCTGGTATCTTTTTGCTCCAGTATTTTTTATATTTTCCAAAAATATTCTCCGTAAATTTTCAGCCCATTCCGAGAACTTTTATTTCTGCACAAAAACAACACCACGGTAGTTCTGCTGAAAACAGCGTCAGTCCGGGTTAGTTCTAATAAAATCATACCAAAATCATAAAAATTATTGTAAACATGGCATGAATACTTCATAAATTATAGATACGTTGGAGACGTATCAGCATCCCCAAGCTTAATTCCTGCTCGTCCTCGAGTAGGTAAATGATAAAAGAAATAATTTATGAAGTGTGAATGCTACCTAACATTTTCATCATATTCTATTCTTCTTTGTATAGCATGGACATTTGGACTTGTAAAAGATTCAGAAGCCGTAATGTACTCAGCCTTCGTTGTAGAGTCAGCTACTGTATCTTGCTTGGAACTCCTCCAGCTCACTGCTCATCCGTTCAGAATGATCACAAACCCAGATTGCGATCAACTATCATCCCTATCGGTTTGGAAACTAGCATCAGTGTAACTCTTTACGACGAGCTCATCCTTACCTCCATAAACCAGGAACATATCCTTTGTCCTTCTCAAGTATTTAAGGATATTATTTACCGTTGTCCAGTGACTCTCACCTGGATCAGCCTAGTATCTGCCCACTACGCTTAGAGCAAAGCTAACATCGGGACGAGTACATACCATAGCATACATGATGGACCCGACAGCCGAAGCATATGAAATCCCATCCATGCGTCTTCGCTCATCAGGAGTCGAGGGACTCTGAGTCTTGCTAAGACTAATGCCATGTGACATGGGCAAGAACCCTTTCTTGGCATCTTGCATGTTGAACCGCTTCAACACCTTGTCTATATACGTACTTTGGCTTAATCCAATAAGCCTTCTCGATCTATCTCTATAGATCTTGATTCCCAGAATATAAGCTGCTGCTCCCAAGTCTTTCATCGAAAAACTTTTTTTCAATGAATCCTTGACAGATTAAAGCATTTGAACATCATTTCCAATCAACAATATATCATCCACATACAGGATCAAAAATGCAACTGAGGCCCCACTGACCTTTTTGAATACACAATGATCATAGTCGTTCTTAATGAAGCCAAACACTTTGACAGATTCATTAAAACGAATGTTCCAATTCCGAGATGCTTGCCTCAATCCATAAATGGATCTCTGAAGCTTGCATACCATGCCAGCGTTCTTTGGATCGACAAAACCCCCGAGTTGTGTAATTCTATAGCAAGAATGATCCGAATTGATTTAGGCATCGCTAGCGGTGAATAAGTCTCACCGTAGTCAACTCCTTGAACTTGTTGATAACCTTTAGGGACGAGTCGAGCCATATGGACTATAACATTTCCGTCCATATTAGTTTTCGTCCTAAAGATCCATTTGCACTCAATGGCTCGAATGCCATCTGGCGGATTAACCAAGTTCCAAACTCGATTGTCATCCATGGACTTTAATTCGGATCTCATGGCCTCAAGCCATAACTCGGAATCAGGGCTCACCATCGCTTCCACATACGTGGTCGGCTCGTTGTTCTTCAAGAACAAAACATTGCAGTCATGCATATTGGACAACCTTTCTGACCTACGTGGAACCGGTGCCGATTCCACTACGGGTTCCCTCACCAACTCCGGTGTGATTGAATCTCTTGCCGGAACGTCCTCGTGTGGTTCTCGAATTTCTTCGAGTCGGACCGACCTCCCACTAGCCTTCCGATTGAGAAACTCTTTCTCAAGGAAAACTCCATGTCGAGCAACAAACACTTTGCCCTCTTCACGGTTGTAGAAGTAATATCCCAAGGTTTCCCTCGGATATCCCACGAGTATGCACTTCTCCGACTTGGGTGTGAGCTTGTCCGACTGGAGTCGCTTGACATATGCTTCACAACCCCAAATCTTTAGAAAAGACAAACTATGACTCTTTGCAGTCCATATCTCATATGGTGTCTTGTCTACAGACTTTGATGGTAGCCTGTTTAGTGTGAAAGCTGCGGTTTCAAGAGCGTATCCCCAAAATGACAAGGGTAACTCTGACGAACTCATCATCGATCGGGCCATGTCTAACAAAGTCCGATTCCTCCGTTCCGACACACTATTTCTCTGTGGCATACCTGGAGGAGTGAGCTGTGGAACTATTCCACGGCTCTTCAGATGATCATCAAACTCCTGGCTCATATACTCACCGCCACGATCAGATCGTAGAAGCTTGGTTGTCTTGCCGAGTTGATTTTCCACTTCGTTCTGAAACTCCTTTAACTTTTCAAAAGTTTCTGACTTGTGCCTCATCAAGTAGACATATCCATATCTACTAAAGTCGTCGGTAAAAGTCACGAAGTATTAGAAACCACCTCTAGTTGTCATGCTCATTGGTCCACATACATCACTATGTATAAGTTCCAATAGCTTAGACGCCCTCTCACAACTCTTTGCAAAAGGAGTCTTAGTCATCTTGCCGAGGCAGGACTCGCATGTCTCAAATGATTCAAAATCAATTGAAGTTAGAATTCCATCGTCATGGAGATTCTTCATGCGCTTTTGACTAATGTGTCCTAGTTGACAATGCCAGATGTAAGTCGGATTTATCTTGTTAGGCTTATGCCACTTGACATTTATGTTATAGATCGATTCACCTTCAAGATCTAATATAAATAACCCATTCACAACTGGTGCAAATTCATAAAACATTTTATTCAAGTAAATAGAACAGCCATTGTCCTTAATACCGAATTCATAACATTGCCTCATCAAACATGAGGCCTAAATAATGTTTCGACTTAATGCCGGAACATAATAACAATTATCAAGTTCCATTACAAATCTTGAAGGTAAATTAAGTTGCATGGTGCCGACGGCCAATGCAGCAACTCTTGCTTTATTCCTGACGCGTATGTCAACTTCTCCTCTTGCAACATTCCTAGTTCTTCTTAGCCCCTGCATCGAGTTGCATATCTGAACAACCGATCCGGTATCATATACCCAAGAGACACTAGAAATATCAGCAAGAAAAATGACTATAACATATACAACAAGTGTACCTGATGAAGAAGTCACACTTCCAGTCTTCTTGCCTATCTGGGCAAGCCACTTGCTGCAGTTCCTCTTCCACTGACCGGTTTCCTTGCAGTGAAAGCAAACGGTCCCCATGTCTGGTCCGAACTTGGGCGCAACGGCGATCGTAGGAGTTGCCTTCTTTCCCTTTGACTTAGTCTTTTTATGGACTAGCACTTCTTGAACTTTGCCGTGTTCTGCACCATCAACACTTGATGCATGCCTTTCTTGATATCCTGCTCTGCCACTTTTAGCATCACATGCAATTCAATGAGCTTCTTTTCCATGCCGTGCATATGGTAGTTCGAGATGAACGTCCCATAGCTGGCCGAAAGAGAAGCCAAAATTGTATCCGTAGACAATTCGTCCCCAAGTGGGAAGCCTAACCGATCCAAAGTTTGCATGTATCTGATCATCTTGACCACATGCGGGCTGAGTGGGTCACCCTTTTTCAGCTTACAATCCATCAAGGATCGCCAGACGTTGAACCTTCCGGTCCTTGCCTGCATCTGAAACATGCTCTTAAGGTTCTCGATCATATCGAAAGCCTCAACATTTTTGAAATGCTGCAGCAAATTGGGCTCCATACAAGCCAGCATGAGACAATTGATCTCGGTTGATTCATCAACGAGTTTCTGATGGGCATTCCTGGCCGTGGCATTAGCATTCTCGGCAGGTTCCTTTGGAAGGGGTTCCTCTAGAACATGTTCCTTTTTATCATGCCTGAGAACAATTCTTAGATTTCTATACAAGGTGGTAAAGTTTGTTCCATTCAGTTTATCCTTTTCCAGGATTGATTTCAATGAAAAACTGGGTTGAGTAGGTGGTGCCATTGATCTACAACAGAAATATGCAAAACACTAAGACATGTATTCATAAAGAGTAATTCAAATTAAAGATTTTAATAAGAACATTACTCCCACTAAAATCAACATCCCTCCGTTGTTCTTAGCGATTCAAGATCCAAGATTCACATGTCAACTAGTGAGCTTTTGCATCATCGCTAGAAGACTAGATCACTCCGTAAGCAACACTTGCTAATCGTATCTCTATACGACTCTTGTTTGTTGGGTACATCTCATGCCACACCAACTCTAATGCCTCGAGGCCCAAAACTGTTTTGATGGCGACAGGTTAACCAATGCTTCGCTCGTAAGTGTCCGACACAAACATACCATGTTAAGGAGAATTAGTTGCACCCTAATTTTATAGGCCCACCACTAAAACTACTTAACATGTGATGGTGCAACAATTGGGGAGGCAATTTTACTTGTCATTCTTTGAGGGATCACCCTACTTAAAACATCTATCATGCAAAAGAAGGGCGCATAAAAGGGATAAACTTTCACATGCAGTTTATATATATATATGTGTGTGTGTGTGTGTGTGTGTGTGTGTGTGTGTGTGTGATACGGTATAGCCCTTTCATTAAAGCATGGTGATCTCCATCTCCACGTGCGCTGCATGACCATGGTGATCTCCATCTACATGCATGGTTGCCCTTGTGGTGATCTCCATCTCCACGCCATGATGTCAACCGCCAAGTGTTACATAAGATACTATGCTATTACAAACTAATAGCTATGAGAATAAATTACATTACAAGGCATCTCATGTTGACACGCAGCTCATTAATACCATAATAGGACAACCATATGGCTACAACCGATTGCCGCACTCACGACATGATGGTCATGATATAATAATTTACAAGCAACATTCATGGGCTATACCAAATCACAAGCATTCCATGCAAAAACAAGTCAGACGTTCTACCGCCGAAAATAAAACCATCCCAAACTCTATTTTCCAAGAGGATTTTGACCTCAAACAATTTGCCATAAGTGGCTGTAAGTCAAATGCATCTTTTCGTTCCCTTCAGTTTGACAGGTCGTGGAGCAAAAATGGAGTTCGTATGCAAAAGTTATGCCCATTTTACCTAGACTGCTCCAACAGATTTCAGCACCGTGGAAATCACATTTCCACGGTGTCGATCTTTGTTTCGGTTCGATCAATCTCATTGATCTTCGCGTGCTGCATCTAGATTTATGTTCCACTATCTACCCTGATGGCGGAAACCGACTGGTAGGGGTAATTCCTGTCACGACCTTTGCAGCACGATCACGGAAGCAAGATCACGAAACCAACCTTCAACACTGATACTTGTGATCTGCGTTGGGTTTTTCGTGAAGAGGAACGGGTAATTGCAGAACAAAGTGGGTAAGTATTTACCTCTGTTATGAAACCAAGGTTTATCGAACTAATAGGAATATCAATCCTCAACCGTCTTTAGCGGTTGCACACAAATGAACAAACAACTTGCACCCAACGCGGGCAAGAGGGTTGTCAATCCCCTTGATCTCGTTATTTGCAAGCAAATGAGTTGTGTAGATAATTGTTGATAAATATAAATTGCAAAATAAATAAAAAGTAAATAAAGGCAGCGAGGTAATAATAGTGTTTGCAAATATATATAAGTGAATAGACCCGGGGGCCATAGTGTTCCCTAGCGGCATCTCTCATGTAGGCAGCATACGGTGGGTAACAAATTACTGTTGGGCAATTGATAGAAAAGCGGATAGTTATGCGATTTTCACGACAATGATCATGTGTATATAGGCATCACGTCCATAAACAAATAGGCCGACTCCTGCCTACACCTATTACTATTACTCCACTCATCGACCGCTATCCAACATGCATCAAGAGTATTAAGTAAAACAGAGTAATGCATGGAGTACGATGCCATGATGTAGACAAAGTAAACTCAAGCAATATGAATGAAGCCCATCATGTTATCCTTAGTAGAAACAACACAAAGACGCATCTTGTCCCCTACTTTCTCACTAGGATATAGAAACTCGTCAGGTTGAACCTACCACAACGCACCACTCCCACCGGTGAAATATCAATCTACTTGGCCAAAGCACATCAATAGATCGGAGAGCATTACGAAGCTATAATGATCATGCAATTAAGAGACAATATATATCAGAGGTATCTCAAATACTTTTCATGAATAATCTGAACATAAACCCACAATTCATCGGATCCCAACAAACACACGGCACAATAGGATTACATCGAATAGATCAAAGCGAAGATGCGATGACCATTGTATTGAAGAACAAGAGATAGATAGATTGCCATCTAGGTACTAGCTATGGACCCGTAGGTCTGTGGTGAACTACTCACACATCATCATGAGGGCAGCAAGGTTGATGAAGGGGCCCTCCGTGGTCGATCCCCCCTCCGGCAGGGTGCCAAAACGGAGCTCCAGATGGCCTCGCGGCGGAACAGAGACTTGCGGCGGCGGAAAAAGGGTTTCGGGACTGCTTCTGGGTTTTTTGCAATATTAGAGAATTTATAGGCCAGAGAGGGGCGTCGGGAGAGCCACGAGGGGGTCACCACATGTCAGGGCGTGCCCTGATGTGTGGTGGGACCCTCGTGTGCCTCGCGGCCTCCCTCCAAAGCTTCCAGGTCTTCTTATAGTCCATAAAAAATCATCAAAAAGTTTCATGGCGACTGGACTTCGTTTGGTAATGTAAACCTAAAAAGTAAAAAACATGCAGAAAACAACAACTGGCACTGGGTCAATAGGTTAGTGCTCAAAAATATTTTAAATTTGTAAATAAAAACCCCAAAAGTATCCTACAATGATAATATATCAGCATGGAACAATAAAAAATTATAGATACGTTGTAGACGTATCAAGCATCCCCAAGCTTAATTCCTGCTCGTCCTCGAGTAAGTAAATGATAAAAAAATTGAATGGACATGCTATCCATTATGTAATCTTATGCGTGTATGCCCATTGAGAAAAGATGAATCAATAAATATTAACACATCAATATTAAAAGTGTAAGAAGCAAAATCATTAATCCTTACAAGTATACGATCCTTAAGAAATATTTACCCCCCCCCCATTCATCTTATTATATTAGCAAGGCATGGCTCCATCTTCACCAATTTAATACAAATGTTAAGCACCACGGTGTCCAAGTTAGGCAATTGGATCGTACTTTTTCAATATGCATCAACTTTTTATTCTTCACGCAATACATGAGCATGAGCCATTGGACATAGCATTTAGGTGGAATAGAGTATGGTGGTAGATATCAAAGGGGTAAAAAGTGGAGAAGATAGTCTCACATCAACTAGGCGTACCAACGGGCTATGGAGATGCCCATCGATAGATGTCAATGCGAGGAGTAGGGATTGCCATGCAAATGATGCACCAGAGCTATAAGTGTATGAAAGCTCAAATGAAGCTAAGTGGGGTGTGCATCCAACTTGCTTAATCATGAAGACCTCGGGCATTTGAGGAAGCCCGTCATAGGAATATACAAGCCAAGTTTGCAATAATGACTAGGTAATTCTCACTATCATATGGAAGTGACATATCATGAGACTCTCTACATGAAGAGCATGGTGCCACTTTCAGTCACAAGTGTGGTAAAAGATAGTAGCAAAGTCCCTTCTCTCATTTTCTCTCATTTTTTATATGGTGGGCTCATTTGGCCTCCCCCATCTTTATTTTTCGTCCAGAGTCTCATCTCGACTTATGGGAGAATCATCGTATCCATCATTCTTTCCTCGCTGGGACAATGCTCTAATAATGATGATCATCACACTTTTATTTACTTACAACTCAATATGGAGAACTGATATGAAGATATGACTATGTATGAATGCCTCTGGCAGTGTACTAGGATGTGCAATGATCTAGCATGACATGTATCAAAAATATGATGAACGGTGGCTTTACCACAAATACTATGTCAGCTCTATATGATCATGCAAAGCAATATGACGATGAACAAACTAGTCATGTGAAGTGACGATGGAATTTGCATGGAAATATATCTCGGAATGGTTATGGAAATGCCATGATAGGTAGGTATGGTGGCTATTTTGAGGAAGATATAATAAGGCTTATGTGCAACAGAGCGTGTCATGTCACGGGGTTTGGATGCACCGGCGAAAGTTGCACCGATCCTCGAGGTGAGAATGGGCAATGCACACACCGAAGAGGCTAGCAAATATGAGAAGGCCAGATTGCGTATGTCCATGGTTTCACATTAGTCATAAAGAACTCATATACTTATTGCAAAGTTTTATTAATTTATCATAGATCAAAGTACTACTCGCATGCCTCGAGGGAAGAGGTTGGTAGGAGTGAACCATCGCGCGCTTCCGACCCGAAACAACACTAGGATTTCAAAGAGGAATAGAAATGCTCACACATCATAACCATGCCTCTTTAATTTTTGGATGAACAAAAAGGTCAATCTTTCTTAATATTGACACTTCTACGGATTATCAATTATGAACTCACACCTATTTCATATTATCATATCAATATCATTTATCCCCAATTTCTCTATGTTTGCTAGTTGATGGTTTTGATTATCACTTATTTAATACCTAATATTTTTGAACTATTCTTATGACCCATGCAAATTACCATCACTATTTATTAACTCTCAAACAAATATAAGTGAAGAACGAGAGTGAAATCATTTCTATAAAATCTACACGCCACCGTGCTAAAAAAGATATAAGTGAAGTACTAGAGCAACTGCTAAGCTCAAAAGATATAAGTGAAGCACATAGAGTATTCTAACAAATTATGATGAAAGTGTGTCTCTCTTAAATAGGTGTGTCCAGCAAACAATGATTATGGCAAACTAAAAGTAAAAGCAAACAAAAGAAACAACGCTCCAAGCAAAACTCATATCATGTGACGAATAAAAATATAGCTTCAAGTGACATACCGATGGATTGAGACGAAAGAGGGGATGCCTTCCGGGCATCCCCAAGCTTAGACGCTTGAATATCCTTTAAAATAGTACCTTGGGGTGCCTTGGGCATCCCCAAGCTTAGGCTCTTACTACTCCTTATTCCGTGGTCCATCGTGACAACACCCAAAACTTGAAAACTTCAATCACACAAAACTCAACAAAACTTCGTGAGATCCGTTAGTATAATAAACATATTGCATACTTTAGGTACTGTTATAAATTGATTATAATTTCATAATTGCATAATAGTTACTGTATTCTAACTTCTCCATGGCTTATACCCCCCGATACAACCCATAGCATAATCAAAATAAGCAACTATGCAAGCAAAAACAGAATCTGTCTAAAACAGAACAGTCTGTAGCAATCTGTAGAGAAGCTATACTTGTGTAACTCTAAGAATTCTGAACAATTAGGAAAACGTCAATTTTTTTTATAGCAACACTGTGTAGAAATTTCAGATCATTATCACGCTCTAGTAAAAAGCGAAAATTCCTGTACTGGAGTCAAAAGTTTCTGTTTTGTATCAGCATCGATTCTACTCATCTTGTGAGTCATCCCAAAGGCTTTACTTGGCACAAACACTAATTTAAACACAAAAACATAATAATTACAGAGGCAATAATCATGTTATCAAAAATAAACAGAAAGTTTATAGCAAAAATTTAAAGATAACTATTGGGTTGCCTCCCAACAAGCGCTATTGTTTTGTGCCCCTAGCTAGGCATATTGCATTATTTCAAGTATTGTCATCTTTGACACTCCACCCATAAGTGGATCTCATGATTGATTCATAAGGTGGTTTAAGTCTTTTTCTAGGTAAGTGTTCCATCCTTTTCTTTAATGGGAATTTGAACCTTATGTTTCCCTCTTTCATGTGAATAATTGCACCTATAGTTCGTAGGGAAGGTCTACCAAGTATTATGGGACAAGTAGGATTGCAATCAATATCAAGCACAATTAAATCTACAGGCACATAATTTTTATTTGCAATAATAAGCACATCATTAATTCTACCTAGAGGTTTCTTAATGGTAGAATCCACAAGATGCAAGTTAAGGGAACAATCTTCAATATTAGTGAGACCAAGCACATCACAAAGAGTTTTTGAAATAGTTGAAACACTAGCACCAAGGTCACACAAAGCATTGCATTCATATTTATTTATCTTTATTTTGATAGTAGGTTCTCACTCATCATGCAATTTTCTAGGAATAGAAACTTCAAGCTCAAGTTTCATAAGCTTTGATCATAGCTTCTACTATATGTTCGGTAAAAGCTTTATTTTGTTCATAAGCGTTGGGTGAGATAATAATGGAGTGCAACAAGGAAATACATTCCACTGAAGAGCAATTATCATAATTAAATTCCTTGTAATCCAAAATAGTGGGCACATCACTAGTTAAAGTTTGACATCTCCAACCCCACGTTTTTCAGTTTTAGCATCAAAATCATCACCCTCCAAGCAAACGGGACGCTTCTTAATTAAAGTTGACTCATCTCCAGTCCCTTTATCATTTATATTCAGAGAGGTAATTAAAGATTCAATAGGATAAATACCAATCATTTTAAGATCTTTATCATGATTCCGATAAAAACCGGGTGGAAGAGCCTTTTCCAAGAATTCCCGCTTAGCTCTCAACTTAGTGGTCCTCTCCTTACTTTCATTAATATATATTTGTATAGATTTAATAGCATCATTAAAATCATGCTTGGGTGGCAAAGCCTTACTTTTAAGAGTTTCCACATCATGAGCAATTATATCCATGTTTTTAGCCAAAGTGTCAACTACATGCCATTTTTCTTCTACCATAGTGTTGAAAACCTTTTGAGAATTAATAAATTCTTTAATTGTGTTCTCAAGATCAGAGGGTATCCTATTAGCATTTGTAGAAGAATTTCCATAAGAATTACCATAAGGATTTCCATAGTTGTTGGAGGAATTACCGGGATATGGTCTAGAATTGAAGTTTTCTCTATAAGCATTATTATTGAAATTATTTCGCGAGACGAAGTTCACATCCATAGCATCATTATTTTGCTCAATAAAAGTAGACAAGGGCATAACATTGGGATCAACATGAGCACTTTTACTAGCAACCATATTCATAAGAGCATCCACATTTTCACTCAAAGTAGCAATTTCTTCAACAGAATTTACCTTCTTACCGGTTGGAGCCCTTTCGGTATGCCATTGAGAATAATTTGTCATGATGTTGTCCAGAAGTTTTGTGGCCTCTCCTAAGGTCACATCCATGAAGGTACCACCTGCAGCAGAATCTAGAAGATTTCTAGACACAAAGTTTAGTACAACATAGAAGTTTTGGATAATCATCCACAAGTTTAAGCCATGAGTTGGACAATTTCTTATCATCAATTTCATTCTCTCCCAAGCTTGTGCAACATGCTCTTGATCTTGCTGTTTAAAATTCATTATTTGATTTCTAAGGGATATAATCTTAGCAGGAGGAAAATACTTGGCAATAAAAGCATCTTTACACTTATCCCATGTTCCAATACTATTACGAGGTAAAGATGAAAACCAAGACTTGGATTTATCTCTTAGTGAAAAAGGAAATAATTTAAATTTCACAATATCATTATCCATATCCTTTTTATTTTGCATGTCACAAAATTCAACAAAAGTATTAAGATGTGACGCGGGATCCTCATTAGGACTTACCAAAAATTGAGCTTTCATGACAAGATTTAGCAATGCAGCATTAATATCAAAAGCTTCCGCACTAGTGGCGGGTGGTATATGTGTACTAATAAAATGATTATTATTATTATTTGAGAAGTCACACAACTTAGTAGTATCTTGAGCCATGGTGACCGAGCAAGCAAAGTAACTAGCAAGACAAGTAAACTAACAAGCGAAGAAGTAAACTAGTAGCAAGCAAAGATAAATATTTTTGTATTTTTGATTTTTATGAGACAAGCTAAATATAACAGCAAAGAAAAAGAAGAACAAGTGAATGAAAATTTGTGTGAAGTTACTTGATAGTTGATGATGATAATCCCTGGCAACGGCGCCAGAAATCCTTCCTGATACTTGTGATCTGCGTTGGGTTTTCCGTGAAGAGGAACGGGTAATTGCAGCACAAAGTGGGTAACTATTTCCCTCAGTTATGAAACCAAGGTTTATCGAACCAATAGGAATATTAATCCTCAACCGTCTTCAGCGACTCCACACAAATGAACAAACAACTTACACCCAACGCGGGCAAGAGGGTTGTCAATCCCCTAGATCTCGTTATTTGCAAGCAAATGAGTTGTGTAGATAACTGTTGATAAATATAAATTGCAAAATAAAGTAAATAAAGGCAGCGAGGTAATAATAATTTTTGCAAATATATAAGTGAATAGACCCAGGGGCCATAGTGTTCCCTAGCGGCATCTCTCATGTAGGTAGCATACGGTGGGTAACAAATTACTGTTGGGCAATTGATAGAAAAGCGGATAGTTATGCGATTTTCACGACAATGATCATGTGTATATAGGCATCACGTCCATAAACAAATAGGCCGACTCCTGCCTACACCTATTACTATTACTCCACTCATCGACCGCTATCCAGCATGCATCTAGAGTATTAAGTAAAACAGAGTAATGCATGGAGTACGATGAAATGATGTAGGCAAAGTAAACTCATGCAATATAAATGAACCCCGTCGCGTTATCCTTAGTAGCAACAACACAAAGAAGCATCTTGTCCCCTACTTTGGACCTGGGATATAGAAACTCGTCAGGTTGAACCTACCACAATGCACCACTCCCACCGATGAAATATCAATCTACTTGGCCAAAGCACATCAATAGATCGGAGAGCATTACGAAGCTATAATGATCATGCAATTAAGAGACAATATATATATCAGAGGTATCTCAAATACTTTTCATGAATAATCTGAACATAAACCCACAATTCATCGGATCCCAACATACACACAGCACAATAGGATTACATCAGATAGATCAAAGCGAAGATGTGATGACCATTGTATTGAAGATCAAGAGATAGAGAGATTTCCATCTAGGTACTAGCTATGGACCCGTAGGTCTATGGTGAACTACTCACACATCATCATGAGGGCAGCAAGGTTGATGAAGGGGGCCTCCGTGGTCGATCCCCCCTCCGGCAGGGTGCCAAAACGGAGCTCCAGATGGCCTCGCGGCGGAACAGAGACTTGCGGCGGCGGAAAAAGGGTTTCGGGACTGCTTCTGGGTTTTTTGCAATATTAGAGAATTTATAGGCCAGAGAGGGGCATCGGGAGAGCCACGAGGGGGTCACCACATGTCAGGGCGTGCCCTGATGTGTGGTGGGACCCTCGTGTGCCTCGCGGCCTCCCTCCAAAGCTTCCAGGTCTTCTTATAGTCCATAAAAAATCATCAAAAAGTTTCGTGGCGACTGGACTTCGTTTGGTAATGTAAACCTAAAAAGTAAAAACCATGCAGAAAACAACAACTGGCACTGGGTCAATAGGTTAGTGCTCAAAAATATTTTAAACAGTTTGATGCAAATATAAAGGTCAATGAAAAGTGGTTTTTTTTGCAGATTTGATATTTTCTCAGAGTTTTTGACATTGTTATTTACTGACCAAGTTGCATATCTCCTTTTTTCATTATGGGGAAACTTGCACATCATTAAACCTGTTGATGTGTAATTTTTTCGCAAACATTTTTATACCTGTTATTTGGCATGATTATTTTAAATGTACGAGTAGCTTGTCAACATATATATTTAAAAAACTTCTACAACCAATCTCACTACTAATAAAAATGTTCTAAAAATGTTCTGCGGACGCGTTTTTTTAGAAACACCTGTAACTTTATTCATACTCATAACAATTACAAGTACACTGATTTGGACCTAAGATCCAATAAAATACAAAGTAACTCCCATGACTAAGAATTACAATGAAATCTCTTGAAAACACCTTCTCGGTATGAATCTCTACTCGAAGAAATACTCCAAAGACTTTGGTAAAAAGGTTGCAATTGGACTGGAGCAACGATGTTGTCACTATTTCACCCGTATGAACGTTATCAATAATGCTTTTTGAAAGCGAGAAGTCGTGCTGGCCAGGTACACCGCAGGCAACGTGTTCTAGCGGCTTAGTGGTGCCTCCTCATCTGACGGCGGCAGACGCCGTCACCACCCCTTTACCAGTGACATCACGACTGCATCGTTTGTTATGCCCGGCCTGTTGACTGCCAATGAGGGTGGGCCAATGGTGACACCTATGCCCGGCCTGCTGGCTACCTAGGAGGGTGGGCCAAGGGCGGTGGTGGCTGACACTGGGCCACCTCTGTAGGGCCCCACTCAGGTCTTCCCAGTTGGGGATACCCAGCACTCGACCGTGAAGGGGGGTAAACCGATGCCCCCTACCCCATTGGCTATAGCCCCGTCACCAGTGGAGGCTTATGGTGGACCTCTGGCAGCTGAACCGAGGAGCGGGATGGCCTCCCCCACCCAACCTTTGGAGCTTGTGCAGCCTCTACATGGGAAGGCGACATATTACCCGTCTGGTGATCCGCCTGCCCACCTGACGCCCCTGTTGCCGACCCTGTCGGCTCCTGATACGTCTCCAACGTATCGAAAATTTATGAAGTATTCATGCCATATTTACCCATGTTTACAATACTTGTGTATGGTTTTTATGCACTTTATATGATTTAAATGGAACTAACCCGCACTGACGTTGTTTTCAACAGAATTACCATGGTGTTGTTTTTGTGCAGAAAATGAAAGTTTTTGAAATTGCCTGAAATTTTTTGATGATTTTTTATGGAAGGAAAGGGACCCGGGAAGATTCGAGGGAGGACCAGAAGACACACGAGGAGGTACCAAGGCAACCCGGCGCGCCCAGGGGGTGGGCGCGTCGGGATACCTTGTGGGCCCCCTGTGGCACCTCCTGGCTTGATTCCTGATGGTGTCCTGGACTAGGGGGTACTCACCACGTCGTCTCCCGACCAGTGGGTTGGGCCGAGGAACCCCAGAGCGGTTCATTAATGGGCCAGTTCGGACAGCCCATGGTGCATACGAGGAAGATTCCACAAGACTTGGTGATCAAGACAAGGACTCCTCCACACCGATGTAGCCGACTAGCACTCTTGTTATCCTAGGCCTCTGGTGTGTTATATAAGCCGAGGCCAGGCTAGTCATTAGGGACAATCAGATCATCAGAGATTACAATCATAGCTCTTAGGGTTTAGACCACTACATACGATCTCGAGGTAGATCAACTTTGTACACGATACCCCATCATCAATACAAAACAAAGCATGACGTAGGGTTTTACCTCCATTAAGAGGGCCCGAACCTAGGTAAATATCGTCTCCCTTGTCTCCTGTTACCCATCGATCCAAGATCCACAGTTCGGAACCCCCTACCCGAGATCTGTCGGTTTTGACACCGACATTGGTGCTTTCATTGCGAGTTCCACTGTTGGATCGCCGGAAGCATCGATGGCTTGTCTGCAGATTGGCCGCAGTTTTTTCTGGACAGCGAATTTGTGTTCGTCGTCCCCATTTTCTCGAGCGTCACTTTGACGATTGCTTCAGTGGAATTGTGCGGAATTGTATCCACAATAACCTTGCAAAATTTCGTCGTGTTCCGATGGAGGAATCTCCGGCAATCTCCGATATACTGGAGCCCTGTCGAATCTGGACAGGAATCTGGACGAGTTTGGGGCGAGGTGTCCAGTATCTAGCTCGGACATCCGTTGGAAAATCCCACCATTCATCGGCTGCGGAATTCCTATACCGATCACCCCTAAAACATTCAGCTCGATCCGACCGTTCAAACTCCGGAAAACGTCCGATGAGTGCATCAATTTTTGGATCTCTTTTCTGCGCGAGAACGAATCCGACCCGAATTCATCTTTCTTCATGAACGGGACATTGGACATCCTTTTTTAAGGAAATTTTTTTCTAGGGTATTGTGTGTTGTTCTCAAACACGTGCCCACAAATTTTGAGTCTTTTCCGAGGCGATCTTCATCGTCGCGCCGGTGTCAAACCGCCCGACCACGTTGCTCCACGGCTATCGACCTACGTCGACATCGACTCTGCCGTCGCTCCATCGAGCCGACGACAGCCACCTCCTAGAATCATCACCTCGGTGTGCCGACCAAGAGTTCGGCATCGTGAAGGACAAATAATCGTTAAGACAAGGTCGTCACCCCATGGGTTGCATGGGTCGGGTGTGTCGTTGCTTCATCAAGCCAACATTGACCGCATCACAAATTCCGACATACGTCGGCATCACCGCGCCGTCGCTTCTTCAAGCTGACATCTTGGCTGACATGAGACTTCGACATCACCAGCCGACCTGCTCTTTTACCACGGCTAGACCGGGGGCTTCGCCATCTCTTCATCAACCTGCTCCGGGGACTTCGGCGTCACCAGCCGACCAACTTCATCATGTTGGCTGGACCAGGGGCTTCTGAACAGTTCTCAACAACTGGCTTTGTCAATGCAATTCGGCAGAGTTTGTTCTCGCCCCGCGGCAGCAGACGCGAGACGCTCAAGTTACGCGAGATTAACCAACTTCGACCACTATGAACAATTAGGTGATATTTCTCCTATTAATTTTTTTAGTGTTGTTTAGTACTATCAAAGATCTTTGTACTTGTAATTTGTACAATTTTATGCGCAGGTTATCTGTGCTGAGCTGGTGGACTCTAATCCACATTGACATCCCTGTGCTGTCAATTCTACTTATGCTTCAGAGAGGCCATATTTGTTTTATTATCCATACTCCGCATAAATTGATTATGCAAAAAATATTATTATTATGTCTGGCTTGCACTGTTTTATGTGTGCAGGTAAAGGATTTATATCGGGTGGCATTCTCACCCCAGCGTACCGACGTCATTATCCCGCCTTCGTTGACCAAATTCTGTTGTCACCCTAGCGCGAATTCGGGTGACCCTGCGAATTTGAATTTTTTCACCTCGCCACGACGACGCCCTGTGTCGACATCTGCATTGCCCGGGCCGCATGTCTTCTAAATAATCTATTTCGCATAAATAATTCTTTAAATAATTTTTATTTTATTATTATCTGGCTGCTACTTCATGCGTGTAGGTAATCGACTTCGGCTGTGTCACGTCGTCACCTCGGCGTGCCGACATCGTCGTCCCGCCTCCATCAACCAAATCGCGTTGTCGACATGGTCGACTGACGTGGGGGATTCGCCGACATGCTACCGAACTGCTTTGTCTCCTTGGCTGGACCGGGGGCTTCACCTCGGCCCTTCGGAAGTGTTGTGCTGTCACTTCATCAAGCCGAGCTCTTCGTCGGCTACCTCATGACCGGCTTGGGGGCTGGGACCTTGTCCCGTCGTTGCTCGAACCGCGTCATCCACACCAAGCATATTAACCAGCTAAGTCGCTTTCATGCTCAAGTTTCTTAAGTTTGTAAATTTTTGTTCGGTTCAACCGAGCGTTATGTTTTTGTTTCAAAACAAGAACTTTCTTTGTTAAAAATGTTGTTTGTTCAAAAAACAACTTTCTTTACCCAATTTAACCGGGGGCCCTTAAATTTATATGAGCCGTTTTATAATAAATGTTTTCTTCTTGGTCGTTGCAAAGTCTTTTTCTACTACTTCTTTTTTCCGATGCTAGTGTGTGGTCAATAGCCGGATAGCCTGGTTTCTTTCTAAAGCCGCTCGAGTTTAGTTCGCTAAACAGGCCTCGGAGAAACACTCCGCCTTCGGGATATGGAGGTTGAAGCCAAAGGATGACCCGCTTGGAGTCCGGAGATCGGACGTATCATGTTAAAGCACGACCGAAGGACAAATTAAATTTTAGACCAATTTCGGATTGGCACAATTTTCTTTTATCTAAACAAAAAGTTTTTTGCATAAGTTTTTTGTTTTTTCCGAGCATAACTCTCGCAGTATAACGCGAGATGCATTTCACGCATCGGCAATATTAAAGGGGTTCTGCGGTTAGCACCGAATCCACCAACACGGAGGTACTCCATGCAGTCCTCGGCAAAATGTCCTCGGTATTTTGCATTTATATGCATTGATTTCGAGTTGTGTCTTTGGTCTATAGCTGGATTGCCCGACTCCTGTGCTTACCCCTTATGTTTCTACTTTGTTCGGCTAAGGGTTAAAGGGAGAACCACTGTGATTGTCACTTCTGGTTTAACTGGTTAAGTGCCTCAGTTGGAGAAAGCTGAAAGTTGACTGTCACAACAAGCGTAAATCGGTCAGCGAACCGCAGGCGGTGTTCAACAAAATATAGCCGATCGAGGTTATCCGAGTAAAACGAAGGGCCTCTCTTTCTCGAAAAGGCCAAGTTGTGGGTGATTCGACCTCGAACAATCCAAGGAGTCGACATATGCCGGGGGATATTAAGTTGCCCCCCACATATGCTCCTATGACTAAGTGAAAGTTATAAAGCCTGAATATCTGATTGCCTCGTTTCCACTAACACAACCGCCTTCGGGCACCAAGACGTCGGCTAAGGGTTATCTTGTTTGTACGGAAACACCTTGCATAGCATCTACAAAGGGGTGGAAGCCGACGATAGGCCACTTTCAAATTATAAACATTCGCGTCGGAGTCAAAATAAACCATACTGATGGTTCCCTTTGGCACCTCGGCATAGATACATCGGGATTCCTGGAGAGCCCAACATATCATCAACAATTGTATTTGATATACGAAAGTTGCCTTCCGTAGTGATCGTTATAAAGCCATAAATATGCATCAATTTGACTTAAGATTTTGGCCAAGCTGGGTTACCTAGCTCCCGTGCTTACCCCCTACGTTCTCGATTGTTCGGCTAGGCGGTAAAGGGAGCACCTCTGTGATTGTTACTTTCGGGTCATCCGGATTAGTACCTCAGACTGGGTGAAGCCGAAAGCTAGCCATCTTAAGAATATAATTGGTCGGCAACGACGGAAGTGAAAAATTCGGTTCATTAAAGACCATAGAGGTCGGGAACATTCCCCGAACTAAATCCTCAATATTTTCCTCCCACATTGATCGGAGTTGAGGTTTCACGATCATGGTCAACATGATATCCTGGGAAAAGGAACTTATAAATGAACTATTTTTCCCAAAAGATGTTTCTTACATAGTAATATAACATATCTCTCTGCATACCTTTGTTTATAAAACCGTATGGCCGGGTTGCCTTGTTTGTCGTAAATCTTTGCCCTTATAAAGGCTTTATAAAGTAGGACAAACACTCCTCGGCTACTAGCCGAGGAGGTTGAAGCCGATGGTCGGTCAACAAAGTCGTGTACAATGCGGATTCGAGCATTAATGATGTAAAGTACTTAGATACATAGAATCATTATAAATAAATTAGGTTAAACGTAACAAACTTTGTGTCAAACAAATATCGATCCTTAATTCGACCACCCGTGCCCAAATTAAGTCTCGGGGGTTACTGCATTGTCGATTCAATGGAGAAAACTTAAGTGCAAAACAGTTTCCGACGAGATTATGATCCTCGGGTTAGTCGGCCGCACCCAACCTAAGTCTCGGGGGCTACTGCACAACGCATTTTAATTCCTAAAGTATGCTGCCGAGCAAGGAATTGATCCTCAGGCCGATTTCGCGAATCGACCTGAGTCTCAGGGGCTACTGGGATTAGTGGTTTTATTTTATCCTTCAGGAGCATCCTGGGTTTTAGACCGACATGCACCTTGAGGGCTACTGGCTATATATCTCGGCGGAGAATAAATTGCACTAATTGAAAATATACACAAAAGGCAGTTCACGGTCGGGGTGGTGCACCACCTTGGAAGCAGCCCGGCATAAAGTTCGGGCGCAAGTGGCTGATTCCATAGAGGGCATTTCCGGCATTAAGCTCGGGAATTCCTTCAATTTTTTAAAGACCGAGGTAATCTATGACACCTCGGACGCTGATCATCGTTGGAGCTCGGATGCAGTCTGGCATTGGAGCTCGGAAGCAGTCTGGCATAAAGCTCAAGATCGGAGACACCTCGAAAGCAGTTCGGCATAAAGCTTGGTTGCGAATGGCTGGCTCCATAAAAGACTATTTCCGGCATTAAGCTCGGATAAACTCCTTCAACTTTTTCAAGACCGAGTTAATCTATGACACCTCGGATGAAGTTCGGCGTTGGAGCTCGGCTGCAAAAAGACACCTCGGAGGCAGTTCGGCGTTGGGGTTCGGACGCAAGAGGGCACCGCCGCACGGGAAACACTTCAAACCCAAGGTGTGGCGTAAAAAATAATAAGGCATTGATAAAGGCCAAGAAATTAATGGGGCTCCTCGGATGCTCGACGTGTGAACTCTTCGGATACACCTCGGCGATCCTCGAGATCGGAGATGGGAAGATTTGTTGAACCAGTTTTCAAGACCGATGGCTGAAGACGAAGAACAATTCGGAAGAACCGAGGAGCGTCCCCAACTTGAAGACCGATTGAGGGGGCTACTAATGGTGTCCTGGACTAGGGGGTACTCACCACGTCATCTCCCGACCAGTGGGTCGGGCCGAGGACCCCCAGGGCGGTTCATTAATGGGCCAGTTCGGACAGCCCATGATGCATACGAGGAAGATTCCACAAGACTTGGTGATCAAGACAAGGACTCCTCTCCACCGACGTAGCCGACTAGGACTGTTATCCTAGCCATCTGGTGTGTTATATAAGCCAAGGCCAGGCTAGTCATTAGGGATAATCAGATCATCGGAGATTACAATCATAGCTCTTAGGGTTTAGACCACTACATACGATCTCGAGGTAGATCAACTTTGTACTCGATACCCCATCATCAATACAAAACAAAGCAGGACGTAGGGTTTTACCTCCATTAAGAGGGCCCGAAACTGGGTAAATATCATCTCCCTTGTCTCCTGTTACCCATCGATCCAAGATCCACAGTTCGGTACCCCCTACCCGAGATCTGCCTGTTTTGACACCGACAATTCCAACGCTGAAAAATCTTATATATTGAGAAACCTCCGAAAGTTAACCTAGAACTTCCGCTCCGCCGCCGTAAGTCTCTGTTCCGAAACGATCTCATATGGAACCCTTTTCCGGTACATTGCCGGAGGGGGAAATCATCACCGGAGGCCATCTTCATCATTCCGGCGGTCTCCATATCGAGGAGGGAGTAGTTCACCCTCAGGGCTGAGGGTATGTACCAGTAGCTATGTGTTTAATCTCTCTCTCTCTCTCGTGTTCTTGATATGGCACGATCTTGATGTACCACGAGCTTTGTTAATATAGTTGGATCATATGGAGTTCTTCCCTCTCTATCTTGATGTGATGAATTGAGTCTTTTCCCTTTGAGATTTCGTTACATTGGATTGAATACTTTGGATTTTAGAACACTTGATATATCTCTTTCATGTGGATACCCGAGGTGACAATGGGGTGTTCTACTGAGTCACTTGATATATGTTTTGGTTATCAACTTGCGGATCCCCGTGGTGACATTGGGGTGATCTAGGTACATAGGTTGATGCACGTTTTTGTACTACTTTCTCCTATAAAAATCTTGGGGATACTCTTTGAGGTTCTTTGTGTTGGATTAAATATGATGAACCTGGAAAAAAATTGATGCATGTCGAATAATTAACTCATGGATACTTGTGGTGACATTGCAGTATCTAGATGACATTAGAGTTTATTGATGCATATCATAGGTGTTACTCTAGTACGAACTCTAGGGTTGTTTGTGACACTTATAGGGATGTCTCAATAGATTGATCGGAAAGGATAACTTTGAGGTGGTTTTGCTACCTACAACAATTTCATTTTATGTTCTCTGCTAGATAGGAACTTTGGAGTGATTCTTTGTCGCACGTCGAGGGATGGTTATATGATTCAATTATGTTAGCATCCTTGAGAGATCGCACTAGTGAAAGTATGAACCCTAGGCCTTGTTTTCAGGCATTGCAACACCGTTTTTACACACTTTTGTCACTAGTTACCTTGCTATTTTTATTTATCCAGATAACAAAAACCTATATCTACTATCCATACTACACTTGTATCACCATCTCTTCGTTGAACTAGTACACCTATACAATTTACCATTGTATTGGGTGTGTTGGGGACACAAGAGATTTCTTGTATTTGATTGCAAGGTTGTTTGAGAGAGACCATGTTCATCCTACACTTCCCGCGGATTGATAAACCTTAGGTCATTCACTTGAAGGAAAATTGCTACTGTCCTATAAAACTCTGCGCTTGGAGGCCCAACACGAGTCTACAAGAATAAAGTTGTGTAGTAGACATCAAGCTCTTGTCTGGTGCTGTTGCCGGGGAGGTGAGTGCTTGAAGGTATATTTGTAGATCTTGCAATTGAATCTTTTAGTTTCTTGTTTTATCACTAGTTTTGTTTATAAAAGAAAACTACAAAAAATGGAATTTAGGTTGTCTCATATGCTTCATCTTTATAATGTCTTTCTTGAAAATGATGGATCAGAAAATTGTGCTCAAGTGTTAGAAGAAGAATTCAATAAAATGTTAGGCATTAAATCCTTGAATGATAAGCATGATTGCAATGTTTTAGTATGCTTTCCTATGAATATCCATGATGCTAATGATATGCAAAGCCATAAGCTTGGGGACGCAATGTTTGATGAAGATGATCTGCTTAGTCCCCCTACTTGTGATGATAATATTTACTATGATGATAGCATGCCTCCTATTTATCATTATTATATTGATGAAATTGGGTTTGGAAGAGTGTCAACTCTAGGTACTAATGATCCCACTATTTTGGCGGGTGTTGAATCTTATTGTAATAATTATGAAAGTGGGTTTGGAAGAGTGTCAACTCTAGGTACTAATGATCCCACTATTTTGGAGGGTGTTGAATCTTATTGTAATAATTATGAAAGTGGATTTGGAGAGGTCATGACTTTATTTAGTGATGATTCCACTATTATGGAAGAGGTTTCAATTGATTATGATAACAAAGTTGCTATCTAAGATGATTATTGTGATCACATGTATGCTATAGAAAGTAATTATGAAAATGAAATATGTCCTCATGATTTTAATGTTCAACTTGGTTATGTCAATCAAGTATCTCATGATAGTTATTTTTTTTAGTTTTCTCCCACTATTATGTCTCAGAAGAAAGTTGCTTATGTGGAGAGTAATAAATTTTCAATGCTTGTGGATCATGAAGGGAATGCTTTGTGTGACAGTTATATTGTTGAATTCCTTCATGAAGCTACTGAAAATTATTATGAGATAGGACCATATGCTTGTAGGTATTGCAATAGTATCAAGTTTCATCTCTATGTGTTGAAAATCTTGAAGATATGCTTGTTTTGCCTTGCAATGCTAGATGATTCTTTCTACAATGAATTGTTTGCTCAAAAAATCCCTAAGCATAGGAAGTGTGTTAGGCTTAAATGTTCTTGACATGTGATTCATGATGCTCTCTTTGTGTTTCAATTCTTTACTTTTATGTGAGCATCAATGAAATCATCATGCCTAACTAAAAGGTTTTAAAGAAAAGCGCTTGTTGGGAGACAATCCAATATTTGCCCTTACTATTTTGGTGTGTTCACATGATTAAGCTACTTTAGTAATCATGTTTTGTGCCTTTTATTTAAATAATATGCCAAGTAAAGCCTTTGGGTTACTGTGAACACTTGTTGATTTGATTCTATGCAAAAACATAAACATTTACCTCCAGTATATAGTTTTCCTGATTTTACTGGAGCGTCAAAATATTCTGAACCTTTTACACAGTATTTCTATGCAAATTCTCTATGTTTTCCTAATTTTTCAGAATTTTCAGAGATAGGGAAATGTGGTTCCAATTCAGATCTTTACAGATTGTTCTGTTTTTGACAGATTCTGTTTTGCATGCATAGTTTGCTAGTTAGTGTTTCCATAGCTTTTATTTAGTGACATAAATTATGGGATTGATAGAATATAGTAGGCATTATCTGAGAACAATTATGAATCTTTTCTTTGTAGTACCTAAATGAATGATCTATTTTATTATACTAACCCATCTCACGAAGTTCCGTTGAGTTTTGTGTGATTGAAGTTTTCAAGTTTTGGGTGAGTGATGACCCACAAGTATAGGGGGTCAATCATAGTCCTTTCGATAAGTAAGAGTGTCGAACCCAACGAGGAGCAGAAGGAAATGACAAGCGGTTTTCAGCAAGGTAATTTTTGCAAGCACTGAAATTGTAGGTAACAGGTAGTTTGATAGCAAGATAATTGGTAACGAGCAAGTAACGATAACGGTAAATAAAGTGCAACAAGATAGCCCAATCCTTTTGTGGCAAAGGACAGGACAAAACGTTCTCTTATAATAAGCAAAGCGTTCTTGAGGGTACACGGGAATTTCATCTAGTCACTTTCATCATGTTGGTTTGATTTGCGTTTGCTACTTTGATAATTTGATACGTGGGTGGACCGGTGCTTGGGTGCTGTTCTTACTTGAACAAACCTCCCACTTATGATTAACCCCCTCGCAAGCATCCGCAACTACGAGAAAAGTATTAAGATAAAATCTAACCATAGCATTAAACTTTTGGATCCAAATCATCCCCTTACAAAATAGCGCATAAACTAGGGTTTAAGCTTCTGTCACTCTAGCAACCCATCATCTAATAACTACTCCACAATGCATTCCCTTAGGCCCAAAGATGGTGAAATGTCATGTAGTCGATGTTCACATGACACCACAAAGGGAATCACAACACTCATATCATCAAAATATCGAACACATATCAAATTCACATGATTACTTGCAACATGACTTCTCCCGTGACCTCAAAAACAAAGGTAACTACTCAAAAATAATATTCATGCTCAAGATCAGAGGGGTATTAAATAGCATAATGGATCTTAACATATAATCTTCCACCAAATAAACCATATAGTAATCAACTACGAGATGTAATCAACACTACTAGTCACCCACAGGTACCAATCTGAGGTTCCGGTACAAAGATTGAACACAAGAGATGAACTAGGGTTTGAGAGGAGATGGTGATGTTGAAGATGTTGATGAAGATATGCCTCCCAAAGATGAGAGGGGTGTTATTGATGACGATGGCTTCGATTTCCCCCTTCAGGGGGGGGGGAGTTCCCCCGGCGGAATCGCTCCGCCGGAGGGCAAAAGTGCTCCTGCCCAAGTTCCGCCTTGAGACGGCGGCGTTCCGTGCCGAAAGTCCTCTCCTTATTTTTTCTAGGTCAAAAGACCTTAAGTACCAGAAGATGGGCACCGGAAGTGGGCTGGGCTGACCACAACCCACCAGGGCGCACCTGGGGAGCCTGGCGCACCCTGGTGTCTTGTGGTCACCAGGTGGCCCCCTCCGGTAGTTATTTTCTCTAGTATTTTTTATATATTCCAAAATAATTCTCCGTGAAGTTTCAGCTTATTTGGAGATGTGCAGAATAGGTGTCTCTGATATGCTTTTTCAGGTCCAGAATTCCAGCTGCCGGCATTCTCCTTCTTTGTGTAAACCTTGCAAATTATGAGAGAAAAGGCATTAGAATTACTCCATAAAGCAATATTATGCATAAAAACATTATAAATAACAATAGGAAATCATGATGCAAAATGGACGTATCAGTGAGATACCGATATGAGGAGAATATAGAGTGGAAAGACCCTAAGCTTGGGGATGCCCAAGGCACCCCCAGGCAATATTCAAGGAATACTCAAGCGTCTAAGCTTGGGGATGCCCTCGAAGGCATCCCCTCTTTCATCTTCAACATTATCGGTATATCTTACTTGGAGCTATATTTTTATTCGTCAGATAATATGTGTTTTGCTTGGAGCATCATTTTATTTTGTTGGTATTTCTTTTATGCTATTTATAATCATGTTTTTGAATAAAAAGTACCAAGAATTGCCTTTAGGATGCTTGAATTGCATGTTTGATGTGTGTTGTATAAAAATAGAAACTTTTATTGTAGTGTTTGAATTTTCATATTTTACTTAAACATGGAATGTTTCTAAAAATTTTACAAAGTACTTTCATATGAATTATTTATTATGTCCTAAATTTTCAGAATTTTTTGAGTTACAGAAGTACACGTGTTGAATTAATTGGTACAGACTGTCCTGTTTAGACAGATTGATGTCATAGTTTTGTTATCTGCTTAACCTATAGTTTTCATGACTCATATTGGTAGATATAAATTTTGGGCATGATAGTATACGATAGCTAATGTTTGAAAATTATTATGCAACTTGTCTTGGTAGTACATGAATGGTTGATTTATTCTTATGTGTAATAACCTATCTCACGAGTTATTGTCAAGTTTTGTGTGGATGAAGCTTTTAAGATTTAGGAAACCGTTATATGAGAGGAATTAAAGAGACACATGATATGAAGCTTGGGGATGCCCAAGGCTCCCCAAGTCAATATTACAAGAAGTCTCAAGCATCTAAGCTTGGGGATGCCACGTTAGGCATCTCACCTCTCTTCGTCAACAAATATCGGTTAGCCTATGTTGAGCCCAAGTTTTATTTGTTCACATGATATGTGCTATTCTTGGAGTGTATTTTTGTTTTCTTAATTGTTTGAATAAAATTCTTAGATCCGAAAGTCTTTATTGAGAGAGAGTCCTCCCATAGCTACTTGATTGTTTGACAACTCACTGATCTTCACTCATATCTTTTAAGAGTAGTTTGATGTTTACTCTTGTGCTTCACTTATCCTAAGAGTAAATTGTGAATGAATGAAGTAAAATCTATTGAAGTTTGATAATCATAGTATTGGTCATACAAGCAATTTATGAATGATTAGTATAAGGAAGAGAGCTTTCACATGCAAATATATTATCTTGGACATCTTTTATGATTGTGAATACCCATTAATTATTTTAAACCTCGACCAAATTAGTTGAAGTTGGATAAGGAAGACAACATAATGAGTTATGTTTGGGTATATTTGCATAGAAGTTATATTATTATGGATCCTCCAACATGTGGTGCTTGTTTAGAAACTTTTGCTAGCCAAAACTCCGTACTAAGTAGAGATACTACTTGTGCATCCAAAATCCTTGAGCAAAGTTTCTTCCATAAGAGTCCACCATAGCTACCTATATATGGTATTTCACTGTCATTCCAAATAAATTTGCATGTGCCACCTGTAAAACTTTCAAATAAATTTCTATTTTGTGTGCCCATACCGCTCATGGAGCGATCGGGGCGGTCAGTATCTTCCATGCTAAGCGGGTTATTCTCATGATGAGTGTTTATTCACTTGTCATTGCACGAGAGTGGCTGGTAAAAAGGATGCCCAGTCCTGCATAATACAAAAATAAATAAACAAGAACTCACCCTAGAAATTTGATTGTTTGGAGGGCACCCGTGGATGCGTCTAGCCATGGAAAATGTTTGAATGGTGAAGGGGGAGTAAATATTTCATTCTGTTTGGGAACCGCCAATAATGTGTTTAGTATGGAAGATACTGAAATCCTTTGTTGTGACGTTGGCAGGAAAGGCACACCACCCAAAGTATAATCATCTCTGTTTTAATCAATGAGCTCTGGCACATAAGCTAATCCATGCTTCCCTCTGCGAAGGGACGTTCTATTTACTTTTATGTTATTTACTTTCATGTTATTTACTTTTGATGTTGAGTCACCTTCTTATTCCAACCTCAATCTCTAGTTGGCAAGCATCATGTGATGGGGAAAGATACAAACACATGTATCCAGTCAAATATATTTGATCATGAGTTATTATTGTTGACAATTATCTTTATGATAAGTGTGTTGGGAGGCGAAACATTAAGCCACTATCTTTCTCTGTGTTTGATGAATGTTGTTTGTTCTAAAAATGTGCTTTGAGTATTAGCAATCATAGAAGACTATATGATAATTGAGAATGTGAATCTCTTACTTAGAAAATAAGATGAACTATAATTGTTTGATGTTTATGAACATAGGTTGTTAAGTTTCAAGAGAATGCATAGTTTGAACCATAACATGTGAATTGGTTGCTACTTTATCATGATGAGTTCTATGAGAAAGACTTGTTGTTTATGATGCTAGAAAAAATAATTCAAATTGATCAAACTTATGCACTGTGCTACCATTCACACTTCATAAATTATTTCTTTTATATTTTACCTACTCGAGGACGAGAAGGAATTAAGCTTGGGGGTGCTGATATGTCTCCTATGTATCGATAATTTATGAAGTATTCGTGCTATATTTACCCACATATACAATACTTTTGTATGGTTTTTATGCACTTTATATGATTTAGATGGAACTAACCCGGACTAACGCTGTTTTCAGCAGAATTACTGTGGTGTTGTTTTTATGCAGAAAATAAAAGTTCTCGGAATCGCCCGAAACTTTTTGACGGTTTTTTATTGAAGGAAAGGGACCCAGGAAGATTCGATGGAGGACCAGAAGACACACGAGGAGGTGACAAGGCAACCCGGCGCGCCCAGGGGGATGGGCTCACGGGGATACCTTGTGGGCCCCTGTGGCACCTCCTGGCTTGATTCCAACGTCGAAAAATCCTATATATTGAGAATCCTCCGAAAGTTAACCTAGAACTTCCGCTCTGTCGCCGAAAGCCTCTGTTCTGAAGCGATCTCATCCGGAGCCCTTTTCCGGTACCCTGTCGGAGGGGGAAATCATCAGCAAAGGCCATCTTCATCATCTCGGCGGTCTCCATGTCGAGGAGGGAGTAGTTCACCCTCAGGGCTGAGGGTATGTACCAATAGCTATGTGTTTAATCTCTCTCTCTCTCTCTCGTGTTCTTGATATGGCACGATCTTGATGTACCACGAGCTTTGTTAATATAGTTGAATCATATGGTGTTCTTCCCTCTCTATCTTGATGTGATGAATTGAGTCTTTTCCCTTTGAGATTTCGTTATATTGGATTGAATACTTTGGATTTGAGAACACTTGATATATGTCTTGCACGTGGATACTCGTGGTGAAAATGGGGTGTTCTATTGTGTCACTTGATATATGTTTTGGTTATCAACATGCGGATCCCCGTGGTGACATTGGGGTGATCTAGGCACATAGGTTGATGCACGTTTTCGTCCTACTTTATCCGATAGAAATCTTGGGGGTACCCTTCGAGGTTCTTTGTGTTGGATTGAATATGATGAATCTGAAATTGTTTGATGCATGTCGAATAATTAACTCATGGATACTTGTGGTGATATTGGAGTATCTAGGTGACTTTAGAGTTGATTGATGCATATCATAGGTGTTATTCCAGTACGAACTCTAGGTTTGTTTGTGACAGTTATAGGGGTGGCTCAATAGATTGATCGGAAAGGATAACTTTGAGGTAGTTTTGCTACCTACAACTATTTCATCTTATGTTCTCCGCTAGATAGGAACTTCGGAGTGATTCTTTGTCGCACATTGAGGGATGGTTATGATTCAATTATGTTAGCACCATTGAGAGATTGCACTAGTGAAAGTATAAACTCTAGGCCTTGTTTTCAAGCATTGCAACACCGTTTTTACACACTTTTGTCACTGGTTACCTTGCTGTTTTTATTTATCTAGATTACAAAAACCTATATCTACTATCCATACTACACTTGTATCACTATCTCTTCGCCGAACTAGTGCACCTATACAATTTACCATTGTATTGGGTGTGTTGGGGACACAAGAGATTTCTTGTATTTGATTGCAGGGTTGTTTGAGAGAGACCATGTTCATCCTACACCTCCCATGGATTGATAAACCTTAGGTCATCCACTTAAGGGAAAATTGCTAGTGTCCTACAAAACTCTGCACTTGGAGTCACACACGAGTCTACAAGAATAAAGTTGTGTAGTAGACATCATTTCTGAAAGCACAATGTGCTCCCTTGGTGGTTTTGATAATTCATGACAACATACATTGTCTCTTGGACTAATACTTTTACCTAGTGTATTTCAGATAAAGTCCACAGAGAAGGGTTGGCAAAAGGATAGTGGAGATACCCCAAGATGCAAGGAAATGGATTGGCAAAGCTTCAAGCAAGAGGACTCTACATTTTACTTTGTGAGAAATCACTTTGAGTCCATAGGAATGTTGGGGAACGGAGCATGAATTTCAAAAAATTTCCTATGCTCACGCAAGATCTATCCATGGAGATGCATCGCTACGAGAGGGGAGAGTGTGTCTACGTACCCTCGTAGACCGTTAGCGGAAGCGTCTCACAACGCGGTTGATGTAGTCGAACAATCCTTCGAGCTCCACCGATCGAGTACCGAACGTACGGCACCTCCGAGTTCTACACACGTGCAGCTCGGTGACGTTCCTCGCCTTCTTGATCCAGCAAGACGTCGAGGTAGTAGATGAGTTCCGTCAGCACGACGGCGTGGCGACGGTGACGGTGAAGTGATTCCGGCAGGGCTTCGCCTAAGCTCTCCGAAAATATGACCGAGGTGGAAAACGGAGATCGGGGCACCGCACACGGCTATGGGACAATTGGGGTGCCCCTCCTCCGTATATAAAGGAGGGAGAGGGGAGGAGGCTGGCCCTAGGGGCTGCGCCAAGAGTGGGGAGTCCTACTAGGACTCCTTAGTCCTAGTAGGATTCCACCTCCCATACGGAGTAGGAAAGGGGGAAGGGAGAGGGAAAGGAAAGAGGGGGCTGCGCCCCCTCCCCTAGTCCAATTCGGTTTGGGCAAGAGGTGGCGCGTGCCTCCTCACGTGGCCTGCCTCTCCTTTTCCCGTATGGCCCAATAAGGCCCATTACTTCTCCCGGTGAATTCCCGTAACTCCCCGGTACTCCGAAAAATACCCGAATCACTCGGAACCTTTCCGACGTCCGAATATAGCCTTCCAATATATGAATCTTTACCTCTCGACCATTTCGAGACTCCTTGTCATGTCCGTGATCTCATCCGGGACTCCGAACAACATTCGGTCACCAATCACATAACTCATATAATACTATATCGTCATCGAACCTTAAGTGTGCGGACCCTATGGGTTCGGGAATGATGTAGACATGACCGAGACGACTCTCTGGTCAATAACCAACAGCGGAACCTGGATGCTCATATTGGTTCCTACATATTCCACGAAGATCTTTATCGGTGAACCTCATATGACAACATACGTTGTTCCCTTTGTCCGGCGGTATGTTACTTGCCCGAGATTCGATCGTCGGTATCCAATACCTAGTTCAATCTCGTTACCGGCAAGTCTCTTTACTCGTTCCGTAATACATCATCTTGCAACTAACTCTTTAGTCATGGTGCTTGCAAGGCTTCTGTGATGCTGTATTACCGAGAGGGCCCAGAGATACCTCTCCGATAGTCGGAGTGACAAATCCCAATCTCGATCCATGCCAACTCAACAAACACTTTCGGAGATACATGTAGTGCACCTTTATAATCACCCAGTTACGTTGTGACGTTTGATACACCCAAAGTATTCCTACGGTATCCGGGAGTTGCATGATCTCATGGTCAGAGGAACGTGTATTTGACATAGTGAAAGCAATAGCAATAAACTGAACGATCATTTGCTATGCTAACGGTTGGGTCAAGTCCATCACATCATTCTCCTAATGATGTGATCCCGTTATCAAATGACAACTCATGTCCATGGTCAGGAAATCTTGACCATCTTTTGATCAACGAGCTAGTCTAGTAGAGGCTTACTAGGGACTCAGTATTTGTCTATTATCCACACATGTATTAAGTTTCCGGTCAATACAATTCTAGCATGAATAATAAACCATTATCATGAACGGAGAAATATGATAATAAAAACTTTATTAATTGCCTCTAGGGCATATTTCCAACAAGGAAAGCCAATACTATTAAAAGGGGGTAAGGTATTGTTGGTGAACAAAATGCTCATACGTGCACAAGTGATAGTCACCAAAAACACCCACAAGCTCTTCCACAAAAGTCTGTCCAAAGTCAAATATCCAAAATCGGTGCAACCAACACTTTCCACTCGGTGCCACCGATTCCCATACTCAGACAGACATAAGCCAAACCCTAGCCTTTCGGTGCAACCGATTCTGCTTCGGTGCCACCGAGTTTGGGTTGCCAACTTTCTGTTACGTAGTTTCACAAAATCGGTACCATCGAGTTTGTTGAATCGGCGTCACCGAGATTGGGCAATCTGACCGTTGGTCACCTTATCGGTGCAACCGAGTTTTATATATCGGTCTCACCGAGATTCAAAAGTTGCCGCCTTTTGGTCACTTCGGTACCACCGAGATTAACACATCGGTGTCACCGAGTTGGTCATTTTGTGTGTAACGGTTGGATTTTTGGAGATGCCTATATATACCCCTTCACCACCACATACTCGAAAGAGAAGTACTCAAAACTATTCCATACTTGCCCCATCCAGTTTTCTGAGAGAGAGCCACCTACTCATGTGTTGAGATCATGCCATTTCATTCCAACCATATGAATCTTGATCTCTAGCCTCCCCAAGTTGCTTTCCACCAATCCCATCTCTTCAACCAAGCCAAATCTGTGAGAGAGTGATTGTGTGTTGAGGAGTCTATCATCTTGAAGCACAAGAGCAAGGAGTTCATCGACATTGCCGAGCCTAATACCTTTTGGAGGGTGGTGCCTCCTAGATTGGTTAGGTGTCGCTTGGGAGCCTCCTACTTCGTGTTGTGGAGTGAACCAAGAAGTTTGTAAGGGCAAGGAGATCGCCTACTTCGTGAAGATCTACCCATAGTGAGGCTAGTCCTTCGTGGACGGAAGCCGTTATGGAATAGTCAAGGTTGCTACTTCGTGGACCCTTATGGGTGGTGCCCTTCGTGGACTCTCACGACCGTTACCCTCCGTGGGTTGAAGACTCCATAAACGTGGACGTACGATAGCACCACCTATCGGAACCACGGGAAAAATCTTCGTGTCCCTCATGCGTTTGATCTCCCTATCTCAACTCTTTACTTCATGTGCAATGTCTTTACTTTCCGCTGCCATATTTGTTGACATGCATGTGTAGGGTGTGCTTGACTTGCTATCTTGCTATAATTGCTAAAATCTGCCAACCAATTAACTTGGGAAAAGGTTAGGTTTTAAATTCCTGCTAGTAGTCTATTCACCCCCCCCCCTCTAGACACTCTTCTAGTGATCCCTCAATTTCCCGACATACCTCTTCGGCCCACCCTCGCTAAGACACCTACAAACACCACAGAGGCGACATAGGTTGACACTGTCCCGCCCTGTCCATTGGTGGCCCTTCCCCTGCAGCCGTAGGTGCGGCAGGACACGCCAGGCCCGGTGCTACACGAGTGCCCGAGAGCTGGGGGACCAGCTTGTTGGGACGCCTATGCCCCCAGCACCGGCGTCACCCATGAAAGACGATCAAGCCCCCTGCTGCAGAAGGATTGCCAATGCCAAGCCAAGACCAAGACCCTGGGGTCCCATCTTTGGTCACTAGTGGAACGGATCGTCTAAGAGAATTCCTGGAGGCCATGGCTTCCCAAGTCTCCCTTGGGCTGCTACGCGGCCCAATCTTCAAGTCGACTGCCTAACCCAAGCGCCAACCCACGAAGCCGGCGACCAACACTGTTGTCATGCGTAGTGGCCATCTGGCGTTGAAGGTCACTTGAGACTTGGTGATGAAAATGGCGCAAAAAACGGTCTGTCGCCATCTCGGAGAAGAGTTTGATGAGCCGGTCGGCGATGTGGCCAGCCTGCACGCCCGCTACGTCTCATCTTTCCAGTCTCCACTCACCTCTGACCAGATCAAAGCACTCACGGACTTGGCGCTCAACGCCACTTCTAGGAAGAAGAGGGCCGTGTCTACCGCTGCCCGAGCAGTGCGGCCAGGGCCGCCAATCCGATATATCGTTGTTGTGTTAGTTTCCATGGATAGCTACAACTTTCTGATTTGGAATGTCAAGGGGCTTAACTCCCATGCATGTAGATTGGTAGTTTCGATGTGGTCCGCAAGCACTGTTGTTCGATGGTTTGTCTTCAAAAATCTAAATTGCAGTTTGTATCACCCTAGGATATAGCAGTGATCTTCTCCTCCAGGTGCTTTGAATTTGTGTTTCAGCCTTCCTTGGGTGAAAGTGGCGGTCTAATCACTACTTGGGACCCGGATCTCATTTCAGTGTCTAGCTCAACCTGCAACCGCCACTTCATCGCCACCAGCTGCACCGATAAGAAGACTGGCAAACAGTGGGTGTTGGCTAACGTCTATGGACCCTAGTCGACTGCTGAGAAGATCGATTTCCAAACAGACCTCAACGCCATTGCCGTTGCGGCCTCGGGCCCGATCATCTTTGCTTGTGACTTCAACCTGATCACTCGGATGTCAGACAAGAACAATACTAGAGTTCACAGGGGATTGATGAATGCATTTAGAAAATTTATGATTGATGCGCAGCTCAAGGACATGTACCTTCATGGAAAGAGATATACTTGGTCTGATGAGCAGTAGGCGGCAACCATGGTGCGACTCGATCGTATTTTCTTCAGTGAAGAGTGGAGCAACTAGTACCCAAACTCACTCTTGCAAGGCCTATCCTCTGAAGTTTCTGATCACACACCGATCCTCCTAAATGCAGACCATTCGTTCAAGCATTCCAGAAACTTTTGTTTTTAAAAACGATGGATTAGATGGGAGGGCTTCCATGACGTGGTGACACAAGCTTGGCAGATGCAGGACCCCCCGGCCAATCCCTTCTTGGCCTATAATGTGAAGCTGCAAGCAACCGCCAAGGCCCTCACGAGATGGAGTAGCCAGAAATCAAGTGACATCAAACTCAGAGCCTCCATTGTTTCTGAACTTATTTTCCAACTAGACGTAGCGATGGAAGCAGGGACCTTTCATTGGAGGAGACAACTTTTCACAAGCTCCTGAAGATGCAGAGACTGGGATTGGCAGCGATGAAACGCTGCATGTGGTGGTAACGATCCCGGTTCCTATGGCTAAGTGAGGACGACTGCAACTCCCGCTTTTTCCACCTGAAGGCCACTGCACACCGTAGGAAAAACTTCATCCCCTCTCTATTGATCTACGGGACAACAATTGTTTATCAACACGCGAAGATGACTGCCATCCACAATCACTTTCAAGATTTGTTGGGCACCTATCAATAGCACTCGCAAACTCTGAATCTGGGAAACATGCTCTTCCCAGAGGTGGACTTGGGATCGATTGAGGATG
This sequence comes from Elymus sibiricus, assembly GCA_039707655.1. NCBI lineage: Eukaryota > Viridiplantae > Streptophyta > Magnoliopsida > Poales > Poaceae > Elymus > Elymus sibiricus. The sequence continues at coordinate 413,546,627 of CM077667.1, forward strand.
CGTTCACTGAGGAGGAGGTGAAGGCGGCGCTCTTTGATATCAATCCAGAGAAGGCGCCGGGTCCAGATTGCTTCTCTGCAATGTTTTTTCGGACGTGCTGGGATATAATCAAAGGTGATCTGATGAAAGCTGTATGGAAGTTTCAGTCCTGCAACACACAAAACCTGCACCTACTCAAATATGCGGTCATGATCTTAATCCCGAAGCGTGGTGGAGCAAACCACCCCAGTAACTTCATACTAATAAGCCTCATCCACAACTTTGCAAAGCTCATTGCTAAGATCTTAGCACGGCGGATACAACCATTAATGCCCAACCTGATCCTGCAATGCCAGAACGCATCATCAAAAAACGCAGCGTCCATGACAACTTTGTGTACGTGCAAAGCCTGACCAGAGCACTAAAGCAAAAGCAAATGTCGGCGTTCCTGCTCAAGCTCGACATTTCCAAAGCGTTTGACACGACCACTTGGGAGTTCCTGCTACAACTTCTACAACAAAGGGCCTTTAAAGGTAGATGGAGGGGATGGATCGCAGCGGTGCTGCTAACATGCTCCACAAAAAATTTGATCAATGGGGAACTATGTGCTAAGATTGACCACATGAAGGGATTCCGTCAAGGTGACCCGCTATCGCCACTACTCTTCGTCCTCATTATGGATTGCTTAGCCAGAATTATGGACAAGGCTAGGACAGATGGGATACTCACTCCGTTTGAGAACCAACATATGAAGTTCAGGACAACCATCTACACCGGCGATGTCATTATCTTCTCAAAGCCACTGCCTCAAAACACAATAGCAATCAACTCCATCCTCAACCTTTTTGGCCAAGCTACGGGGCTCCACACCAACATGTACAAGATCAGTTTCTACCCAATCTGCTATCACAACATAGATACTTTGCACTTGCAGCAGGCGCTTGGATGCGCGCAGGGCACGTACCTTGGCATGCCATTATCGGACAGGAAGTTGCGTCGGGTGGATCAACAACCAGCCATAGATCGCCTTGCTGGGAAGTGCTCTGGATGGAAGATAGACTTGATACACCTGATGGGTAGAGTGGTACTGGTGCTTTCGGTCCTATTGACCATGCCGGCATTTCAGATGATTGCAATACCCCAAGCGAAATGGCTATACCAGAAAATTGACAAGATCCTCAGGCCCTTCCTCTCGGCAGGGAAGAGCTCGGCCTCGGGAGGAAAATATCTAGTAAACTGGAGATCCATCTGCCGGCCTACTGAATTTGGGGGACTGGGCATCTCAAATCTGGAATTTCAGGGCGCGGCGTTGCGGGTGCGATGGCTATGGCAGCAACCAAAGTTCCCGGATAAGCCATGGATCGATCTACCTTTCCCAACTGACAAGCTAGCCCAAGCCATCTTCACTACCAGCACTGACATCGTTGTCGGATCCGGAGCCACAATCTCCTTCTCGCATAGTCACTGGTGGCAAGGTGCGCCGCTCAAGGACATATTCCCAAACCTATACACTCACAGCAGAGGGCGGAAGCTTTCAATCAGAGATGCACTAGCTGATCGCAAATGGATTACTTGAATCAAAGACAACCCCTATGCCTAGGTACTAGGTGAATACGTGCAGGTTTGGAACATTAACTCCCAAGTGAGCCTCTTGCCAACACAACCTGATGACATCCGCTGGAAGTGGACTGCCGATGGCCAATACTTGGAACGAACTGCCTACAAGGTGCTTTTTCAGGGCCGATCGGATCCAACCATAACACGCTGATATGGTCTTCTCGGACACCTCCTAAATGTCAAATGCATGCATGGCTGGCCATTCAAAGGCGGTGCAACACGGCTGAACAACTCGCGAAGGAAAACTTGCCTCACACGCCGACCTGCACCCTCTGCCAACAACACCCGGAGAATTCCCTACACTTGTTCGCCCAATGCCAATTCTCCAAGATGATATGGCAGCTAGTCCTCCAACGCTTCAACGTTCAGATCCACACCTCCAACTTCAGATGAGCCCTCACTTGAAAACTGGTGGTTCTACGCAGTCCACATGCTCCCCCACAAGCTAGGAGGCAGGTCAACAACATAATCATTTGCACCTGGCGGTAAATATGGAAGGAGTGCAACGCTAAGATTTTCAAGCATAGGTCGACCACGGCCACCGCAGTTAGCGCAATTATCAATGAGGAACTACGTCTCTGGTGCACTATCGGCCTGGTGGGGCCAATGTGGATGCGACCTGATTAGAGACGACACAACCCCAATCTAACTTGGCCTTCGGTCTTTTTATGTTTCTTCCTCTTTGCATTTGATTGTCGTTAATACTTAGCTTCTAAGCTTGCTAACTATGTAACCTGGCCATCTTGGCCTTTCTCTTAATGAAATGAAATCAGCGACCACTGCTTTTCGTCAAAAAAAGCGTCTTGAGTTGCATATCCAAAAAGATGGGAATCCTTGATTGACAAACGTACTTGGGCCGGGGATGTTCCCCTAGAAGTGCAAGTCGTCGAGTCACTATATCTTCAGCATGTGTCGATGAAAGATAAAAGGGGAGAGAGAAAAATTGCTCGGTACTCTTCATGGGAGAGGCAGCACGTCAGAGAGACATGGGATAGCTTCAGATTTTAGCGGTGGGGGATGGAAAACTTCACGCCATAGCCTCACTCCTTTTGGTCTAGCTGGATGCATGGGGCAGCACCCCCCGTTGTACATGCCCTAAGCCGAGTTTCGCTAAGCCAGGCTCCACTAAGAAAGAAAGTAACCAAACACGTCGTGAGAGATGCATGCTCCCAGAAAGACTTAAGGACGGCAGGACTCCCCATCCAGCCTCCACATCCTTGAGCTTGAAGGGGATTGACCTGACCGGAGCATCAATGGCGGCTGTTCTCGTATTAATGAAAGCCACCACCACCCGCCGCCTCCCCATTATATAACGCAGCTAGCTAGGGGAGAGGCTCATGAAAAATACTCGTACTCACCCAGCAATAGTTATACGCAACCACGCGGAGAGCTCCAATCCACCAGCACGTCGCCCATCGTACCGCTCCCTCACTCCGCCGCATACCCTTCGGCAAGCTTAAGTCCAAGGTAACGCCCGCATCGTGCCGGCTCGTGCGGTGTCATGTGTCTCCCACGCCGCGCTCAATATATATGCGGCAGCTCCTGTATAGCTATCCATTTTTGTGTGTTGTGAGCTCGAGACACCAATGTCACCGTCCCCATCGTGCAGCTGCGTGCAGTGAGAGGGGCGACGAGCGGTAGAGATCGACGATGAGCAGGAACGGCGGCAAGGTGTCGAAGCTGGAGAGCCTGAGGCTGAGCCTGTCGAGGGCGCGGGGCGGCGGCGGTGGCGGGCAGTCGTCGACCACGGCGCGGCCGGGCGGCGGCGGCGGCGTGAACGGCGCCATCAGCACGTCGCCGCGGCGGCTGTCCTCCTCGTCGTCGTCCACCGCGTCGCCGCCGAGCTCGTGCGTGTCGTCGGAGGGCAGCCCGGACGCGGCGGCCGGCGCGCCCATGGTCCTGGCGGGCTGCCCGCGGTGCATGATGTACGTGATGCTGTCCCGGGAGGACCCGCGGTGCCCCCGCTGCCACAGCGCCGTGCTGCTCGACTTCAACGACGATCAGCAGCGCCGCCCACGCCAGCGCCGGTGAAGCCGCCGCGCCGGTCCGCCGATCTCAGTTCGTTCCTTCAAGTCGTCTCGTAGTAGCTTCACCATCCGTGATCGAGTTAATTTTGTTGACTTCTCGGAGAGAATTAAAAAGAGGGAGACGCCTTAGTTTGTTGGCTCGCAGTCGCAGGCCGATCAAAAGGAATTATTTCATAGACCTGTTCCTCCACGCCGTGTCCACCGTCGGTCGATGGAGTTGGGTCTAGGTAATAATTTCGGGTTTTATTAGCGCGTCGACGGGGTAGTACATTGTACTATTTGGTGCTCTGCTGAGAATTACTGCGCGAAAGTGCAAAGATTTAAGTCTACTCCGTCATGAGCATTTAAATTGAAGTACTAATGGTTTCTCAAAAAAAAAAAATGAAGTACTAATGCTCATGTCCCCTGTCCTGCCATATCGACATAAATAAGTGGTATGCTCAAGCAATGCAGCGTGATTGGCGAAATGCATAGATGAGCATTGAGTTGTAGCGGTTCACTGGTTTGCAGGGTTTAACTCTCTGGTAGTATACCGCAAAAAAAAAAAAAAAAAAAAAAACTCTCTGGTAGTGCCTTCCTCGAGTTTTAAGCCCTGCGAAATTTACTTCGTATATATGCTCGGGCCCACAAAGATTGGATTTTTCTTGAAGCCAAGAAATATTATGTTTGAAGCAAACTGTCAACAAACGAGCATCAAAATGAGGCCATCTTTGACTAGGTTTCATCACAGTTGCCCGAAAACGAAAATCGTGATGGTTGAATCTAAGAAAACCAACATGCATTAAGAGTCAAGACTTAGAGCAACTCTAGCAGATTCTTTAAAACCAATACCCTCTAACAATTTATCAAAAATAGAGAAAACTCACTAACAAATTCTCTAAGGGGTCCTCTATCCCAAAAAAAACTTTTAGAGGGTCTGCTAAAAAGAACATCACTTGCTCTTTTTTAGGGAACATATAAGGCATTCTATATTGATAGTTTTTGGCGGGAGGAAAGTTTCAACTCCCGTCCAGCGACCCCGACGCCTCATCGCTCCCCTCCGGCCAAGCCCCGCTTCCGTCCATCCCTTTTTTACCGAGCCTTTGTAATCATCCATGCGAGCTACCGCCGCCACAAACACAACACGCCGCCGACCCACCGGTAGCTCCATGCCACACATCTCATCCGATCACCAAGGCCAGCTCCGTGGTCGGACTCGGGGAAGGCGCGGGCGATGACAAAATGAAAGAATAAACTTTGTTCAACGCCACCCCATCACAAACACAGTACAAGGTTCAAATCGGAATTCACTCTTTCCCAGGAAATTGCCAACCTCGTAGGGATTTTTTCAATCGTTGCCCTATACAAAACCTAGTGCTAAAAAACTAGCAGACCTCTTGAAATCCACCATAATATTTTCTTTCTCGAACCCCTGTCAACTCAGACGCGTCTGATTGCTCCACGCCCCGGTCTTGCACATGCACGTCAAATCTTCCAATGCAAGTGGAACTCCTAGTTACCACGAGCACATCCGGTGACATCCCCCCTAGCACCCCCATCCAAAGAACACGATTAAACTACGGGTCACGTCGGCGACACCGTCACCGTTCTGAGCTGTCCCCCACGTTTCGGCCGCGAAAACCTCCCGGTGACACCGACGGACGGCGAAGGACGGCGCGGCGAGGAGGAAATGAAAAAATGCCGCCGGGTGGTTAGCTAGGGCTCATTGAAAGGGGAAGCGCGATCAATTCCTCCTTTAAGCCGTATGTATGAATGCACGAGTAATTGGAGGCGGTTGTGAGGCGCGAGGTGGTGTCAGGCGATTAAACCCGAGCCCCCGCGCGCGCCAACCCTTCCGCTTCAATGCGCTGCTTCGAAGAAGGCGCAGCGGCAGCCCTGCTCTGATCTGCTCCGCTGTGATCGCCATGCGATGCAGCTGCAGCAAGCAATACGCCGAGTTATGTCCGTGTCCTCTGCCTAACACTTTGCCAACTGGAGTCGTAAGTAGTGCTGGTATCATGTGGTATTTAGTAGCACCAGCAGTGCTGCTACTTACCAAGCGTACGTACCGGGCTACCGGCAATGTCGACGATCTCTCTCCGTGTGATTGTGATGGCCAACATCCAAGTCAATTTCAGTTTCTGAAACGAACAAAGAAGGCCTGTACTTGTTCTAAGCAACTCACATCAGTCAAGTCAAACCAAAAAAACTGCACTTACTGAGCATCGGTTCACTTGCCAGCTAGTACTATCGGCGTCTTAAAAGTTGTCAGTCCGTTTCAAAAAAAAGTTGTCAGTGGAGTGCACTGAAGGACTGAATCACAGACAGCTCTTGCTTAAATCCTCCTCCTAAACTGTGTGCTGCTAACCTCACGACAATCAATTAAAGGATTGAACAATGTATAGTACCCAGAGGAAAGTACTGTAGAATTAAGGGCTCATGAATCGCGGTTGTTGCGTGGGCAGGGTTACAGATCAGGCCGATGACCTGTTGCGGCCATCTGGCCATGTAAATGCCATTGTGGTCAGGTCAGTGAGCCGCCTGAGATGCTGACAACAGAGGCAAAACTGTTGCTGGTGGCTGCCGCGTACAAGTACCGTTCCATGGCTGTCCGCCAGGATGCTTGCTTGCTTGGGGAGCCAGCAACTTAATAAAATACTTCCTCTGTTCCAAATTACAGTATAAGGCGTTTTGGTAGGCCAAAATTTGGGACGGAGGTAGTAGCATATTGCATAGGAACCAGGTTACCTAGGGAACTGAAACGTACACATGACTGTGCACGAGTGAAAAAAAACAAAACAAATCCATATGAACCAGGGCTGTTAGATGGAGACACTTACATGGTGGTTGCATGCCCCAGTGTGATTCAGCTCAGTTCAACCAAACCATCGGCATGAGAGAGATGAAATATCTACAAAACATCCAGTTCCCAAACCCAAGTAAATTGTTGTAGTACAACCAAAGCTGGTGCCTGATGATCCAAAGCTGGTTCTATGTTGCCAACTCGTTGTCCTTCAAGATGAACAATGTTTTCATCTCATTCAAACAGGCAAAACGCTCAAACCTTGTCAGTTCCGGCACGGAAAAGCAATAGCAGTTTCATAAGCATGGCTAAAAACTGAATGATGAAAGTAACTGCAGAAGCCTGGGTGCTCCTGATAGGTTCTAAGCACTCGTACCACCATATAATATCTGCTGCCAGGTTTAGAGAAGCTGAAGAAAAACATAACTGCAAAAAAGTTCCAGTACTCGTGCAGATGCAGTCATGCTGATGAGCATCCCTTATCAAGCCGCAAATATGTATGGTCCTGCTGAGAAGGGGAGAATTTTCAGAAGAAGCTGGTAGACTGTAGTTGCCCACGGCAACAATCACTTCCGATCAGAATAGAACATGCTGGGGTACACCCAGAGGTTCTGTGGGTACCGCCACATATTTCTTGCGAACACAAGGTCGCGACTGGTGGATGGATCCTCCTTCACAAGACCCGGCTCATCACCGAACCATCGTACAACCCAAGGTTGAGACTTATGAGTGTAGTACAAGCAGTTGCTTCTCCCTCCCCACCGTTCTGGGTTAATGCAAGAAAATGGTGGGTTCCTAATGTCAGCTGCAACGAAGAGTGCCCAATTGTCCAGTTTCTTCATCTCTACCCATTTTGCAGGATTGGTAGACATGTCAAGGCGGTGGAGTGTACAGAAGCCAGGTCTCTGCAATAGGCTTAATAGAGAATAGCAAACCATCAGAAGCATATCGCGGCAGACCACTAGAAATGGTTTCGAATGAATGCTTGGGATCTTGCCGCAGCACCACTCTATTGGTAGGTCTTGCAGGCCAAGCTGGGGCGCCAACTGCAAAGTGTACATATTCATATGATTATCCATGGCAATGAACTGACCATTTAATTCCACAATCTGCTCTATTCGAAGATTAGAAAGCTTGAGTTCAGACCAAGTGTCACTTCCAACTGGCCAGTCAAACAGTGAGGATTCTGTACTCACAAGGAGGTGTGAGTTGGGTGATGCAAGTGGAGCAGTCAGAGTGCTACAATAGTATGGCTCAGTCACATTGTGGTACAACTCAGGGAGACATGGGGGTGAAACTTCTGCACCACTAAATGCATCAACAACATGACAATGCCCGTGGCGGAAGAAGATGAGCTGGCCATAGGAAGAACCAGCAAAATAAAATTTCTGCAGAATTTCCTCACGTATCTGGCAGCGATAGTTGGTGCGTGGGTTGGATGGATCAACCAAGTTAAATCGATGTGGCTTGGCACGACCATTGCTAGGAGGTTGGATGCAGGGGTTTTGTCGGATGAGGACAGGGGGGCATGAGAAGCACAAGGTAGATTTGGATGGGTATGAGAAGAAAGCGGCACGCCAAGGGCGACAGGTGGCAACAAAGGCAAGAAGGTCAATGGAGGAGCCCAAGATAGCAACAATTGAGTGCAGCAGGTCATCTGGGAGGTCTGCCCAGCCTTGGAGATTGGACACAGCAAGACGTTTGGACATAGAGGTAATCAACTGTTTGCTGGGGCTGTGCATGATGACAAACTCTCTGCAAAACATAACAAATTCAAGGCCAGAAGATTAGAAAGATGAGCTGGCGAAAATATGCAAAATAGAGGCAGATAGTTTGCTAAAACTACAGATAAGCATATGCTGTTTTTCAAATCTAAGCAATTAACCAAAAATAACCGTATACACTCTTGTATACTAAGGAACTTGTTCTACACATGTGCAAATATGGGTTTCATCAGGGAAATTTATTGAACCACAATCATGCAGCAACATATATAAAATAAAACCACATAAATCAGGAAGAAACCTGTTGGGCCACGGCTCGCAATTCTTACTCAGGCAGAAAACATCCCCCAAAGAACCTCCTGCTCATCTGTCAATTTGTCATGTCCCGAGCAATTTAATGACATGGGCCAAACACATACGTACTACTTTTTGGCAAGTGCTAATCTTCAGAAACCATGTACACCTTCAGGACTCCCTGCGAAACAAATGTATAAGTTCAGAACATGGGATTAGAAAAACGACAGATGCTCCTTGTTTTGCCTAGTGGTGCACATAAGATAAGCAGTTCTGGCTAGTGCTAATGTAGGTATATATACTTAAAATATTTATCTATACCCTAAGTCTGCTTTCCATTTGCACACAGTCTCGATAATTCAAATTAAAGATGGGTCTTATATGCCACCAATCCATCCCATCTAAGGCCTTGTTTGGCAGTAACGGAACTAATCCCCTAGTGGAATAAATCCCTTAGGGGACTGGGTTGATCCCTGCTTGTCACCCAATCCCCTCAATCCATGGCTAGACTCAACCCCCCTCTCAAGATTTCATTTGGTTCTTCCAGACTCATTCCTAAGATGTAAATGGCATAATAATTTCTTAGCAACAAGTACCATCTATATCAAGACTGAAACCAGTGGATCAACCACGATCTGTTCTAGATTAATATCCATAGATGCAGGAGCAGGTAGATGGTGAAGTACGCACTTGGCGGCGAGGCCTCTGGCTGAGGAGCAGGGGTACAGGTAGATGGTGAAGTACGCACGCGGCGGCGAGGCCTCTGGCTGAGGAGCAGGACAAGTGGAGAGGTGGAGGGAGGCGCCGGCGTGGGGGTGGAGAGGTTAAGGGCGAGCTCACCAGAGGAAGAGGGGGATCTCATCGGAGAGACCGCCGTCGTTGAATGCGTCGCCGGCGTGCGTCCGCTTGGCCGCTGTTTCTTGCGCCGCCACTTGCTCGTCCCGTCGCCTCCAGTGGATTCGTTCCACGGGTCAAAGGCGATTGTTTTGCGCCCGGTGGATCGAAGAGGATCGACGTGGTTTGGGCCGGGAATTTCCCCGCTGCAGCCCAAACCAAACACCCAAATTGTGACCCACGTGGAATAATTCCGGGGCGGAAAGAAAGATGTGGATTGGGCTGTGATCCCGGGTAATCCACCGGTTTTTTTGTTTTTATTTATTTTTCTTTCGGGTTTTTATTTCTTTTTCTTTTAGGGTTTTCATTTTATTTTTATTTTTATTTTATTTTTTATTTTACTTTTTGTTTTCCATTTACAGTCTTGTTTTTCCATTTTTTCGAAAATCTTAAGTTCTTGAACATTTTTTAAAATGGTGAACATTCTTAAAATCATCAACATTTTTCTAATTCACAAACATTTTTTCCAAAATCATGAACAGTTTTTAACATTTCCTGAACATTCCCTTAAATCATGAACATTTTTTGAAATTCTGAATTTTCGAAAGTATGAAAAAAAATTAAATTCACGGAGAATTTTTCAAAATCGTGATTTTAAAATTCGTGAACAATTTTTTTAACAATCTATTAAATGGTGAATATTTTTCGAATTTGCGAACATTTTTTGAAATTATGAACATTTTTTGAATCATGATCATTTTAAAATTCACAAACAATTTGTTTTAAATCGTGAACATTTTTTTACAAATTTCTAAACATTCTATTCAATCGTGAACATTTTTGAATTGATGAATATTTTTTGAAATCGTGAACATATTTTGAAATAATGAACAATTTTTGAATTTGTGAATATTTTTTACAAATTCATGAATATTCACTAAAACCGTGAACATTTTTTGAATTCATGATTTTTTTTCAAAAATTGTAACTTTTTGGAAATTTAGAACTTTTTGATATCCTGAATTATTAAAAAAAAGGGGAAAACAGGATGTCCCAGCCCGCACATTGGCCGACCCAGAAAAGGCACGCAGGGGAGGGGGTGCACGTGCGGCTTGTTTCCGGTGCTCAGGTCGCTGCATAGGGGGTCTGGTCTATATCAATCGACGTGAACCTAATTTTTCAGACAAGAACAACTACACGATGTTTTTCTTGTTAGGTCTGGATTTGGAGGCACATACACACGGCGGATAATAATGGGAGAGAGGGATAGAGTGTATGCCTTGTAGAGGGGGATAGAGTGGCTGCCCAAGGCATTGGTTCCATTTTTCTCCTGTGTGGCTGGTATTTGTCGGATATTTGTGCGCCTTACAGGCTCCAATGGCCCATTCTGAACATGGACAAAAAGAGAAGTTTTAGGGCCCATTATGAACATGGAAATTTTAACTAATAATTTTCTATGGGACATAAAGATTTTAATGGGATTTTATTTGGTAATCACTGATACCAAGTAACAAAAAAAACGTGATTATTTATTAGCCAATGCTACTTTTTTGAACTTTAAGCCAATAAAACTTGGGAGTGCCTAGAACTCATCTAGATGAGAAATAGTTTGGTCTCATTCACTTTGAAACAAAAACAGATACAAAATAGTACTACAACCCACATCAGCACACACACATCTTATAGTCACATCCAATGGCTATAAAAGTGAATGAGACCAAACTATTTCTCATCTAGATGGGTTCTAGCAAAACCGATAAAACTTAGCATAGTTGAACCGGTTTTCAGAAAACATGTGCATGGGAGGGGGGAATTAAAACGCGATGGGAAGGGGTACACATGGGCTAGGTTGGGCGAAAGAACGTTACACTTTTTAATTTATTTTGAAAGTATGAGAAACTTTACCCTCAAAAAAGAAAGAAAGTATGAGAAACTTTATTATGTGACCGGTTCTACGCGTCAACCGGTTGATCTCCATGCGGGATCAGCTGGGTCGTTAGCCACACGATTGACTTTGTTTGCTGGACTTGTCAGCCGTATGATTCGTCCGTCCCACCCCTAAAAAAAAGATCCGTCCGTCCCTTCAGTTATTTCCTCCGCTTCAGACTGCGGGGCACAAGCTTCACATATCACGTGGCCATCGAGCCTCAACTAGCTAGTAATAAGTAACAATACTAAAGCTGCAGCGATTTGGTTTTTCCTATTTTTTTGACTTTTTTTTTACTGCCCATGGAGATTTACCGCTTTAAGGGCCAGAGAAATATCCGGAGATAAGTCTCGCCACATCTCTCGATACTTCTTAACACGTTCTGACATAACGAGAAGGAGACACAGGGAGGAGAGCAGGCCGTCCTCCCTTCTCCCGCGTCGATGGAAGCGCCGTGTCCGTCGCGTTACTCCGCGAGCGGCGGCCGCGGCCGTGCCATTCATTCCCTCCCAGCCGCCTCCAAAGGCCTCTGCAGCCCGATCCGGCCTCCTCCGGCGGCCAAGGCGGGTCAAGCTCCGCCTCATCCCGTCGTCTTCCAGCTACTCGCCTTCCAGCTGCTCGGACGCGGCGGCGGCGCCCCTCGCCTCCGGTCTTCTGCAGCCACCTCTCTGCCCCAGTCCGGCCTTTTCCTTCGTAGACCACCAGCATAGGTGATGCTCCTCAAATTCTTCTGATTTTCCTCATGGATTGAAGTGCTAAACTCTCTAATTACTCCATGGTTTTTGGCTTGGAAAACTTGGTTTTGTTGGGGGATGTGCTTCCTCTGCTCCGGGCTCCCGCTACTTCTTTCCTTTGTGTATTTCGGTTAGTTTTGGTGGTTTTTATGCTGTTGGGGCTGTGGTCGTAGGTACCCTCATAAAACTGGTGTAGATGGCGAGTTGAGGCGGCGAGGTGGACCTGCTATTCATTAGATTCGAGAGGCGGAGTCTGGATGAATGCTTTGAGTTCGTCCAGGCTGAAGGGCTCTTCGGCTACAATGGTATTGTTGCTTCTTTCGGGGATGCATCTTCATTATTGTTGCCTGGTGGACGAACATGCCATTCTTGCTTCAAATTACCTATATAAATTAGTAGTGACACCCAATGTTCTATCTCCAGGGTTCCAGATGCGATTTTGCTTGATAAAGCTTGCTTGGACCTGTAGGATGAAGCTCCAATGGTCCATCGTCACTGTTTCGAAGCTCTTAACAGAATTTTCGGAGGTATACTTGCTGTATATGGTAGTTCAAGGTCCGATATTCCCTTTTGGAGGAAAGGTTGTTGTTCTCGGTGGCTATTTTAGACAGGTATTTCCTGTTGTGCAAGGAGGTGTTGACTGAAATTATTTGAATTTCTTTGGTTATGTCACCTTTATGGAGGCATGTCAAGGTTCTGAAGTTACATATAAATATGCAGCTTGCCCCTGATCTATCTCTTGAATCACGCAAGAAATTGGCTGAATTTGCACAGCGGGTTCAAGATATTAACAATGGTAAAATTTCTGTTCAATCTACTGCAAATGAAGCATTAACATCGAGCCAGGATTCTACTTCATCTATATGTAGTCTGGACCACTAGCGGATCCTCTTGGGGACCATACTGGGCCATGGCCCGGTCTATCAAAAATGCAGAAAATAAACAGCAGTGCATCTACCCATTTGATCATTCCATCCGAATTGTTTATTTGGCCCAGATACAAAGCAGCAGCCATCAACTTTCTCCTTGCTACGTTGTGGGCCGGAGGTTGGCGCTGGGCAATGCCCAGTGACCGAGACGGTGCAAGCAATGCAATAGCAAGCTACGCCCAATACCAGCCTCCAATCCTCAGGAAAAAAATTCCACCTAGCTTTCAAATACTTTTGACTCTAAAAGGATCCCTGTTAGGTCTCAAATTCTTTTGACTCTAAAAATTCCTACCTAGTTCTTCCGTTCCTTCTAGTTATTTTTCTTAAATCTGTATACTCTACATCAGTATATGATCCTTATCTAATTGTTCTGTGAACAAAGTCTGAAAGACCGTGTTTGTGCTTGATTATCTTTGCTTTGCATTTTAAACGTCGGCCCCTCCTATGTTTTGTGTAACACAACTTCTACTACCGACAACGTATACGATTCATTTTTCTTCAATTACTTACTGTTCACAATGTCCAGACAGACGCGTTCGTGAGCCAGCAGTCCATTTGTGGGCACCTACGTTTCAAGCTAAAAAGCTTAATTCCATGGTCCCGTGGCTGATCGATTAGTGTGCTGCAGCCTAATTTACCCATATACACACACACAATTACAGTACAGGGTGAGCTTCCACATGTCGACTAATGCTCGAGCTGTTTTTATCATATGCAAGTTCAGAAGTTGTGGTAAGAACCAAAATGCTGAAGTTTCAAAACCTTATGCTTTGAGCATGATGGCACCCAGTTTCTATTTTAATCTCTTTCAAATATTATTATCATATTCCTTTTAGCATTCCTGGTTTGTCACTTCCCTTTTTACATATTTTCTACTGACAGTATGCACTGCCATCTAGCTGCGTCGAACATGTTTTAGGGTGTAGTGGTTGATTTCATTGAAGTTTGATGGCAGATTTTTGTCTTTCCGTTAAAAAAAACTTACAACTCACAACTAAGAGATGTTAAAGAAAAGCTAATATCGTTCATTATGGTAGGCTGGGAATGCTTAATTACGAGCTAATGTAAAAGATTTAGTGTTACCAAAATCATAATTAATTTACAGTGATGTAGATGAACATGAACATGCTATGGGAAGTTTCTTCTATTCGAGACTTAAGAATGAGTTATAAACATTCAGAATATAAAAGGGACAAGTGACAAGATATGCCAACGATGTATAAGTATTTACTGACATCACTTAGAAACCTGGCCATTTTGAAGCAAGACACACTCCCCCAGTGTTTCTACTGATTGAAGGTTTATTGTAGAGACAACATATAAATTAGTCTTACTCTATTTTCGTCTGCCTCATTATATTGAATGCATTTGTTTACTGCAAGTTTGCTGCTTAACTATGTATAGGTTACAGCAGCAGAATCAAAACTAATTATTGTGATGTTGGAATTGGTTCAGTGTTGTTTCCCCTCCTGTGGTACTCACATGTTTTGCAGCAGTTTATTCATAATTAAGAACAATCAAATCATTTCCTCGGAAGCTAGCTCAAAGAAGGCGAAGTAGAACTCAAACCTGGCCCTGTACATATGCAGTAGCAAATAGCAACAGGCTAAGGCAGATGAAATTCAGTTCAACTGCCCGGAAACTGTAGGTATGCTGGCCTTTAAAGCAACTTCAGTTACAAATGTGGTATATCAATGTACCAATCCCAGAGATGGGACACTACGGGAAAAGTAATGCAGTTACCTGCTCTACCATGTTTTATAGTGTTTTTCTAGAAGCTAATAGATTCTCTGTTGACTTTAGTTACCTTTGTGCAGTATAAAAAATGCTCCATACCAGATTGAATGGCACAATACTAATAAAAGACTAAAAGAACCCACTGCAACAACAATCACACAGATTGCTGTGAAACGTGATGTATAGACCGTGGCTTTGATGACTAAAAATGTTTTTAATTGTGTAGAGCGAGCACTGCAAATTTAGAAGTGACATAATTGAGATTATATCGACCAAGGACTGGTGCTATAGAAGCTTCAGAGATTACTGGAAAAAGGTGCAGCTAGAAGGAGACACTTATAAGTGCCCGAGTTATCCAGATCCTATGCGAATGGCAAAGTATCACAATTTCGAATTATGCGAACATGTTGTATTGATCATGAGAATACTACTGTTGATATACGACAAGTAAAACAAACTCTAGGGCTGCCTTATTGCTGCAGGATGGGCCACAGGACCACCCTGGAACGTCGGCACATCAGCGCGCTTCCACCTGGGTTACCACTCTCTGAAGCACTTGCAGAACCTGGACATGACGGCCACCTGCTGCTGGTGGCAACATGGGGAGGAGCATCATGCACATTGTAGCGATGGCGAACTTTTCTTTTATCGTTTACAGTAGCATTTGAAAGAGCAATAGAACTATATGCCATATGATTTTGTAGAAATGTTGCTGCAAGGAGGGTTATCCCTTTGACCTAGCATGATGTATGAATAATTGATTGATTTTCCTTTTGATCCAAACAAAGAAAGGCGGCAGAAGTTTACAAGTACACCAACCAACCAACACTGGTGATGGATTATGTGCTTTCTCAACATTGAGCCAGTGAACAAGCAGATTGAGCAGAAGGACATTGTGACTTTGTGAGTATATTGAGCATTATACATGTCAACATATTAGAGTGATGCGGCAGTATGTTGTGGATAAGCTGCCTCAATTTGTTGTCGATATTCTACCTTCCAATATTGCACTATATCAAAGATTTATGTCCTCATTAGCTGAGAAGGAAAGATATTTAAACGGGCATTACCACGGGCGCGGTGTGCGCCGCGCTTTTTGGCGCTAGTTACTCCTATTTTGTTATACCAACCCCGTACATGTACAACACATAGTTCCCTTAAAAAAATGTACACCCTATAGCTAGGTGCTTGTAGTCATGTAGCTAGCCAACAATGCTTATGCCGCATGGTTCTCAGAGTATAGCGGTGACGTCAATGTTGTAACAGAGTATGAAATAATTCTGCATATGCTAAAAAACTACCTCCGTTGCACAAGAACGTTCAGGAAATGGTTACAACATGTACAAAATGAAATGCCAGAGTCGACGTCGCAAGGCTTGAGTTGCAGCCATAACAAAAATAAGAAGATTGTTGCCGCTCTGGTGGTGAACCTTGCCATGTAGGAGAGAAAAAAAAACTATGGCAACCTTGTAGCGACGCGCATCCGACTTGCAGCACCACCGATGAGTGATTGTATATGCACGGGTCAAATCTATCACATCAAGATTCGAGAGTCGTTCGACCTCGCACGATAGTCGTCCGATCTGGGCCATGGCAATCGTTCAGCTATGGCCCATGTTTGCAACATGTCCCATGTTGCGCTCGGGGTTGTAACATGGGCCATGTTATGCTAGCTTTGCAATCATTCCTCATCTGTCCAAACCTTTTCTCACTGTTGCAACATGCCTTTAGACCCGTGTTGCAACACACCTTTTGTAACATGACCCATGTTGCGTTCGGGGGTTTGCAACATGACCCTTGTTGCGCTCGCGTTGCAACGTAATTGCGACCCACCATTAGCAACATGACCCATGTTGCGCTCAGGGATTTGCAAAGTGAACCTTGTTACGCTTGCATTGCAACATGTCTTAGCTGCGATCCATCGTTACCAACGTGACCCATGTTGCGCTCGGGGTTTGTAACATGATCCATGTTGTGCTTGGGGGTTTGTAACATGATCCATGTTGCACTAGCGTTGCAAAACACTCCTTGGTCATCCCCCGCCCTGGTCGGTCCGCAACCCAACCTATCTAGCACTCGGATATCTTGCAATACATCCCATGTTGCAAAGCGCGCGCGTGTTTAGTGGGGATTATTGTGCGTCGCACGATCAAAGGATGATCGGACGGTCATCGAGGTGGTCGACGCACGCTCAGTTATCAGCTGATTGAGCGCGTCGTGTGTGCGGCTTGTAGAAGCGCCGACCATCCTTGTAGCTTATGTATGGCCAGTTTGTACCAATGCTGACCGTTTTACAACATCTTTTCGGCTTTTGACTTGCAACAACGGGTGTTTAGCTTTGCAGCATCGTCGTCCCGCTTGCAGCATGCCATGTCTATCTTGCAACAATGGGTGGTTGGGCTTGCAATGTCGCCATACAATACATGCCTCTACTCTAACTGCAAAATTATGATACATGCCTCTAATCCAACTGCGAATTTGCCTCTACATGCTAGAGCATTAGGGCATCTCCCAATCTGACCTGCAAATGTCTCTTGTATATGTTCGTTTTTATGTCCAGACGTGCTCCGCGGATATGATGTGGAAGGAAGCTATCCAATGCTAATCACAAAGTATCCGACTGAGAGGAGAAAAAGTAGGTGAGGACCATACATGTGGTTGAATATTTGTGCTTTAGTATCCCGTTGGGAGGAGAGAGAGGAGAGGGGGTCATGCATGTGCAGTTGGGAGGAGAGAGAGAAAAGAGGGGCCATGAATATGATTGATCAAGTGCATGTCTAGACTCTCGCAAAGCCCCCTCACATTTGTCTCCTGGATACCGAAATTCATATGACCGGACTGCTAAGCGGACATATACAGATATCAGTTGAATGACAAAAATAATCCAGACACTATGGTCTAGACATATAGTAGAGGTTTGATGGTCTGTTTTGGAGATGACTTTAGTCCTCTTGCCAGTGGCAAAAATCTCACAACATCTCCAACTCCAGCTGGTTACATTCACAGCTCGACTTTAGCCAAGGTAACAACACTAAAAAATATCTCTACAGACAAGATCAACTATGTAATTAGGAAGCCTTTAGCAGATTTTCTCTGATGGTCTCCAAGCTCAAGTGTATCGTATCTCTAGGGACCTCAACGGTGTACTACCTCATAATTATGCCCATCAGGTTCTCAACCGATCCTCGGCTGAACCTTTTTTCAATTGTGCAAACTCAGCTCATACGAACAGATGTTGCCCTGTAGTTCAGTCCCTATCTCATTTCATTTACCAGGCCTTTGTAACCCATGCTGTAACTGCTGTTGAGCTGAATACATAGTGCCTTTGGCGCCCTTCTTCATCAACACTCTAAAAAAAACTACGATTACCGAATCACAGTTGGAACGCCGAAATTCTGGGCAGGAATTTTCAGAGGACCTGTACCGCCAATGCCGGGCTTCACTATTCACCACGTAGCACGCTTCGCCGCGCGTGGCCTCGCTCACTGTTGCAGGCTGTTCCCCGTGGATTCGCGCCACGCCGCCGAAGGCCGAACGCACCGACGACAAGCTGTCGGGCCGTGAACATCGGATCACCTGTCTTTTCGCCGGCCTGCTTCCATTCCTATTTTCGTCCAGGTCCAGCAAACGGCGCCTACCGGAGCTGTAGATGGACTAAACTGGACGGAACGATAGTAGCAGCTGCACAGTGGCCCTTGTAGGTTGTAGCCGATGGAGCAACCGCCCCCAGCCCATTTTGGTTCCAGCGCCCTGTGCAGCTAACCCGTCTCCATCACCTGAAAATCCCCTCCGCTCTCGTACGGTTCACTGCCCGAAATCGGCCAAGTTTTCATGATTTGTATCGTGTCCACCATTTTTGGCTCATCTCTGGCCACTCCACGGCGGTACCACCTGAAAAATTGTCATCGCGCTCGGCTTCCCCGAGGTACAAAGACTGCGATTGACAGGTACTCAGAGTTGTATGAACGAGGACCCAGAACGAGCCGGTGCGCATGAGTACAACATGACATGACACCTATACATGCTGCATGCATCGGCACCCTGGCCGTCAGCGTATGGCAGCAGCAGGTCAAAACGGGTCCGGATGGCATGGCACACATCGCCGGAGCCCCGCCCCCATCATGAGCCCCTGCCTCGGCCCCGTCGGACGCCGCGCCGGCTATGATCGCTGATCAGGTGGCCGCAGCGGCAGCGCGGCTGTACGCGCGCAAGCAGCCACATCGCCGCGTTCCTCGCGCCATGCAAGGCCGCAGAGCGTGCGACGAGCTAGGTGCCCGGCCGCGGCAGCCATGCGTGAAGAGCTCTCCGCTGCATGCTGAGGCCTTCAGTGCCTTTTCGGGTTGTCCGGTCCCTCTTGACCCGGCGCGCAGCGGCACAGCCAAACAGTGCATGTGCATGCGCCATGGTTTTTGGGTTTCAAACAGTACGTGGGTGGTAATTTTCTGTTTATCGCTCAGAGTCTCAGATGGTGGACAGTGTGATCTGGCCCGGAGCAGCGGCGGGCACTGGTCACGGCAATGGACAAATGTAATCATGTCCACGGCCGAAGAGTCAGTGGCAGCATTCATGGAGATGGAGCCCTGGCCTGGCGAGGCCGAGGATCGACCTTGCATGGGACGGCGCAAGAGAGCCTGCCCAGCTGCTGTTCCCTGGCCTAGCTACTATACAAGACAAGCCTGGCCTCCGTGTGGACTGTGGCGATCTTTTCCGTGGATTTTGCGTCCGACCCCTGTGCTGGTTTGCCGTGGCCTGCCCTGCCCTGCGGCTAAAACTCGGGTTTTTACGCGGGCCAGTACATTTGCATTGCCTGAGCCGTCCGCCTGCATAAAACGAAAATGTTCACAAAGAAAACACGAGACTTGACGAGTTTTTCTTTTAGGGAAACTTGACGAGAATTTGAAGGGACTTTTTTTGTGTGAAAGAGGGCCACCCCTCCGATTTCTGTTAAAGAAACGATTAGGTTCAAGCCCTAATACAATCTACCAGTACCAATCATACACAAAAGGTCTATGGTCATGACGAGTTAATTGCACAAAAACACCACTTTAAACGCTAGGTTTGCAGAAATTGCCGGTCTACGAATTCATGCCAGAAAGCATCCATTGTCGGATATTTTTGTTACATAAAACACTAATTGGCAGGTTAGGCCGTTTTGATAATGATTATGACATGTGGGTCCCGTATTTGCCAACGTGGCATGACAGTTCACACCAGACGGTGTTAGATGACGCTAGATGAGACGAGCACGACCGTCTCCCTTATTTTCCCCTTACTTCTCTCGCGTCAACTCATTTCCCCTTCTCGCTCGCTTCTCTCTCGGATATAGCGGTGGCGGAGGCGATGGCGTGGGAGGCAGTGGTGGCGGCGGACACCCCGAGCCACTAGAGGAGGTCCGTGAGAGCTTGAACCTTACCCAAACAGTGTAGACTCGAAAGCCGCAACCATCGCTCAAACACGCGCGCGGCAGGGTATGCTCTCGCACGGGCTATCAAGGCAACTTCAATGGGGAGCCACTGTTGGTCCTCGACATTCGGCGGCGTCAAGTAAGTTTCCTATCGGAATATCCAGCAGTATTGTCGATTATAGGGTTAGGGTTCAACCAAATAGTAAAAGAAAAATGACTGGCCACTCGCAACGTCGGCATGTCACACTGGCAGGCGGACCCGTACGGTAACCCAACCCTAGCCCCCGCTATCATGTTGGTAGGTGGGCATGTACGTTAGCCCAGCCACAACCCCCTCGATCACGTTGATCGCGCATGACCAAGCGGAATTCCATTTGCCTTATCCGGATGAGCTTACCACCCGGAACAACACAAGAACCACGAAACCTGAGCGACAAAGGCAAAAGGGAACCGAGCAAACCGACCAGACGATCCAGGGGAAGAGCACGACTAGACATTCCCGCGACGTCCAAAAAAACGGACACGCATTCGAAAACGGGTGGTTAAAGGTAGAATTATTATTCTCTCAAGTGTAGGGGGGTAGTTGTGCCCTTTTTGATAAGTAAGAGTGTCGAACTCAACGAGTGGTTAAAGGTAGAATTATTATTCTCTCAAGTTCTATCAACCACTGATACAACCATATGCACACTAAACATTTGATTTATCTAGAAAGAAGAAATAAACTATTTTGCGGGAATAAAAGGATAACTTTGCAAGAATATAAATAGTTAGGTGTTGTTTAAATAAAAACAATAAATAAAAGGGTTTTGGAATAACAATAAATAAGAGTTTTGGAGAAACAATAAAGAAAAGGGTTGTCCTTAGGCAATTGGATATGAAACGATGGTGATGATGATTGTACTTATGTGGGAGAGGCCTAAGCCAACATACTATCCACTTGGATAATATGTTCTTATGATTGGAACTTTAGCATGCACCCCCAAATACCAAAGATTCATGATGGTAAACCCAAGCATAGCATTAAGTTCTAAGGTCCCCGCTAATCCCATATGCAACAGCTCAGGAACTGGGGTATAGGTTTCTATCCCTGCAACCCACTATAAGTAAATCAATCACATATTGCAACACCCTATAGCGTGAACACACGTGTGCGCGAAACTACGGGCACCATAGGACAACAACATAATAACATACAACTCATATCAACCATGACATATCACAATTAACCCATAGGACAAAATGAAACCACTCAGACATAATAGATATGCAACACATCATTTGATACTAGTACATAACATCAAATACCATGTTTAAGTAGAGATTACTGCCGGGTGAGAGTGAGTACACCGCTGCACGGAGAGGGAGAAGGATGTTGATGACGGCGACAAAGTTGATGGAGATGATCGCCGTCACGATGATGCCCCCGATAGTGCTTCGGCGGTGCCACTGGGAGAGAGGCGCCCTCCTCCTCCTCCTCCTTCTTCTTTCTTGGACTTTCCCCTAGATGGGAGAAGGTTTCCTCCTCTGGTCCTTGGCCTCCATGGCTCCCGGAGGGCAGGATCCCCTCCGAGATTGGATCTCCCATCTCTTCTTTCTCTCCATTTTCGGTTCTGTTTTCTGGACGAACACCATTTCTTTTATAGCCAGAGATTCGTAAATCTGATCGGGGTGAAATTTTGAGAGGATTTTTCTCCGAAAATTAGCTTTGTTGCAGTGAAAGAAGAGCTGCAACCGACTTAAGGGCTGCCTACACGTGCACATGGTGTAGCCAGAGGGTGGGCATGGCCCCTGCCCTGTGGGGCCCTCAGGTATCGTTTTCCGTTGATTGCTCCCCCAAAAAATCACATATATTCCAAAAAATCATATTAAATCAACAGGGATTTTTGACCTTCCTAGATATTGATTTTCTGGACAACCAAAAACAAGCAGAAAACAGGAACTCGCACTGGGCACTAGATTAATAAATTAGTCAAAAATAGTATAAAACATGCAAAAATAATATGAAATGAAATCTTATCGTGTTGTTCGAATCGGGCGCGCGCGATGGTTAACTCCTCCCAACCTCCTCCCTAGGGGCATGCGGTAGTGCTTTGCTTTGAGAGAGCTAATAAGGCTTCATAATAAGTATATGAGTTCTTTATGACTAATGTGAGTCCATGGATATACGCACTCTCACCTTTCCGTAATTTGCTAACATCTTCGGTACCGTGCATTGTTCTTTATCACCTCGAGAGTTGGTGCAAATTTCGCCGGTGCATCCAAACCCCGTGATATGATTCACTCTATCGCACATAAGCCACCTTATATCTTCCTCAAATCAGCTACCATACCTACCTATCATGGCATTTTCATAGCCATGCCGAGATATATTGCCATGCAACTTCCACCGTTCTATCACATGACATGTGTGTTCATCATTGATACGTCTCCAACGCATCTATAATTTTTGCTTGTTCCATGCTGTTATATTATCATTCTTGGATGTTTTACAATCATTTTATAACAACTTTATATCATTTTTTGGGACTAACCTATTGAAATAGTGCCAAAGTGCCAGTTGCTGTTTTTGCTTGTTTTTTACTTCGCAGAATATCAGTACCAAACGGAGTCCAATCGCGACGAAACTTTTTGGAGATTTTTTTGGACCAGAAGACACCCAGTGGGCCAAAGAAGTGCCAGAGAGGTGGGCCGTGGAGAGCACAACCCACCAGGGCGCGCCAGGGGGCCCCCGACGCGCCCTGATGGGTTGTGCTCTCCTCGGGGCCCCTCTCCACCGCCTCTGATGCCTATAAATTTCCAAATATTCCAAAAACCCTAGGGGAGTCGACGAAACACAATTCCAGCCGCCGCAAGTTTCAAAACCTCGAGATCCAATCTAAACACCATCACGGAGGGGTTCATCTTCTTCATAGGTGCCTCTCCGATGATGCGTGAGTAGTCCACCATAGACCTACGGGTCCGTGGGCAGTAGCTAGATGGCTTCCTCTCTCTCTCTCTCTCTCTCTCTCTCTCTCTCTCTCTCTTATGATTCTCAATACAATGGTCTCTTGGAGATCTATTTGATGGAAACTTTTGCGGTGTGTTTGTTGGGATCCGATGAATTTTGAGTTCCTGATCAGTTTCTATCCATGAATATTATTTGAGTCTTCTTTGATCTCTTATATGCATGATTACTTATAGCCTCGTATTTCTTCTTAGAATCTTTGGTTTAGTTAGGCCGACTAGATCGATTTTTCTTGCCATGGGAAGAGGTGCTTTGTGATGGGTTCGATCTTGCGGTGTCCTTTCCCAGTGACAGAAGGGGTAGCAAGGCACACATGTATCATTGCCATTAAGGATAACAAGATGGGGTCTATTCCTACATGAATAGATCTTGTCTACATCATGTCATCGTTCTTATTGCATTACTCCATTTTTCCATGAACTTAATACACTAGATGCATGCTGGATAGCGGTCGATGTGTGGAGTAATAGTGGTAGATACAGGCAGGAGTCAGTCTACTTATCTTGGACGTGATGCCTATATAATGATCATCGCCTTGGATATCGTCATGACTATTCGATTTTCTATCAATTGCCCAACATTAATTTGTTCACCCACCGTGTGCTATACTCATGAGAAGCCACTAGTGAATCCTACGGCCCCCGGGTCTACTTTTCCAACATATTGCTTTCCGATCTATCTTTTTTGCATCTTTGTTTTCAGATCTACAAAACCAAAAACCCAAAAATATATTGTTGCACTTTTTATTTGTCCTTTTTATTTTGTGTTCTTGAGAGATCTATCTCTCCTATCTATCATTACCTAATCTATATTTTTACCATAGAGAGATTGACAACCTCTTTGGCGCCGGGTTGCAAGTATTTGTTGTTTGTGTGCAGGTGCTGCTTATTGGGTGGTGGTGATCCTCCTAGTGGTTCGATAACCTTGGTTTCATAACTGAGGGAAATACTTACCGTCGCTGTGCTGCATCATCCCTTCCTCTTTGGGGAAATACCGTCGCAGTCTCAAGCCACGTCAATCATCATATTGCTTTGCATAATCATATAGAGCTCACATAGTACTTGTGGCAAAGACACCATTCATCATTGATTACATGTTATGCTAGATGAAAGCACATCATGGTACACCGCCAGAGGCATTCATATAGAGTCATACTGTTCTTCATTGAGTTGTAATTCCGAGTTGTAAGTAAATAAAAGTTTGATGATCATCATTATTAGAGCATTATCCCAGTGAGTAAAGGACGATTGAGACTGATTACCCCACAAGTCGGAATGAGACTCCGGACAAAAAATAGGGGGAGGTCAAATGAGCCCACCACACAAAAAGGAAAAGAAAAAAGAAAAAATGAGAAAAAAAAATTATAAAAGAAAAGTGAGAGAAAAAGAGAGAAGGGACTTTGCTACTATCCTTTACCACACTTGTGCCTCAAAGTGGAACCATGTTCTTCATATAGAGAGTCTTCAATTTTGTCACTTTCATATACTAGTGGGAATTTTTCGTTATAGAGCTTGGCTTGTATATTCCGATGACGGGCTTCCTCAAATGCATGAGATCTTCATGAGTAAGCAAGTTGGATGCACACCCACTTAGTTTCATTTTATCTTTCCTACACTTATAGCTCTAGTGCATCCGTTGCATGGCAATCCCTACTCCTTGCATCGATATCGATCGATGGGCATCTCCATAGCCCGTTGATTTGCCTACTTGATGTGAGACTTCTCCCCTTTTTGACTTCTTTGATATCTACCACCATATTCTATTCCACCCATATGCTATATCCATGGCTCACGCTCATGTATTGCGTGAAGTTGAAAATGCTGAAGCGCTTTAGAATTACGATCCAATTGTCTGGTTTGACACCGGGGTGCTCATGATTTATACTTATGCGGTGAAGACAGAGTCATGCCATGCTTAATATGATAAAATGAGTAGAGGATAACATTCTTTCATGATCGTATATTTTGAAACACTAATGAGTATGCTTCTTATGTTCATGGATATTATTACGTTAATGTCAATTGATTCATCGTTTCTCAATATCTATACCTAAAAGAGATTATATGTTGGATAGCGTGCCACATCAAAAATTCTATTTTTATCATTTAGCTACTCGAGGACGGGCAGGAATTAAGCTTGGGAATGCTGATACATCTCCGAGGTATCTATAATTTTTGAGTGTTTCATGCTATTATATTATCAATCTTGGATACTTTATATGCAATTATATGCTATTTTATATCATTTTTGGGACTAACCTATTAACTCAGTGCCTAGTGCCAGTTTTTGGACTTTTAAAAAAATCAATATCAAACGGAGTCCAAATTGGATAAAAATTTACTAGAGTTATTTTGGACCAGAAGAGACCCAGGAAGCTTTGGGAGAAGGACAGAAGACCCACGAGGTGGCCACATGCCACTTGGGCGCGCCCTGGGGGTAGGGCACGCCCCCAATGGCTTGTGGACCCCTCGTGGAACCTCCTAACCTAATTCCATTTCTATATATTCCCAATTACCCCAAAACCAATAGAGAGCCCCATGAAACAATCTTTTCGCCGCCGCAAGTCTCTATTCTTCCGCGATCCCATCTAGAAGCCTTTTCGGTACTCTGCCGGAGGGGGAATCCATCATGGAGGTCGTCTTCATCAACCTTGTTGTCTCCATGATGATGTGTGAGTAGTTCACCACAGACCTACGGGTCCATAGCTAATAGCAAGATGGCTTCTTCACTCTCTTTGATTTTTAATACAAAGTTCTTCGTGATTGTCTCGTTGATCTATCCGATGTAATCTTCTTTTGTGGTGTGTTTGTTGGGATCCGATGAATTGTGGGTTTATGATCAGATTATTCATGAAAAGTAATTGAGTCTTCTCTGAATTATATTATGCATGATTGTTATAGCTTTGTAAGTCTCTCCGATCTATCGGTTTGGTTTGGCCAACTAGATTGACTTATATTAAGTGGGAGGTGTGCATTGTAGTGGGTTCAATCTTGCGGTGCTCTATATCCCAGTGACAGACGGGGACAAGACGCGTATTGTATTGTTGCTACTAGGGTAAAACGACGGGGTTTGAACATATTGCGTGTGCTTACTTTGTCTACATCATGTCATCTTGCTTAAAGCATTGCACTTTTTGTCATGGACTTAAAACCATAGATACATGCTGGATAGCGGCTGATTGGTAGAGTAATAGTAGTAGACGCAGAATCGTTTCAGTTTACTTGTCACGGACGTGATGCCTATATACATGATCATTTCCATGAATACATAATCATAACTATGCGTTTTTCTAACAATTGTCCAACAATAATTTGTCTACCCACCGTATGCTATCTTCGAGAGAGAAGTCTCTAGTGAACACTATGGCCCCCGGGTCTACTTAATCAAATTTTCTAAAAACACAAAAATACCTTGCTGCAATTTGTTTACTTTTATTTTATTTTGCTTTTATCTTTATCTATCTACCACTATCAGAAGTAATCCTTGTAAGTAACGAGTTCAAGGGGCTTGACAACCGTCTTGCCCGCGTTGGGTGCAAGTGTTTGGTTTTTTGTGTGCAGGTACCGCTTGAAAGACAAGCTGTCATGGTTCTCCTACTGGTTCGATAACCTTGGTTCTCATTGAGGGAAATACTTATCGCTATGATACGTCTCCATCGTATCTACTTTTCCAAACTCTTTTGCCCTTGTTTTGGACTCTAATTTGCATGATTTGAATGGAACTAACCCAGACTGACGCTGTTTTCAGCAGAATTGCATTGGTGCTATTTTTATGCAGAAATAAAAGTTCTCGGATTGACCTGAAAATTTACGGAGAATATTTTTGGAATTAATAAAAAATACTGGCGAAAGAATCAACCAGTGGGGGTCCACCCAT
Organism: Elymus sibiricus; assembly: GCA_039707655.1. Lineage (NCBI taxonomy): Eukaryota > Viridiplantae > Streptophyta > Magnoliopsida > Poales > Poaceae > Elymus > Elymus sibiricus. Next base: position 413,573,495 of record CM077667.1, read on the forward strand.
TGGCCACAAGCCAGGGGGGCGCCCCCCCTAGGGCGTGCCCAGGTGGCTTGTGGGCCCCCTGCAACTCCTCCGACCTCAACTACAACTCCATATAACCCTATTCAGGGAGAAAAAAATCAAGGAGAAGAGTTCATCGCGTTTCACGATACGGAGCCGCCGCCACCTCCTGTTCTTCCTCGGGAGGGCAGATCTGGGGTCCGTTTTGGGCTCCGGAGAGGGGAAATCGACGCCGTCATCATCACCAACCATCCTTCATCACCAATTTCATGATGCTCTCCGTCGTTCGTGAGTAATCCCATCGTAGGCTTGCTGGACAGTGATGGGTTGGATGAGATTTACCATGTAATCGAGTTAGTTTTGTTAGGGTTTGATCCCTAGTATCCACTATGTTCTGAGATTGATGTTGCTATGACTTTGCTATGCTTAATGCTTGTCACTAGGGCCCTAGTGCCATGATTTCAGATCTGAACCTATTATGTTTTCATGAATATATATATGTTCTTGATCCTATCTTGCAAGTTGTAGACACCTATTACGAGTTATGATCCGCATCCCCCAGGGTGACAATAACTGGGATTCTTTCCGGTGATTACCGTAGTTTGAGGAGTTCATGTATTCACTAAGTGCTAATGCTTTGGTCCAGTTCTCTATTAAAAGGAGGCCTTAATATCCCTTAGTTTCCATTAGGACCCCGCTGCCACGGGAGGGTAGGACAAAAGATGTCATGCAAGTCCTTTTTCATAAGCACGTATGACTATATATGGAATACATGCCTACATTATATTGATGAATTGGAGCTAGTTCTGTGTCACCCTATGTTATAACCGTTGCATGATGAATGACATCCGACATAATTATCCATCATTGATCCGTTGCCTACGAGCTTTTCATATATTGATCTTTGCTAAAGTTACTTTTCCGTTGCCACTGTTACGATTGCTACAAAACCGCTACTGTTACTTTTGCTACCGTCACCGTTACTTCTATACCACTTTGCTACTAAATACTTTGCTGCAGATATTAAGTGTTTCGGGTGTGGTTGAATTGACAACTCAGCTGCTAATACTTGAGAATATTCTTTGGCTCCCCTTGTGTCAAATCAATAAATTTGGGTTGAATACTCTACCCTCAAAAACTGTTGCGATCCCCTATACTTGTGGGTTATCAAGACCCTTTTCTGGCGCCGTTGCCGGGGAGCATAGCTCTATTCTCTGAGTCACTTGGGATTTATATCTGTTGATCACTATGAAGAATCTGAAAGACCCCAAAACCAAGATCTATCCTTCTACTACGAGGGGAGGTAAGGAACTGCCATCTAGCTCTGCACTTGATTCACCTTCTGTTATGAGTAAATTTGCGACACCACCACCTGCTATTGATTCTGATATGTCGCAAGTAATTGATGATGCCACTTCTGCTATGCATGATGCTTATGATGATACTTTGCTTGATAATACTGTGCCACTGGGTGAATTTCATGATGAACAAATTGCTAGAGTTAATGCTGAAACTGATGATATTTTTGAAACTGATGAAATTATTGAAACTGAACACTATGAGACACCTCTTAGACCTAGCTCTCCTAGATATGAATTGCCTAATATACCTAAGGGTTATGTTATGGAGGGAGAAGTAGCTAGGGACTTTTTTGCTTGTAAGGATAGAGATGATCTTAAGAAATTACTATGCAAGTGGAAGGAAAAATCTTTGAATGCTAGAATGCAATATGATCCTAAGTTTGCTACTTCACCTATCTTTGTTACTGATAAGGATTATGAATTCTCTGTCGATCCTGAATTAATTACTTTGGTTGAATCTGATCCTTTCCATGGTTATGAATCTGAAACTGTTGTGGCACATCTTACTAAATTGAATGATATACCCACCCTATTTACTCTTGAGGAAAAAATTCGTTATTACTATATTCTTTAGTTGTTTCCTTTCTCATTAAAGGGTGATGCTAAGATATGGTTTAATTCTCTTGCTCCTGGTTGTGTGCGTAGTCCCCAGGATATGATATATTACTTCTCTGAAAAATATTTTCCTGCCCATAAGAAACAAGCTGCCTTGCAGGAAATATTTAACTTTGTGCAAATTGAAGAAGAGTGTCTCCCACAAGCTTGGGGGAGGCTTCTCCAATTACTTAATGCTTTGCCTGATCATCCTCTCAAGAAAAACGAAATACTTGATATCTTTTATAATGGACTAACCGATGCTTCTAGGGACCACCTAGATAGTTGTGCTGGTTGTGTTTTCAGGGAACGAACTGTTGAACAAGCTGAACTACTATTGAATAATATATTGAGCAATGATAATGATTGGACTATTCCCGAACCACCTCCAAAGCCAACTCCGAAAAAAGAGGTATTCTATTTCTCAGTCCTGAAGATATGCAAGAGGCAAAGAAATCTATGAAAGAAAAAGGTATTAAAGCTGAAGATGTTAAGAATTTACCACCTATTGAAGAAATACATGGTCTTGATACCCCGACACAGGTAGTAGAGGTAAATTCTCTCCGTAGATTTGATGAAGGTGATATTCCTTATAATAAGTCTGCTAGCCAATGCTTGGATGAGTTTGATAACTTTATTGTTAAGCAAGAAAATTTCAATGCTTATGTTTGTAGACAATTGAGACATAATGCTTACATGCTTGATCGCTTAGGTGATTATATGAGTAGAACTATCAATGATCTTAAACTTATTAGTAAACATGCTTCCATGGTAACTACTCAAGTAGAACAAGTACTTAAGGCACACAATGATTTGCTTAATGAGATGAATAGTAAGAACAATGATCATTCTGTTAGAGTTGTGACTAGAGGTGGTAAAATGACTCAGGAACCTTTGTATCCTGAGGGCCATCCTAAGAGAATTGAGCAGGATTCTCAAAGAATTAATACTGATGCACCTAGTCGTCCCAGTAATAAAAGGAAAAAAGAATGATGATAGGACTTTGCATGCTGCTAGTGAACCTGTTATAGATACACATGAGAATCCAAATGATATTTCTATTTCTGATGCTGAAACACAACCTGGTGATGAACATGAACTGGGTGATAATATTAATGATGATGTTCATGTTGATGCTCAACCTAGCAATGATAATGATGTGGAGATTGAACCTGCTGTTGATCTTGATAACCCACAACCTAAGAATAAAAGATATGATAAAAGAGACTTTATTGCTAGGAAGCATGGTAAAGAAAGAGAACCATGGGTTCAGAAACCCATGCCCTTTCCTCCTAAACCATCCAAGAAAAAGGATGATGAGGACTTTGAGCGTTTTGTTGAATTGCTTAGACCTGTCTTTTTGCGTATGCGCTTGACTGATATTCTGAAAATGTCTCATTATGCTAAGTATATGAAAGATATTGTGACAAATAAAAGAAAGATACCGGAAGCTGAGATTTCCACCATGCTTGCTAATTATACCTTTAAGGGTGGAATACCAAAGAAACTAGTGTTGGAAATATGCCCTAGAGGCAATAATAAATTAGTTATTATCATATTTCCCCGTTCATGATAATAGTAGACAAATACTATGTCCCTAGTATGCCTCTACTAGACTAGCTCGTTGATCAAAAGATGGTCAAGGTTTCCTGACCATGGACATGAGTTGTCATTTGATAATGGGATCACATCATTAGGAGAATGATGTGATGGACATGACCCAACCGTTAGCATAGCAAATGATCGTTCAGTTTATTGCTATTGCTTTCACTATGTCAAATACACGTTCCTCTGACCATGAGATCATGCAACTCCCGGATACCGTAGGAATACTTTGGGTGTATCAAACGTCACAACGTTACTGGGTGATTATAAAGGTGTACTACAGGTATCTCCGAAAGTGTTTGTTGAGTTGGCATGGATCGAGATTGGGATTTGTCACTCCGACTATCGGAGAGGTATCTCTGGGCCCTCTCGGTAATACAGCATCACAGAAGCCTTGCAAGCACCGTGACTAAAGAGTTAGTTGCAAGATGATGTATTACGGAACGAGTAAAGAGACTTGCCGGTAACGAGATTGAACTAGGTATTGGATACCGACGATCGAATCTCGGGCAAGTAACATACCGCCAGACAAAGGGAACAACGTATGTTGACATATGAGGTTCACCGATAAAGATCTTTGTGGAATATGTAGGAACCAATATGAGCATCCAGGTTCCGCTGTTGGTTATTGACCGGAGAGTCGTCTCGATCATGTCTACATCATTCCCGAACCCGTAGGGTCCGCACACTTAAGGTTCGATGACGATTTAGTATTATATGAGTTATGTGATTGGTGGCCGAAGTTTGTTCGGAGTCCCGGATGAGATCACGGACATGACGAGGAGTCTCGAAATGGTCGAGAGGTAAAGATTCATATATTGGAAGGCTATATTCGGACGTCGGAAAGGTTCCGAGTGATTCGGGTATTTTTCGGAGTACCGGGGAGTTACGGGAATTCACCGGGAGAAGTAATGGGCCTTATTGGGCCATACGGGAAAAGGAGAGGCAGGCCACGTGAGGAGGCGCGCGCCCCCCCTTGCCCAAACCGAATTGGACTAGGGGAGGGGGAGCAGCCCCCTCTTTCCTTTCCCTCTCCCTTCCCCCTTTCCTACTCCGTATGGGAGGTGGAATCCTACTAGGACTAAGGAGTCCTAGTAGGACTCCCCACACTTGGCGCACCCCTAGGGGGCCGGCCTCCTCCCTCTCATCCTTTATATACGGGGGCAAGGGGGCACCCCAAAGTACACAATTGTCCCATAGCCGTGTGCGGTGCCCCGATCTCCGTTTTCCACCTCGGTCATATTTTCGGAGAGCTTAGGCGAAGCCCTGCCGGAATCACTTCACCGTCACCGTCGCCATGCCGTCGTGCTGACGGAACTCATCTACTTCCTCGACGTCTTGCTGGATCAAGAAGGCGAGGATCGTCACCGAGCTGCATGTGTGTAGAACTCGGAGGTGCTGTACGTTCGGTACTCGATCGGTGGAGCTCGAAGGATTGTTCGACTACATCAACCGCGTTGTGAGACGCTTCCGCTAACGGTCTACGAGGGTACGTAGACACACTCTCCCCTCTCGTAGCGATGCATCTCCATGGATAGATCTTGCGTGAGCGTAGGAATTTTTTTGAAATTCATGCTCCGTTCCCCAACAACTAGGAGATCTCGGAGTACCTACTATACCATGCTCTATTAAAAGAAATTATGTTAAAACTGCTTTATGTGACCTTGGAGCTGCTGTTAGTGTTATGCCTTTCTCTTTGTATCGTAGACTTGATTTGAAAAAGTTGACACCTACTGAAATCTCTTTGCAAATGGCTGATAAATCAACTGCTTTACCCATCGGTATTTGTGAGGATGTGCCTGTCGTAGTTGCAAATGTTACTATCCTAACAGACTTTGTTATTCTTGATATTCCCGAGGACGACAGTATGTCGATCATCCTTGGTAGACCTTTTTTAAATACTGCAGGGGCTGTTATTGATTGCAACAAAGGCAATGTCACTTTTCATGTTAATGGTAATGAGCATACGATGCACTTTCCGAAGAAACAACCTCAAGTTCATAGTATCAACTCTATTGGAGAAACTCCAACAATTGCTATTGGAGGTTTTAAATTCCCTCTCCCTACTGTCAAGAAGAAATATGAAATAATAATGGTAGGGGACATGCCTGTCCCCGTTGAGGTAACTTAGTGTTATTCGAAAATTCTCCGGTTTCATGTTACTCGAAAGAAGTTTGTTAATAAGACTTGATCAACCTTGTTAATGAATTCCTTTTGACGGGCATGAGATGGATGAATTTAGAAAGCACAACCTTCTGTACCCAACTTTTACTTTCGGTTATTTAGATTAAATAAAGCAAAAATACTATTATACTTCCGTTTTCTGAATTATCCGTGCAATAAAAAATGACCTGAAAATAAAAGTTCTCCAAATGCCCTGAAAATGTAGTATGATTTTTTCTGGAATATTTAAGAATTTCTGGCACTAAGAACACATCAGGGGGCTGCACCAGTGGGCCACAAGCCTACAGGGCGCGCCCACCCCCCTGGGCGGGCCCCCCTGGCTTGTGGGTCCCACGTAGGCCCCCTCACTTATTCCAGCACCCATCCACTTCGTCTTCCTCCAGAAAAAAATCCCACCATTGCTCAAGCCCGTGTTCTAGCTCATTTTGCTGCCATTTTCGATCTCCTTGTGCAAACTCCATTTGCAAAACTGTTTTGGGGGATTGTTCTTCGGTATGTGACTCCTCCAATGGTCCAATTAGTTTTTGTTCTAGTGCTTTAGATATTGCAAATTTTTGCTACTGTGGTGACCTTGTTCTTGAGCTTGCATGTCAAATTTGTATGGTCCCAAGTAGTTTTGATGCATGATATAGCCTCTAGGCACTTGTGGGAGTAGTTGCTATAAGTTTTGTTGAGTTTTGTTCACCTTTATTTTGAGTCACTAAAAATTTCAAAGATTTTTCAGAGAAAGAAAGATGTTGAGGAGAACATACCAAGGTGGTTCCTCGAGAAAGAAGGCCCCGAGACTCGCGATACGTGAGCCCGACTTTGAACCACCGAGGGAAGCTCAAGTGCGGCCTTGTAAATGGCCGTCGGATCAATTCATGGTTCATGCCGGTTTCAAGGAAGAATTTACGCGTACACACGAAATGCTGGCCTTGAAGATTTCGTTTCAGACCAATGCAAGCAATATTATCAACTCACTGATTCCTTCGTGCGGAGGTTTGAATTTTCATCCAGGCATAATACGCATTATGTTCTATTAAATCTTTATGATGAATCTTATACTATGGACCTAGAAGATTTTAACCGTGCATGCAAAATTCCACAATGGGGCAGCCATGGTGATCCTCACAAAACTGAATATAATGATTTTCTTGCTAGCATCACTGTGGGAGAAACTAGAAACATTACACAGGCTACCTTGGGGAGCATTCACTTTCCTGCTATACATTATTTTGCACTCTTCATAGGTAGATGTATTAACGGTAAACATGATCATAGCCACCTTTGTGTACCTGATCTTAGTATTCTTAAGATTGCGGTAATGGGTGATAGACGATATAACTTGGGGCTATTATTGCTAGGAGGCTACATAAAAATGCTAAGGAAGGAGATTTCTTTAGCGGGATTTATGCCACTCGTGTAGCTAATTATCTTGGGGTACCCATAAGGGGGAATGATATTGAGTTACCACCTGCTTTTCTTGATTATGAGGCTATGGTGCGCTACCAATTTCTTGAGAGGAACGAACAGTCCTTCCTGTACCGACTAATTTTTGATAGACAGTGTGTTGTCCATATTACCCTGCCTGCTCCTGCCTTCTTTAACTTTCAGGAAAAACAGAGACACTTTATAACCAGAGAGGAGGCAAACGAGTACGAGAGAGAGGCGGAAGCCGCTTGCCTCCGCGCTGCAGCCGTTCAGGCAGTAGTCGCCGCAGCCCAGTACAACCCCAACTATGACTTTGGATATTATCCGGGCCAGCCATAGCCCTATACCAACTTAGGCCAAAAGCCTAAGCTTGGGGGAGTACGTATTTCTCACCACCATTACATTCATGTTCATACACTAATCTTAGTAGTCGGTGCTTATACTTTTTCATTGAATCATCCATGGTATTTTATTTCTTCTTTCCGCTTTCTTCTTGTGTGCTTAATTAACCTTGAGAAAATCAAAAAAAATTAGCTCTAGCTTTACCTTTTAGTTTGTTTAGTTGTAGCATTAAAATAAAACCCAAAAAAAAATTCTCGTTCTTCTTTTGCTTGTTGGGAGCTTTCCCGTGTAAATAGTTTTCCTTTCTTCTTTGGGTCGTAAGGAGAAGACCACAATGAAATGTTGAGTGGCTCTCATATGCATTATTGTTTATCTATCAGAGAGCCCATATTACCTTGCCTTCTCCTTTGAGTTATTGTTTGCAGATTCCAGCTTAGTCCCATGCACGTGCACTCTTATTATTATTCACACCGTTCGGTCGTGCAAGTGAAAGGCAATAATGACGATATATGATGAAGTGATTGAGATGGAGAAAAGCTGGTATGAACTCGACCTATTTTGTTTTTGTAAATATGATTAGCTCATCGTTCTGGATTTAGCTCATTATGGATGAAACATGTTTGCAATGCCAATTAGAGAATATAGTTACTCATGCCATGCTTAATTAGCTAAGAGTGTATAATGGTTTGTCTTGAGTGCCAACATGCATTTTTAAAATGGTTGTGATGTAGTATGATAGGATGGTATCCTCCTCTGAATGATTCAAGTGGCTTGACTTGGCACATGTTCACGCATGTAGTTGAAACAAAATCAACATAGCCTCCACGATGTTTATATTCATGGTGATTTATATCCTACTCATGCTTGCATTCAATGTTGGTTAATCTCAATGCATGTTTATGACTGTTGTTGCTCTCTAGTTGGTCGCTTCCCAGTCTCTTGCTAGCCTTCACCTGTACTAAGCGGGAATACTGCTTGTGCATCCACTTCCATAAACCCAAGGTTGTTCCATATGAGTCCACCATACCTACCTATATGCGGTATTTACCTGCCGTTCCAAGTAAATTTGCATGTGCCAAACTCTAAACCTTCAAATAATATTCTGTTTTGTATGCCCGAATCGCTCATGTAGTGACTAGGGGCTGTCGGTATCTTCCATGCTAGGGGGTTATTCTCACAATGAGTGTTTATTCACTAGTCATTCACGGGAAAGTGGCTGGTGATCGGGATGCCCAGTTCCATGCTCAAAAATCAAATCAAAATATAATGAAACAAAACTCCCCCAGGATTGTTGTTTGTATGGACGGTACCCATGGATTCGGCTCGCCGTGGAGTGTGTTTGATTGGTGGAGGGGGAGTGAAAACTTTATCATTCTGTTTGGGAACCGCCTATAATGTATCTAGCATGGAAGATGGCGAGATCTCTCGGTCATTATGTTGACAATGAAAGCATACCGCTCAAAATTATTATTCATCCCTGTTTTAAAAGCTCGAGCTCTGGCACATCTGCAAATCAATGCTTCCCTCTGCGAAGGGCCTATCTATTTTACTTTACTGTTGAGTCATCCTCCTCTTATAAAAAGCACCAGTTAGAGAGCACCACCGTCATTTGTATGCTTTGTTATTAATTGATATTGAGTATGACTGTGACTGGATCTCTTTTACCATCAATTACAATTTCCAGTCAGCCCTTGTTCTTCAGAGGTGCTCTGCATTTATGTTTTGCGGTCTCAGAAAGGGCTAGCGAGATACCATTATATCATATTGTATCATGATTGTTTTGATAAAATTGTTGTCATCCGAGATTTATTATTATTGCTCGCTAGTTGATTATGCCATTGATATGAGTAAATGTGAGACCTAAATGTTATTGTGAATATGGTTAGTCTATAATCTTTGCTGAAAACCTGAACATCAGTTGGACATATTTACAACAACAAGATCAAACAGAGTTTGTAAAAGTTTTTCTTTGTCACTTTCAGTTTGTCAACTGAATTGCTTGAGGACAAGCAATGGGTTAAGCTTGGGGGAGTTGATACGTCTCCATCGTATCTACTTTTCCAAACTCTTTTGCCCTTGTTTTGGACTCTAATTTGCATGATTTGAATGGAACTAACCCGGACTGACGCTGTTTTCAGCAGAATTGCCTTGGTGCTATTTTTGTGCAGAAATAAAAGTTCTCGGATTGACCTGAAAATTTACGGACAATATTTTTGGAATTAGTAAAAAATACTGGCGAAAGAATCAACCAGAGGGGGTCCACCCATTGGCCACAAGCCAGGGGGGCGCCTCCCCCCCTAGGGCGCGTCCAGGTGGCTTGTGGGCCCCCTGCAACTCCTCCGACCTCAACTCCAACTCCATATAACCCTATTCGGGGAGAAAAAAAATCAAGGAGAAGAGTTCATCACGTTTCACGATACGGAGCCGCCGCCACCTCCTGTTCTTCCTCGGGAGGGCAGATCTGGGGTCCGTTTTGGGCTCCGGAGAGGGGAAATCGACGCCGTCGTCATCACCAACCATCCTTCATCACCAATTTCATGATGCTCTCCGCCGTTCGTGAGTAATCCCGTCGTAGGCTTGCTGGACGGTGATGGGTTGGATGAGATTTACCATGTAATCGAGTTAGTTTTGTTAGGGTTTGATCCCTAGTATCCACTATGTTCTGAGATTGATGTTGCTATGACTTTGCTATGCTTAATGCTTGTCACTAGGGCCCAAGTGCCATGATTTCAGATCTGAACCTATTATATTTTCATGAATATATATGTGTTCTTGATCCTATCTTGCAAGTTGTAGACACCTATTACGAGTTATGATCCGCATGCCCCAGGGTGACAATAACTGGGATTCTTTCCGGTGATTACCGTAGTTTGAGGAGTTCATGTATTCACTAAGTGCTAATGCTTTGGTCCGGTTCTCTATTAAAAGGAGGCCTTAATATCCCTTAGTTTCCATTAGGATCCCGCTGCCACGGGAGGGTAGGACAAAAGATGTCATGCAAGTTCTTTTCCAGAAGCACGTATGACTATATATGGAATACATACCTACATTATATTGATGAATTGGAGCTAGTTCTGTGTCACCCTATGTTATAACCGTTGCATGATGAATGCCATCCGACATAATTATCCATCACTGATCCGTTGCCTACGAGCTTTTCATATATTGATCTTTGCTAAAGTTACTTTTCCGTTGCCACTGTTACGATTGCTACAAAACCGCTACTGTTACTTTTGCTACCGTCACCGTTACTTCCATACTACTTTGCTACTAAATACTTTGCTGCAGATATTAAGCCTTTCAGGTGTGGTTGAATTGACAACTCAGCTGCTAATACTCGAGAATATTCTTTGGCTCCCCTTGTGTCGAATCAATAAATTTGGGTTGAATACTCTACCCTCGAAAACTGTTGCGATCCCCTATACTTGTGGGTTATCACACTACTATATTACTTCATCCTTCCTCTTCGGGGAAAAACCCAACACAACTCACAAGTATCAAAAATAGTTTCTCGTGCCGTTGCCGGGGAGACATCACCAACTTCGTTCGAGGTACCTACACACACACTAGCATTTACTTGTTCTACTTGCCTAGTATGCTATCTTTATCTTTGTCACCCAAAAACAGGAAGTAAGCCAAAAATTAAGATAATTGGATCCTCATTTGCTTGCTAATCTTTTTAAACTTGCTGCTTATTGTAAACCAAGAGCTAATAATGAAGTGATAAATGAAAATGCTATTTGGATACATTCACTTAATGAAAATCATGATTGCAATGTTGTTAGTGAAAATTCTATGAATGTCAATTGTGCTAATGATCATGATTGGAGGACATTTCAGAAAAAGTTGTCAGTGCTTAGCTGCCGGACACATCTATACTCCTAGTCCTCAGGGCTTAATTATACACTTCGGACAAGGGAAAGCGCGTTTTTATACCGCGTGACCGGACTAGTTTTCTCTTTGTTAAAAAGGTAACGTGAGTCGGTTTTTGAGATCTTGCGCAGTTTCTTGGACTGGACTGTTGAGCTTGCGTGCCAAGCCGAAAACTATCAAGACAAAGACATTATCCGAAATAAGACATCATCTTCGGCTTCTAAGACAAGTTCAAGGGCTACTAATGGTGTCCTAGACTAGGGGGTCCCAGCCGAGCTGGTCTAGTCCATGGGCCAGACTAGAGGCCCGTCAAGAAGGAAGGACATCGGAGGCCCTTAGGACGTGGCGTGAGCACATCGGACTCTACCGAAGACCTAGCGTGTACTGCAAGGAGGGCTGATTTGTTCGACATGTAATCTATACTTGGTAACCGGCATTCATGTAACCCTTGATACACCCGGTGCCTATATAAGTCGGAGGATTTAGCCCATAGAGGATACCCATATACATTCATCATCACCCCTAGGATTTGCACCACAAACATACGATCTCGAGGTAGATCAACTCTGCACTCGTTACACCAATAATACAACAAGAACATGACGTAGGGTTTTACCTCCATAGAGAGGGCCTGAATCAAACACCGTGTGTTCCTTGTCTCTTGTTACACATTGATCCAATCTCATAGCTCGGACCCTCCTACCCGAGGTCTGTCGGTTTTGACAGCGACAATGGTTAGTCATGCAAGGCATAAGATGAATATATCCAAAATGACAAGACTGAAGTTTTGAGTCAAGTGTTGTCAAGGATATAGTTTGTGTTATTGTCTTCCTTCATCACAATGAATAATTGTTGATACTTGTCCATGACAAGATTGTTTAAAATTTGAGTTGATGGAAATCTTGTAGAGTGTAGTCCATCAAAGTACCTACAAAATGTTAGATGCAATACAAGGGAGGATAGTTTCCAAGATATGAAATAGTATCATGTTAATAGTATCAAGGAGTAGCCATATAAGCTCATGCCCTTGTATGCATCCGAGTGAGTCTCTAGAACAAATGTGAAGCATCTATGATGTTCAATTCACTCCTCAAGTGAGAAAATACTACTTGTGAACTGCGTTGGGATTTTCCCTGAAGAGGAGAGGAGATGCAGCAGTAGAGATAAGTATTCTCCTTAGTGAGAACTGATACGTCTATTTTGCATCATGATTTCCTACTGTTATTTATAATGTTTTTATGCATAATAATGCTTTAGGGAGTGATTCTAATGCCTTTTCTCTCATAATATGCAAGGTTTACACAAAGAGGGAGAACACCGGCAGCTGGAATTTTGGACCTGAAAAAGCACATGAGAGATACCTATTCTGCACATCTCCAAATAAGCTGAAACTTCACGGAGAATTATTTTGGAATATATAAAAAATACAGAAGCAAATAACTACCGGAGGGGGGCCACCTGGTGAGCACAAGACACCAGGGCGCGCCAGGCCCCCCAGGCGCGCCCTGGTGGGTTGTGCTCAGCACGGCCCACCTCCGGTGCCCATCTTCTGGTATTTAAGGTCTTTTGACATAGAAAAAAATCAGGAGAGGACTTTCGGGATGGAACGCCGCCGTCTCGAGGCGGAACCTGGGCAGGAGCACTTTTGCCCTCCGGCAGAGTAATTCCGTCGGGGGAACTTCCCTCCCGGAGGGGGAAATTGAAGCCATCGTCATCACCAACACCCCTCTCATCTTTGGGAGGACAATCTTCATCAACATCTTCAACAACACCATCTCCTCTCAAACCCTAGTTCATCTCTTGTGTTCAATCTTTGTACCGGAACCTCAGATTGGTACCTATGGGTGACTAGTAGTGTTGATTACATCTTGTAGTTGATTACTATGTGGTTTATTTGGTGGAAGATTATATGTTCAGATCCATTATGCTATTCAATACCCCTCTGATCTTGAGCATTAATATTATTTGTGAGTAGTTACCTTTGTTCTTGAGGTCATGGGAGAAGTCATGTTGCAAGTAATCATGTGAATTTGATATGTGTTCGATATTTTGATGATATGTATGTTATGATTCCCTTAGTGGTGTCATGTGAACGTCGACTACATGACACTTCACTATCCTTGGGCCTAAGGGAATGCATTGTGGAGTAGTTATTACATGATAGGTTGCTAGAGTGACAGAAGCTTAAACCCTAGTTTATGCGCTACTTCGTAAGGGGCTGATTTGGATCCAAACGTTTAATGCTATGGTTAGATTTTATCTTAATACTTTTCTCGTAGTTGCGGATGCTTGCTGATGGGGATATGTACCTAGGGTAGGGTCTTAGGCCTGACTTACATACCCTACCTAAGGACACTACATTGGAGAACTTAAAGATTACAAGATTACAAGGAAGACTCCGACTGAAATCACCATGGTGCATGAGTCACTCGACAGAAAATCCACTCGGAGGTTTCTCCCTCCATTCGACAGCCGCCTTTCACTCGGAAGAACCAGAAGTCAGTCGACCGCAGAAGACCAGAAGCCACTCCAGGGAGGCCAACGGACAGGCGTTCGACTGGTCGCCATAAGTAGCATTTATTGCATACGTTATCAGTAACGTTCACCTTTATTACCATGATCGAACCCTTGGTTGCCGGGTATTCATGAGGGGCAGCGCACTCTATATAAGCCACCCCTCCCCTCTGGCACAGGGGTTCGCACCTCCTGTAACTAACACATTCCACACGACAGAAGCTCCCGAGCACTGAGACGTAGGGCTGTTACCTCCACGAGAGGGGCCTGAACTCATACATCCGTGTGTACAATCTCGCCGTAGCTAAGACCCTGCCCTCTCCTTACATACCCTTAACCTCTACTGTCAGGCTCGTTCCCATGACAGTTGGCGCCCACCGTGGGGCAGGCGTCTAAGCGACTTCCGACGAGTTTGCAATTTTCTTCTTCGTCATGTCTTTCGGCGGCGGTTTGTTCCTGGGCCACGAGATCCATCTCGGTGCGCTCACCTTCGTCGCCGACGACTCGGCATGGCTTCAGGAAGCGCCTCTGGACGTTGAGGCGCTCCCGATCCGCGGGGCGACGCACTTCCGTGCAAGCTCCTGCGGCGTTCTTCTTCGGTAGCCGTCGACTCCGTACCTACCGACTCCAGCATCGTTTGCTCTCCCCGCTGTTCGTCGCCGCAAGCGATCTGGTCGCTCGCGGCTACATCGTTGGGTGAGGCATGCGGCGGCTCTCCAAGCGTCATCTCCGCAGATTGCGGCTATTGAGCCCACCGAATCACTTCACGGCGTGTTCGACTCGGCGTCGGATCAGTCTGACGTTCCTTCCGAGTGCAAGAGCTGCGAGCCAGTGGCTGAGGTTCTTATGGCTGGTTCACAGCAAAGCCCGCCTGGCTACGGCCGCGGCGGGCACGAGGTTGGAGGACCGTCGAACGAGCAGTAGCGCCGAGATGAGGAGATTCTCCATACGCCCATCGTCGGTGCGACTGCCGAGGCCCAGGCCTTGGAGGCCACACGCCTTCGGCTCGAAGAGATGCAGAGGGCACTCGACGCGCGTACCCGCCAGCGTCCACAAGTTTCCAGTCGACGTCAGCGACAGTTGTTTCTGAGTGGATCTCAGAACAACGTCTAGGTATTCCGTACTCCAGTTCAGAATGTTGCAGCCGCTGCTAGGATTGCAGATTCCATTCAACCATCACGTTCAGAGGCAGGCAGAGGTTTGCAGCAGATCCGAGCGTTGCTTGGGGCAGCACAACAACAGAATTTGGTTGTTTCTCAGTCGTGCAATAGGTTACACAGTAATTCGCCCAAGGCAGACACAGTTCAGTCGGCTCATAGCCCGGGGTCACCTCTGCGTCGCAGGGACAGAGGTTACCGTGAAGATCAGTACCGAGATCAGGGGCGGGATCAGTTTGCTCCTCGTTATCACCGTGATGACCGCCGTCGAGTGCCTACTCCTCCGCGGGGTGGTTCATATGTGCCCCGGCACTATGATGATCGGCGCCCATATGGCGATGAGCGGATTCCTGGGTTCGACGCGAGTTCTGTCCTCGTACAGAATCAGATTGACAGGGGCAGAGTTCACAGGGATGGTTATGATAGAGATCATCCGAGTGGAAGTGGTGCCGTTGTCTCTAGGCCCGAGTGTTTCAGCAGAGCCATTCGATCCGTTGAGATTCCCCCCAACTTCAGGTTGGCGGCTGGAGTAAGCAAGTTCACTGGTGAGTCGAAGCCTGAAACATGGCTAGACGATTACCGAGTGGCGGTGTAGATCGGTGGAGGAAATGACAATATAGCCATGAAGCATTTGTCTTTGATGTTGGATGGTTCGGCCCGAGCGTGGCTCAATCAGTTGGCTCCTTCTAGCATCTACTGCTGGGAGGATCTTGCCCGAGTGTTCATCAGAACTTTCGAGGGCACATGCAAGCGTCCCGCTGGTTTGTCTGAGCTGCAGCACTGTGTGCAGAAACCGAATGAAACTTTGAGGGATTACATTCAGCGTTGGACCACCCTCCATCACACGGTGGAAAATGTTTCCGAGCACCAAACCGTCGTCGCCTTCAAGGCCGGTGTTAGGTACAGAGAGCTTTATCTGAAGTTTGGTCGGACAGGAGATATGTCATTGAGCAAGATGATGGAGATTGCCACTCGGTATGCCAATGGCGAAGAGGAGGACCGCCTCCGCAGCGGCAAGGGAAAGGCAGTCGACAATGATGCTAGCGGCGGCAATTCCAGTCGGAAGCAAAAGCGCAAAGCCGATGGTTCTGCTCAGGCAGAGGCAGCCACCCTGGTGGCGCAAGGAAAGAATAAGGGGAAACCCAAAGGGCAATTTACCCCCAAGAAGTCAAAGAATCAGTCAGGAACGGACATCCTAGATATGCCGTGTGCAATCCACACGAAGAAGGATGAGGAAGGCAATTTGATATTTCCAAAGCACACCACTCGACAATGTAGATTACTGATCCAACAGTTCAAGGAAGGGCAGTCGAGTGGGAAAACTCCTGAAAAGGAAGATGATGAAGATAAAGAGGATTTTCCTGAGGTCAATGCCACTTTGATGATTTTTGCCGATGTAGAAAGCAAAAGTCGACTGAAAGTTATTAACAGGGAGGTCAACATGGCTGTTACTGCCACTCCCACGTACCTCAAGTGGTCTCAGACTCCTATCACCTTTGACCAGTCAGACCACCCTGCTCATGTCACCACCCCCGGTCGGCAAGCTCTGGTGGTGGATCCTGTTGTAGGAGGCACTCGACTCCACAAGGTTCTCATGGACGGAGGGAGTGGGTTGAACATCTTGTATGCAGAGACCCTCAAGGGGATGGGCATTCCGATGTCCCGACTCATTGAGAGCAACATGCAGTTCCACAGAGTCATCCCTGGGAAGAAGGCCAAGTCACTTGGTCAGATTGCGTTGGATGTGGTGTTCGGCACCGACAAGAATTTTCGCAAGGAAAAGTTGACGTTTGAAGTTGTTGACTTCCAGAGCGCATATCACGCCATCCTTGGTCGACCGGCTTATGCCCGTTTCTTGGCCCGTCCATGTTACGTGTACCTCAAGCTGAAGATGCCCGGGCCCAAGGGCGTGATCACAGTCACAGGGAGTCGACAGAAGGCTGAGGAGTGCCTTCAGCAAGGATCCAAGATTGCCGACCAGCAAATGGCTGTGGTCGAGTTGGAAGAATACACGAGGAATACTGATCCCGCCGATCTGCTGCGTTCCAAGAAGCCCGCCTCTGAGTCTGCTTTTCAGTCGGCAGGTGACGTGAAGCAAGTGAACGTTCACCCGACAGATCCTAATGCTGCCCCGACCAACATCTCAACGACACTCGACAGCAAATAGGAAGCCGCGCTCATCCAGTTCCTCCGTGAGAACTAGGACATCGTCGCATGGAAGCCTTCTGACATGCCGGGTGTACCCAGGGAACTAGCTGAGCACCGACTGAGAGTTGACCCGAAGGCCAAACCTGTCAAAGAGCACTTGCGTCGGTCGGCGGCAGAGAAGCGGAAGGCAATCGGCGAGGAGGTGGCTCGACTCTTGGTGGCTAAGTTCATACGCGAGGTTTACCACTCCGAGTGGCTCGCGAACGTCGTCATGGTCCCCAAGAAAGACAAGTCACTCCGCATGTGTATTGACTTTAAACATATCAATCGAGCCTGCCCGAAAGATCATTTTCCGCTCCCCCGCATCGATCAGATTGTCGACTCGACTGCGGGATGCGAGCGTTTATCTTTTCTCGATGCATACTCTGGTTACCATCAGATCCGTCTGTTTGGTCCAGATGAAATAAAGACGGCCTTCATCACCCCTTTCGGGTGTTTTTGTTATATCACCATGCCTTTTGGTCTGAAAAATGCTGGCGCTACTTTCATGCGTATGATTCAGAAATGCCTGCTCAAGCAAATCAGTCGGAATGTCGAGGCTTATATGGATGATATTGTAGTCAAGTCTCGCAAAGGTTCCGACCTGCTGACTGACTTGGCAGAAACATTCGCCAACCTAAGGAAATATGATATCAAGTTAAACCCGTCCAAGTGCACTTTTGGAGTTCCTGGTGGCAAGTTGCTTGGTTTCCTCGTTTCCGAACGGGGGATCGACGTCAATCCCGAGAAGATCGGCGCCATCGTCCGAATGAAATGCCCTGAGCATGTGCACGATGTCCAGAAGCTCACGGGCTGCCTGGCGGCATTGAGTAGGTTTATTTCTCGTCTCAGAGATAAGGCATTGCCTTTATACCGACTGATGAAGAAATCTGATACGTTCGAGTGGACTCCTGAGGCAGAAGCAGCGTTTGTCGAGCTCAAAGCCCTGCTTTCCACCCAGCCGGTGCTTGCTGCTCCGCACAGCAAAGAACCCCTGCTTCTGTACATTGCAGCCACTAACCAAGTCGTCAGTACGGTTCTCACTGTCGAGCGAGAAGAAGAGGGCAAGGCTTATAAAGTCCAACGTCCAGTTTACTATATCTCTAAAGTGTTGACTCCTTCAAAGCAAAGGTACCCTCATTACCAGAAGCTCGTCTATGGTATATATCTATCAGCGAAGAAGGTGGCACACTACTTCCAAGATCACTCAGTCTCAGTCATCAGCGATGCTCCATTGTCTGAGATCCTCAACAATCGAGACGCGACTGGTCGAGTGGCCAAATGGGCTATTGAGCTCCTCTACTTTGATATCAAGTTTGAAGCAAAGAAGGCAATCAAATCTCAAGCGCTTGCTGACTTCATGGCCGAGTGGATAGAACAGCAGTAGCCAACTCAAATCCACTCAGCACACTGGACCATGTTCTTTGATGGCTCTAAGACGCTGAATGGGTCTGGTGCTGGTGTGGTGCTGGTATCTCCAAAGGGTGACAGGCTCAGTTATGTCCTCCAGATTCACTTTGATTCCTCCAATAATGAAGCTAAATACGAGGCACTCCTCTACGGGTTATGTATGGCCATCTCACTCGGCATCCGGTGCCTGATGGTATACGGTGATTCAGATTTGGTTGTTAATCAGGTGATGAAGGAGTGGGATGTCAGGAACCCTGCCATGACTGGATATTGCCATGCAGTGAGAAAGCTTGAGAAGAAATTTGAAGGTTTGGAACTCCACCATATTCCCCAAGTGAAGAATCAGGCGGCTGATTATTTAGCAAAGATCGGATCCACTCGGAGGCCTGTACCGAGCAATGTGTTTCTGGAACACCTACATTCTCCTTCGGTGCAAGAAGATCCCTTCACTGAAGAGCCCCCGCAAGCAATAAGCGCCTCCAATCCGACTGAGGTTGATGTCCCGGCAGTCATAGATCTGGTCATGGAGATTCTGGTGATTATGCCCGATTGGACAGTGCCATATATTGCATACATACTGAGACAAGAACTCCCAGAAGACGAGGTTGAAGCTCGACAAATCCTCCGCAGGTCCAAGATCTTTACTGTGATGGATGGGCAGCTTTACAGAAAAAGCGTAACTGGCATAGCTCAGCGGTGCATCTCTCCTGAGGAAGGTCGACTGATTCTGGAGGAAATTCACTCGGGGACCTGTGGTCATCATGCGTCCTCTCGGACGATTGTTGCCAAAGCATACCGAGCTGGTTTCTTCTGGCCGCGCGCCAACGAAATGGCTAAGGAGATTGTTCAGCACTGCGAAGGGTGCCAGTTTTACGCAAACTTGTCACATAAGCCCGCGTCCGCCTTGAAGACTATTCCACTCATCTGGCCGTTCGCTGTATGGGGTTTGGATATGGTCGGTCCTCTCCGAACAGGCCAGAGTGGATTCACGCATCTGCTTGTAGCAGTTGATAAGTTCACCAAGTGGATTGAGGCTAAGCCCATAAAGAAGCTGAATTCGCGCACTGCTATCAAATTCATGAAAGAGATAATGTTCCGGTATGGAGTTCCCCACAGTATCATCACAGACAATGGTTCAAACTTTGACTCGGAAGAGTTCAGATACATTTGCTCCACCCAAGGCACTCGGGTGGATTACGCATCCGTTGCGCCAAAGTTGTCAGAATCGAGATTCTGAATCGGATCGGAGCTCCGTTGGTAGGATCGTGAGTCGTAGAATCATAACTACCAGAATCGTAGAAACTTAGATTCTATGACCAAAATCGTAAAATCGGAGGGGCTAGTTTGGATCGTAAGGTCTTAAGATTCTAAGACTCGAGACGCGATTCTGACAACCTTGCGTTGCGCACCCCCAGACTAATGGTCAAGCTGAGCGAGCAAATGGCCTTATCCTTCAAGGACTGAAGCCTCGACTCATGCGAGATCTTGAACATGCAGCTGGAGCTTGGGTTACTGAATTGCCATCTGTTCTGTGGCGCTTGAGGACGACCCCTAACCGGTCGACTGAGCGCACTCCTTTCTTCATGGTGTATGGAGCCGAGGCCGTTTTGCCGAGTGATCTCCTTCACAATTCTCCCCGTGTAGATCTTTACTCAGAGGCTGAGGCTGAACAAGCACGACAGGACGGTGTAGATCTCCTGGAAGAAGAACGTGAAATGGCTCTGATTCGGTCGACTGTGTACCAGCAAGATCTGTGTCGCTTCCATGCAAGGCACGTCAGGAGTCGGTCGTTCCATGAAGGTGATCTTGTGCTCCGAGTGGATCAGCAGCGGCCTCACAAGCTCGCCCCCCCGCGTGGGAAGGTCCTTTGGTCGTCACCAAAGTACTGAACAATGGAGCCTACCACCTTTTCAACCTCAAGAAGAATATCGACGAACCGCGTGCCTGGAACGCGGATTTACTTTGACGTTTTATACCTGACGACTGAGTTGTTTGATGTAATAAGAGTACTCTAGACAATGTTGTTTATCAAAGTTATGACTCCCGCAGTCCTTTGTCGATTCCGATCGCACAATATCATATTCAAAAACACTCCGAGTGGTGAGCGACCCTCTCACTCGGGGGCTTAGCCGCGAACAAGTTTTCGCCTAAGTTAAAAATCCTGCCGAGTGAATAGCATCCTATTCACTCGGAAACTTAGCTGCGAACCAGTTTTCGCCTAAGTTAAAAATCATGCCGAGTGAATAGCATCCTATTCACTCAGAAACTTAGCTGCGAACCAGTTGTCGCCTAAGTTAAAAATCTTGTCGAGTGAATAGCATCCCATTCACTTGGAAACTTAGCTACGAACCAGTCTTCGTCTAAGTTGAAAACTCTTCCGAGTGATGAGCGCTTCACTCACTCGGGGGCTTAGCTGCGAACCAGTTTTCGCCTAAGTTAAAGATCCTGCCAAGTGAATAGCATCCCATTCACTCGGAAACTTAGCTGCGAACCAGTCTTCGTCTAAGTTGAAAACTCTTCCTAGTGACGAGCGCTTCTCTCACTCGGGGGCTTAGCCGCGAACAAGTTTTCGCCTAAGTTAAAAATCCTGCCGAGTGAATAGCATCCTATTCACTCGGAAACTTAGCTGCGAACTAGTTTTCGCCTAAGTTAAAAATCCTACCGAGTGAATAGCATCCCATTCACTCGGAAACTTAGCTGCGAACCAGTCTTCGTCTAAGTTGAAAACTCTTCCGAGTGACGAGCGCTTCTATCACTCGGGGGCTTAGCCGCGAACAAGTTTTCGCCTAAGTTAAAAAATCCCGCCGAGTGCATAGCATCCCATTCACTCGGAAACTTAGCTGCGAACCAGTCTTCGTCTAAGTTAAAAACTCTCTCGAGTGACGAGCACTCCTCTCACTCGAGGACTTAGCCGCGAGTCAGACCTCGCTTAAGTTAAAGGCTGTTCTGAGTGACAGGCAACACTTTCACTCAGAAATTTAGTTGCGAACCAGTTTTTGCCTAAGTTCAAAATTCTTCCGAGTAATGAGCATCCATCTCACTCGGAAACCAAACAAACTTAGCCAAGCAAAGGATTGGAAAGCAAAATGCAGATAAATCCAGAATCTCTAGCACGGATAAAAGTTGCCCACGCAAACGGAAGTACTCAGGCTTAAGGCCTGAACGAAGTTTTAAACGGTTACACCATCACTCGGCATACCGAGGCAAATAAAGTTTCAACTGCAAGCAAAGTTTTTCTCAAGCACCGTTGGGGCTCGCGGGCTCGACGAAGGTGTCCATATCAATCCCATCGGCGATCCGAGTGGCTGCTTCGATGAAGGTCTCCATGAAGTCTTCGAATTGAAGTTTCTTCGTGTTGGCTACCTAGAGAGCCTTCAGCTTGTCCTCCTTGGCCTCCTTGCAATGGACCCGGACGAGTGAAAGCGCCACGTCATTTCCGCAGCGAGCAGCAGATTTTTTCCATGCCTGTACTCGACCGGGAATCTCGTTGAGGCGGGTCATCATCGACTCGAGGTCAGTCTGGAGGGCGTCTTCTGGCCACAATTTTTTGTCGATCTTCACCAGTGCAGCCTTCAGTCGAGTGATATACCCTTGAACACTTCTAAGACGAGCGTCAAGCCGAAACATGTTCATGGCCACAACGTCCCCGACGGGTGATTTGAAATTAAGGAAATTCACTCAACGGAAGAAAGTTACCTTCAAGCATGTCGAACATCTTCTTCGCGAAGTCTCCCAAGTAGTTCTCCAGACCGCTCCTTCTCTTGCAGCCTCGGTTTTCTCCCTCGCCACCTTCTGAGCATCAGCGAGTGCCTTGTCTTTATCTTCAAGCGCCTTCTTCATGGTATCTAAAGAAATAACATTGTTGAGTTGCGCTTGAAGTCGGCGGTTCTCACCACGCACGTCTGTTCGAGTGAGGACACTCGGTTCAAAGGATAGAAAATAAAAGTGATAGTGCAATTGGTCGACAAGGATTACCTCCCAGGGTCTTCAGCTCGGTCTGTGCACGGTCTAGGTCCCTCTTGGCCACCTCCAGATCCAGCTGAAGCTGGTTTTTCTCCTTCTCCAGGTCGACGTACTGAGTCCCAAGTTCACAGGTTTTCTAAAATCAGCAAAGAAGTAGTTCAGTCGACACTAATATTTCTCCACTCCCGAGTGGAAAAGAGCAAGTTCAGTCGACTGAATGTCGGCCCGCCGCCCCACCCCACACCCCTGCAAAGCGTCATATCATGGTTGATGGAAAGGTCCGAACTGACAAGACCTATCCTGCTGGTTCCATGGTCATCATTTCCATCCCTAAGACAAGCATTCAGAGGTGGAGACACTAAGAAAAAGAACTCACTCGATGGACCGAGTGACAAGCGTACTCCAAGTACGAAAAAGGACCCCGAGTCCAAATTCTTAAGACTACTGCCCATCGTAAACGATCGACAGTAGTCTCTGGGACTACACCCAGTGGGTGCACTCAGCGAGCCCCCACTGGATACGACACCACTCGACCAGGTACGACCGGTCCAAGTAAAAAAAAAGCAAACATGCAAACATTGTCTCTATCAGACCCCCGCCGATGCAAGCACTCGACGGCGGTCTCAGGGACTACACCCAGTGGGTGCACTCAGCATGCCCCCACGGGACCTACTATCACTCGACCAGGTCGAGTGACAAGCGACTATCAAAACAAATCTAAGACCCCTGCCGATGTCACCGTCATTCGACAGCGGTCTCGGGGACTACACCCAGTGGGTGCACTCAGCGTGCCCCCACTGGACCAGAAACCACTCGACTAAGACCTGATCTACTCGAGGGGAAAACAAGCAAGTATGCACCAAAAGAAAACACCCAGTGGGTGTAGAGTCAAGATGGACGGGAATTCAATCAGAAATGAACTTACAATCGCACTTACTCGGACATTGGCACGAAGCGCTGAGCTGGCATCATAAGCCAACTTGCTGGCCTCGTATGTCTCCTTCGTACGCAACATCATTTGCTCATCCTAGATCATGGCCTCTTTTCCAGCTCCAGTCTGGTCCTCTGGGACGCGGTACAGAGGGAATGCGGGCGTCGGATGAGTTGGTGCTGCAGCTGGGGTCACAAGAGTTGCCTGAGGTTGCCCAATTGGCGCTGAGACCACAAGAGTTGAAGTTGCTGGCGGGGCACTCGACTGCAGAACCACAAGTTCAGCTCTGGCTCGGGAAGAGTCACCAAGTTCTTGGGACGATGCAGCAGTCGACCTACGAGGCGCCTGCCCCAACGATGTCCTCCGAGTGCGTACGCGTGGGGTGCCCAAGGTCACACCTTCACCCTCCGCACCCTGCTGTGACTCCTCATCGTCTTCCACGTGGATGACGTCTGCAGCTACCAATCGACAACGTTAACTTATTCAATCGACGAATCGTGTTCAAAAAACATAGCAGAGTGAAGATTTGTTATACCTCGTTGAGAGGTGGCCGCGTCAGCAGTGCCCGCTTCCATGTGCTCCTCTTCATCTCGCGGAGGCGACGTCACCGAGGTAGCAGCTCTGGCAAACAAATTCCACTCGATCAGTAAAGACATGAAGTTCCACAACAGCAAAAAAAAAGAGGAAAATGAACACTCACGTTGAGGCGATGGGCACGGCGATCTTCATGCGGGGCAGAGCCTTCCGAGGTTTTGGTGTGTCAGACCTGGGCTGTTTCGCGACCTTTTCAGTCGACTCAGGTGTTGCAGCCCGGTTGCGCTTCGGATTCTTGGTGCTCAATGCCAAGGTTCTGCTTGGGACAGCCGCTGGGTCTTGGCGCTGCTTGGAACGACGCTCGGTGCGCGGAGGAGACTGAACCTCTTCCTCGCTCTCCTCCGGGTCGTCGTCACTGCCTTCACTGTTCTCGGCGTAATCAACGTCTGCGCTGCCGCCTGCGCTCTCTTCTCCGTCATCAGGTTGCCCTCC
The DNA here is from genome assembly GCA_039707655.1 of Elymus sibiricus. Taxonomy (NCBI): domain Eukaryota; kingdom Viridiplantae; phylum Streptophyta; class Magnoliopsida; order Poales; family Poaceae; genus Elymus; species Elymus sibiricus. The sequence goes on from CM077667.1 coordinate 413,598,052, forward strand.
ATTCGGCACGGGCGAATACATGTTCGTAAACTCCTGCAAGATACAATCAGTAAAGTCAATCGGCTGAAGACCCAATCACTCGACGAAACATGAAAGCATTCGACAAAGATATAACTCACCAGGTTCGGCGGCGGGTTCGCGGTAGAGAAGGGCAAGATTCGCTTGGCTCCCAGAGGGTTGTCACAGGCTCCGGTGATGCTTCGGAGCCACTGTGCAACAGTCTTCTCAGAGACTTCCTCTAGATGTGTCCGAGTGGTGTCTCCAGCGCCCGAATAGTGCCACATAGTGTGGTCCCTCGCTTGAAGGGGCTGGATTCGCCGACCGAGAAACACCTCCAGTAGGTCCATACCAGTCACTCCGCCATGGACCAACTCTACTACTGCATCCACTAAAATTCCTACCTCGGCTTTCTCTCCCTCTGTCACGGACAATGATCTGGGAGAAGTGGGTCGCTCCAATGTGAAGAGGGGAAGGCCAGTCGACATGTTGGGAGATGCAACATCGTTGCAGTAAAACCAAGTCGACTGCCAGCCCCGAACGGATTCAGGAAAGGTCATTGACGAAAACGCACTCATGTTCCTCTTTTGGAGTCCCAGGCCACCGCATAGCTGGATGACGTGGGTCTTACTATCATTGGTGTTGGCCTTTTTGACTGACTGAGACCGGATGGTGAAGATGTGTTTGAACAAGCCCCAGTGAGGGGGACAGCCCAAGAAGCACTCACACATTGTTATGAACACAGCAAGATACGCAATGGCATTCAGAGGGAAATGGTGAAGTTGTGCTCCGAAGAAATTCAAGAACCCATGGATGAATGGATGGGGAGGCAGAGAAAAACCTCGCTCGACGTGGGTGAGGAGGAGGACTCACTCACCTTCGCGCGGCTCCGGCTCGTTCTCTTCCCCCGACAGCCTCCGTGACCCGTCGGCTATCAGTCCGTCGGCGACGAGGTTCTGGACGTCCTCCTCCGTGACGGTCGACCGAAGGAAATCCCCTTGGATCCACCCCGGTGGCACCGTGGACCGGGCGCCCGACGGCTTCTTCACCTTGGCTCCCTTCTTGGCGCGCTCGAGCTTCTCTGTCTTCCCCTTCGTCATCGCGGTGGCGGTCGTCGAGGCGGGGGCGAGCGGCGCGCGTGGAGCAGAGGAGGCGGAGAAAAAGAGGGGAATGGGGGAGGAGCACTGTACCGACCCTTGCGCCGTCCCGTCTTATAACTGCCCGAGTGGGTCGCTGACCTGCGGGCCTGCCGGATCTCTGTGTATCCCAATTGCAGAGGAAGCGCAGTACGTGGCGTTAAGGGCGACGCGAAAATCGAGGCGTCATGCCCCCACTTGCCCCAGTCGTTGCGTCATCGTCGCGCGGCGCGTGCTTTCCAAATTTTCAAATCCCGTAAAATCCGGGCCTGACGAAGCGACCCGTCACATCAAGAGATCCTGCTAACCACTCGGACCTGAGTCCGCGCTCAAGTTCACTCGGACGCATATCAAGGCAGAATCGATCAGGGTGAATGACAAAGACTCCAATCGACGCAGACTTCTGTGAAGCCCTAAAATGCATTCGGAATTTTTGTGTCTTATCAGAACCTGCATCGATCCCTTTTTCACTCGAACCCCGATCCATTCGGGGGCTAATGATGGGGATATGTACCTAGGGTAGGGTCTTAGGCCTGACTTACATACCCTACCTAAGGACACTACATTGGAGAACTTAAAGATTACAAGATTACAAGGAAGACTCCGACTGAAATCACCATGGTGCATGAGTCACTCGACAGAAAATCCACTCGGAGGTTTCTCCCTCCATTCGACAGCCGCCTTTCACTCGGAAGAACCAGAAGTCAGTCGACCGCAGAAGACCAGAAGCCACTCCAGGGAGGCCAACGGACAGGCGTTCGACTGGTCGCCATAAGTAGCATTTATTGCATACGTTATCAGTAACGTTCACCTTTATTACCACGATCGAACCCTTGGTTGCCGGGTATTCATGAGGGGAAGCGCACTCTATATAAGCCACCCCTCCCCTCTGGCACAGGGGTTCGCACCTCCTGTAACTCACACATTCCACATGGCAGAATCTCACGAGCACTGAGACATAGGGCTGTTACCTCCACGAGAGGGGCCTGAACTCATACATCCGTGTGTACAATCTCGCCGTAGCTAAGACTCTGCCTTCTCCTTACGTACCCTTAACCTCTACTGTCAGGCTCGTTCCCACGACACTTGCGAGGGGGTTAATCATAAATGGGAGGTTTGTTCAAGTAAGAACAGCACCCAAGCACCGGTCCACCCACGTATCAAATTATCAAAGTAGCGAACGCGAATCAAACCAACATGATAAAAGTGACTAGATGAAATTTCCGTGTACCCTCAAGAACACTTTGCCTATTATAAGAGATTGTTCTGTCCTGTCCTTTGCCACAAAGGATTGGGCTACCTTGCTGCACTTTATTTACCCTTACCTTTACTTGCTCGTTCCAATTACCTTGCTATCAAACTATCTGTTACTTACAATTTCAGTGCTTGCAGAAATTACCTTGCTGAAAACCGCTTGTCATTTCCTTCTGCTCCTCGTTGGGTTCGACACTCTTACTTATCGAAAGGACTACGATTGAACCCCTATACTTGTGGGTCATCAAGACTCTTTTCTAGCGCCATTGCCGGGGAGTGAAGCGCTCTTGGAAAGTGGAAATCATTAAGGAAAAACTTATACTAGGTGCTGAAATTTATTGTCACTTGCTACTATGGAAAACAATCCTTTGAGGGGTTTGTTCGGGGTATCTTTGTTGGAAATATGCCCTAGAGGCAATAATAAATTAGTTATTATCATATTTCCCCGTTCATGATAATAGTTTATTATTCATGCTAGAATTGTATTGACCGGAAACTAAATACATGTGTGGATAATAGACAAATACTATGTCCCTAGTATGCCTCTACTAGACTAGCTCGTTGATCAAAAGATGGTCAAGGTTTCCTGACCAATGACATGAGTTGTCATTTGATAACGGGATCACATCATTAGGAGAATGATGTGATGGACATGACCCAACCGTCAGCATAGCATATGATCGTTCAGTTTAATGCTATTGCTTTCACTATGTCAAATACACGTTCCTCTGACCATGAGATCATGCAACTCCCGGATACCGTAGGAATACTTTGGGTGTATCAAACGTCACAACGTAACTGGGTGATTATAAAGGTGCACTACAGGTATCTCCGAACGTGTTTGTTGAGTTGGCATGGATCAAGATTGGGATTTGTCACTCCGACTATCGGAGAGGTATCTCTGGGCCCTCTCGGTAATACAGCATCACAGAAGCCTTGCAAGCACCGTGACTAAAGAGTTAGTTGCAAGATGATGTATTACGGAACGAGTAAAGAGACTTGCCGGTAACGAGATTGAACTAGGTATTGGATACCGACGATCAAATCTCGGGCAAGTAACATACCGCCAGACAAAGGGAACAACGTATGTTGACATATGAGGTTCACCGATAAAGATCTTCGTGGAATATGTAGGAACCAATCTGAGCATCCAGGTTCCGCTGTTGGTTATTGACCGGAGAGTCATCTCGGTCATGTCTACATCATTCCCGAACCCGTAGGGTCCGCACACTTAAGGTTCGATGACAATTTAGTATTATATGAGTTATGTGATTGGTGGCCGAAGTTTGTTCGGAGTCCCGGATGAGATCACGGACATGATGAGGAGTCTCGAAATGTTCGAGAGGTAAAGATTCATATATTGGAAGGCTATATTCGGACGTCGGAAAGATTCCGAGTGATCCGGGTATTTTTCGGAGTACCGAGGAGTTACGGGAATTCACCGGGAGAAGTAATGGGCCTTATTGGGCCATACGGGAAAAGGAGAGGCAGACCACGTGAGGAGGCGTGCGCCCCCCCTTGCCCAAACCGAATTGGACTAGGGGAGGGGGCGCAGCCCCCTCTTTCCTTTCCCTCTCCCTTCCCCCTTTCCTACTCCGTATGGGAGGTGGAATCCTACTAGGACTAAGGAGTCCTAGTAGCCTCCTCCCTCCCTCCTTTATATACGGAGGAGGGGCACCCCTTGGAGACACACAATTGTCCCATAGCCGTGTGCGGTGCCCCGATCTCCGTTTTCCACCTCGGTCATATTTTCGGAGAGCTTAGGCGAAGCCCTGCCGGAATCACTTCACCGTCACCGTCGCCACGCCGTCGTGCTGACGGAACTCATCTACTACCTCGACGTCTTGCTGGATCAAGAAGGCAAGGAATGTCACCGAGCTGCACGTGTGTAGAACTCGGAGGTGCCGTACGTTCGGTACTCGATCGGTGGAGCTCGAAGGATTGTTCGACTACATCAACCGCGTTGTGAGATGCTTCCGCTAAACGGTCTACGAGGGTACGTAGACACACTCTCCCCTCTCGTAGCGATGCATCTCCATGGATAGATCTTGCGTGAGCGTAGGAAATTTTTGAAATTCATGCTTCGTTCCCCAACAGTGGTATCAGAGCCAGGTCTATGCGTAGATGTGATTTGCACGAGTAGAACACAAGTGAGTTGTGGGCGTGGGTGTATACATATTTCTTGCCGTTACTAGTTGTTACTTGATTCGGCGGTATTGTGAGATGAAGTGGCCCGGACCGACATTACGCGTACGCTTACGCGAGACAGGTTTCACCGCTACGTGCACTCGTTGCATAAAGGTGACTGGCGGGTGTCTGTCTCTCTCACTTTAGTTGAATCGGTTTCAATGAAGAGGGTTCTTTTAGAAGATCAAAAAGCAATCACTAGACCACGTTGTGGTTTTGCGTAGGTAAGAACAGTTCTTGCAAACCCGTAGCAGCCACGTAAAACTTGCAACTACAAAGTAGAGGACGTCTAACTTGTTTTTGCAGGGTATGCTGGTGATGTGATATGCCAAGACATGATGTGATATAAGTTGTTGTATGAGATGATCATGTTTTGTAAATTATCAGGCAACCGGCAGGAGCCTTATGGTTGTCTCTTTATTGTATGCAATGCCAACGCTATGTAATTGCTTTACTTTACCGCTATGAGTTAGCAGTAGTAGTAGTAATAGCAATAATTGGCGAGACGACCACGACGCTATGATGGAGATCAAGGTGTCACGACGCTACGATGGAGATTAAGGTGTCACGACGCTACGATGGAGATCAAGGTGTCAACCCGGCGAGGATGGAGATCACGACGGTGCTTTGCTGATGGAGATCAAAAGCACAAGACGATGATGGCCATATCATGTCACATATATTGAATTGCATGTGATGTTAATCCTTTTATGCATCTTATTTTGCTTAGGACGACGGTAGCATTATAAGATGATCCCTTCACTAAATTTCAAGATAAGTGTTCTCCCCTAGTATGCACCGTTGCGAAGGTTCGACGCTTCTAAGCACCACGTGATGATCGGGTGTGATGGATTCTTTCGTTCGCATACAACGGGTGTAAGCCAATTTTACACACGCAGAATACTTGGGTTAAACTTGACGAGCCTAGCATGTACAGACATGGCCTCGGAACACAAGAGACCGAAAGGTCGAACATGAGTCATATAGTAGATATGATCAACATGAAAGATGTTCACCATTGATAACTAATCCACCTCACGTGATGATCGGACGTGGTTTAGTTGATGTGGATCATGTTACACTTAGACAACTTGAGGGATGTTAATCTAAGTGGGAGTTCTTAAGTAATTTGATTAATTGAACTTCAATTATCATGAACATAGTCTAAATAATCTTTGCAATTTTATGTTGTAGATCAATAGACCGCGCTGTAGTTCCCCTGTTTTTATTATGTTCCTAGAGAAAACGAAGTTGAAAGTTGATGGAAGCAACTATGCGGACTAGGTCCGTGATCTGAGGATTGTCCTCACTGCTGCACAGAAGGCTTATGTCCTTAATGCACCGCTCAGTGAAATACCCCTACGGCTTCGTCTGAGGACGTTATGAACGTCTGGCAGACAAGAAAAGATGACTACTCGATAGTTCAGTGCGCCATACTTTAAGGCTTAGAACCGGAGCTCCAAATATGTTTTGAGCAACACGGAGCATATGAGATGTTCCAAGAGCTGAAAATTTGTTTTTCAAGCTCACACCCGGGTCGAGAGGTATGACACCTTCGACAAGTTCTATAGCTACAAGATGGAGGAGAACAGCTCCGTTAGTGAGCATGTACTCAGAATGTCTGAGTACTTCAAACACTTGAATCAAGTGGGAGTTAGACTTCCGAATAAAGTGGTGATTGATAGAGTTCTCCAGTCACTATCACTAAGCTACTGGATCTTCGTGATGAACTATAAACATGCAAGGGATAGAAGATCCTTAAGCTATTCGCGATGCTACAATCTGCGGATGTAGAAATCAAAAAAGGGAGCATCAAGTGTTGATGGTTAATAAGACCACTAGTTTCAAGAAGGGCAAGGGAAAGAAAAGGGAACTTCAAGAAGAACGGTAAAACAGTTGCCGCTCACGCGAAGAAACCCAAGGCTGAACCAAACCCGAGACTTAGTGCTCCCATTGCAAAGGGAAATGTCACAAGGAGCGGAACTTCCCCAAAGTAACTGGCAGATAATAAGACTGGCAATGTCAACAAAGATATTTGATATACATGTTATTGATGTGTACCTTACTAGTACTCCTAGGAGCACCTGGGTATTTGATACTTGTTCAGTTGCTTGCAACTTGAAACATGGAGCTTCGGAATAAACGAGGGCTAGCTAAAGAATGAGGTGACGATGTGCATTGGAAGTGTCTCCAAGGTTGATGTGATCACCATCGCCACGCTCTCTCTACCTTCAGGATTAGTGATGAACCTAAATAATTGTTATTTGGTGCTTGCGTTAAGCATGAACATTATATCTGATAGTGTTTATTGCAAGACGGTTATTCAATTTCAGAGAATAATTGTTATTCTATTTGGATAATATCATTGATGATCATGCACTTAAAATGAAAGGTTTATTGAATCTTGATCGTAGTAATACATATGTTCATAACACGAATGCCAAAAGATAATGATAGTACCACATATTTGTGGCACTGCCGCTTAGGTCATATCAGTGTTAAACACATGAAGAAACTCCATGCAGATGGGTTTTTGGAATCTCTTGATTATGAATCATTTGAGACATGTGAACCGTGCCTTATTGGCAAGATGACTAAAACTGCGTTCTTCGGAACAATGGAGCGAGCAACCAACTTATTGGAAATAATACATACCGATGTATGCGGTCCGATGAGTGTTGAGGCGCGCGGTGGATATCGTTATGTTCTCACGTTCACAGATGATTTGAGTAGATATGGCTATGTCTACTTGATGAAGCATAAATCTGAAACATTTGAAAAGTTCAAAGAATTTCAGAGTGAAGTAGAGAACCATCGTAACAAGAAAATAAAGTTCTTACGATCTGATCGTGGAGGAGAATATTTGAGTTACGAGTTTGGCAATCACTTAAGACAATGTGGAATTGTTTCACAGCTCACGCCACCTGGAACACCACAGCGTAATGGTGTGTCCGAACGTCGTAATCGTACTCTATTAGATATGGTGCGTTCTATGATGTCTCTTACCGATTTGCCACTATCATTTTAGGGTTATGCATTAATGACAGCTGCATTCACTTTAAATAGGGCACCGTCTAAATCCGTTGAGACGACACCGTATGAACTATGGTTTGGAAAGAAACCTAAGCTGTCGTTTCTGAAAGTTTGGGGCTGCGATGCTTATGTCAAAAGGCTTCAGCCTGATAAGCTTGAACCCAAAGCGGATAAGTGCGTCTTCATAGGATACCCAAAGGAGACCGTTGGGTACACCTTCTACCACAGATCCGAAGGCAAAGTATTCGTTGCTAAGAATGGATCCTTTCTAGAGAAGGAGTTTCTCTCGAAAGAAGTGAGTGGGAGGAAAGTAGAACTTGATGAGGTAATTGTACCTCCTCTTGATAGTAGTACGCCACAGAAATAAATTTCTGTGACACCAACACAGACCAGAGAGGAAGTAGATGATGATGATCATGAAGCTTCGGATCAAGTTGCTACAGAACCTCGTAGGTCTACCAGGACACGCTCCGCACCAGATTGGTACGGCAATCCTGTCTTGGAGGTCATGTTGTTAGACAACGGTGAACCTACGAACTATGAAGAAACGATGGCGAGCCCGGATTCCGACAAATGGCTTGAGGCCATGAAATCCGAGATTAGATCCATGTATGAAAACAAAGTGTGGACTTTGGTAGACTTGCCCGATGAACGGCGAGCTATTAAAAATAAATGGATCTTTAAGAAGAAGACGGACGCTGATGGTAATGTCACCGTCTATAAAGCACGACTTGTTGCTAAAGGTTATCGACAAGTTCAAGGAGTTGACTACGATGAGACTTTCTCACCCGTAGCGATGCTAAAGTCTGTCAGAATTATGTTAGCAATTGCCGCATTTTATGATTATGAAATCTGGCAAATGGACGTCAAAACGGCATTCCTTAATGGATTCCTTAAGGAAGAATTGTATATGATGCAACCGGAAGGTTTTGTCGATCCTAAAGGTGCTAACAAAGTATGCAAGCTCCAGCGATCCATCTATGGACTGGTGCAAGCATCTCGGAGCTGGAATACTCGCTTTGATAAAGTGATCAAAGCGTTTGGGTTTATGCAAGTTTATGGAGAAACTTGTATTTACAACAAAGTGAGTGGGAGCTCTATAACATTTCTAATAAGTATATGTGATTGGAAATGATGTAGAATTTCTGGAAAGCATAAAGAATTAATTGAAAGGAGTTTTTCAATAAAAACCTGTTTTTGAGTTATCCACGGTTTGGGCATCGAGATCTATAGAGATAGATCAAGACACCTGATAAAAGATTTTCACACACCTTGATGAGATTTTGAAGAAGTTCAAAATGGATCAAGTCAAAAGAAATAAGTTCTTGGCTGGTGTGAAGTGGAGTAAGACTTGAAGATCTAGGTAAAGGTTGTTTACATGTTAGGCATCAAAATCTATAGAGATAGATTGAGACGCCTCATATGACTTTCACAAAACATATACCTTGAAAAGATTTTGAAGAAGTTCAAAATGGATCAGTCAAAGAAGGAGTTCTTGACTGTGGTGAAAGGTGTGAAGTTGAGTAAGACTCAAATCTCGACCACGGCAAAATAAATAGAATGGATGAAGGTTATCCCCTATGCCTCGGCCGTAGGCTCTATAAAGTATGCCAAGCTGTGTGCCTTGCCATGTGTCTGGCAAAAGAGGTACCAAAGTGATCCAAGAGTAGATCACTGGACAGCGGTCAAATTATCCTTAAGATGACTAAGGAAGAATTTCTTAGGAATAGAGATGATAAAGAGTTCGTCGTAAGGGGTTACGTCGATGCAAGCTTTAAACACTGATCCGAAAGACTATGAGTCTCAGACCGGATAAGTATAGTGGGGAAATCTTTTGGAGTAGCTCCAAACAGAGTGTGGTAGCAGCATCTACATATAACATAGAGATTTGCCAAGAACACACGGATCTGAATATTGCAGACCCGTTGACTAAAACCTCTCTCACAAGCAAAACATGATCAGCTTTAGAACTGATTAAGTGTTAATTACATGGAGATGTAATCTAGATTATTGACTCTAGTGCAAGTGGGAGACTGTTGGAAATATGCCCTAGAGGCAATAATAAATTAGTTATTATCATATTTCCCCGTTCATGATAATAGTTTATTATTCATGCTAGAATTGTATTGACCGGAAACTAAATACATGTGTGGATAATAGACAAATACTATGTCCCTAGTATGCCTCTACTAGACTAGCCCGTTGATCAAAAGATGGTCAAGGTTTCCTGACCATGGACATGAGTTGTCATTTGATAACGGGATCACATCATTAGGAGAATGATGTGATGGACATGACCCAACCGTCAGCATAGCATATGATCGTTCAGTTTAATGCTATTGCTTTCACTATGTCAAATACACGTTCCTCTGACCATGAGATCATGCAACTCCCGGATACCGTAGGAATACTTTGGGTGTATCAAACGTCACAACGTAACTGGGTGATTATAAAGGTGCACTACATTTATCTCCGAAAGTGTTTGTTGAGTTGGCATGGATCAAGATTGGGATTTGTCACTCCGACTATCGGAGAGGTATCTCTGGGCCCTCTCGGTAATACAGCGTCACAGAAGCCTTGCAAGCACTGTGACTAAAGAGTTAGTTGCAAGATGATGTATTACGGAACGAGTAAAGAGACTTGCCGGTAACGAGATTGAACTAGGTATTGGATACCGACGATCGAATCTCGGGCAAGTAACATACCGCCAGACAAAGAGAACAACGTATGTTGACATATGAGGTTCACCGATAAAAATCTTCGTGGAATATGTAGGAACCAATATGAGCATCCAGGTTCCGCTGTTGGTTATTGACCGGAGAGTCGTCTCGGTCATGTCTACATCATTCCCGAACCCGTAGGGTCCGCACACTTAAGGTTGGATGACGATTTAGTATTATATGAGTTATGTGATTGGTGGCCGAAGTTTGTTCGGAGTCCCGGATGAGATCACGGACATGACAAGGAGTCTCGAAATGGTCGAGAGGTAAAGATTCATATATTGGAAGGCTATATTCGGACGTCGGAAAGGTTCCAAGTGATTCGGGTATTTTTCGGAGTACCGGGGAGTTACGGGAATTCACCGGGAGAAGTAATGGGCCTTATTGGGCCATACGGGAAAAGGAGAGGCAGGCCACGGGAGGAGGCGCGCGCCCCCCCTTGCCCAAACCGAATTGGACTAGGGGAGGGGGCGCAGCCCCCTCTTTCCTTTCCCTCTCCCTTCCCCCTTTCCTACTCCGTATGGGAGGTGGAATCCTACTAGGACTAAGGAGTCCTAGTAGCCTCCTCCCTCCCTCCTTTATATACGGAGGAGGGGCACCCCTTGGAGACACACAATTGTCCCATAGCCGTGTGCGGTGCCCCGATCTCCGTTTTCCACCTCGGTCATATTTTCGGAGAGCTTAGGCGAAGCCCTGCCGGAATCACTTCACCGTCACCGTCGCCACGCCGTCGTGCTGACGGAACTCATCTACTACCTCGACGTCTTGCTGGATCAAGAAGGCGAGGAACGTCACCGAGCTGCACGTGTGTAGAACTCGGAGGTGCCGTACGTTCGGTACTCGATCGGTGGAGCTCGAAGGATTGTTCGACTACATCAACCGCGTTGTGAGACACTTCCGCTAAACGGTCTACGAGGGTACGTAGACACACTCTCCCCTCTCGTAGCGATGCTTCTCCATGGATAGATCTTGCGTGAGCGTAGGAAATTTTTGAAATTCATGCTCCGTTCCCCAACAATCTTCACCTCGACCGGAACCACAATTAGTTGCCCCCAACCTACTGCACCTACTGAAAATATTGGTTATGAAATTCCTTCGGGTATGGTAGAACAACTGCTCGCTAATCCTTATGCAGGAGATGGAACTGAACATCCTGATATGCACCTAATACATGTGAATGAAGTTTGTGGATTATTTAAGCTTGCAGGTTTACCCGGAGATGAAGTTAAAAAGAAAGTTTTCCCTTTATCTTTGAAGAGCAAAGCATTGACATGGTATAGGCTATGTGATGATATGGGATCATGGAACTGGAATCGATTGCAATTAGAATTCCACCAAAAGTTTTATCCTATGCATTTAGTTCATCGTGATCGGAATTATATATATAATTTTTGGCCTCGTGAAGGAGAAAGCATCTCTCTAGCTTGGGGGAGGCTTAATTAAATGTTATATTCATGCCCCAATCATGACATCCCGAGAGAAATTATTATTCAGAATTTTTATGCTCGGCTTTCTCATAATGATCAATCCATGCTCGATACTTCTTGCACTGGTTCTTTTATGAAGAAGACTATTGAATTCAAGTGGGATCTCTTAGAAAGAATTAAACGCAACTCTGAAGATTGGGAACTCAACGAAGGTAATGAGTCAGGTATAAAGCTTAAGTTTGATTGTGTTAAATCATTTATGAATACCGATGCTTTTCACAAGTTTAGCACTAAATTTGGACTTGACTCTGAGATAGTAGCCTCTTTCTTTGAATCATTTGCTACTCATCCCTAAGGAGAAGTGGTTTAAATATAACCCCCCTATTAAAGAAGAAATTAAAGAACCGGTAAAAGCTAAAGATGAAACCATCATTTACAATGTTGATCCAGTTATGCCTACTGCTTATATTGAAAAACCACCTTTCCCTGTTAGGATAAAGGAACACGCTGAAGTAACAATTGTGGTTCGCAAAAGTAATATTAGAGCACCTAAGCCCTCTGAACAAATTAAAGTAGCCTAGTGTTGCTATGGATAAAGATCTCTTGGTAGAAAATATGGATGGGCAAGTTATTTACTTTTTTGATGAAGCTGCTAGAATTGCTAAACCTGATGAAAAAGATAAACATAGACCCATAGTGGGCATGCCTGTTGTCTCAGTCAAAATAGGAGATCATTGCTATCATGGTTTATGTGATTTGTGTGCTAGTGTGAGTGCTATCCCTTTTACCTTATACTAAGAAATTATGAATGATATAGCACCCGTTGAAATAGAAGACATTGATGTTACTATTAAACTTGCTAATGGAGACACCATCACACCACTTGGGATTGTTAGAGATGTTGAAGTCTTGTGTGGGAAAATAAAATATCCTACTGATTTTCTAGTTCTTGGTTCCCACAAGATGACTTTTGTCCCATTATCTTTGGTAGACCTTTCTTGAACACCATCAATGCTAAGATAGATTGTGAAAAACAAACTGTCGGTGTTAGTTTTGGTGATGTGTCTCATGAGTTTATTTTTTCCAAGTTTAGTAAACAACCTCGTGATAAAGAATTATCTAGTAAGGATGAAATAATTGGTCTTGCTTCTATTGCCGTAACTCTTACCGATCCACTAGAACAATATTTGCTTGACCATGAAAATGATATGCACTTACATGAAAGAAATGAAATAGATAAAAATTTCTTTGAACAACAACCTCTCCTAAAACGCAATTTGCCTATTGAAACTCTAGGAGGTCCTCCTCCACCTAAAGGTGATCCTATGTTTGAATTAAAACAATTGCCTCACACCTGAAGTATGCTTATCTTGATGAGAAAAAGATATATCCTGTTATTATTAGTGCTAACCTTTCAGAACATGAAGAAGAAAGATTATTAAAAATTCTGAGGAAGCACTGGGCTGCTATTGGATATACTCTTGATGATCTTAAGGGCATTAGTCCCACTCTATGTCAGCACAATATTAATATGGAACCTGATGCTAAACCCGTTGTTGATCATCAACGGCGATTGAATCCTAAGATGAAGGAAGTGGTAAGAACTGAAATATTAAAGCTTCTGGAAGCAGATATAATCTATCCCATAGCTGATAGTAGATGGGTAAGTCCCGTTCATTGTGTCCCTAAGAAGGGAGGTATTACTGTTGTTCCTAATGATAAAAATGAACTTATCCCACAAAGAATTGTCATTGGTTATAGAATGGTAATTGATTTTCAAAAATTAAATAAAGCTACTAGAAAAGATCATTACCCTCTGCCCTTCATTGATCAAATGCTAGAAAGACTATCTAAGCACACACACTTTTGTTTTCTGGATGGATATTCTGGTTTCTCTCAAATACTTGTATCACAATCTGATCAAGAGAAAACCACATTTACTTGTCCTTTTGGAACCTATGCTTATAGACGTATGCCTTTTGGTTTATGCAATGCACCTGCTACCTTTCAATGATGTATGGCTGCTATATTCTCTGATTTTTGTGAAAAGATTGTGGAGGTTTTCATGGATGATTTCTCCGTTTACGGAATTTCTTTTGATGATTTCTTAAGCAACCTTGATCGAGTTTTGCAGAGATGTGAACAAACTAATCTTGTCTTGAATTGGGAGAAGTTCCACTTTATGGTTAATGAAGGTATTGTCTTGGGGCATAAGATATCTGAACGAGGTATTGAGGTGGATAAAGCTAAAGTTGATGCAATTGAGAAAATGCCATGTCCTAAAGATATAAAAGGTATTCGGAGTTTCCTTGGTCATGCTGGTTTCTATAGGAAGTTCATTAAAGACTTCTCTAAAATTTCTAGGCCTCTTACTAATCTTTTACAAAAGGATATTCCATTTGTTTTTGATGATGATTGTGTAGAAGCCTTTGAAACACTCAAGAAAGCCTTAACTTCTGCACCTATCATTCAACCACCTGATTGGAACTTGCCTTTTGAAATTATGTGTGATGCTAGTGATTATGCTGTTGGTGCTGTTCTAGGACAAAGAATTGATAAGAAATTAAATGTTATCCATTATGCTAGCAAAACTCTAGACAGTGCCCAACGAAATTATGCTACTACTGAAAAGGAATTTTTAGCAGTTGTGTTTGCTTGTGATAAATTTAGGTCCTACATTGTTGATTCCAAAGGCATTGTTCACACCTAGACTCATTAGGTGGGTTCTCTTGCTTCAAGAATTTGACTTACATATCATTGATAGGAAAGGAGCTGAGAACCCCGTAGCTGATAACTTGTCTAGGTTAGAAAATATTCTTGATGACCTACTACCTATTGATGATAGTTTTCCTGATGAACAATTAGCTGCAATAAATGTTTCTCAAAACACTCCTTGGTATTTTGATTATGCTAACTACATTGTTGCTAAATATATATGACGGCGTTATTACCCCTGGGTATGCCAAAGGGAGGTAGTTTCGGCTCCTCCCCGAAGGAAAAACTATGCGGCCGGCTGGTCTGTGTCCGGCTGCCTCTCTGGCCGGCTGGCCCCTTGCCGGCTGGTCCGCGACCGGCAGTGAGGGGCCGGCTGGTCCCCTGGCCGGCTGGCCCACGGCCGGCTGAACGGGAGCCGGCCATCTGGCCCCCGGCCCGGCACGCTTGGCCGCTGCGCGAATAGCTCGTCCGCTGACCTCCGGGCGGGCAGGTACCCGTCCCTTCCTACTGCGGCCGGGTATGCTGACAAGACGCGACCCCCACGATGAACTCCGATGTAGCTACAGCGGTCGCTAACGCACGGACGCGCATGGCTACAGTCCGGCTGACCGTACCGCTGACCGAGGATCGATTGGGACTTGGCGGAGCCACAGTACCTCTGCGCCGCCGTCCACTCCGTTACCTGCCCCGGCATGGCTACAGCGTTGCCGGGAGCAAGACAACGCCGGGCAGGGCGGCCCGTGCCGCGGCAGGTGAGCGCAGGCCAATAAAAGAGTCGGCTGGCGGGCCCCAGCTGGCGATGGGACCGCGCAGCCGGCGGGCCCAATGGGCGACAGAGACGGCCCAGCCGGTGGGCCCCCTGGCCAGCTGGAGAGGCTGCCAGCCGGGTCCCCCCTGTAATATCTTAAGAATACTGTACACTGGGGGGTTGGCCTATAAAACCCCCCGGAGCCTCCATGCATCGGGAAAGGAGGACACGCACGAAAGCATTCGCCCATCTCTCACACTCACACATAGCAGGGGAAGAGGAGCCGGCTGCTCCTTCTTCTACCTCCAGACAAATAGCTCAAGGAGCATCATTGTAACACCTCTCCCCATCCAACTAGACCAGCAGGACTAGGGGTATTACCTCCCACGGAGGGCCCTGAACCTGGGTACATCGCGTGTCTATCACCGCTTGTGCCTAATCCCGCTCCCGGAGACCGTCGACGTCCTTCGGCCCCAACCACTCTCGATAAGCCACCCCATGGCATCTGCCGTGAGAAAACCACGACAGTTGGCGCCCACCGTGGGGCCGAACGCGGCGTCGGCCGGAGTCACGCTCCGGACGGGACCCTTCACCACCTCCCTCGGCCGCCCCGCGTCCGGGCGGAACTGCATGCTCGTGGGGCTTGCTCCGGCAGGTCCTGCGGGCGACGCGGCCGGCCTCTCCGATGAGCGCCTCGGCCGCGACCTCGCGCTCGACGCCGCCACGCTCGCTGAGCGTCTCGGTAAGCTGAGCCTCGCCGACGAGCCGGTAACCGACGAGTACCCCAGCCGGGTGCTTGACTGCACCGATCCCCCCTCGTCCGTGGACGCACTCGCCGCGGGCGAGGCCAGCGGACCCCGCGTTTGCGGAGTGATGGTCACCTCTTCCTCCACCACTTCGGGCCGTGTGCGGGCCGAGGCCGACGCGACCGCCGCCCGGACCGGCCCCTCCGACCCGCTCGCCGCCACCCTCCGGGGCCTGAGCACCCCCATCGCTCCAACGGGGAACCCGGCCACCGCCACAGCCGAGCTGGAGGCGGCCCGCCGCCTACTATTCGAAGACGCCAGCGCCCTCGTGACTGAGCGGCGCCGGATGGAAGCCGCGCAGCGGGAGTACAACTCCGCGTATGGTCTCACCCCGGCTGGCCCCGAGCCCAGCCGGCGTGGGGTTGTGCGTGACCGCGGCCGCGTGGTCGCGGAAATCCTCGGCGGCCGCCTTCCCGTCTACGACACCCCCGCGGCTAACCTACGGGCTGCCAAGGTAGCCTACGAGGATCTGGCTACCTTGGCGGGCGAGGAGCGCGCCGCGCGGGAGCGACACATCAAGGACCTCATTGACACCGCCAACACGCAGCAAGCCCGTCTCACCCCCGGCGGGGCCGTTTCCGAGGTTCCCCGTCCCGAGGGCGTGGGCACTGGGGCTGCGAACCGTCAGCCGGCCCAGCACTCCTGTTCCCCCCACCCCTCCGGCCAGCGGGCCGAGGGAAGCGACGTTCGGCGTTCCCAGCTGCGCGGGAACGAGCAGCCGGCCGTGAATAGCCGACGCAACAACGACCCGGCTGGCAGCAACCGCCGCAACGAGGCGCCGGATGGTGACAGCCGGCGCAGCCGGGACCATACCCCGCCTCCGCGGCAGGAGCGTGCCCGCTCGCCTGCCCCAACTGTTCGCCCCGAGCTCGCCGCTCGGCTCGGCCCACGTGTCCCGCGAAGCGAGAATGACGCGCGGACCCGCATCGAGCAGCTGGCGTAGTCGGCCCTCCTCAAGGAGGAGGGCTCGATCGGCCCAGCATGCTTCAGCCCCCGGATTCGCAATGAGCTGTTTCCGGCCGGCTTCACTCTCCCACGCGACACCCCGAAGTATAGCGGCTCCGCCAAGCCGGAGGACTGGCTGGTTGACTACACCACCGCAGTCGGCATCGCCAGGGGGAACAAGCGCGTGGCCGTGCGCTATGCCCCCCTAATGCTAATCGGCTCGGCCCGGACCTGGCTTAACAGCCTGTCGGCCGGCAGCATCAACACCTGGATGGACTTCGAGGAAGCATTCGTCCGCAACTTCACCGGCACCTACAAACAGCCAGGTCGGCCCCACGAGCTGGCCATGTGCGTCCAGGGGCTAGAGGAGCCCCTCCGAGACTACCTCACGTGCTGGACCGAGCTTCGCAACTCCTGCGAGGGGGTGCACGAGGTGCAAGCCATCCAGTACTTCATCGAGGGTTGCCGCGACGGCACTCACCTCAAGCACAAACTCTTGTGCTCCGAGCCAGCCACCCTGGCGGACCTAATGGCCAAGGCAGATAAATACGCCACGGCCGACTCCGCAATGCGGATGAAGGTCGCCACGCCGGCCAAACCGACTCCGCCGCCCGCCGTGCCGCGGGCGGCCGCCGACAACCGGCAGCAGCAGAACAACAAACGCAAGCCCGACCAGCCGGACCCCCTCTACGGGAGCCGGCACGTCGCCACCATTGAAGACGAGAAACCGGCTGCCCAGGCCCCAAGCCAGCGTCAGCGCACCGGCAAGGCCGCCTGGCAGCCCAAGCTTACCTTCGAGAAAATGCTCGACCTACCCTGCAAGCACCACTCTGGGGCCAAGCCGGCCACCCACACGCTCCGGCAGTGCAGCTTCTCCTAGCGGCTGGCCCGAGGCGAGGGCCTTCCGTCTCCTCCGCCTCCGGCTCCCCGCGAGCCGGCTCCGGCCCAGGCCCCGCCGCCTGCTCCGGCCCCGGCAGCCAATGACGGCCGCCTCCACGACCAGTTCCCTCGCTAGGACGGGTCCTACGTTGTCTTCACCAGCGAGGCCACCGACAAGCACAGCGTGCGTCAGCGCCGACACGAGGTGAACGCCACCGCACCCTCGGTCCCCCAGTTCATGCACTGGTCCGAGAAGCTGGTCACCTGGAGCCGGGCGGACCACCCGGCCGTGATGCCAAACCCGGGCAGCCACGCCCTCGTCCTCGACCCAACCATCGTCTCCGAGAGGCGCACCTGCCGTTTCTCGCGGGTGTTGGTCGACGGAGGCAGCAGCATCAACATCCTCTATCGCGACACGATGATCAAGCTGGGGCTCAAGGAGAAAGACCTGCGAACAAGCCATACGGTTTTCCACGGCATCGTGCCGGGAAAGTCCTGCACCCCCATCGGCAAGATCGAGCTCGACGTCCTCTTCGGCGACCAGAGCCATTTCCGCCGCGAACCAATATGGTTAGAGGTGGTGGACCTCGACAGTCCCTACCACGCGTTGCTTGGCAGGCCGGCCCTCGTCAAATTCATGGCGGTCCCCCATTACGCTTACCTCAAGCTCAAGATGCCGGGCCTCAAGGGCATCATCACCATCACCGGCAACTACAAGATGTCGATCGAGTGCGCCCGTGACGGCAGCCGGCTGGCCGAGGCCCTGGAGATAGCGGAGGAGAAGCGGCAGCTCGACCGGATCGTGGCGCACGCCTCCAACGTGCCGGCCGTGCCGGCTCCCCCGTCCCAGACAACCAGCGAAGCGTCGTTCCAGCCGTCCAAAGACACCAGGCAGGTGCCGCTCGACCCGGCCAACCCCAAGCAGTGCGTCACCATCGGCGCCAACCTCAGCTGCAAATAGGAAGGCGAGCTCGTCGACTTCCTCCATGAGAATCGGGACATCTTTGCATGGTCTCCCAAAGACATGCCGGGTGTTCCGAGGAAGTTCGCCGAGCACAAACTTCACGTACGGCCGGATGCAAAGCCGGTCAAGCAACCCCTGCGCCGTTTCTCCGAGGAGAAGCGGCGTACCATAGGAGAAGAGATCGCCCGGCTGCTCGCAGCCGGATTCATCATGGAAGTGTTCCACCCGGACTGGCTGGCCAACCCAGTCCTGGTGCTAAAGAAAAACAAGATGTGGCGCATGTGTATCGACTACACGGGCCTGAACAAGGCCTGTCCCAAGGACCCATTCGCCCTGCCGCGGATCGATCAAGTTATCGACTCCACGGCCGGCTGCGACTTGCTGTCCTTCCTGGACGCCTACTCAGGCTACCACCAGATCAAACTGGACCCGGCCGACCGGCTGAAGACCTCCTTCATTACCCCCTTCGGGGCCTACTACTACATCACCATGTCCTTCGGCCTGAAGAATGCGGGCGCCACTTTCCAGCGCTGCATGCAGAAGTGCCTCCTGCCACAGATCGGCAGGAACGTCCATGTCTACGTGGATGACATCGTCGTCAAGACCAAGAAGCATTTCAGCCTCCTCGACGATCTCCGGGAGACCTTCGCCAACTTGCGCGAATACAAGATTAAGCTAAATCCGGAAAAGTGCGTGTTCGGCGTGCCTGCCGGCCAGCTCTTGGGTTTCTTCGTGTCCGCCCGCGGCATCGAAGCTAACCCGGAGAAGATCAGAGCCATCGAGCGCATGCACAAGCCGGCCAAGCTCGTCGACATCCAGAAGTTCGCCGGCTGTCTTGCCTCGCTCAGCCAGTTCATCAGCCGGCTGGGCGAGAAGGCACTGCCTCTTTACCCGCTCATGAGGAAGTCACCCAAGTTCGAGTGGACCGACCAGGCGGATGCGGCGTTCGCGACCTCAAGCGCGCACTCACTACCGCGCCCATCCTGGCGGCGCCGGCTGAGAAGGAGCCGATGCTCGCGTACATCGCGGCCACCACCCGCATGGTCAGCGTCGTGTTGGTGGTAGAGCGGCCAAAAGAGGGAAAGCGATGCCGGTCCGGCGCCCCGTCTACTACCTCAGCGAGGTCCTTTCCGCCTCCAAGAAGAATTACCCCCACTACCAGAAGATGTGCTACGGCATATACTTCGCCACCAAAAAAGTCAAGCAGTACTTCCAGGAGCACACCATCACCGTGGTGAGCATGGCCCCGCTCGGCGAGATCATGAGCGGCCGGGACGCGACCGGCCGGATCGCCAAGTGGGCCATCGCCCTCGCCGACCACGAGATCCGGTACGAGCCGCGCACCGCCATCAAGTCGAAGACCATGGTGGACTTCCTCGTCGATTGGGCCGAGACCCAGTTCGTGCCGCCTCCCCCGGACTCCACGCATTGGCGCATGCACTTCGACGGCTCGAAGATGCGAACCGGCTTGGGAGCCGGCATCGTCTTAGCATCCCCTAAGGGGGACCAGCTCAAGTACGCGCTCCAGATTCTCTTCGCCGCCTCCAAAAACGTGGCCGAGTAAGAAGCGCTCCTCCACGGCCTCCGGCTCGCCAAGGAGATCGAAATCCAACGCATCATCTGCTTTGGCGACTCCGACCTCGTGGTGCAGCAGGTTTCTGGCGAATGGGACGCCAGGGACGCCAACATGGCCAGCTATCGGTTCCTCGTCCAGCAGCTCACCGGCTCCTTCGAGGGCTGTGAGTTCCACCACGTCCCCCGAGCGGACAACGAGGCGGCCGATACGTTGGCAAAAATCGGCTCCACCCGGCAGGCCATCCCAGCCGGCGTCTCTCTCGAACGGCTGCTCAAGCCTTCAATCAAACCTTCCCCCGAATCAGAATCAATCTTCGTACCGGCTGCTCCGGCAGCTCTGCCGGCGCTGCCGGCTCCGGCTGCCCCGCCAGCGCCCACGGTCCCGGCGACGACACCGACACCGCCGGCTCCGGTGTCCGGCATCCCCACGGCGGCTAGCTCCGACCCTACGGCCGTCCTGACGGCGTTCGCCGCGCTCCCCGCCGACCCAGTCCCGGGGGCTGGCGAGCCGGTCCCGGGGACGGGCGGGCCGGTCCCGGGGACTGACGGGCCGGCTCCGGTTGCCCCCGCCGTCCCACTCGAGCTCGAACCGACCCCCGTCTCGACCCCCTCGTGGGCACAACCCATCCTGGCTTTCCTGCTGCGCGGCGAGCTCCCTCCTGACGAAGACAAGGCCCGGCAGATCCAACGCCGCGCCTCGGCTTACAGCATCATCAACCGCGAGCTAGTACATCGCAGCACCACCGGCGTGTTCCAACGCTGCGTCGAGCCGGAGATGGGACAAGAAATCCTCCTCGACATCCACCAGGGCGAGTACAGGCACCACGCCGCCTCTAGAACCCTGGTGGCCAAGGCCTTCCGCCACGGTTTCTACTGGTCGACGGCCTTGGAAGAGGCCAAGCGACTGGTTGACAAGTGCGAGGGGTGTCAACGCTTCAGCACGCAGAGCCACCTACCGGCCACAGCCCTCCAGACCATCCCGCTTTCATGGCCCTTTGCCGTCTGGGGGCTGGACATGGTAGGACCCTTCAAGACCGCCCGAGGTGGCATGACGCATCTGCTGGTGGCTGTCGACAAATTCACCAAGTGGATCGAGGCCAGACCCATCAAGAAACTGGATGGCCCCACGGCCGTCCGGTTCATCAAGGATGTCACGGTCCGCTACGGCATCCCCCACAGCATCATCACCAACAACGGCACGAATTTCGCCAAGGGCGCGATGGCGCGCTTCTGCTCCCAGGAGGGCATCCGGCTCGACCTCGCGTCGGTGGCCCACCAACAGTCAAACGACCAGGCAGAAAGGGCAAACGGCTTGATCCTGTCCGGCCTCAAGCCTCGGCTCGTGGCTCCCCTCGTGCGGTCAGCCGGCTGCTGGGTCGACGAGCTGCCGGCTGTCCTCTGGAGCCTCAGGACCACTCCTAACCGGTCGACCGGCTACACCCCTTTCTTTCTCATTTACGGGTCCGAGGCGATCATCCCCACGGACGTCGAGTTC
Organism: Elymus sibiricus; assembly: GCA_039707655.1. NCBI lineage: Eukaryota > Viridiplantae > Streptophyta > Magnoliopsida > Poales > Poaceae > Elymus > Elymus sibiricus. The sequence continues at coordinate 413,619,933 of CM077667.1, forward strand.
GATTCGCCTCGGGTCACCCTGTACACGGAGAAGGACGCGAAGGAAGCAAGAGAAGACGGCGTCGACCTACTCGAAGAAGCACGCGAGCTGGCCCTGAGCCGGACGGCCATCTACCAGCAAAAGCTCCGGCACTACCACAACAAGCGGATCCGGCCCCTCTCCTTCCGCGAGGGGGACTTGGTGCTCAGACGGATCCAGCGAACTACCGGCCAGCACAAGCTGTCCTCCCCATGGGAGGGCCCGTTCATCGTCAGCAAGGCATTGCACAACAACGCCTACTACCTGATAGATGCCCAGAAGTCGCAGAAGCGCAAAAGAGATGCCTCCGGCGAGGAAACGGAACGCCCATGGAACGCAGCACTACTCCGACCGTTCTACTGTTAAGAAAAAACCCATGTATGTATGTATCTTCCCTTATGAATGCAATGGGGGCCCCAAGCCGGCACTAGGGGCACGCCCCTCCTCTCAATTCCCTCGAAGGCCCGTCATTCTTTTAAGCAGGGCACCCGGGTCCGGCTCCCTAGCGCGGGGGCTCGCCGGCTCTTCTCTGAAGTAGACAAGTAGCGTGGGCAAGCAACCTCTTCCTACCCTCCCTACCCAGCCACTGACCGGCCCCCGGCTGTCTGGCTGGCGGAACCACGGGGTAGAAAGGCACTTACCACGCGAACGCCTCCTAAAGAGTAGCAGCCGGACAGGCCCAACCAGACCATATTCCCTTTAGAAACCCGCCTCTGCCGGTTCGCCCCGACCCTAGCCGGACGACTCTAAGGACCGCACGTTTTCCCTAAGGACGACGCCCCGTCCCTGTCCCAGACCGGCTCCCGGGTGGCTGACAGGCGGGGCGGAAGCCGGAAGGAACCCGTGCGTGAAATACGAGTCGAAAGGCAAAGGGGCAGGGGAGGAGCCGGCACGCAAGTGCTTTAAACATCAGACAGATCCATAAGCAAAATGCCTCTGGCCGAAGATTCCTTACAATACACCCCCAGTGGGTGGAAATGCGTCTTCTCAAACAAACAAGTTTCTTAACAAGAAAAAAAAAGAGGTACGAGGTGCACAGGACCACTCAAGCTACTGGCGCGTCGCCGGCCGGCTCAACAGTTCGCCCAGGAGAAGCCGCAGCCTTCGGGTCCGCCTCCGTGGCCTCGGTGTCGCTGCCGGTGCTGGAGGCGGTGCTCTCATCGGCGACCTCATCGTCCTCGGGCCCTTGGGGGTTGCCGAAGGAGTCCTCAGCTACCGGCTCGCCGTCCTCGCCAAGCGCCGGCAGGAGCTCGTCCGGGTCGACGTACGAGGCCAGCTCGTTGGCCCGGCGGACGAGAGCATCTTCCCGGGCGATCCGTTCCGCCTCAGGGACGTTGCGCATCGTGGCCAGCCGGTCCAGATTGACGCCGGTGAACCATGACGTGACGAACCGAAGGGCCATCTGCGCCCCGGCCCGAGCCGCCGACGCCTTCCAAACTCCGAGCCGGGCCACCGCGTTCTCCAGCCACAGCGCCACGCGGCCCACCGGCGCCCCACGACCCGGCCAGAGGGCCGCGATCACCTCTTTGCCGGCCGTCTAGAGCCGGTCCATGCAGCGCTGGACGTGGATCAGCCGGTTCTCAATGGCCAGCGCGAGCTCCGCCACGTCCCAGCCGGCGTCCTCCTCAACCTCCTGCCCGCGCTGCCGCAGGCACTCCCGGTGATCCACCACAGCCCGCTCAGCGCGGCGCTGGGTCTCCGGGAACCGACCTAGGGGGGGAGAAGAATCAACGAACAAGACAAAAAAGCAAGTCGAAACCGGGACGGCAAAGGAAAAGACTCAAACAGAGCTTACTTTGGAAGGCCTCGTCCATCTCAATGGCGAACTGAAGGCCTGCGCTCTTCTCCCTCTCCAGCGCCTCCTCCGCATGAGCAATGGCAACCCCGCGCGTCTCGAGCTCCCCCTTGAGGCGATCTACCTCAACCTGAAGAGCGGCGGCCCGCTGGGTGGCGTCGGCCGCCCGCTTGGCGGCGTCCTCCCGGGCCGCCATCTCCCGTTGCAGCTCTGCGGTCAGGCGCTCCCACTCCGACGTGGCCGTCTGGAGCTCCTGCCCCAGCCGGCCTCGCTCCAACGTGGCCGTCTGGAGCTCCTGCCCCAGCCGGTCCCGCTCGGAGGCCAGCTCATCCCTTTTCTGCCGGATCGGGACCAGCTCCTCTGCATAAAAAAACCAAGCATAAGCCACTCGAAGGCAGAAGACCCTTACCGGCTGCCGAGCAGTCGGCCCGACTCTCAGGGGCTACACCCAGTGGGTGCGCTCGCGCTCCCCCACTGGAATAGGCGTACCTTGCGCTCTCTTCAAATCCTCTTGGACCCGGTAGTAGCCAGCCTTGCCGCGGTTGTAGATGCGCACCGCCTCATTGAAAAGTGCCTGCCGCCTGGCGTTCTCAGCCTGCCTGCGCCACGAGACAAAAGTGAGACAAGCAAGAAAGGGTTAGATCCGGCTCGGCTGCCACGCAGCCGCGCAGCCAGCCCGAATCTCGGGGGCTACACCCAGTGGGTGCGCTCGCGCGCCCCCACTGATAATTCAACACAGGACAGAAGAGTCTTACCTCCACCGCCGCCTCCACGCACCGAAAGTTGCTCTCGGCAGCCTCCGCGAACCGGTCCAGCTCCTCACGGCAGTGCGCCATGATGCGGCCGGGCTCCCCAGGCACGAGGGCCGGGGCGCCGGCTGGCGGGGCCGGAGTGGCCGTGACGAGGGCCGGCGCCTCCCAGTCCCGGATCACGTCCAGCATGGTCCGCGTCAACCGGCTCGACCCGCCGCTCGACCCGGCGTCCACAACAGCAGCAGCCGGTGGAGGGCTGGTGGTGACCACCAAGGCACGGGAGCCGGCCTCGGGCCCCTCCACGACCGGCACCACCGGCTCCGCCACCTGCCGGACCGGCTCGACTGCCGGCAGGGCCGGCTCACTCCTCCCATCGGCGGGTGCCTCCGACGCCGCCTCCGGCACAGCCGGGGCAACGGGCTCGCCGCCCGCGGCCGGCTCGATGGCGGGAGGGGTCACCACCGCCTCCCCCCGCTGCGCCGTTTCCGTAGTCGGCACGGAGGTCGCTCCTGCCGGCCGGATCACCTCCGTCACGGGTGGAGCCCCGGACGTCTCCACGACCGGCTCTTGCGGCTCGATCGACGAGGGCCTTGACCTCCGCGTCGACTCCGCAACGGAGTCCGTCGCACGCTCCGGGTCGGCGGACCGCCTCCGCCTCGCGCCGCTCGACGCCCCCGAGCGCGAGGGCGCGCCCTTCGCCCCCGCCTTCGCGGCCAGCACCTCCGCGAGCCGCCTCTTCTCTTCCCGCGCCATGGCCGCGTGCTCCCGCGCCTGCAGGGTGGCGGCATCCACAGGGCCGGCAGTCGACTCCGTATCATGGAGCTCGATGGCGTCGCTGGAGCAGATAAAGAAACAGGGCCTCAGGTGCTCGCCGGCTCGCAAAACCAGAAAACCAGTAAAAGTCCAGAAAAAGTACTTACCCGGCGACAACGGGCAGGACCCGCTTGGCCCGGGCCGGCGGCTTCGCGGCGGTCGCTCGCGCTCTCTTGCGAGTCGGCGGCTGGGTCGACGGCTGCCCCGCGGCCGGCCTCTTCTCCCGGCGTGAAGCCTCGACCGTCTGACCACGAGCCGGCCGCTCCTCGCTCCGTCCGCGTGTCTCCCGCCAAGCTGCGGGGGGTGGCGCGTCCAGGATCCGAACATCATCATCGTCATCATCGTCGTCAGTCCAATCTTTGATGGAGGGTCCGGAGGGGAACTCACCAGCCGCTCTGGACCCGCCGGCTCCCGGGTCCCCATCGCGACGCCCGCCTCGACCTCTCCCGAGGAATCAACCCCCTCTTCGACGCCGCCCCCCGGCTCGAGGTCCTCCGGGTCGGACTCGGCACGCTCCGCCTGGAAAACCTGGGGGCGCGGGCCGTCCGGCGTGTTCTGTCGCACGGAGTGCTGCGGTCAGCATGGAATGTGAGCTGGGTGGGGCCGGCTGAAGAGTCAAAGGGGGGAGAAAATTACCGCAGCAGGGCGTACCAGGGGCGCCGGGTCGTGCCGGCTGTACGGCAGCTTGCCAAACCTCCAAGTCCCCGGCGCCAGCTTGAAATTGGTGATGGCGTTCACCCGCTTCGCCACCTGGGACGGCGACTGGTCGAAGGTGGACAGCCGGCAGGGGTCCCGCCGGCCCGACATGTCACAGATCCGGGGCGGCCTCTGCTGCAGAGGCAGCACCCGGCGGTCGATGAAGGCGGCAACCAGATCGGCCGCGACCAGCCCCTCGCCGGCTTTCATGGTCTTGAGCCGGGCCAGCTCCGCGGCGACGTCCGCAAACGGCCCGTCGCCCGTCCAGTTGATCCCGGAGGACGGGGCGTTGACGAAGGCCGGCAGCCGGATGTAGTCCTGCGCCGGGTCGACGTTCTTCACGTAGAAGAACGTCCGATGCCACCCCTTGACGGATTCGATGAGTTTGATGCGGGGGAACAAAGGGCCCCGGACGCATATCACCGCACCCCCGCAGGCGTACGGCTCGTCCTCGTTCCTCAGGCCCTTGAGGTAGAAGAGCTTCCTCCACAACTCCACGAAGGGGAGGAGGCCGAGGTAGCCCTCGCAGAGCGTCACGAAGCTCGAGAGCTGGAGGACGGAGTTGGGGCCGAGATGGTGCGGCTAAAGATCGAACGTATCCATAAAGTAGCGGCAGAACTGGCTCACCGGCAATCCGAAGCCGCGTGAGAAATGCCAGGCGAAAACCACGAACTCCCCCTCCTGGGGTTCGGGCGCCACCTCGCCGCCCGGCGGGCGACACGATCCTCCGACGGCAGCATCCGGGCGTGGCGGAGGCGCGCGATGTCCTCCTCGGTGATGATTGACCCGTCCCAGCTGCCGGAGGGTCTGTCAGCCATCTCCGCGGCGACCGAGCGCGGGGAAGAAGGTGGGCGGCGCAGCGATGCGAACCAGAGCAACAAGCGGCCCGAGAGAAGGAAGACGAAGGGAGACGAAGGGGAGAGGGGCGCGCGAGCTGCCTCCACCCCTCCCCCTCCCCTTATAAACATGGGGCGGCGCCCGGGGGACGTGGGGATTAACTGCGCCCACTCCCCCGTGAAACCCGCGGGACGTGGGCATCGTGTGCCATGGACGCTGGCGTCCAGGCGCAGAGGATCCCGGCCTGCGGCCCGAGGCCTACCAGGCTAGGCCCGTGGCCTAACGGACTAGGCCCGGGAAGGCGCCCCATCGGGCCACAGGCGCGGGGCCCACGACATCATTACGCCCCGCGTGGTGCGCTGCGGTCCGGCACGAGGCTCGAAGCGGCACGACGGGACCCAAGGCGTCGGAGGCGACGGCCGGCGCGGCCGCCCGGCTGGCCCGGCACGACCGGCGGGCATGGCCGGATGAAACCGCCGGTTGCCCCTCGTCAGGCGGACATGGGCCCCCGCCGGCTTTGGGGACTACTGACGGGGTTATTACCCCTGGGTATGCCAAAGGGAGGTAGTTTCGGCTCCTCCCCGAAGGAAAAACTATGCGGCAGGCTGCCTCTCTGGCCGGCTGGCCCCTTGCCGGCTGGTCTGCGACCGGCAGTGAGGGGCCGGCTGGTCCCCTGGCTGGCTGGCCCATGGCCGGCTGAACGGGAGCCGGCCATCTGGTCCCCGGCCCGGCATGCTTGGCCGCTGCGCGACTAGCTCGTCCGCTGACCTCCGAGCGGGCAGGTACCCGTCCCTTCCTACTGCGGCCGGGTACGCTGACAAGACGCGACCCCCACGACGAACTCTGATGTAGCTACAGCGGCCGCTGACGCACGGACGCGCATGGCTACAGTCCGGCTGACCGTACCGCGGACCGAGGATCGATTTGGACTTGGCGGAGCCATAGTACCTCTGCGCCGCCGTCCACTCTGTTACCTGCCCCGGCATGGCTACAGCGTTGCCGGCCGTACTGCTGATTTCGGCCGGCTGGCGCAAGACGACGCCGGGCAGGGCGGCCCGTGCCGCGGTAGGTGAGCGCGGGCCAATAGAAGAGCCGGCTGGCGGGCCCCAGCTGGCGATGGGACCGCGCAGCCGGGAGGCCCTACGGGCGACGAGACGGCCCAGCCGGCGGGCCCCCTGGCCAGCTGGAGAGGCTGCCAGCCGGGTCCCCCCTGTAATATCTTAAGAATACTGTACACAGGGGGGTTGGCCTATAAAACCCCCCGGAGCCCCCATGCATCGGGAAAGGAGGACACGCATGAAAGCATTCGCCCATCTCTCACACTCACACATAGCACGGGAAGAGGAGCCGGCTGCTCCTTCTTCTACCTCCAGACAAACAGCTCAAGGAGCATCATTGTAACACCTCTCCCCATCCAACTAGACCAGCAGGACTAGGGGTATTACCTCCCACGGAGGGCCCTGAACCTGGGTACATCGCGTGTCTATCACCGCTTGTGCCTAATCCCACTCCCGGAGCCCGTCGACGTCCTTCGGCCCCAACCACTCTCGATAAGCCACCCCATGGCATCTGCCGTGAGAAAACCACGACAATATACCACCTAGTTTCACATACCAAGAAAAGAAAAAATTCTTCTATGATTTAAGACATTATTTTTGGGATGGCCCACATCTTTATAAAGAAGGAGTAGATGGTGTTATTAGACATTGTGTACCTAAGCATGAATAGGAACAAATCCTACGGAAGTGTCGTTCCGAAGCTTATGGAGGACATCATGCGGGAGATAGAACTGCTCACAAGGTATTGCAATCTGGTTTTTATTGGCCTACTCTCTTCAAGGATGCCCGTAAGTTTGTCTTGTCTTGTGATGAATGTTAAAGAATTGATAACATCGGTAAGCGTCAGGAAATGCCTATGAATTATTCACTTGTTGTTGAACCATTTGATGTTTGGGGTTTTGATTATATGGGACCTTTTCCTTCCTCTAATGGGTACACTCATATTCTGGTTGTTGTTGATTATGTTACTAAGTGGGTAAAAGCTATTCCAACTAGTAGTGCTGATCATAACACCTCCATTAAAATGCTTAAAGAAGTTATCTTCCCGAGGTTTGGAGTCCCTAGATATTTAATGACTGATGGTGGTTCACACTTTATTCATGGTGCTTTCCGTAAGATGCTTGCTAAATATGATGTTAACCATAGAATTGCATCACCCTATCATGCTCAATCTAGTGGTCAAGTTGAACTTAGCAATAGAGAAATAAAATTAATATTACAAAAAAACTGTCAATAGGTCTCGAAAGAATTGGTCTAAGAAACTAGATGATGCACTTTGGGCCTACAGAACAGCTTATAAAAATCCTATGGGTATGTCTCCATACAAAATGGTATATGGAAAAGCTTGTCATTTGCCTCTAGAGTTAGAACATAAAGCATTTTGGGCAATTAAAGAACTCAATTATGATTTCAAACTTGCCGGTGAGAAGAGGTTATTTGATATTAGCTCACTAGATAAATGGAGAACCCAAGCTTATGAAAATGCCAAACTATTCAAAGAAAAAGTCAAAAGATGGCATGACAAAAGAATCCAAAAGCCGGAATTAAAATTTGGCGAATATGTTCTTTTGTTCAACTCTCGTTTAAGATTTTTTGCAGGTAAGCTTCTCTCCAATTGGGAAGGACCATATATTATCGAAGAGGTCTATCGTTCTGGAGCTATCAAGATTAATAATGCCGAAGGTACTAACCCAAAGGTGGTCAATGGACAAATAATTAAACACTATATGTCAGGTACGCCTATTTATGTTGAAAGCAATGTTATCCAAACCATGACACCGAAGGAACACATAAAAGAAACCTTCTGGAACACTCTAGAATTCTGAAAAAGAGGAGGTACGTGATACGGTAAGTAAACAGACTCCGAAAAATCCGCAAAAATATTTTCTGTCAGTTTTGGACTATTACAAAATTTAGGGAAATAAGAAATAAACGAGAAAGCAACCGAGGTGAGCACGATACACCAGGGCGCGCCAGCCCTACGAGGCGTGCCCTGGTGGGTTGTGCCCACCTCGGACACCTTCCCGACTTCGTTTTCCTTCCATATTCTTGCTTCCCAAGATAAAAAAATCTTTATATATACCCCCGATTGTTTTGACCACCGCATCGCAGAAAAATCCCTTGTTCTTATTTCGTGCTGTTTTCCTGGCAGATATGAAAATATGTCGTCTCAAGATTCAGAGGGGGAGAGCTATGTTGCCGATGATACGTCCATTTTGCATCATGCTTTTATATTGATATTTATTGCATTATGGGCTGTTATTACACAATATGGAACAATACTTATGCCTTTTCTCTCTTATTTTAAAAGGTTTACATGAAGAGGGAGAATGCCGACAGCTGGAATTCTGGACTAGAAAAGGAGCAAATATGAGAGACCTATTCTGCACAACTCCAAAAGTCCTGAAAAGTTACGGAGAATTATTTTGGAATATATAAAAAATATTGGGCGAAAGAAATACCAGAGGGGACCCACCCGGAGGCCACAATCCTGGGGGCGCGCCCTACCCCCCCAGGGCGCGCCCCTGTGGCTTGTGGGCCCCCTGGCAGCCCTCCGGTGCCCATCTTCTGCTATATGGAGGGTTTTGACCTGGAAAAAATCATAAGAGAGCTTTCGGGACAAAGCGCCGCCGTCTCGAGGCGGAACCTGGGCAGAAGCAATCTAGGGCTCCGGCCGAGCTGTTCTGCCTGGGAAACTTCCCTCCCGAAGGGGGAAATCGAAGCCATCGTCATCACCAACGATCCTCTCATCGAGAGGGGGTCAATCTCCATCAACATCTTCACCAGCACCATCTCCTCTCCAAACCCTAGTTCATCTCTTGTATCCGATCTTTGTCTCAAAACCTCAGATTGGTACCTGTGGGTTGCTAGTAGTGTTGATTACTCCTTGTAGTTGATGCTAGTTGGTTTACTTGGTGGAAGATCATATGTTCATATCCTTAATGATAATTAATACTCCTCTGATTATGAACATGAATATGCTTTGTGAGTAGTTACGTTTGTTCCTGAGGACATGGGATAAGTCTTGTTATAAGTAATCATGTGAATTTGGTATTCGTTCGATAATTTGATGAGATGTATGTTGTCTGTCCTCTAGTGGTCTTATGTGAACGTCGACTACATGACACTTCACCATTATTTGGGCCTAGGGGAAGGCATTGGGAAGTAATAAGTAGATGATGGGTTGCTAGAGTGACAGAAGATTAAACCCTAGTTTATGCGTTGCTTCGTAAGGGGCTGATTTGGATCCATATGTTTCATGCTATGATTAGATTTATCTTAATTCTTCTTTCGTAGTTGCGGATGCTTGCGTGAGAGGTTAATCATAAGTGGGAGGCTCATCCAAGTAAGGGCAGCACCCAAGCACCGGTCCACCCACATATCAAATTATCAAAGTAACGAACGCAGATCAAATGAGCATGATGAAAACTAGCTTGACAGAAATTCCCATGTGTCCTCGGGAGCGCTTTGCTTTATATAAGAGTTCGTCCAGGCTTGTCCTTTGCTACAAAAAGGATTGGGCCACCTTGCTGCACGTTTGCTACATTTGTTACTTGCTATCCGTTACGAATTATCTTATCACAAAACTATCTGCTACCGATAATTTCAGTGCTTGCAGAGAATACCTTACTGAAACCGCTTGTCATTTCCTTCTGCTCCTCGTTGGGTTCGACACTCTTACTTATCGAAAGGACTACGATAGATCCCCTATACTTGTTGATAGTAGATGGGTTAGTCCCGTTCATTGTGTCCCTAAGAAGGGAGGTATTACCGTTGTTCCTAATGATAAAAATGAATTGATCCCGCAAAGAATTGTTACAGGATATAGAATGGTAATTGATTTTAGGAAATTAAATAAAGCTACTAGGAAAGATCATTACCCTCTACCTTTTATTGATAAAATGCTAGAAAGACTATCCAAACACACACACTTTTGCTTTCTAGATGGTTATTCTGGCTTCTCTCAAATACCTGTGTCAAAAGAGGACCAAGAGAAGACCACTTTTACTTGTCCTTTCGGTACCTTTGCTTATAGACGTATGCCTTTTGGTTTATGCAATGCACCTGCTACCTTTCAAAGATGTATGACTGCTATATTCTCTGACTTTTGTGAAAAGATTGTTGAGATTTTCATGGATGATTTCTCCGTTTACGGAACTTCTTTTGATGATTGCTTGAGCAACCTTGATCGAGTTTTGCAGAGATGCAAAGAAACTAATCTTGTCTTGAACTGGGAAAAGTGCCACTTTATGGTTAATGAAGGTATTGTCTTGGGGCACAAAATCTCCGAAAGAGGTATTGAAGTTGATAAAGCTAAAGTTGATGCTATTGAAAAAATGCCGTGTCCCACGGATATCAAAGATATAAGAAGTTTCCTTGGTCATGCTGGTTTCTATAGGAGATTTATTAAAGACTTCTCTAAAATTTCTAGGCCTCTCACTAATCTCTTGCAAAAAGATGTTCCATTCGTTTTTGATGATGATTGTGTAGAAGCATTTGAAATTCTTAAGAAAGCCTTGATCACTGCACCTGTTGTTCAACCACCTGATTGGAACCTACCCTTTGAAATTATGTGTGATGCTAGTGATTATGCCGTTGGTGCTGTTCTAGGACAAAGAGTTGATAAGAAATTAAATGTTATCCATTATGCTAGTAAAACTCTAGACAGTGCTCAAAGAAACTATGCTACCACTGAAAAGGAATTTTTAGCAGTTGTGTTTCCTTATGATAAGTTCAAACCTTATATTGTTGATTCCAAAGTAACTGTTCACACTGATCATGCTACTATTAAATATCTTATGGAAAATAAAGATGCTAAACCTAGACTTATTAGATGGGTTCTTTTGCTACAAGAATTTGATTTGCATATTACTGATAGAAAGGGAGTTGAGAACCCCGTAGCAGACAACCCGTCTAGGTTAGAAAATGTTCTTGATGACCCACTACCTATTGATGATAGCTTTCCTGATGAACAATTAGCTGTCATAAATGCTTCACATAATGCTCCATGGTATGCTGATTATGCTAATTACATTGTTGCTAAATTTATACCACCTAGTTTCACATACCAACAAAAGAAAAAGTTCTTCTATGATTTAAGACATTACTTTTGGGATGATCCACACCTTTATAAAGAAGGAGTAGATGGTGTTATTAGACGTTGTGTACCTAAGCATGAACAGGAACAGATCCTACACAAGTGTCACTCCGAGGCCTACGGAGGACACCACGCTGGAGATAGAACTGCACACAAGGTATTACAATCTGGTTTTTATTGGCCTACTCTCTTCAAGGATGCTCGTAAGTTTGTCTTGTCTTGTGATGAATGTCAAAGAATTGGTAATATTAGTAGACGTCAGGAAATGCCTATGAATTACTCTCTTGTTATTGAACCATTTGATGTTTGGGGTTTTGATTATATGGGACCTTTTCCAAAGTCCAACGGGTATACTCATATTCTAGTTGTTGTTGATTATGTTACTAAGTGGGTAGAAGCTATTCCAACTAGTAGTGCTGATCATAACACTTCTATTAAAATGCTTAAAGAAGTTATTTTCCCTAGATTTGGAGTCCCTAGATATTTAATGACTGATGGTGGTTCACACTTTATTCATGGTGCTTTCCGTAAATTGCTTGCTAAGTATGATGTTAATCATAGAATTGCATCTCCTTATCATCCTCAGTCTAGTGGTCAAGTAGAATTAAGCAATAGAGAAATTAAATTGATCTTGCAAAAGACTGTTAATAGATCTAGAAAGAATTGGTCTAAGAAACTTGATGATGCATTATGGGCTTATAGAACTGCTTACAAAAACCCTATGGGTATGTCTCCGTATAAAATGGTTTATGGTAAAGCATGTCACTTACATCTAGAACTAGAACATAAAGCTTATTGGGCAATCAAAGAGCTCAACTATGATTTCAAACTTGATGAATGGAGAACCCAGGTCTATGAGAATGCCAAGTTGTTTAAAGAAAAGGTTAAGAGATGGCATGATAAAAGGATACAATAGCGTGAATTCAATGTAGGTCACCATGTCTTGCTGTACAATTCTCGTTTAAGATTTTTTGCAGGAAAACTTCTCTCTAAATGGGAAGGGCCTTACATTATCGAGGAAGTATATCGTTCCGGTGCCATCAAGATCAACAACGCCGAAGGCACAAATCCGAAGGTGGTAAATGGGCAAAGAATCAAACATTATATCTCAGGTACTCCCATAAATGTTGAAACCAATATTATCAATACCATAACTCCGTAGGAGTACATTAGGGAGAGCTACCAGAACGTTTCAGACTCCGAAAAGGAATAGGTACGTGGTACGGTAAGCAAACTGACTCCAAAACTTTTCCAATAGCAATTTTTCTCCGTTTTGGAATATTTAATAAATTAGGAAAATTTAAAATAGTCCGAAAAGTGCACGAGGAGGCGACAAGCCAGGGGGGCGCGCCCCTGTGGCTTGTGGCCACCCCGTGTACCATCCGGACTCCGTTTTCTTGTGGTATACTCCTTTAGGTCGGTAAAAATTCATTATATAATCTCCCGAAGGTTTGGACCTTCGTATCACGACAATACTTCCTGTTTTCGTTTTGAGCTGTTTCTGCAGCAGATTTAGAGCAAGATGTCTTCGCAAGAGTCGGTCGGGGAGAGCCGTGCCTCTCACCTGACACCGGGGCCCGGAGCATACAGCAAAGCCAACCACTTCGGGCAGGCCATTGAGAAAGAGATGGAGGCCGACTTGAAAAGGGTGGATGCCATGGAGGAAGACCAAGAAGTTACCTCTCGTCTACAACCTGGAGCCATGTTGGAGGAACTTCAGAGTTCAGCAATTCTGAATTCGGTCATCCCTCCCAATGCTAAATTTCTAACTTATGAAAATATGAAAAAGAGTGTTGCTTCTTCCCCCGCAGCAATGAAACATCCATGGGTGATGGGAGCTCTAACCGTCACTGGAAAACTTCGCAAGGAAATAATGGATCTTAGACAGCAAAATAACAAGCTTGAGGAAGAGAATCGCATTCTGAGGGGCATCATCGCCAAGAATATAACATCACCACCCCCGAAGAAAGACAACTAAACACATGGGTATGGGCACTCCCCTTGGCTTGTGCCAAGCTTGGGGAGGTGCCCCGGTATCGTATCACCATCACATCTTTTACTTTCATCGTTTTTCTCAGTTCGATCCTTTTGGTTATATCTTGATCTTGTAGAATAAAGTTTTTAGTGTGATCTAGTTTTGAGTTTTGTTTTATGTTCCCCCTATGTAAGCGAGTCCGAGAGTTATATAATAAAAAGTAGTTTTGAGTTGAGGGCTTTGCTTGCTAGCTATGATCTTGAGAAAAAGAAATAGAAAGAAGTATAGAATAAAAGCAAAGAGTATATATGATGATCTTATGGGGAGTGATGACTTCACATATAAGAAGTATGTCGATTGAAATTTGTTGTGAGTTGACAAACATAGCGATTGGTCATTGTTGCAATTAAAAGGAAGTAATAAAGAAAGAGAGGTTCACATATAAATATATTATCTTGGACATCTTTTATGATTGTGAGCACTCATTAAAATATTATATGCTAAGAAGTTGATGTTGGACAAGAAAGACAACATAATGGGTTATGTTTGTTTATTTCCGAATAGAAGTTATATGGTTATAGATCCTTTAACATGTGACGCTTGCTTCCACCCCATATCAGCCAAAACTTCCGCACCAAGTAGAGATACTACTTGTGCATCCAAACACCCTTAACCCAGTTTTGCCATGAGAGTCCACCATACCAACCTATGGATTGAGTACGATCCTTCAAGTAAGTTGTCATCGGTGCAAGCAATAAAAATTGCTCTCTAAATATGTATGATCTATTAGTGTGAGGAAAATAAACTTTATACGAACTTGTGATATGGAAGAAATAAAAGCGACAAACTGCATAATAAAGTTCTTTATCACAAGCGGCAATATAAAGTGACGTTCTTTTACATTAAGGGATTGCGCATCCAACTATAAAAGCGCATGATAACCTCTGCTTCCCTCTGCGAAGGGCCTATCTGTTACTTTTACTTTCTAGTACTTACCTTTAAGCAAGAGTCGTGGTGATCCTCACCACTTCCTTTATTTCGCCTTTCTCTCTTGGCAAGCGTCATGTGTTGGGGAATGATCTAGACACATATATCCACTCGGATGTGGGTGATCATGAGTTATTTCTGTTGACATTACCCTTGAGGTAAATAGTTGGGAGGCAAAACTATAAGCCCCTGTCTTTCTCTGTGTCCAATTGAAGCTTTGACCTCATAGGTACCGCGTGAGTGTTAGCAATTATGAAAGACTAAAATATGATTGAGTATGTGGATTTGCTTTACAAGCTCTTATATTGACTCTTTCCGATGTTATGATAAATTGCAATTGCTTCAATGACTGAGATCATAGTTTGTTGGTTCTCAATAGAGTTCTTGATTCATACTTTACCTTGTGAATGAATTGTTACTTTCGCATAAGAAATTATATGTCAATATATGTTGCTGTTCTAAAGATGATCATGATGCCTTCATGTCCGTATTTTATTTTATCGACACCTCTATCCCTAAACATGTGGACACATTTATCGATTTCGGCTTTCACTTGAGGACAAGCGAGGTCTAAGCTTGGGGGAGTTGATACGTCCATTTTGCATCATGCTTTTATATTGATATTTATTGCATTATGGGCTGTTATTAAACATTATGGTACAATACTTGGGCAGAAGCAATCTAGGGCTCCGACGGAGCTGTTCTGCCGGGGAAACTTCCCTCCCGGAGGGGGAAATCGAAGCCATCGTCATCACCAACGATCCTCTCATTGAGAGGGGGTCAATCTCCATCAACATCTTCACCAGCACCATCTCCTCTCCAAACCCTAGTTCATCTCTTGTATCCGATCTTTGTCTCAAAACCTCAGATTGGTACCTGTGGGTTGCTACTAGTGTTGATTACTCCTTGTAGTTGATGCTAGTTGGTTTACTTGGTGGAAGATCATATGTTCAGATCCTTAATGATAATTAATACTCCTCTGATTATGAACATGAATATGCTTTGTGAGTAGTAACGTTTGTTCCTGACGACATGGGATATGTCTTGTTATAAGTAATCATGTGAATTTGGTATTCGTTCGATATTTTGATGAGATGTATGTTGTCTCTCCTCTAGTGGTGTTATATGAACGTCGACTACATGACACTTCACCATTATTTGGCCCTAGGGGAAGGCATTGGGAAGTAATAAGTACATGATGGGTTGCTAGAGTGATAGAAGCTTAAACCCTAGTTTATGCGTTGCTTCGTAAGGGGCTGATTTGGATCCATATGTTTCATGCTATGGTTAGATTTATCTTAATTCTTATTTCGTAGTTGCGGATGCTTGCGAGAGAGGTTAATCATAAGTGGGAGGCTCGTCCAAGTAAGGGCAGCACCCAAGCACCGGTCCACCCACATATCAAATTATCAAAGTAATGAACGCGAATCATATGAGCATGATGAAAACTAGCTTGACAGAAATTCCCATGTGTCCTCGGGAGCGCTTTGCTTTATATAAGAGTTTGTCCAGGCTTGTCCTTTGCTACAAAAAGGATTGGGCCACCTTGCTGCACCTTTGCTACATTTGTTACTTGCTATCCGTTACGAATTATCTTATCACAAAACTATCTGCTACCGATAATTTCAGTGCTTGCAGAGAATACCTTACTGAAACCGCTTGTCATTTCCTTCTGCTCCTCGTTGGGTTAGACACTCTTACTTTTCGAAAGGACTACGATAGACCCCCTATACTTGTGGGTCTATGGACAGGTGGATCATTATGGATGGACCACGGATGAGGAGGAAGACGCCAACATGAAGGAAACAAAGGATGATAGCTCTGAGGAAGCAGATGACCCACTGCATCAGCCCGGAGACATGCATGTGGAATTCAAGAAGTCAAGCCTCCCTAAAGGATACAATGTGAGGTTCAATTTATCCCATCTCGTTTTGTGCAGGAGAGCAAGGCGGCATTATGCAAAAAGATATTATAGCTCGATTTAGAGAATGATGATCTAAGGGAGGAAATTTTTATGCTCAACTATAAGTTGAAGAAGAAGGCTACATCATCACCACCACCTTCATCATCATCACCTCCAAAGGAGACTTGAGTACACGGGTATGGGCACTCCCCTTGGCTTAAGCCAAGCTTGGGGGAGGTGCCCCAGTATCGTATCACCTTCACTTTTATTCACCTTTACCTATTTTAGTTCGATCCTTAGCTTTCTCGTGATTTAGTCGAATAAAAGTTTAGTATGATCTATTTTCGAGTGCTAGTTTCGTGATCTATCTATCTATGTAATCGAGTGAGAGTTATATAATAAAGTTTAGTTTGAGTTTTTGCTTCTTTACTTTCTTGTTGCAATCAAAATAAAAAGGAAATAAATGAAAAAGAATCATATGCTAATCTAATGGTAAGTAATGACATCACATAAGGAAAAGTATAAGTGGTAAAATTTATTGGAGATTGACAAACATAGCATTGGTCAATGATGCAATTCATGAAAGAATTAATAAGGGAAGAGAAGATTCACATGCAAATACACTATCTTGGACATCTTTTATGATTGTGAGCCCCCATTAAATATTATATGCCAAATTTTTGACTTTGGACAAGGAAAACAACGTAATGATTTATGTTCGTTCATATTCACATAGAAGTTATATTGTCATAGATCCTTCAACATGTGTTGCTTGCTCAATATCTTTGCTAGCCAAAATTCCGCACTAAGTAGAGATACTACTTGTGCATCCAAAAACCCTAAACCCAAACTCATGTTTCGAGAGTCCACCATACCTACCTACGGATCGAGTAAAATCCTTCAAGTAAGTTTTCATCGGTGCAAAAAGGCAATAAAAATTGCTTCTAAATGTGTTTGATCAATTAGTGTAAGAGAAAATTGAGCGTTTTACGAACTTATGATGGCAAAGTAATAAAAGCGACAGACTGCATAATAAAGGTTGCTATCATAGGGGGCAATATAGCATGACGTTCTTTTACATTAAGGGATTGGGCATACAAACCAAAAAGCGCATGACAACCTCTGCTTCCCTCTGCGAAGGGCCTATCTTTTACTTTTATGCAAGAGTCAAAGTATTCTTCCCTATTCCTTTTTACTTTTTCTTTTTGCAAGCATCATGTGGTGAGGAAAGATCTAGGCACATATATCCAGCTGGATATGAGTGAGCATGAGTTATTATTGTTGACATCACCGTTGAGGTGAATACGTTGGGAGGCGAAACTATAAACAACTATCTTTCTATGTGTCCGGTTGAAACTTTTTGCTCATGGGTATGCTGTGAGTGTTAGCAATCATATAAGACTAAATGATAGTTGAGTATGTGTCGAATCCCACACATACCAATGCATTTCAATCATACACGCAATATGCACGATATGCGTAGATACAACATGGCATCACAACATAACTCTATAACATTACATTTATTTAGAAGGCTCCAGAGAGCCTACATAGTATAATGTTACAAGCAGAGGGTCACATGACCCATCATTCAGAGCATACATTCAACAAGCGGAAGATACATGTCTGGGTACAGACATCTATTAAAAGATGGCTAGAAGAGCCTAAAAAAGCTACAACGACCCTACCAAAGGAGCCAGACCTATGTCTGGGATTCCCAAGCTAATCCAATCAACATCGAACTTCACGTCGTAAGAATCACTAATGAGACCGACGTCTCCTCTGCTAAAACATAAATTAAGCAAACGTGAGTACAGAGGTACTCAGCAAGACTTACATTAGAACTATCTACATATGCATCATTGTCAACAAAGGGGTTGTGGAGTTAATTGCAGCAAGCCAGCTTTGACTCTTGGCTAACCAGTACTACGACTACAAGTATTATCTTTGAGGTGGGACAACGCACACGAGTCCACATATTCACCAAATCAATACACCACTATGGATCCACTCCCGTCTCCCTACGAGAAGGCCATCCATAGCACTCACGCTTATCTTGCGCATTTTAGAGTATCCACTTCAAGTTATCTATGAACCACATAAGTTTTCCAAGAAGTCCATATCCGAGGACGCGGCTATTCGAACAGATTAATTCACCCTGCAGGGGTATACTTCTTCACACACGCTCCCGCCACTTATCGCCATGTGCACGTAAAAAGGCACCTCGGCAACCTTCAAGCGGAAGCTCAGCGAGGGAGTCGGCCACGACCGTTAACCACACAAGACTCTAGTCCGGGTTTATCGCCTATTTGAGACTGAACCCGCAAGGAAGTCCGGCCGAAGTTTCCATTACGACCCCAAACAATGTGTGCAGGGTTCCCAAGCCCACCTCGACGGATGGTTCTATGCTTGGTACATCCGGCCACAGGTGCATCTACCGCGCCATAGCCTACCCCTCCGGTCAGCGCTATGCACGGCCACCAACACATCCTACAAACACCAGAAACTAGTTGCAACTCCTGGATAGAGATCAAGGCGATTAATAATCCGAGAGGGTCCATTGGTTTCGAGCCCAATGCATGTCAGTATCTTGTCTTGGATAACATACACAGAACTCAGTTCTTAATGACGGTCCCAATGAGACAACCCACCATGTACTCCTACATGGCCTCTCATCGCTACCTTTACCAAATCGTGTTCACACACTTAGGTCTCACATAGTAGGACATGAACACATCCATTCCAATTCATCGCCCAGATGGATCAGACCCGACACGACTCTAAGCATAGCAGGCACAGTAGCAAGCATGGATGAGTAAGCACAGCAAGGATCAAGCAGTTGCTACTCTTGCTAAGTGGTTTCAACTATTTACTGTGGCAAAGACAGGTCATGCAAAGGAATGGGTTCAACTACTGAGAACATGTAACAATTGAATCGTTATTGTCCTAATGCAGTAAAGGAGAGCAAGAGCGAGAGAGTGGGTTCATATCAGTATGCTCAAGGGCAGGTTGCTTGCCTCACACTTCTGAAGATAACAATGAGTCTTCATCGGTGACAACGATCTCAACGTCGGAACCATCGTCTACCGGGAAGGAACAGCACTGACAAAACATGATAGGAACACATTCAATGCAATGCAACAAACATGATGTATGATATGGCATGTTAAAGCATTGAATTGACCTAGTGCAATAAGTAGTCATATTAAGTGAAGTGGAATTCAAATATATACTAAATTCCAACTCCAACAATATTTATTAAATTATCCTAATCATGAAATGTCCTACTTGGTGATGTTAACTTGCTCAAACATGCATGAGCATGGCATAAACAGATTCCTTGTATTTTTCTGATCATTTTTCATATATAATTTATTTTCATCTGAGTTATAGATTAATTTCTATGATTTTTCAAAGATTTAAACATTTTCTAGAATTATAAATCATTTAGGATTTATTTAAATTCCAGAATTGAGTTATTGCGTCAGCATAATGTCATTGAGACGTCAGCATGTCAACAGCCTGGTCGAAGTCAATGCTGACCAGTAGGGCCCACTGGTCAGTGACCCAAGGCTCGCTTGTGCCACTTACAGGAGGGTCCGGTCAACGGCCACGTCAGCAAGTCAAAGCTGACCGGTGGGCCCACTTGGTTTAAACTGATCTAACCAGAGAATTAAACCGGGGTTAATTATCGTATGGGTCCCACAAGTCATTCTCTCAGGGGATGGTTAAAAGGTCATTAGGTGATTAATGATGTTGCCACGTCATCAGGCCGGCGGCTGAACGCCGGTGACCATCCGCAACGGCGGAGGTGCTCGAAATTGAGCTACAGGCAATCATTTGCGTCGCCGTTGACGGCTATGTGTTACCGGGAGTGGCATGCGTCCTATGGATGTCACGGGGCTGCCGGGAGTGGACGGAATCGAGCCCGCCGGTGAGGTCTTGCGGCGGCCGGAGCTCGGCTAGTGCGGGCGCGGGGATGCGAGTTGAAATCGAGCAAACTAAATCGCTAGGGGGCATCTACGCAGCAGCAGAAACTCAACCATAGGCTCAGACACGGCGGAGACGAGCCCTGGCCACGACGACGACATGGCCGGCGGCGGCGAGCTTCGGGCATGGCGGGGTATGAGGCTGGGGCTATCAATTGACGACAGGGCAAGGGGGAAACGGTTCAGGGGCTCACAGCGCATCCGCAGGGAGGGTCAGCAGGCTCGGGGTCCTCCCGGACATCTCAAATCGACGGCGGCAAGCTTCGAGCATCCGCGGTGAAGATGACGTCACTGGGGACGGAGCGGAGCTCTCCGGCTTCTTTCCTTCAGCGTGGGGACGCAGCGCTCGACGATGGACCTGTGTGGAACTAAGGGGGCAAGGCATGGACGGTGGCTACGGCAGTGCACGACGGCGAGCTCACAAGGTTTCGACCATGGCAAGGAGAAGAGGCAGGGGCGAGGGGGGAGAACTAGAGAAGGCTGGAGAAGAGAGAGGGCTCTGGGGCGAGTCCAGGCAAGGGGATAGGCTCGGGGGGGAGCCTGGAGGTGGCAAGCAGGAGGTGGCCGCGCCTCCTGTGCGTGCGCGACGCCCTCGTGCCTACTGGCACGAGGTTGAAGACGACGGTAGAGGGGCCTGGTGGGCTGGGCCTCCAGCTGGGCTAGCTAGGTAAGTCGCCAGGTTAGCTTCTTTTTCTATTTTGTTTTCTTTCTATTTCTCTGCAATTTGTTTTGAATTTA
Organism: Elymus sibiricus; assembly: GCA_039707655.1. NCBI lineage: Eukaryota > Viridiplantae > Streptophyta > Magnoliopsida > Poales > Poaceae > Elymus > Elymus sibiricus. The sequence continues at coordinate 413,640,592 of CM077667.1, forward strand.
GTTTCCAACCAAATTCATGTTGTTGGTCCTGATAATTTGTATGCGGCTTGATATCATTTGATCAGAGCCACTCACAAATTTTCAGAATTATTGGGACTGTAATTCTTTTACAGCAGAATTAAATCCAACTTAATATTTATAGTCTTAACTCAAAGCCCCAAAATAAATGCTTCTGTGATTCCAAAAATATTGGTTTGCATTTTACCTCTTGCCAATATTTTTAGTGTTTAACAGGAACATTTTCTTGGACACATTTGAGGCAATTTTATCTTGGTCATTTTTGTCAAAGTGATTCCTGAGGCTTGCTAACTCCTCATTTCAAATTCAAAAGGATTTAAAAAAATGCATGCATGAAATGCAATGACAAGCAAAGCAAAAACTAGGGATGTGACAACCGGCAGCTGGAATTCTGGACCTGAAAAAGCACATCAGAGATACCTATTCCGCACATCTCCAAATAAGCTGAAACTTCACGAAGAATTATTTTGGAATATAAAAAAAAATACTGGAGCAAATAATTACCGGAGGGGGGCCACCTGGTGAGCACAAGACACCAGGGCGCGCCAGGCCCCCCAGGCGCGCCTTGGTGGGATGTGCTCAGCACGGCCCACCTCCAGTGCCCATCTTCTGGTATTTAAGGTCTTTTGACCTAGAAAAAATCAGGAGAGGACTTTCGGGACAGAACGCCGCCGTCTCGAGGTGGAACTTGGGCAGGAGCACTTTTGCCCTCCGGCGGAGTGATCCGCCGGGGGAACTTCCCTCCCGGAGGGGGAAATCGAAGCCATCGTCATTACCAACACCCCTCTCATCTTTGGGAGGCCAATCTTCATCAACATCTTCAGCAGCACCATCTCCTCTCAAACCCTAGTTCATCTCTTGTGTTCAATCTTTGTACCGGAACCTCAGATTGGTACCTGTGGGTGACTAGTAATGTTGATTACATCTTGTAGTTGATTACTATATGGTTTATTTGGTGGAAGATTATATGTGCGGATCCATTATGCTATTCAATACCCCTCTGATCTTGAGCATGAATATTATTTGTGAGTATTTACCTTTGTTCTTGAGGTCACAGGAGAAGTCATGTTTCAAGTAATCATGTGAATTTGACATGTGTTCGATATTTTGATGATATGTATGTTGTGATTCCCTTAGTGGTGTCATGTGAACGTCGACTACATGACACTTCACCATCCTTGGGCCTAAGGGAATGCATTGTGGAGTAGTTATTAGATGATGGGTTGCTAGAGTGACAGAAGCTTAAACCCTAGTTATGCGCTACTTCGTAATGGGCTGATTTGGATCCAAACGTTTAATGCTATGGTTAGATTTTATCTTAATACTTTTCTCATAGTTGCGGATGCTTGCGAGGGGGTTAATCATAAGTGGGAGGTTTATTCAAGTAAGAACAGCACCCAAGAACCGGTCCACCCACATATTAAATTATCAAATTAGCGAACGCGAAACAAAACAACAAGATAAAAGTGACTAGATGAAATTCCCGTGTACCCTCAAGAACACTTTGCCTATTATAAGAGACTGTTCTGGTCTATCCTTTGCCACAAAAGAATTAGGCTACCTTGCTGCACTTTATTTAACGTTACCGTTACTTGCTCGTTACCAATTATCTTGCTATCAAACTATCTGTTACCTACAATTTCAGTGCTTGCAAAAATTACCTTGCTGAAAACCGCTTGGCATTTCCTTCTGCTCCTCGTTGGGTTCGACACTCTTACTTATCGAGAGGACTACGATTGACCCCCTATACTTTTGGGTCATCAAGAACAAAGGTTATCAAACCAATAGGAGAACCAAGCAGACTCCTTTCAACAACACCTCTTCACACAAAACCAAACACTTGCACCCAACGTGGGCAAGAGGGTTTTCAAGCCCCTTGAACTCGTTACTTGGAAGGATTAAATCTTGATAGAAATATATATTGTAAAGGCAAAATAAAGTAAAATCAAATAAAATGCAGTAAGGTATTTTTGGAGTTTTTGTATTTATGTTTAAGTAGACCAGGGGGCATAGTGTTTGCTAGAAGCTTCTCTCTCGAAAATAGCAAACCGTGGGAAGAAAAATTACTGTTGGGCAATTGACAGACTTGCGCATAGTTATGACATGTTATTCACGCCAATGATCATGTATATAGGCATCACGGCCATAAACAAGTAGACCGAAACGGTTCTGCATCTACTACTATTACTCCACTTCTAGAGCGCTTTTATGCTTGCCTCTCTAGTATTAAGTTCATAACAAACAGAGTAATGCCTGGAGCAAGGTGACATGATGTAGACAAAATAAGACAAGCAATATGTTCAGATCCCATCGTTTTATCCTTAATGGCAACAATACAAATATGTGTCTTGTCCCCTTCTGTCACGAGGATATAGAGAACCACAAGATTGAACCCACTACAATGCACCACTCCCGCTGTAGGTAAATCAGTCTAGTTGGCCAAACCAAACAGATAGATCGGAGAGAAATACAAAGCTATAATAATCATGCATAATAGAATCCAGAAAAGACTCAATTACTTTCAATGAATAATCTTATCATAAACCCACAATTCATCGGATCCCAACAAACATACCGCAAAAGAAGATTACATCTGATAGATCACCGCAGGAATCGCGGTGAACTTTGTATTGAAGATCAGAGAGAGAGAAGAAGCCATCTAGGTACTAACTATGGACCCGTAGTCCTGTGGTGGACTACTCGTGCATCATCATGGAGGCAGCAAGGTTGATGTATATGGCCTCCGTGGTTGATTCCCCCTCCGGCAGAGTACCGGAAAAGGTCTCCAGAAAGTATTTGGGTGGCAGAATAAGTGTTTCGGGTGGCTCTCTATTTGTTTCCCGATTTTAGAGAATTTATGGAGCTGGAATTAGGTCAGACGGAGCCACGAGGGCCCCACAGGGTAACAGGGCGCGCCTACCCCCTGGACGCGTCCTGTTGCCTTGTCATCTCCTCGTCTCGCTTCCTGACTCCTCCTGAAGCTTTCTGACTATCTTTTGTCCTGAATAAAATCGTCAAAAAGTTTCACTGCGTTTGGACTTATTTTGGTACATATTTCCTGGAAAACCAAAAACATGCAAAAAACAACAACTTTCACTTGGCACCAGGTTAATAGGTTAGTTCCCAAAAATGATATAAAACAGCATATAATTGCATATAAATTGTCCTAGATTGATAATATAATAGCATATAACAATAAAAAAATTATAGATATGTTGGAGATGTAGCAGAAAACAATTTCTCATCAAGCGGTTTTGTGAAGATATCCGCCAATTACTTGTCGGTACAAACTTGTTTGAGATTGATATCCCCTTTGGCAACATGATCATGAATGAAATGATGACAAACTTGAATATGCTTAGTTCGAGAATGTTGCACGGGATTGTGTGCAATATTGATAGCACTCTCATTGCCACAAAACAATGGAACATGATTCACATGTATTCCATAGTCCTTAAGAGTTTGGGTCATCCATAGTAGTTGCGCACAACATGATCCGACGGCAATGTATTACACTTCGGCGGTAGATAGAGATACCGAGTTTTGTTTCTTGGAGGACCAAGACACAAGAGATCTCCCAGAAATTGATAAGTACCCAAAGTGGATTTTCTATCGACCTTATCTCCGGCATATTGGAAGATCCTTTAGGATACCAAATGCCAAAGTTTGGTGTATGTATCAAGTATCTCATAATTCTTTTCATGGCCTTAAGATGACACTCTTTAGGTGCCGCTTGTTATTGAGCACACATGCACACACTTAGCACGATATCGGGATGGGAGGCACATAGATATAACAATGAACCAATCAATGACCGATAAACCTTTTGTTCAAACGGTTTGTCCTCCTTAGTGAGGTCAACATGTCCACTAGTAGGCATGGGGCTTTCATACCTTTCATTCTTGCATGTTGAACTTTTTGAACAATTACTTGGTATACTTCGTTTGAGAGACAAATGTGACATCTCTCATTTGCTTGATTTGTAAACCAAGGAAAAATTTCAGCTATCACATCATAGACATCTCATATTTCTCAGACATCAACCTTCCAAATTTCTCACTAAAATGAGGGTTAGTGGATCCAAATTTAATATCATGCACACAAATTTGGCACACAAATAATTCACCATTGACCCTTTTAGTGAACAAGGTTGCATCTGTTTTACCAATTCAAAACCCTTTCTATAAGAAACTTTGTTAAGCATTTGTACCAAGCTCGAGGGGCTTGTTTAAGACCATGGAGAGCTTTGCGAAGTTTATAGACATGATTGGGTTTCTTAGGGTTAACAAATCTGGGAGGTTGTTTAACATAGACCTCCTCCTCAATTTCACCATTTCAAACGCCACTTTTAGTGGCCATTTGGTAAAGAGTGGTATCATGGTGATTGGCATAAGCAAGAAGAATGTGAATGGACTCAAGTCTAGCAACAGGGACGTATATCTCACCATAGTCCATACCTTTGACTTGAGTGTAGCCTTGAGCTACAAGGTGTCGGTGTACTAAAGAATGGGTCCCTTAGTACTCTGGCCTGTGCAGATGACAACAATTCATCGCCCGGCGAGCCTTGCCGGAGGATAACCACGCTCAAGACACAGCCAGCTGAAGACCAAGCTGCCGGCATGCCATCTTGCCAGCAGGCTCCCACTACCAGGCCACTGCTCCACCTCACTAGCCTGATTGTCACTTATTCGTGAGGTTTCGAGCAGGCGGGCGGTTAGGTAGAGCTTGCCGGGGCACGTGGAAGCTCCGGAGGATTACTCCACCTTTATTAACACCTGTCGTGGTGGCGTGACGAAGGAATAAGAGGTAGCTGGGTGGACGACACAGAAGGAGAGACTATCCTTGCCGGGAGACGACGCCAGCGTTACACCTCAAGGCGCATTTAATGTGTTTGTCTCAAACTGTCAGAGTTAGGTATGTGGCACTGTAGCCACTACAAACATAGTGTTTTTACTATTTTTCCATTGTGGTAACCCCTTTCATTATAAAAGGAGGTCCATGGCACCCATTACACGAGTCGAAAACCTGTCCTTTGGCACGTAGAAGCTGCGCTCCCGTGCATTCTTGCCGACAAGATGCGCTCCCTGTAACTTGGCAAATACATATAAACCACGAAAACACAGGACGTAGGGTATTACACCTCGCGGTGGTCCGAACCTGTCTAAACCCTTGTTTGTAGATAGTTGGTTCCGCTCTTTGCGCACGATGATACCCATAGTCGAATCGCAAAGGGGCTCTTCATCGGTCCCATAGATTGTCGTACCTCGACACAAGGCGAGCCTTGTTGCGTACTACTTGTCCATCTTCATCTTGCTTGTTGTGAAACACCCATTTGGTTCCAAAGATGTTTTGCTCGTCCTCGGGCTTCTCCACAAGTTTCCAAACTTCATTCCTATCGAAGTTGTGTAATTCTTCGTGCATGGCATTTACCCAATCCGGGTATTCGAGAGCTTCTTATACCTTCGTAGGTTCAATGCTAGAGATAAATGAGTAATGCTCACAAAAGTTACCCAAATGAGTTTTCGAGCGAGTGATTCTCCCCGATTTGATGTCACTAAGTATTTGTTCAATGGGATGATTCTTGTCCACTCTTGCTCGAACTAAAGATAGCTTTTGAGTTGTCGATGGTGGAGCTTCCTCATCATCATCTTCTTCTTCGTTGTTGTTGTTGTTGAAGTCATCGTTTCCTTGAGATGGTGGAGAGGGAGGTTGAGGTGGATCTTCTAGTTGCACTTCCTCATTTCCTTCATCTTGATGTGTACCACTTGTGTATGCCTCCAAGTCATTTTGTGGTTCACCTTGAAGTGAATTGGGGGCTTCCACTTGAGCTGATGAAGTACTTTCCTTCACATCCATGGGACGAATTTTGCCTATGGATAGATCTTGGATTGCTTCCGAAGGATCTTTCTCTCCTACATCAATTATATTGGCAATTGTTCGACTTGCGAACCATTAGTGTCATCATACTTCACATCTACCGTCTCTCCAACTTTTCGAGTGAAGTTGTTGTAGACACGGTAAGTGTGAGAGTTTGATCCGTAACCGAGTAGGAAACCTTCATACGATTTAGGAGCAAATTTAGAACGACGATGCTTATTAAGAATGTAGCACTTTGAGGCGAATACATGAAAGTATCCAACTTGGGGTTTGTTACTGGTGAGTAGCTCATATGATATTTTACCAAGAAGCATGTGAAGGTAGAGTCGGTTTGTGGCATGACAAGCTGTTTCCACTGTTTCCGCCCAAAAGTGTCTTGGAGTCTTGTACTCGTCGAGCATCGGTCTCTTCATCTCTATGGGAGTCCGGTTCTTCCTCTCAACAACTCCATTTTGTTGAGGCGTATACGTAGCCGAGAACTCATGTGAGATCCCTTCTTCGTCAAGAAAGGTATCCACATTCATGTTCTTGAACTACGATCCATTGTCACTCAGAACTATCTTGATTTTCACTTCAAATTGATTTTGGGCCTTCTGTCATGGTTTTGTCACGGCAGATGTCCTCGTGAGAGAACTTAGGTGCGAGGCCATCACAACTAGGTGGCGGCTTGAACGGGGTTGGTCGGAACCGAGAGACGCGTGTTTTACCCAGGTTCGGCCCCTCGCGGGGGAGGTAAAATCCTACGTCTTCCTTGATTGCTATTGATAATGATGATGGTCTCGATTCAAGGGTGCTATTTCGCTACCTCTAGTCTCGAGGGTTTCTAATATGTCTATCTGTACTGACTTGACATGTCCCCTCTTGGGGTGCCTTGCCCCTCCTTATATAAGTTGAAGGGGCAGGCTTACATATAGAGTCCTACTAGGTGATAGGATAGTGTGCATGAATAAAACTAGAAGTACTTAGCGGGAATAAAACTACGAGTAAAAAGCAAGATAATAAAAGTTAGTTGTTTAGTAGAAAGCTTTTGTCAAACAAGAAGGTTATTTGTCCCTAGGCAATTGATAACTAGACCGGTAATCATTCTTGCAATTTTATATGAGGGAGAGGCATGAGCTAACATACTTTCCGTACTTGGATCATATGCACTTATGATTGGAACTCTAGCAAGCATCCGCAACTACCAAAGATCATTAAGGTAAAACCCAACCATAGCATTAAGTATCAAGTCCTCTTTACTCCCATATGCAACAACCCACCTACTCGGATCTATGTATTCTGTCACTCACGCCACCCACCATAGGCAAATCATGAACACATTGCAACACCCTACAACAAGGATCCCTCACGTTTGCGTGAGACGGAGGGCGCCATAGGATAGCACCATAATAAAATATACAATCATACCAACCACGATCATCAATTAGCCCATAGGACAAAGCGGATCTACTCAAACATCATAGGATAGCCACATATCATTGGGAAATAATATATGGAGTTGAGCACCATGTTTAAGTAGATATTACAGCAGGAAAAAAGGGGAGTTACACTGCTGCATAAAGGGGGAGAGAGTTGGTGTTGACGGTAGCAAGATTGTTGATGTAGATCGCCATCACGATCCTTGCCCCGGCGGCGTTCCGGCGCCACCGGGAGGGAGGGGGAGAGAGCCCCCCTCCTTCTTCTTCTTCCTTGGCCTCCCCTCTGGTCCATGGCTGCCATGGTGGTGGAGGGGCAGGAGCCCCTCCGAAATTGGATCTCCCTCTATGTTCTCTTCTGTTTCACGTTCCTGTTTTCTGGCCGAAAACCGTTTCTTATATTCTCGGAGATCCGTAACTCCGATCGGGCTGAAATTTTGAGGGGATTTTTATAAAAACATTAGCTTCCTTGCGCCCGAAGTAGAGCTCCAACTGATTTATGAGCTGGGAACAACCCACCAGGGTGCGCCTGGGCCCTGGGGGCGCGCCCTGGTGTCTCGTGGGGGCTATGGGCCTCCGTTTGCGTTGATTCCACTTCTCAAAATTCACAACTATTCCAAAAAAAATATCTCCGTAAATTTTTATCGCGTTTGGACTTCGTTTGATATGGATATTCTGCGAAATAAAAAACATGCAACAAACAGGAACTGGCAATGGGCACTGGATCAATAAGTTAGTCCAATAAATCATATAAAATGTTGCCAAAAATATGTGAAAGTTGTATAATAATGGCATGAAATAATGAAAAATTATAGATACGACAGAGACGTACCAGCATCCCCAAGCTTAATTCCTGCTCGTCCTCGAGTAGGTAAATAATAAAGAAGATAATTTTTGATGCGGAATGCTACCTAGCATAATCTTGATCATATATCTAATCATGGCATGAATATTAAGACACAAGTGATTCAAAGCAATAGTCTAATTTTGACATAAAGACATTAATACTCAGGCATCCCAACAAACAATCATGTCTTTCAAAATATCAAGGCTAAAGAACGCTATCTGTCGTGGTTTTGTCACGGCAAGATGTCCTCGTGAGAGAACTTAGGTGTGAGGCCATCGCAACTATGTGGCGGCTTGAGAGGGGTTAGTCGGAATCGAGAGACGCGGTTTACCCAGGTTCGGCCCCTCCGATGGAGGTAAAAGCCTACGTCCTGCTTTGTGTGTATTGATGATGACGATGATCTCGATTACAAGGGTGCGGAATCGCTACCTCTAGTCTCGAGGGTTTCTAATCTGTCTATCTCTAATCGCTTGAACTTGTCCCTCTAGGGGTGCCTTACCCCTACTTATATAAGTGGAAGGGGTAGGTTTACATGTAGAATCCTACTGGGAGTAGGATTAGGACTAGTCTCTCTTGAATCCTAATTCGGGTCTTGCTTCCTTTGTGAGGGAGTCTTTCCTTTCCTTGGGCCTTCTCTGTGAGTCGGCCCACCATAACATGAGTCGGCCCTCCCATGAGCCGCCCTCTGGGCCGTTGGGTCTTGTCGTTCATCTGACCCGCCTGCCGGGTCACCAATGAGCCGCCAAGCTCGGCCGGGTCACCGGTGAGTCGCCAAGTCCTTGGCCGGGTCATACTTCAGGCCGGGTTATACCGCGGGGTAATATCCCCAACATTAGCCCCCAGGTTAGCTTGAATTTATTCATGGTAAGCTCCTGAAATAAGAATAACAAATATGTTAAGGGATCGGCTTGCTCCACTGGCCGGCTTAATAAAGTAGCTCCTTGAAAATCCGGGTTTCTTCTTCATATTCTTGAGCCGTCTTCACAAACATCTTGCAGGTCCGTGTCCTTTGAAAAATATTGGGAATAAAACACCCATATGCCGTTGAGTCGTCCTCCAATGCTTTGGCTTCGATGAAAATATCGGAGATAAGAAAATCATATGAAGGCGAGCCGGCTTTTCATTGCTTTGGTTGGGAATTGAAAATCGTCCATTGTTAAACCACTTTCAACTTGTGAAGCCGGGTCGCTTATATAGACTCTGCCGGGTTATGATCTTTTGATAATGCCGGGTCATGATTGTTGGTGACGCCGGGTCAAACAACTGGACTCCAGCTGACTTGATAAAATTATTGGGAATAAAGAAATCCGTGTGATGTTGAGCTGGTCTTTCAACGCTTCAGCTCCATGAAGAAATGAGACCTAGCTCACTCAAAATTTGATAGCTTGAAAATGTTCTGCTATTTTTTACCTCCATATTACCTGTAGCCCTCAAGTCTTAAGAGGGGAACGTAGTGATAGCTTTAAGACTTGCTTCAATATAAATATTGCAACCCTAGAGAAATCCAGATTATTCATTTGGGTCACCAGTCATAAGTTGAATGTTCCACATATGTAGCCCCTAAGTACCGGGTTGTCTTGCCTGCAGCAACCTGGGACTTGTAAATGTCTTATGCTCATAAAACTTCAGCCAGTGTAGCCCCCAAGGGTCGGGTCATTATGCAATAATGAGCAGGAACTTTTTGTAGATCTGATCATATAGACTTGAGGAGCAATGTGTAGCCCCCAAGGGCTGGCTCATCTTTATATGATGGGCTGGGTATTCATATGATTCCACAACTTGAAAATGACTCCTTGACCGTGGTTATAACCCGGTATTTTGTCAAATATCCTGAAATAATGCCTTTGTCCTTGAAATGAAAATCCCTGCTCGTGGTTGCGGTGCAACCCGACAAATATATGTTTGAGAAATCCATAAGTGTTGTAGTTTACTACAGAGCACAAGTTGAAAAAAATTCAAGAACCGGTCAATTAAATGACCCGACATTACATGAGATAGGGCGGCTCTTCCAGAATAGTCAATTCTTCCGAGCTGGATTGAAAAACCCTAATCGTTTAATACTGGTTATGATAAACCATGATGAAGATCCAGCCATTTTGGCTATCAAAGATCTATTTGTTCCTGCAGAGGTTACGATGTAACCCGGTTTGATAACCGGCTTGATATGCATGCATGATGCATGATGCAATGCAGGATGATGTATGTATATGATAAAGATAACTAACAGAGAATATATACATGTATATCTCAAATATTTGTAAGTTGGCCTTGAAGGCACAACCAAAAGAGATCAACTCTTGTTCTTGTTTTGAAAAAACTCAAGGTTTTTTGCTTCCAAGAAGCTTGGCATGAACGCCTTTAATCCCGTAAGCCGGCTCTCAGGTGACATAAATCCGTCGTTTTAACCTTAACTAGTTCAGGGTCTTTGAAAAAGATTGACTATTAAGAGTACGAAACGGGCCACATAGCGGAGAGACTATAGCAGACAGGTGAGTTTATCCTAGCTCTCTGTAAGCCGGCTCTCTCGTGACATAAGCCGCCGTTTCAACTTTGACAAGTTCAGGGTCTTATTGAAAGATTGACTGTCAAGAGTACGGCGGGTCACCTGGCAGAGTAGCAAGTTGCAAACAGGCAGGTTTAACCCATGTATGGCATGGAAGCCGGTCAAGAGGGTATGAAAGCTAAACTTATTGAGTTGGAAGCCCCCAAGTGACCAATGATCATGGAAAAGCTCGACCATAGAATATACAGGAGACAATGCTACTACTGCAAAACATCCGGGGTCCAGATAAGCCGGCTTTATTCCATTGATCATAATATAATGATCCGATAAATCAGGGCACCCATGTTTGAACGGCGCATCATGGCGGCTCGTCCTCTTGGGCAACTTTCAATTTTTCGCCAATGAAGCAGGGCACCCATGTTTGAATGGTCGCATCATAGCGGCTCGTCCTCTTGGGCAACTTTAAATCTTTCGCCAATAAGGCAACAGTCCCCGGGACTGGGTTGTCTTCCTCGCAATGACCCGGGTTTACTGTATTTTTGAAACCGGCCAAATCTGCCGAGTCATATCTGTGTAGCCTCCGAGTCTTAAGATGACTCGAGGAGTTGGCTTGAGATTCTTCAGACTTGGTCGTGGCATAAGCCGGCATATGGTTGATGGCTGATAACTGAAATTTATTGAAGCCAAAAGCGTGTGGCGAGTTGATGATCTTCGCGACACTCATTGTATGTCCTTGGCGTTGATAACGCAACATGAACCCGCGGAAGGTCGAGATGGCGGGTTATAAATGATCCCATATGAGTTTTGCCAGTAACCCGGCCGATGGTTCGACCCGGCTGGTTATTGAAGTTAACCAAACCGTAGTGGCGGCGACTTGTGCGCCTGTCCATTGAGCCATCTGATGCGAGCATAAGCTGATAATATATTGTTATTTGCTCCAGAGTTTGTTGGAATAGACCGGACCGCGGGGGCGGCAGCTTGCGCGCGTCCGTTGGGCGGCTCGTATGGGCGGTTGCGGCCCCGGTGTATTGATGTAGACAGGATCACAGGGGGCGGCGGCTAGCACACTTGTCCATCAAATAGTGCGGCATGGATGGATGCTGGCGCATGATAATGTTGATGCAAGCTCCATATGCACAATATTATATCACCTTTGTAGTGAACCATTGTCCTGAAATTTAGAAATATTGCAAACAGAGTAATTGTTTTCAGGGAAAGTAATACTATGTATTAATAGAACCGGATGGATGGATATCACCTGATTTATCTGGACGACAGATGATCTATGTGCAACTTCCATCAGGATGTCCAATTGATAAGACTCGCCCTGGTATTTGTATATTGACCCACATTTTGAGGTTGCCAAAACGTCGGCCGGCAGACTGCTTATATGGTTGTCAGGCAAGCCGGCGCGCCACTTATGCTGGTACAATCTCCACGGGACGACGTCGGTGAGACTGAAGATGTAGTAGCTAAACGCAACCCATCTATATAATCCTTAATAAGAGCAAACTTCTCCAATATAGTGTAGTTGGGAGAATTCAAAAAGATAATAGGACAATCACGTGTGGGTGCAATAGCAACAATTTCATGCTTAACATAAGGAACTATAGCAAGTTCATCTTCATAAGCATAATTTATATTGGCATCATGGCCACAAGCATAGCAAGCATCAAGTTCATCAAAAAGGATATTTCAAAAGAATCCAAGGGATCATAGCAATCATCATAGCATGCATCATGGCATTCATCCTTCGGCATGTACGAGGGGTAATTAAACAATGTATGAGTTGAAGAGTTGCTCTCATTAGAAGGTGGGCACGGGTAGCTAATCCGCTCTTCCTCCTTTTGTTCTTCGCTCTCCCCCTCATCTTCTTCATCTAATGAGCTCACAGTTTCAGCAACTTCTTCTTCCATAGGTCCCTGCAAAATATTAGTCTCTTCCAAGGCAGCGGACATTCTTTCAATAAATTCAATAATATCAGCATTGCAATCATAATTGTCATAGCAATATTTAAGTATGGCAAGATTTTCAGATTCGTAAGAAACATCATCATACTTTTCCATCAAAGAAGCAACTTCATAAGCACCTTTAAAAGCAACAAATTCTTCTATTCGTTCCACATCATAGTAATCATAAATACCTTTAGCATAAGAAGCTAAGGTTTCATTATCATTAAATTTGCATGAAAAGGGAAGGTGTGGAGCGTTGATCCTAGAGCAACAAGTAATATCATATCTCAAGCATAGCTCCCGAGAATACCAATGCAACATATGAATTTGATCCCATAACAATTTCCCTTTTTGAGTCAAGCGATAATCTCTAAAGTATTCACGTTGATCCAACATTACTCCCATTATCAAGTTGAATGGGGTCTTCTCAGGATTATCAAAGTAGTATTTAATACTTTGCACATAACTAGCATCGAGGGTATTAGGAGGTTCCCCATCTCCATGAGTAGCAAGTACCACTAATTTTGTTGGTGTTTCGTGTTCCATATCCATAACTAAAGATATAAAACAACTAATAACATAAAATAAAAATTACTTAGTGATAAAGCAAACAAGCACACACGAGAATATTCACCCCACGCTATTGCTCCCCGGCAACGGCACCAGAAAAAGGTCTTGATAACCCACAAGTATAGGGGATCGTTTGTAGCCTTTTTCGATAAGTAAGAGTGTCGAACCCAACGAGGATATAAAGGTAGAACAAATATTCCCTCAAGTTCTATCGACCACCGATACAACTCTACGCACACTTTAACGTTTGCTTTACCTAGAACAAGTATGAAACTATTTTGTAGGTGATAGGATAGTTTGCACGAATAAAACTAGAAGTACTTAGCGGGAATAAAACTACGAGTAAAAAGCAAGATAATAAAATTTAGTTGTTTAGTAGAAAGATTTTTTCAAACAAGAAAGTTATTTGTCCCTAGGCAATTGATAACTAGACCGGTAATCATTCTTGCAATTTTATATGAGGGAGAGGCATGAGCTAACATACTTTCCGTACTTGGATCATATGCACTTATGATTGGAACTCTAGCAAGCATCCACAACTACCAAATATCATTAAGGTAAAACCCAACCATAGCATTAAGTATCAAGTCCTCTTTACTCCCATATGCAACAACCCGCCTACTTGGGTCTGTGTATTCTGTCACTCACGCCACCCACCATAGGCAAATCATGAACACATTGCAACACCCTACAGCGAGGATCCCTCACGTTTGCGCGAGACGGAGGGCACCGTAGGACAGCACCATAATAAAATATACAATCATACCAACCACGATCATCAATTAGCCCATAGGACAAAGCAGATCTACTCAAACATCATAGGATAGCCACATATCATTGGGAAATAATATACGGAGTTGAGCACCATGTTTAAGTAGAGATTACAGCGGGGAAAAAGGGGAGTTACACCGCTGCATAGAGGGGGAGAGAGTTGGTGTTGACGGTAGCAAGATTGTTGATGTAGATCGTCGTCACGATCCTTGCCCCGACGACGTTCCGGCGCCACCGGGAGAGAGGGGGAGAGAGCCCCCCTCCTTCTTCTTTTTCCTTGGCCTCCCCCTAGATGGGAGGAGAGTTCCCCCTCTGGTCCATAGCCGCCATGGCGGCGTAGGGGCAGGAGCCCCTCCTAGATTGGATCTCCCTCTCTGTTCTCTTCTGTTTCACGTTCCTATTTTCTGGCCGAAAACCGTTTCTTATATTCCCAAAGATCCGTAAATATGATCGGGCTGAAATTTTGAGGGGATTTTTATCCAAAAATTAGCTTCCTTGCGCCCGAAGGAGAGCTCCAACCGACTTACGATTTGGGCACAACCCACCAGGGCGCGCTTGGGCCCTGGGGGTGCATCCTGGTGTCTCGTGGGGGCTGTGGGCCTTCGTTTGCGTTGATTCCACTTCTCAAAATTCACAAATATTCCAAAAAAAATCTCCGTAAATTTTTATCGCGTTTGGACTTCGTTTGATATTCATATTCTGCGAAACAAAAAACACGCAACAAACATGAACTGGCACTGGGCACTGGATCAATAGGTTAGTCCAATAAATCATAAAAAATGTTGCCAAAAATATGTGAAAGTTGTATAATAATGGCATGAAACAATCAAAAATTAGAGATACGACAGAGACGTATCAGCCGGCTTCTGGGCCTTTCTATGAATAACTTGGTGAAGATGATCTTTGCAAACCTCCATCAAGAAATGAGACCAGTCTCGCTCACAATTGATAGCTTGAAAGTGTTCTTCTATTTTTTTTTGATATATCCATATTACTTGTAGCCCCCAAGCTCTGAGTTTTTTAGTTCATAATGACTTGGTGCTTTGCGTAGAACAATATTTTGACTGTGTAGCCCCTAAGTGCCGAGTTGTCTTGCATGCAGCAGCCTGGGACTTGTAATTGTCTTATACTTTATAAAAACTTCAGCCAGTGTAGCCCCCAAGGGCCGGGTTGTTTTGCCTGCAACAACCTGGAACTTTGAACTTGGTTTTGAATGTTGTAGGTAGATAGCTTTGGAGAAATCCGGGTTGTCATCTGAGTCGCCAGATAAGGACTGAATCATTTGTATTTCACATGTGTAGCCCCCAAGGGCCGGCTCATCAGTATGTGATGGGCCGGGTCTTTAATTTGGACCTTATAATCTGTTTAAACAACTGAATAATGTAGCCCCCAAGTGCCGGGAGCGCTTTGCTTTATATAAGAAGGATTGGACACATGGGAATTTCTGTCAAGCTAGTTTTCATCATGCTCATATGATTCGCGTTCGTTACTTTGATAATTTGATATGTGGGTGGACCGGTGCTTGGGTGCTGCCCTTACTTGGACGAGCCTCCCACTTATGATTAACCTCTCTTGCAAGCATCCGCAACTACGAAAGAAGAATTAAGATAAATCTAACCATAGCATGAAACATATGGATCCAAATCAGCCCCTTACGAAGCAACGCATAAACTAGGGTTTAAGCTTCTGTCACTCTAGCAACCCATCATCTACTTATTACTTCCCAATGCCTTCCCCTAGGCCCAAATAATGGTGAAGTGTCAGGTAGTGGACGTTCACATAACACCACTCGAGGAGAGACAACATACATCTCATCAAAAATATCGAACGAATACCAAATTCACATGATTACTTATAACAAGACTTATCCCAGGTCCTGAAGAACAAACGTAACTACTCACAAAGCATATTCATGTTCATAATCAAAGGAATATTAATTATCATTAAGGATCTGAACATATGATCTTCCACCAAGTAAACCAACTAGCATCAACTACAAGGAGTAATCAACACTACTAGCAACCCACAGGTACCAATCTGAGGTTTTGAGACAAAGATCGGATACAAGAGATGAACTAGGGTTTGGAGAGGAGATTGTGCTGGTGAAGATGTTGATGGAGATTGACCCCCTCTCGATGAGAGGATCATTGGTGATGATGATGGCTTCGATTTCCCCCTCCGGGAGGGATGTTTCCCCGGCAGAACAGCTCGGCCGGAGCCCTAGATTGCTTCTGCCCAGGTTCCGCCTCGAGATGGCGGCGCTTCATCCCGAAAGCTCTCTTATGATTTTTTCCAGGTCAAAACCCTCCATATAGCAGAAGATGGGCACCGGAGGGCTGCCAGGGGGCCCACAAGCCACAGGGGCGCGCCCTGGGGGGTAGGGCGCGCCCCCCAGGCTTGTGGCCTCCTGGTGGGTCCCCTCTGGTATTTCTTTTGCCCAATATTTTTTATATATTCCAAAATAGTTCTTCGTAACTTTTCATGACTTTTGGAGTTGTGCAGAATAGGTCTCTCATATTTGCTCCTTTTCCAGTCCAGAATTCCAGCTGCCGGCATTCTCCCTCTTAATGTAAACCTTGTAAAATAAGAGAGAAAAGGCATAAGTATTGTACCATAATGTGTAATAACAGCCCATAATGCAATAAATATCAATATAAAAGCATGATGCAAAATGGACGTATCAACTCCCCCAAGCTTAGACCTCGCTTGTCCTCAAGCGAAAGCCGAAATCGATAAATATGTCCACATGTTTAGGGATAGAGGTGTCGATAAAATAAAATATGGACATGAAGGCATCATGATCATCTTTAGAACAGCAACATATATTGAGATATAATTTCTTATGCTAAAGTAACAATTCATTCACAAGGTAAAGTATGAATCAAGAACTCTATTGAGAACCAACAAACTATGATCTCAGTCATTGAAGCAATTGCAATTTATCATAACATAGGAAAGAGTCAATATAAGAGCTTGTAAAGCAAATCCACATACTCAATCATCTTTTAGTCTTTCATAATTGCTAACACTCAAGCAGTACCTATGAGGTCAAAGCTTCAATTGGACACAGAGAAAGATAGGGGCTTATAGTTTTGCCTCCCAACTATTTACCTCAAGGGCAATGTCAACAGAAATAACTCATGATCACCCACATCCGAGTGGATATATGTGTCTAGATCATTCCCCAACACATGATGCTTGCCAAGAGAGAAAGGCGAAATAAAGGAAGTGGTGAGGATCACCACGACTCTTGCTTAAAGGTAAGTACTAGAAAGTAAAAGTAACAGATAGGCCCTTCGCAGACGGAAGCAGAGGTTGTCATGCGCTTTTATAGTCGGATGCGCAATCCCTTAATGCCAAAGAACGTCACTTTATATTGCCGCTTGTGATAAAGAACTTTATTATGCAGTCTGTCGCTTTTATTTCTTCCATATCACAAGTTCGTATAAAGTTTATTTTCCTCACACTAATAGATCATACATATTTAGAGAGCAATTTTTATTGCTTGCACCGATGACAACTTACTTGAAGGATCGTACTCAATCCATAGGTAGGTATGGTGGACTCTCATGGCAAAACTGGGTTAAGGGTGTTTGGATGCACAAGTAGTATCTCTACTTGGTGCGGAAGTTTTGGCTGATATGGGGTGGAAGCAAGCGTCACATGTTAAAGGATCTATAACCATATAACTTCTATTCGGAAATAAACAAACATAACCCATTATGTTGTCTTTCTTGTCCAACATCAACTTCTTAGCATATAATATTTTAATGAGTGCTCACAATCATAAAAGATGTCCAAGATAATATATTTATATGTGAACCTCTCTTTCTTTATTACTTCCTTTTAATTGCAACAATGACCAATCGCTATGTTTGTCAACTCACAACAAATTTCAATCGACATACTTCTTATATGTGAAGTCATCACTCCCCATAAGATCATCATATATACTCCTTGCTTTTATTCTATACTTCTTTCTATTTCTTTTTCTCAAGATCATAGCAAGCAAGCAAAGCCCTCAACTCAAAACTACTTTTTATTATATAACTCTCGGGCTCGCTTACATAGGGGGAACATAAAGCAAAACTCAAAACTAGATCACACTAAAAACTTTATTCTACGAGATCAAGATATAACCAAAAGGATCGAACTTAGAAAAACGATGAAAGTAAAAGATGTGATGGTGATACGATACCGGGGCACCTCCCCCAAGCTTGGCACAAGCCAAGGGGAGTGCCCATACCCATGTGTTTAGTTGTCTTTCTTCGGAGGTGGTGATGTTATATTCTTGGCGATGATGCCCCTCAGAATGCGATTCTCTTCCTCAAGCTTGTTATTTTGCTGTCTAAGATCCATTATTTCCTTGCGAAGTTTTCCATTGACGGTTAGAGCTCCCATCACCCATGGATGTTTCATTGTTGCGGGGGAAGAAGCAACACTCTTTTTCATAATTTCATAAGTAAGAAATTTAGCATTGGGAGGGATGACCGAATTCGGAATTGCTGAGCTCTGAAGTTCCTCCAACATGGCTCCAGCTTGTAGACGAGAGGTAACTTATTGTTCTTCCTCCATGGCATCCACCCTTTTCAAGTCGGCCTCCATCTCTGCCTCTGTGGCCTGCCCGAAGTGGTTGGCTTCGCTGTATGCTCCGGGCCCCGGTGTCAGGTGAGAGGCACGGCTCTCCCCGACCGACTCTTGCGAAGACATCTTGCTCTAAATCTGCTGCAGAAACAGCTCAAAACGAAAACAGGAAGTATTGTCGTGATACGAAGGTCCAAACCTTCGGGAGATTATATAATGAATTTTTACAGACCTAAAGGAGTATACCACAAGAAAACGGAGTCCGGATGGTACACGGGGTGGCCACAAGCCATAGGGCGCGCCCAGGGGGTAGGGCGCGCCCCCCTGACTTGTCGCCTCCTCGTGCACTTTTCGGACTAATTTAAATTTTCCTAATTTATTAAATATTCCAAAACGGAGAAAAATTGCTATTGGAAAAGTTTTGGAGTCAGTTTGCTTACCGTACCACGTACCTATTCCTTTTCGGAGTCTGAAACGTTCTGGTAGGTCTCCCTAATGTACTCCTCCGGAGTTATGGTATTGATAATATTGGTTTCAACATTTATGGGAGTACCTGAGATATAATGTTTGATTCTTTGCCCGTTTACCACCTTCGGATTTGTGCCTTCAGCGTTGTTGATCTTGATGGCACCGGAATGATATACTTCCTCGATAATGTAAGGCCCTTCCCATTTAGAGAGAAGTTTTCCTGCAAAAAAATCTTAAAAGAGAATTGTATAGCTAGACATGGTCACCTACATTGAATTCACGCTTTTGTATCCTTTTATCATGCCATCTCTTAACCTTTTCTTTAAACAACTTGGCATTCTCATAGGCCTGGGTTCTCCATTCATCAAGTGAGCTAATGTCAAATAACCTCTTCTCACCAGCAAGTTTGAAATCATAGTTGAGCTCTTTGATTGCCCAATAAGCTTTATGTTCTAGTTCTAGAGGTAAGTGACATGCTTTACCATAAACCATTTTATACGGAAACATACCCATAGGGTTTTTGTAAGCAGTTCTATAAGCCCATAATGCATCATCAAGTTTCTTAGACCAATTCTTTCTAGATCTATTAACAGTCTTTTGCAAGATCAATTTAATTTCTCTATTGCTTAATTCTACTTGACCACTAGACTGAGGATGATAAGGAGATGCAATTCTATGATTAACATCATACTTAGCAAGCAATTTACGGAAAGCACCATGAATAAAGTGTGAACCACCATCAGTCATTAAATATCTAGGGACTCCAAATCTAGGGAAAATAACTTCTTTAAGCATTTTAATAGAAGTGTTATGATCAGCACTACTAGTTGGAATAGCTTCTACCCACTTAGTAACATAATCAACAACAACTAGAATATGAGTATACCCGTTGGACTTTGGAAAAGGTCCCATATAATCAAAACCCCAAACATCAACTGGTTCAATAAGAAGAGAGTAATTCATAGGCATTTCCTGACGTCTACTAATATTACCAATTCTTTGACATTCATCTCAAGACAAGACAAACTTACGAGCATCCTTGAAGAGAGTAGGCAAATAAAAACCAGATTGTAATACCTTGTGTGCAGTTCTATCTCCAGCGTGGTGTCCTCCGTAGGCCTCGGAGTGAGACTTGTGTAGGATCTGTTCCTGTTCATGCTTAGGTACACAACGTCTAATAACACCATCTACTCCTTCTTTATAAAGGTGTGGATCATCCCAAAAGTAATGTCTTAAATCATAGAAGAACTTTTTCTTTTGTTGGAATGTGAAACTAGGCGGTATAAATTTAGCAACAATGTAATTAGCATAATCAGCATACCATGGAGCATTACGTGAAGCATTTATGACAGCTAATTGTTCATCAGGAAAGCTATCATCAATAGGTAGTGGGTCATCAAGAACATTTTCTAACCTAGACAGGTTGTCTGCTACGGGGTTCTCAACTCCCTTTCTATCAATAATATGCAAATCAAATTCTTGTAGCAAAAGAACCCATCTAATAAGTCTAGGTTTAGCATCTTTATTTTCCATAAGATATTTAATAGCAGCATGATCAGTGTGAACAGTTACTTTGGAATCAACAATATAAGGTTTGAACTTATCATAAGGAAACACAACTGCTAAAAATTCCTTTTCAGTGGTAGCATAGTTTCTTTGAGCACTGTCTAGAGTTTTACTAGCATAATGGATAACATTTAATTTCTTATCAACTCTTTGTCCTAGAACAGCACCAACGGCATAATCACTAGCATCACACATAATTTCAAAGGGTAGGTTCCAATCAGGTGGTTGAACAACAGGTGCAGTGATCAAGGCTTTCTTAAGAATTTCAAATGCTTCTACACAATCATCATCAAAAACGAATGGAACATCTTTTTGCAAGAGATTAGTGAGAGGCCTAGAAATTTTAGAGAAGTCTTTAATAAATCTCCTATAGAAACCAGCATGACCAAGGAAACTTCTTATATCTTTGATATCCGTGGGACACGGCATTTTTTCAATAGCATCAACTTTAGCTTTATCAACTTCAATACCTCTTTCGGAGATTTTGTGCCCCAAGACAATACCTTCATTAACCATAAAGTGGCTCTTTTCCCAATTCAAGACAAGATTAGTTTCTTTGCATCTCTGCAAAACTCGATCAAGGTTGCTCAAGCAATCATCAAAAGAAGTTCCGTAAACGGAGAAATCATCCATGAAAACCTCAACAATCTTTTCACAAAAGTCAGAGAATATAGCAGTCATACATCTTTGAAAGGTAGCAGGTGCATTGCATAAACCAAAAGGCATACGTCTATAAGCAAAGGTACCGAAAGGACAAGTAAAAGTGGTCTTCTCTTGGTCCTCTTTTGACACAGGTATTTGAGAGAAGCCAGAATAGCCATCTAGAAAGCAAAAGTGTGTGTGTTTGGATAGTCTTTCTAGCATTTGATCAATAAAAGGTAGAGGGTAATGATCTTTCCTAGTAGCTTTATTTAATTTCCTAAAATCAATTACCATTCTATATCCTGTAACAATTCTTTGCGGGATCAATTCATTTTTATCATTAGGAACAACGATAATACCTCCCTTCTTAGGGACACAATGAACGGGACTAACCCATCTACTATCAGCAATAGGATAAATTATACCTGCCTCCAGAAGCTTTAATATTTCATTTCTTACCACTTCTTTCATTTTAGGATTTAACCGTCGTTGGTGATCAATAACTGGTTTAGCATCAGGCTCCATATTAATTTTATGCTGACATAGAGTGGGACTAATGCCCTTAAGATCATCAAGAGTATATCCAATAGCAGCATGGTGCTTCTTCAGAGTTTTCAATAATCTCTTTTCTTCATGCTCTGAAAGGTTAGCACTAATAATAACAGGATATATCTTCTTTTCATCAAGATAGGCATATTTCAGAGTATCCGGTAATTGTTTAAGCTCAAACACGGGATCACCCTTGGGTGGAGGAGGATCCCCAAGTATTTCAACAGGCAAGTTGTGTTTCAAAATAGGATGCTGATCAAAGAAAATCTTATCTATTTCATTCCTTTCATTCATATGCATATCGTTTTCATGGTCTAGCAAATATTGTTCTAAGGGATCAGTGGGAGGTACAGCAATAGAAGCAAGACCAATAATTTCATCCTTACTAGCCAATTCTTTATCATGGGGTTGTCTACGAAATTTAGAGAAATTAAAATCATGGGACACATCCCCAAAACTTACAGTAACAGTTTCTTTCTCACAATCTATCTTAGCATTAACAGTATTCAAGAAAGGTCTACCAAATATAATGGGACAAAAATCATCTTGTGGGGAACCAAGAACAAGAAAATCAGTAGGATATTTTATTTTCCCACACAAGACTTCAACATCTCTAACAAACCCAACTAGTGCTATAGTATCTCTATTAGCAAGCTTAATGGTAACATCAATATCTTCTATTTCAGCAGGTGCAATATCATTCATAATTTCTTGGTATAAGGTAAAGGGAATTGCACTCACACTAGCACCCACATCACATAAGCCATGATAACAATGATCTCCTATTTTAACAGAAAATACAGGCATGCCAACAATAGGTCTATGTTTATCTTTAGTATCAGGTCTAGCAATTCTAGCAGCTTCATCACAGAAATGAATAACATGCCCATCAATATTATCAACCAAGAGATCTTTGACCATAGCAATATTAGGTTCAACTTTGATTTGTTCAGGGGGTGTAGGTGTTCTAGTATAACTCTTATGAACCACAGTTGAGGCTTTAGCATGTTCCTTTATTCTAACAGGGAAAGGTGGTTTCTCAATATAAGCAGCAGGAATAACAGGATCAACATTATAAATAATAGTTTCTTCTTCAAATTTAATAGGTTCAACTACTTTCACTTCAATGGGAGGATGATATTTAAACCACTTCTCCTTAGGGAGATCAACATGAGCAGCAAATGATTCACAGAAAGAAGCTACTTTCTCAGAGTCAAGTCCATATTTAGTGCTAAATTCACGAAAAGCATCGGTGTCTATAAAGGATTTAACACAATCAAACTTAAGGTTTATACCTGATTCCTTACCCTCGTCGAGTTCCCAATCTTCAGAGTTGCGTTTAATTCTTTCCAATAAATCCCATTTGAATTCACTATCTTTCTTCATAAAGGAACCAGTACAGGAAGTATCGAGCATGGATTGATCATTACGAGAAAGCCGAGCATAAAAATTCTGAATAATAATTTCTCTTGAGAGCTCATGATTGGGGCATGAATATAACATTGACTTAAGCCTCCCCCAAGCTTGAGCGATACTTTCTCCTTCACGAGGCCAAAAATTATAAATATAATTCCGATCATGATGAACCAGATGCATACGATAAAACTTCTGATGAAATTCCAATTTCAATCGGTTGTAGTTCCATGATCCAATATCATCACATAGCCTATACCATGTCAATGCCTTCTCCTTCAAAGATAAAGGAAAGACCTTCTTCTTGACATCATCCTCCGGCAAACCTGCAAGCTTAAATAATCCACAAACTTCATCCACATAGATTAGATGCAAATCAGGATGTAGTGTTCCATCTCCTGCATAAGGATTAGCTAGCAGTTTCTCTATCATACCGGAAGGAATTTCATAATAAATATTTTCAGTAGGTTCAGTAGGTTGAGGATCAACTCTTTGTGCTTCCGGTCGAGGTGAAGATACCCCGAACAAGCCCCTCAAAGGATTATTTTCCATAGTAACAAGTGACAGTAAATTTTAGCACACTATATAAATTTTTCCTTACCAAATTCCAATCACCAAAGGCGCTTCACTCCCCGGCAACGGCGCCAGAAAAGAGTCTTGATGACCCACAAGTATAGGGGATCTATCATAGTCCTTTCGATAAGTAAGAGTGTCGAACCCAACGAGGAGCAGAAGGAAATGACAAGCGGTTTTCAGTAAGGTATTCTCTGCAAGCACTGCAATTATCGGTAGCAGATAGTTTTGTGATAAGATAATTCGTAACGGATAGCAAGTAACAAATGTAGCAAAGGTGCAGCAAGGTGGCCCAATCCTTTTTGTAGCAAAGGACAAGCCTGGACAAACTCTTATATAAAGCAAAGCGCTCCCGAAGACACATGGGAATTTCTGTCAAGCTAGTTTTCATCATGCTCATATGATTCGCGTTCGTTACTTTGATAATTTGGTATGTGGGTGGACCGGTGCTTGGGTGCTGCCCTTACTTGGACGAACCTCCCACTTATGATTAACCTCTCTCGCAAGCATCCGCAACTACGAAATAAGAATTAAATTAAATCTAACCATAGCATGAAACATATGGATCCAAATCAGCCCCTTACGAAGCAACACATAAACTAGGGTTTAAGCTTCTGTCACTCTAGCAACCCATCATCTACTTATTACTTCCCAATGCCTTCCCCTAGGCCCAAATAATGGTGAACTGTCATGTAGTCGATGTTCACATAACACCACTAGAGGAGAGACAACATACATCTCATCAAAATATCGAACGAATACCAAATTCACATGATTACTTATAACAAGACTTATCCCATGTCCTCAGGAACAAACGTAACTACTCACAAAGCATATTCATGTTCATAATCAGAGGAGTATTAATTATCATTAAGGATCTGAACATATGATCTTCCACCAAGTAAACCAACTAGCATCAACTACAAGGAGTAATCAACACTAGTAGCAACCCACAGGTACCAATCTGAGGTTTTGAGACAAAGATCGGATACAAGAGATGAACTAGGGTTTGGAGAGGAGATGGTGCTGGTGAAGATGTTGATGGAGATTGACCCCCTCTCAATGAGAGGATCGTTGGTGATGACGATGGCTTCGATTTCCCCCTCCGGGAGGGAAGTTTCCCAGGCAGAACAGCCCGTCGGAGCCCTAGATTGCTTCTGCCCAGGTTCCGCCTCGAGATGGCGGCGCTTCGTCCCGAAAGCTCTCTTATGATTTTTTCCAGGTCAAAACCTTCCATATAGCAGAAGATGGGCACCGGAGGGCTGCCAGGGGGATCACAAGCCACAGGGGCGCGCCCTGGGGGGTAGGGCGCGCCCCCCAGGCTTGTGGCCTCCTGGTGGGTCCCCTCTGGTATTTCTTTCGCCCAATATTTTTTATATATTCCAAAATAATTCTCCGTAACTTTTCAAGACTTTTGGAGTTGTGCAGAATAGGTCTCTCATATTTGCTCCTTTTCCAGTCCAAAATTCCAGCTGTCGGCATTCTCCCTCTTCATGTAAACCTTGTAAAATAAGAGAGAAAAGGCATAAGTATTGTACCATAATGTGTAATAATAGCCCATAATACAATAAATATCAATATAAAAGCATGATGCAAAATGGACGTATCAGGCAGCAACTCCCAGGGCCGGGTTATCTTCCTTGCATTGACCCGGGGTTCTTGTATTTGTTGAAAACGACCAAATATGTCGATCCATGACTGTGTAGCCCCCGAGTGCTTAGTCGACTCGAGGAGGCGGCTTAATAGTCTTCTTACTTGGCTGTGGCATAAGCCGACATAAGGTTGACGGCTAAACGATGGAATTTATTCAAACTAGAGACGATGTGGTGAGTTGACGATCTTCGTGATGCTCATCGTATGTCTTTGGCAAATGCCGTGGCCAATTTGAGTGCATATGCCTCTTGACCCATTCTTTGCTATTCTCACTTGGTCCGACTCTCCTCGCTCCTCCAGGGCCATTTTTTTGTCTTTGCTGCTGGCTTTGAATTGCTGGCTCAAATGGTGGCCGGCTCAAACTGTAGCTTCTCCACAGATGTTTCCTCCGTGTCTGACTCTATTATTTCTTCGATGTGCTGAAACAGATCGGACCGGGGGATGGCAAGCAAGTGCGCCTATCCATTGCGCAACCTTGTGCGAGTGGGGGCTGGCACGGGCATTGGCAAACTTGCGTAAGACATGATTCCAAATGTCACCTTTTCCTTTGCTCCAATGTTGTTGGAGGAGACTGGGCCGCGGGGGCTGATGGGGATATGTACCTAGGGTAGGGTCATAGGCCTGACCTACATACCCTACCTAAGGACACTACATTGAAGAACTTAAAGATTACAAGGAAGACTCCGACTGAAATCACCATGGCACATGAGTCACTCGACAGACAGTTCACTCGGAGGCTTCTCTCTCCACTCGAGAGTTATCTTTCACTCGGAAGAATCAGAAGTCACTCAACCGCAGAAGACCAGAAGCCGCTCCAGGGAGGTCAACGGGCAGGCGTTCGACTAGACACCATAAGTAGCATTTATTACATGCGTTATCAGTAACGTATGCCTTTATTACCACGATCGGACCCTTGGTTGCTGGGCATTCATGAGGGGCAGCATACTCTATATAAGCCACCCCTCCCCTCTGTCACAAGGGTTCGCACCCCCTGTAACTCTCACATTCCACACGACAGAAAGCTCCCGAGCACTGAGATGTAGGGCTGTTACCTCCACGAGAGGGGCTTGAACTCATACATCCGTGTGTACAATCTCGCCGTAGCTAGGACTCTGCCCTCTCCTTACGTACCCCTAATCTCTACTGTCAGGCTCGTTCCCACGACAGTTGGCGCCCACCGTGGGGCAGGCATCTAAGCGACTTCCGGCGAGGTTGCATTTTTCCCCTTCGTCATGTCTTCCGGCGGTGGTTTGTTCCTGGGCCACGAGATACGTCTCGGAGCGCTCACCTTCATCGCCGATGACTCGGCATGGATCCAGGAAGCGCCTCTAGATGTTGAGGCACTCCCGATCCGCGGGGCGGCGCACTTCCGCGCAAGCTCCTGCGGTGTTCTTCTACGGCAGCCGTCGACTCCGTACTTGTCGGCCCTCCCCGCTGTTCGCCGCCGCAAGCGATCCGGTCGTTCGCGGCTCCAGCGCTGGGTGAGGCATGCGGCGGCTCGCCAAACTTCGTCTTCGTAGATTGCGGCTATCGAGCCCGCCGAATCACTTCACGGCGTGTTCGACTCGGCGTCGGATCAGTCTGACGTTCCCTCCGAGTGTGAGAGCTGCGATCCTGCGGCTGATGTTCTTATGGCTGGTTCACATCAGAGTCCGCCGCCTGGCTTCGGCCGCGGCAGACGCGAGGCTGGTGGAGCGTCGAATGAACAACAGCACCGGGATGAGGAGATCCTCCATACACCCATCGTCGGTGCGACTGCTGAGGCCCAGGTCTTGGAGGCCACGCGCCTTCGGCTCGAAGAGATTCAGAAGGAACTCGACGAGCGTGCTCGCCAGCGTCCGCCATTTCCTAGTCGACGTCAGCGACAGTTGTTTCCGAGTGGATCTCGGAACAACGTCGAGGTATTCCGTACTCCAGTTTTAAACGTTGCAGCAGCCGCTAGGATTGCAGATTCCATTCAGCCGTCGCGTTCAGAGGCTGGCAGAGGTTTGCAACAGATCCGAGCGTTGCTTGATGCAGCACGGCAACAGAATTCGGCTGTTTCTCAGTCGCGCAATAGGTTACACAGTAATTCGCCCAGAGCAGACACAGTTCAGTCGGCGCACAGTCTGGGGTCACCTCTGCGTCGCAGGGGCGGAGGTTACCCTGAAGATTAGTACCAAGATCAGGGGCGAGATCATTTTGCTCCTCGTTATCACCGTGATGACCGCCGTCGAGCACCTACTCCTCCGCGGAGTGGTTCATATGTGCCCCGGCACAATGACGATAGGCGCCCGTTAGGCGATGAGCGGAATCCTGGGTTCGACGCGAGGAACTTCCTCGCCCAAAGGCGGATCGACAGAGGCAGAGCCCACAGGGATGGTTATGACAGAGACTATCAGAGTGGAAGTGGTACCGTTGTTTCTGGCCCCGAATGTTTTAGCAGAGCCATTCGCTCTGCAGAGATTCCCCCCAACTTCAGGTTGGCGGCTGGAATAAGCAAGTTCTCCGGCGAGTCGAAGCCGAAAACATGGTTAGATGATTACCGAGTGGCTGTGCAGATTGGTGGAGGAAATGAAAACATAGCCATGAAGCATTTATCCTTGATGTTGGATGGTTCGGCCCGAGCGTGGTTGAATCGTTTGGCTCCTTCTAGCATCTATTGCAGGGAAGATCTTGCCCGAGTGTTCATCAGAACTTTCGAGGGCACTTGCAAGCGTCCTGCAGGTTTGATCGATTTGCAGCACTGTGTTCAAAAGCCCAATGAGTCCTTGAGAGATTACATTCAGCGTTGGTCCACCTTGTACCACACAGTGGAGAATGTTTCCGAGCACCAAGCTATTTGTGCTTTCAAGGCCGGTGTGAAGTACAGAGATCTTTACCTGAAGTTTGGGCGGACAGGTGATATTTCCCTGAGCAAGATGATGGAGATTGCCACTCGGTACGCCAATGGCGAAGAGGAAGACCGCCTCCGCAGCGGCAAAGGAAAAGCGGTCGACAATGATGCCGGCGGTAATTCCAGTCGTAAACAGAAGCGCAAAGCTGATGGCCCTGCTCAGGCAGAAGCGGCCGCCCTGGCGGCGCAAGGAAAAAATAAGGGGAAGTCCAAAGGGCAGTTTACCCCCAAGAAAGGAAAGAATCAGTCGGGAAGAGACGTTTTAGATTTACCGTGTGCAATCCACACGAAGAAAGATGAGGAAGGCAATTTGATATTGCCTAAGCATACCACTCGACAGTGCCGTTTACTGATCCAGCAGTTCAAGGAAGGTCAGTCGAGTGAGAAAACTCCTAAAAATGAGGATGATGAAGAAAAAGAAGAATTTCCTGAGGTCAACGCCACTCTGTTGATTTTTGCTGATGTAGAAAGCAAGAGTCGATTGAAAGTTATCAACAGAGAAGTCAACATGGCTGTTCCTGTCACCCCCACATACCTCAAATGGTCTCAGACTGCTATCACATTCGACCAGTCAGACCACCCTGCTCATATCGCTACCCCCGGTCGGCAAGCGCTGGTGGTGGACCCGGTTGTGGGAGGCACTCGACTCCGCAAAGTCTTGATGGATGGTGGGAGCGGTTTGAACATCTTGTATGCGGATACCCTAAAGGGGATGGGCATTCCGATGTCCCGACTCAACGAAAGCAACATGCAGTTCCACGGAGTCATCCCAGGGAAGAAGGCCAAGTCACTCGGCCAGATTGCATTGGATGTGGTGTTTGGCACCGACAAGAATTTTCGCAAAGAGAAATTGACGTTTGAAGTTGTGGACTTCCAGAGCGCATACCACGCCATCCTTGGTCGTCCGGCTTATGCCCGTTTCATGGCCCGTCCATGCTACGTGTATCTCAAGCTGAAGATGCCCGGGCCCAAGGGTGTGATCACAGTCACTGGCAATCGACAGAGGGCTGAGGAGTGCCTTCAGCAGGGCTCCAAAATTGTCGATCATCAGATGGTTGTGGTCGAGTTGGAGGAGTACAAGAAGAGTGCTGATCCTGCCGACCTGCTGCGTGCCAAGAAGCCCGCCTCTGAGTCAGCTTTCCAGTCGGCAGGCGAAGTGAAGAAAGTGCACATTCATCCGACGGATCCAAATGCTGCCCCGACCAACATCTCAACGACACTCGATGGCAAATAGGAAGCCGAGCTCATCCAGTTCCTCCGTGAGAACTGGGACATCTTCGCATGGAAGCCTGCTGACATGCCGGGTGTACCCAGGGAACTGGCTGAGCACCGACTGAGAGTCGACCCGAAGGCCAAGCCTGTGAAAGAGCACTTGCGTCGGTCAGCAGCAAAGAAGCGGAAGGCAATCGGCGAGGAGGTGGCTCGTCTCTTGGCGGCTAAGTTCATACGCGAGATTTTCCACTCCGAATGGCTCTCGAACATCTTCATGGTCCCCAAGAAAGACAAGTCACTCCGCATGTGTATTGACTTCAAACATATCAATCGGGTATGCCCGAAAGATCATTTTCCGCTCCCCCGCATCGACCATATTGTCGATTCAACTGCGGGGTGCGAGCGTTTATCTTTTCTTGATGCATACTCTGGTTACCATCAGATCCGTCTGTTTGGTCCGGATGAAATAAAGACAGCCTTCATCACCCCATTCGGGTGTTTCTGTTATATCACCATGTCTTTTGGTTTGAAAAATGCTGGCGCTACTTTCTTGCGCATGATTCAAAAATGCTTGCTTGATCAGATCCCTCGGAATGTTGAAGCATACATGGATGATATTGTCTTCAAGTCTCGCAAATGTTCCGACCTGCTGACTGACTTGGCTGAAACATTCGCCAACCTGAGGAGGTATGATATCAAGTGAAACCCGACTAAGTGCACTTTCGGTGTTCCTGGTGGCATGTTGCTCGGTTTTCTCGTTTCCGAACGAGGAATCGACGTCAATCCTGAAAAGATCAGTGCCATTACCCGAATGAAAAGCCCTGAGCGTGTGCACGATGTCCAGAAGCTCACAGGTTTCCTGGCGGCGTTGAGTCGATTCATTTCTCGTCTCGGTGAGAAGGCATTGCCTTTATACCGACTGATGAAGAAGTCTGATACGTTCGAGTGGACTCCAGAAGCTGAAGCAGCGTTTGTCGAGCTCAAAGCCCTGCTTTCCACCCAGCCGGTGCTTGCTGCTCCGCACAGCAAAGAGCCCTTGCTCCTGTACATCGCGGCCACTAATCAGGTCGTTAGTACAGTTCTCACTGTCGAGCGGGAAGAGGAAGGCAAAGCTTACAAAGTCTAACGTCCTATTTATTACATTTCTGAAGTGTTGACTCCTTCAAAGCAAAGGTACCCACATTACCAGAAGCTTGTATATGGTACATATCTGTCAGCGAAGAAGGTGGCACACTACTTTCAAGATCACTCAATTTCAGTCGTCAGTGATGCTCCATTGTCTGAGATCCTCAACAATCGAGATGCGACTGGTCGAGTGGCCAAATGGGCTATTGAGCTCCTTTACTTTGATATCAAGTTTGAAGCGAAAAAGGCAATCAAGTCTCAAGCACTTGCTGATTTCCTGGCCGAGTGGATTGAACAGCAGCAGCCAATCCAAATCCACTCGGCACATTGGACCATGTTCTTTGACGGCTCGAAGATGCTGAATGGGTCTGGTGCTGGCGTAGTATTGGTATCCCCAAAAGGTGACAAACTTAGTTATGTCTTGCAGATTCACTTTGATTCCTCCAATAACGAAGCTGAATATGAAGCACTCCTATACGGGTTGCGTATGGCCATCTCACTCGATGTCCGGCGCCTGATGGTATTCGGCGACTCTGATTTGGTGGTCAATCAGGTGATGAAAGAGTGGGATGTCAGGAACCCTGCTATGACTGGATACTGCAATGCAGTAAGAAAGCTTGAGAAGAAGTTCGAAGGTTTGGAACTCCATCATGTTCCCCGAGTGAAGAATCAGGCAGCTGATGAGCTAGCAAAGATTGGATCCACTCGGAAGCCTGTCCCCAGCAATGTGTTTCTGGAACACCTACATTCTCCTTCAGTGCAGGAAGATCCCTTCACTGAAGATCCCTCGCAAGCAAAGAGCGCCTCTGATTCGACTGAAGTTGATGTCCCAGCGGTCATAGATCTGGTCATGGAGATTTTGGTGATCACGCCCGACTGGACAGTGCCTTATATCGCATACATTCTGAGGCAAGAACTCCCAGATGACGAGGTTGAAGCTCGATAGATCGTCCGCAGATCCAAGGCCTTTACTGTTATGGGTGAACAACTTTACAGAGAAAGCGTAACTGGCATGACTCAGCGTTGTATTTCTCCTGAAGAAGGTCGACTGATTTTGGAGGAAATTCACTCGGGAACCTGTGGTCATCATGCGTCCTCTAGGACGATTGTTGCCAAAGCATACCGAGCTGGTTTCTTCTGGCCGCGTGCCAACGAGATGGCTAAGGAGATTGTTGATCACTGTGAAGGGTGCCAGTTCTATTCTAACTTGTCGCGCAAGCCTGCATCTGCCTTGAAGCCTATTCCACTCGTCTGGCCGTTCGCTGTATGGGGTTTGGATATGGTCGGACCCCTTCGAACAGGCCAGAGTGGATTTACTCACTTGCTTGTAGCAGTCGACAAGTTCACTAAGTGGATTGAGGCTAAACCCATAAAGAAGCTGAACTCGCGCACTGCTATCATATTCATGAAAGAGATAACATTCCGATATGGATTTCCCCACAGTATCATTACAGACAATGGCTCAAACTTTGACTCGGAAGAGTTCAGACTCTTTTGCTTCACCCAAGGCACTCGGGTGGATTACGCATCTGTTGCGCACCCCCAGACTAATGGTCAAGCTGAGCGAGCAAATGGCCTTATCCTTCAAGGGCTAAAGCCTCGACTCATGTGAGATCTCGAGCATGCAGCTGGAGCTTGGGTTACTGAATTGCCATCTGTTCTGTGGGGTTTGAGGACGACTCCTAATCGGTCGACGGGACGCACTCCTTTCTTCATGGTGTATGGAGCCGAACCTGTTTTGCCGAGTGATGTCCTTCACAATTCCCCTCGTGTAGATCTTTACTCCGAGGTTGAGGCTGAGCAGGCACGACAAGATGGTGTAGATCTCTTGGAAGAAGAACGCGAGTTGGCTCTGATTCGGTCGACTGTATATCAGCAAGATCTGCGCCGCTTCCATGCGAGGCACGTCAAGAGTCGGTCATTCCATGAAGGTGATCTTGTGCTCTGAGTGGATCAGCAGCGACCTCACAAGCTGGCCCCAGCATGGGAAGGCCCTTTCATCGTCACCAAAGTACTGAACAATGGAGCCTACCACCTCTTCAACCTCAAGAAGAATATCGACGAGCCGCGCGCTTGGAACGCGGATTTACTTCGACGTTTTTATACTTGACGACTGAGTTGTTTTGATGTAATAAGAGTACTTCAGACAGTGTCGTTTGTCAAAGTTATGACTCCCGCAGTCTATTGTCGATTCCGATCGCGCAATTTCGCATTCAAAAACTACTCCGAGTGACGAGCGATCCTCTCACTCGGGGGCTTAGCTGCGAACCAGTTTTCGCCTAAGTTAAAAAAACCTCTCCGAGTGACGAGCGATCCTCTCACTCGGGGGCTTAGCTGCGAACCAGCTTTCGCCTAAGTTAAAAACCCTTCCGAGTGGATAATATTCCATTCACTCAGAAACTTAGCTGCGAACCAGTCTTCGTCTAAGTTGTAAAACACTCCGAGTGATGAGCAACCCTCTCACTCGGGAGCTTAGCTGCGAACCAGTTTTCGCCTAAGTTAAAAACCCTGCCGAGTGAATAGCATCCAATTCACTCGGAGACTTAGCTGCGAATCAGTCTTCGTCTAAGTTGTAAAACACTCCGAGTGGTGAGCAACCCTCTCACTCGGGGGCTTAGCTGCGAACCAGTTTTCGCCTAAGTTAAAAACCCTGCCGAGTGAATAGCATCCTATTCACTCGGAAACTTAGCTGCGAATCAGTCTTCGTCTAAGTTGTAAAACGTTCATCACTCAGCTGAACACACTTACATCACAACCCCCAGTGGGTGAACGACGACTTAGCGGCGAATCAGTCTTCGTCTAAGTCGTAAAACACTCCGAGTGATGAGCAACCCTCTCACTCGGGGGCTTAGCTGCGAACCAGCTTTCGCCTAAGTTAAAAACCCAGTCGAGGGAATAGCATCCTATTCACTTAGAAACTTAGCTGCGAATCAGTCTTCTTCTAAGTTGTAAAACACTCCGAGTGATGAGCAACCCTCTCACTCGGGGGCTTAGCTGCGAACCAGCTTTCGCCTAAGTTAAAAACCCTGCCGAGTAAATAGCATCCTATTCACTCCGAAACTTAGCTGCGAACCAGTCTTCGTCTAAGTCAAAAACTTTCCCGAGTGACGAATACTCCTCTCACTCGGGGACTTAGCTGCGAACCAGTTTTCGCCTAAGTTAAAAACGCCACTGAGTGAATAGCATCCTATTCACTCGGAAACTTAGCTACGAACCAGTCTAAGTCAAAAACTTTCCCAAGTGATGAATACTCCTCTCACTCAGGGACTTAGCCGCGAACCAGTTTTCGCCTAAGTTCAAAATTCTTCCGAGAAATGAGCAAATTAGCCAAGCAAGAGATCGGAAATCAAAATGCGGATAAATCCAGAATCTCTAGCGAGGAAAGAGGTTGCCCACGCAAACAGAAGTACTCAGGTTTAAGGCCTGAACGAAGTTTTAAACGGTTACACCATCACTCGGCATACCGAGGCGAATAAAGTTTCAACTGCCAGCAGAATATTTTTCAAGCACCGGTGGGGCTCGACGGCTCGACGAAGTTGTCCAGATCGATCCCATCGGCGATCCGAGTGGCTGCTTCGATGAAGGTCTCCATGAAATCTTCGAATTGAAGTTTCTTCGTGTTGATCACCCGTAGAGCCTTCAGTTTGTCCTCCTTGGCTTCCTTGCAATGGACTCGGCAGCGGGCAGTAGATTTTTTCCATGCCTGCACTCAACCAGGAATCTCATTGAGGCGGGTCATCATCAACTCGAGGTCAGTCTGGAGGGTGTCTTCTGGCCACAGTTCTTTGTGGACCTTCTCCAGCGCAGCCCTCGGTCAAGTGATATACCCTTGAACACTTCTGAGACGAGCTTCAAGTCGAAACATGTCCATGGCCACGGCATTCCCGACGGGTGACCTGGTGGGATCCAGATTTGGTTCGATCTCCTCAGTCTCCTTTTCAAAATCTTGGCAGAATTCTGCACGAAGAGAAAATGAAAAGGTGGTCACACTGCTGTTCTGAAGAAATCAAAGAAATTCACTCGACGGAAGAAAGTTACCTTCAAGCATGCCAAACATCTTCTTCGCGAAGTCTCCCAAGTATTTCTCCAGAGCGCTCCTTCTCTTGGTCAGCTGTTCAACCTTCTAGATCCAATTGGCCTGTTCCTGCTTGAGTTTGGCGTTCTCTTCTTCCAACTTATTGACTGCGGGAACTTTCTTCTCAGCAGCCTCAGTTTTCTCCCTCGCCACCTTCTGAGCGTCGGCGAGCGCCTTGTCTTTATCTTCAAGCGCCTTCTTCATGGTATCTAAAGAAATAACATTTTTGAGTCGCGCTCGGTGTCGACGGTTCTCATCACGCACGTCTGTTTGAGTGAGGACACTCGGTTCAAAGGAAAGAAGACGAAAGTGATAATGCAATTGGTCGACAAGGATTACCTCCCAGGGTCTTCAGCTCGGTCTGTGCATGGTCTAAGTCATTCTTGGTCACCTCCAGATCCAGCTGAAGCTGGTTTTTCTCCTTCTCCAGGTCGACGTACTTAGCCCCAAGCTCACAGGCTTTCTGAAATCAGCAAAGAAGTAGTTCAGTCGACACCAATGTTTCGCCACTCCCGAGTGGAAAGGAACAAGTTCAGTCTACTGGACGGCGGCCCGCCGCCCCACCCCACGCCCCTACAAAGCGTCATATCATGGTTGATGGAAATGATGTCCATGAAACCTGCAGGATAGTTCTTAAGACTACTGCCCATCGTAAACGATCGACAGTAGTCTCGGGGACTACACCCAGTGGGTGCACTCAGCGTGCCCCCACTGGACCAGAGACCACTCGACCAGGTCCGACCTGTCCGAGTATAAAAAACATGCAAATATTGTCTCTATCAGACCCCCGCCAATGCAAGCACTCGACGGCGGTCTCGGGGACTACACCCAGTGGGTGCACTAAGCGTGCCCCCACTGGACCTACTTTCACTCGACCAGAATGCCGAGTGACAAGCAACTATCAAAACATATCTAAGACCCCCGCCGATGTCTTCGTCATTCGACAGCGGTCTCGGGGACTACACCCAGTGGGTGCACTCAGCATGCCCCCACTGGGTACAAACCACTCGACTAAGACCTGATCTATTCGAGAAGAAAGCAAGCAGTATGTGTCCAAAGAAAACACCCAGTGGGTGTAGAGTCAAGATGGACAGGAATTCAATCGGAAATGAACTTACAATAGCACTTACTCGGACATTGGCACGAAGCGCTGAACTGGCATCATAAGCCAACTTGCTGGCCTCATACGCCTCCTTCATGCGCAGCATCATTTGTCCAGCCTGGATCATGGCTTCTTTGGCAGCTCCAGTCTGGTCCTCTGGGACGTGGTACAAAGGATATGCGGACGTCGGATGAGTCGGTGTTGCAGCTGAGGTAGCAAGAGGTGCTTGAGGCTGCCCAATCGGCGCTGAAACCACCAGAGTTGGAGTTGCTGGCGGAGCACTCGACAGCGGAACCACAAGATTAGCTCTGGCTCGGGAAGAGTCGCCAAGCTCTTGAGATGACGCAACAGTCGACCTACGAGGTGCATGTCCTGATGATGTTCTCCGAGTGCGTACGCGTGGAGTATCCAAGGCCACAACTTCACCCTCAACACCCTGTTGTGGCTCCTCGTCGTCTTCCACATGGATGACGTCGTCAACTGTCAATCGACAACATTGACTTATTCATTCGACGAATTGCCTTCTAAAAATCAGTCTACAGTGAAGATTTATTATACCTCGTTGAGAGGTGGCCGCGTAAGCAGTGTCCACTTCCATATAATCCTCTTCGTCCCGCAGAGGCGACGTCACCGAGGTAGCAGCTCTGGCGAATAAATTTCACTCGGTCAGCAAAGACATGAAGTTTCATAACAGCAGAAAAAGGAAAATGAATACTCACGTTGAGGCGACGGGTACGGCGATCTTCATGCGGGGCAGAGCCTTCCAAGGTTTCGGTGCGTCAGACCTGGGTTGTTTCGTAACCTTTTCAGTCGACTCAGGTGTTGCAACCCGGTCGCGCTTCGGATTCCTGGTGTCGATGCCAAGGTTTTGCTTGGATCAGCTTCTGGATCTTCCCGTTGCTTGGTACGGCGCTCGATGCGCGGAGGAACCTGGACTTCTTCCTCAATCTCCTCCAGGTCGTCGTCGCTACCTTCACTGTCATCGGCGTGGTCGACGTCTGCGCTGCCGCCTGCGCTTTCTTCTTCGTCTTCAGGCTGCTCTCCATTTGGCACGGGTGAATACATGTTCGTAAACTCCTGCAAGATACAAACTGTAAAGTCAGTAGACTGAAGACCCAATCACTCGACGAAACATGAAAGCACTCGACAAAGATATAACTCACCAGGTTCGTTGGTGGGTTCAAAGCAGAGAAGGGCAAGATTCGCTTGGCTCAGAGGGTTATCACAGGCTCCGGTGATGCTTCTGAGCCACTGGGCAACAGTCTCCTCGGAAACTTCCTCTGGATGTGTCCGAGTGGTGTCTTCGGGGCCCGAATAGTGCCACATAGTGTGGTCCCTGGCTTGAAAAGGTTGGATTCGCCGACTGAGAAACGCCTCTAGGAGGTCCATACCAGTCACTCCGCCACGGATCAGATCTACTACTGCATTCACTAAAAATTTTACCTAGACTTTCTCTCCCTCTATCACGTTCAGTGTTCTGGGAGTAGTGGGTCGATCCAATGTGAAGGGACGAAGGCCAGTCGACATATTGGGAGATGCAACATCTTTGCAGTAGAACCATGTCGACTGCCAGCCCCGAACAGATTCAGGAAAGGTCATCGACGGAAATGCACTCCTACCCCTTTTTTGGAGTCCCAGGCCGCCGCATAGCTGGATGACATGGGTCTTGCTATCACTAGGATTGGCCTTTTTGACACACTGAGATCGGATGGTGAATATGTGTTTGAACAAATCCCAGTGAGGAGAACAACCCAAGAAGCATTCGCACAGAGTTATGAACGCGGCGAGATACGCAATGGCATTCGGAGGGAAATGGTGAAGTTGTGCCCCGAAGTAATTCAAGAATCCGCGGATGAATGGATGGGGAGGCAGAGAAAAACCTCGCTCGACGTGGGTGAGGAGGAGGACTCGCTCGCCTTCGCGCGGCTCCGGCTCGGCCTCTCCCTCCGACAGCCTCCACGACCTGTCAGCAATCAGCCCGTCGGCGACGAGATTTTGGACGTCCTCCGCCGTGACGGTCGACCGGAGGAAATCCCCTTGGATCCACCCTGGCGGCACCGCGGACCGGGCGCCCGACGGCTTCTTCGCCTTGGCTCCCTTCTTGGCACACTCGAGCTTCTCCGTCTTCCCCTTCGTCATCACGGCGGCGGTGGTCAAGGCGGAGGAGAGTGGCGCGCGTGGAGCAGGGGAGGTGGAGGAAAAGAGGGGAACGGAGGAGAAGCACTGTACCGGCCCTCGCATCGCTCCGTCTTATAACTGCCCGAGTGGGTCACTGACCTACGGGCCCGCCGGATCCCTATATATATCCCGATTTCAGAGAAAGCGCGGTACGTGGCGATAAAGGCGGCGCGATAATCGAGGCGTCATGCTCCCACTTGCCCCAGTCGTTGCGTCATCATCACACAGCGCGTACTTCCCAAATTTTCAAATCCTGCAAAATCCGGGCCTGGCGAAGTGACCCGTCGCATCAAGAGGTTTCGTTGATCACTTGGATCTGAGTCAGCGCTCAAGTTCACTCGGACACATTTCAAGACAGAATCGATCAGGGTGAATGACAAAGACTCCAATCGATGCATACTTCTGTGAAGCCCCAAAAAGCACTCGGAATTTTTGTGTCTTGTCAGAACCTGCATCGATCCCTTTTCACTCAAACCCCGATCCATTCGGGGGCTAATGATGGGGATATGTACCTAGGGTAGGGTCATAGGCCTGACCTACAAACCCTACCTAAGGACACTACATTGAAGAACTTAAAGATTACAAGGAAGACTCCGACTGAAATCACCATGGCACATGAGTCACTTGACAGACAGTTCACTCGGAGGCTTCTCTCTCCACTCGACAGTTATCTTTCACTCGGAAGAATCAGAAGTCACTCGATCGCAGAAGACCAGAAGCCGCTCCAGGGAGGCCAACGGGCAGGCGTTCGACTAGACACCATAAGTAGCATTTATTACATGCGTTATCAGTAACGTATGCCTTTATTACCATGATCGGACCCTTGGTTGCTGGGCATTGATGAGGGGCAGCACACTCTATATAAGCCACCCCTCCCCTCCGGCACAAGGGTTCGCACCCCCTGTAAATCTCACATTCCACACGACAGAAAGCTCCCGAGCACTGAGACGTAGGGCTGTTACCTCCACGAGAGGGGCCTGAACTCATACATCCGTGTGTACAGTCTTGAAGTAACTAGGACTCTGCCCTCTCCTTACGTACCCCTAATCTCTACTGTCAGGCTCGTTCCCACGATAGGGGCAGTGGCTTGCACGCGTCCTTTTAGCAGCTCATACGGGAGGGCGCGGCCCCGGCGTGTTGATGTAGACCAGACCACGGGGGAGGCGGCTTGCGCGCGTCCGTTGGGCGGCTCATACGGGCGTGTGCGGCCCTGCTATTGGTCGCTGAATGGTCATTGTTTTTCATTTGCGACCTTTTTGTGACCAAAAACTGATGGTCAAAAGCTGACCATCGTTAATGAAACTTAACGACCTTCTCTATGATATGGTCGTAGAAGGTAACGACCAAAACAAAAGGTCATTGAACCAACGACCTTTTGTTTTGGTCGCTGGTTGTGTGCCCAGGCCACGTCAGATCCAACGTGGCAAGCTGACGTGGGGTAATTGCGACCAATTGAATTGGTCGTTGATTAGAATCAGCCCGGTCCAATTCGGTGTTCTACATGGGCCTAGCCCAACAATTCAGCCCATTTATTATATATTTTTCCTTGTTAATTCTGGTCGGCTTCATGGGCCAAGCCCAACATTGCAACCTTTTTATTTTTGGGCCGTGGCCTTTTTGTCTCAACAGTTTCAGTTTTCTTTTTTTATAAAATGGGTTCACTAGTCAGGTGGGTCCCCATTGTCAGACTCTGGTACTGGGTCCTAACTGTCAGGGCCATATTCTTCATTTTCTAATTTGACGTAAATAAATACCTAGTATTTAAATTGGCACACAGAAAACACACAAAATACTTCAAATATTATCAACCAAATTCAGTACAGAGCTCCTGCTGTACAAATAACACGTAATAAGCTCTAACATACAAGCTCCACAAGTTCAATAACTAGATACAATACTTTACAAGCTCTACAAGTGTTATGTTCTTCAGCATGGAGCTCTTCTTGCCACTGTGAGGAGGTGGATGATGTCCATGGTGTGCTTTAGATGCA
Organism: Elymus sibiricus; assembly: GCA_039707655.1. NCBI lineage: Eukaryota > Viridiplantae > Streptophyta > Magnoliopsida > Poales > Poaceae > Elymus > Elymus sibiricus. The sequence continues at coordinate 413,680,551 of CM077667.1, forward strand.
CACATCCGTGAGCTTCTTGCCGCTGTTGCATCCGTTCGCTCGATGATGGGGGTACCAATGCATCCAAGTAGAACAAAATCACCATCATTAACCCACAGCTTCAATTACAAGCTAAGTATGTATCAAGTGACAGTGAAAACAAATTGAGAAAAACACCGTAAATATCTATTTCATGTCATGCAGAGTTCAAACCAAATAAACCTATGCATACGAAGGTGAAATATTACAAAGAAAGCACTCATCAGGTAGCAGTGCATACAAAATCTCTGTGTTGGCAGTAGTAAATACTCTCTGTGTTAGCAGTAGTAAAACTCATGCAGTACCAAGTTAACAACTTTGAGTCAGAAAAGCTAGAAGTGTCTCTTAAGAGAGACCAGAACTTAGAATTAAGACACATATCATATTCTGAACAGCATCAGCACCATGGTAGTAACAATTAACAGTAGTAGGACATCAATGGGGCACAACTTAGTTAACTGCGGACGGACGGACGGACAGACAGACAATTACCTTCTCGAGGCAGGGGCGGGCGTCCTTGAAGTCGAGGAAGATGAGCGTGAGGGCGGAGGTAATGGCGCTCCAGGACATGTTGAGGCCGAGCAGCAGCGCCACGAGCATGCCCAAGGTGATGGCGTACATGCCGAAGGTGATTTTCTCCCTGGATTCGGTGCATGGAACAGCTCCCTTCCATTCCCAACAGCAGCAAGGTACTGGTGCTGCTGCCGTGCTAGGCTCCAATGGCGTCCTCGCCGTCCCCCTCGCCGGGGACCACCAAGGCTCACCAATAACGTTAATGACATGTCCAAGGGTGGCCCTCCCAACAGGAACCTGAGAAAGAGAAACATCTTCCAGGTCAAACAAATGAAGCGACTACATGTGAGTATGATTCAACTTCCAAAAAGAACACCACCGGTGTACATGTATGCATCATATACAAGAGGCTCTTGCAGCTGACTGTAAATTGATCCAACTAAGGACACCAAAACCAAGTTTCCAGTATTCACAAAGCAACACTTGATATAGATAACTGTAACAAACAGACTTAATTGAACAACTGGTTGCCGATGGAGCGTCAAAGCTGAACCTAGATATATCACACAGATGCACATATGATCAAAATTAACTTCAAAGGTTTGATAATCGAACAGCAGACTACCAACACCCAACCACAGCAGTTAGAACTTCTGAATAATACATATAAAAATATCAATGTTTAATAATTTATACAGATCCTACGGAACATAACAACCAAGCAATCGGCATATTGGTAATGATGAAACATAAAAAGAGAGGTATATCCAACACGTGCTAGTCGGATTAGTACATCCAGATCAAATCTAACCCTGCCAGATCTACATTTCATCATATCGAGCACGACAGGAAATGCACTTGCCAGGGATGTAACAGCAAGGGGATGGGCAAGGCGCGCCTGCAGTCCTAGTTTGCTGTACTAGATCTCTAAAATAAAACCCAGAACCCAGGATGTAGCATAGCACCAACTAGTGCACAGCAAAACAACATCCACATGCATTCCTGCTACGTACCAGAGGCCGACGCAGCACCAGGACCAGATACATACATACATTCTGCTACAGACATATATACAGGCACAGCATGTTCAGCTACTACGACTACAAGTGTTTCTCCTACCTCATGTTACCCATCAACGCCTACTAACCGGCGGCAAAGGCAACGAAACCTGAAGGCAGCCCAAAATGATGACACCATCCTGATGAGCCCCCTCTCCATCAGGTCCTTGATGGCCCTGCGAGCCAGAGACCCGTTGATCTGCAGGTAGGTAGACACAAGGTGGGCAAGATCATCAGGTTTGTAGAAATCAAACAACACAGATGATGCACTAATAGACAGTGTGCATAAATGAACATGCCAGTAGAGTTCAAATTATTATATTGAGCGAGATCACAAATGTGAAGCACGGATAGACATGCAAGGGGGAATAGCTAAACACTTTGTCGTGCTCACATCAGTAGTTCTAATCCATGCTAACAATTCATAGACCAACAACACATATTTCGTCCCATGATACTACAGTTGCGGTGTCATTACAAGCAATGGCGGAGCTACAAGGAAAAAATTGGGCGGGCCAAGCTACTGAAGAGCACACACAAATTTAAATTGTATTAGTGTGCAGCGACTTGGGAGATAAATTCATCAATTAGATTGTATTAACTTGGTGCACTTGCATTCAGTCATCAACACCCATGGGGCATTCTGAAACAAAACCGCTCTAGTGCAGCTGTGGTTCCAATTGAGGTGTGCCCTATGGTATTATACATAAGACAAACAAACTAATTAGGGTTCAGAAGCAAGCAGCTGCACAGATGCATCACTCCCTGTCCCTCTCCCTTCACATACAGCGGCGATTGTTGAAAACAAAAAGGCAGTCAATCGGATGGGTCAGCGACACACTCTGAACCCGACGACGGCATACGAAGTGCGGGGGAAGCAGAGCAGGGGATGGAGCAGGGGGGAGTACCGGCCCACGCCGTGAGGACAGAGGCGATGGAGGTGCCGACGGTGAAGACGACGCGGTGGCTCTCGAACACTTCCTGCACGCACGCACCGCATCGGGGGGATCAAACCAGATCATGAGAGGGCATCAGGGATGAGGTTTGATTTGATCTGGGCGGGGTGGGGCTGACCTTGGTGGAGAAGAAGGTGTCGCGGACGGCGGCCCAGGAGTTGGTCGCCCGCCGCTGGACGTTGGGCAGCGACAGCACCGCGTCGACGACCACCGCCTTCAGCAGCAGCGACAGCTTCTACAGATCGGACACAAAACAAACCAAGGAGGAATCAGAAGGAGGAAGAGAAGACAAGGGAGGGATTCATGCCCACCCACCCACCCAACCAAGAGAAGGGGGTCGGAGATCCGCGGTCGCCATGGCCGGAGATGGGCGTCGTGGAGTTCGTCGGCGTCGAGGGCCACCGTAGCAGGACGCTTCGGTGGGTGCCGGTGCGGATCCGCCCCTCCCCGTCCCCACCCATCCGTCAATCTGAAAAGGGAGGGAGGGAGGTCGCCGGTGGTGATGGGGTTTCGCCGGTGGGGGTTGCCGATGGCGGGATTTGGAGAGGAATCGGGAGGGGGTGGAGCTCGAGTGGATCTCTGGCCAGGAAGGGGAGGTCGCGCTGGCGGTGGAGTGGAGGCCGTGGTCGGCGGCGGCGGGTCGTGGGGAGAGGAGTGGTGTGCGGGGGAGAGGGGAAGAGGAGTGGTGTGTGGGGGAGAGGAGCTCGCAGTGGGTGAGTGGTGTGCGGCGGAGAGGATGCGATTCGGCCACTGACAGGTGGGCCTGCCAGGAATTAGGCCCATATGTCAGTGTCCTTGGCGGCATGTGGTGTACGTCAGGGGAGCTGCTTTCGAGTGGGTGTGGGTGGGTGAGAGGGTGAGGGGGTGTGGGCCATTGGATCTAGGAGTATCCGATGGTTTCTGATGCTTGATCCGCGTGACATGCTCGTAGACCAATCAGAACGAAGTACACGCTTTGATGATGTTATGACCATCTAAATTGGTCGTAATCGATTAATAGGCGGCTGCTACGAGTCAGTCAGATGATTTTGTCTAGAAATCATCCGCCTAGCTAGCCGCCCGATCTACGCATTGGTGGTCGTTCGATCACATCAATATGCCACGACAGCATCGAGCGTGAAAAAACTTCAACGCAGCACCGATGACATCCCCACGAAGCTCCATTGCAGCTCTCGACGGCTAGCCAAGAGCTCCAATGCATCACCACGGTGCCTGGCGAAGCTCCATTGCAGCGTCGGGGAGCTCCAACGTAGCACCACGACACCCGGCGGTAAGCTCCCTTCTCTTTTTATGACAATGTTTAAGTACGGTTCCCTCGAATAACTAGAGGTAGTTTCATACTAGGTGGGATTTTCGTCGATTCACTAGGAAGCGGGTCAAATTTTAACTACAGCTGCCTCATAGTTTGTTCAAATGATTTCATATTTCGCACAAGTTTGCATCTTGGAATTACAAACATTGTTGCCAAAGGGATTTTTCATTTTATTTTCACGAAAAATCAATTTTTCATTTTTTGAGTGCCCAAAATGAGTTTTTTTTGTGAAGGACCTACCAAATATTTGTTGCAAAATTGGACCAAATCATTTTTATAAAATATTAGGCCATATTTAATGTACAATTGACCAAATGGTTGGGGCTAAAATGTTTTTGATCCACCTCTCGTGAAAAAGACAAATTTCTACCGATTCAGCTGGAACCGGGTCAAATTTGAACTACAGCTGCCTCATAGTTTGCTCAAATGGAACGGTCATGCCCGCCGTTTTGACCGCGTTTTGAAAAGGGCATGAAAATTTTAAAAAAAAATCAAAAAATTGGAAAACCTTCGCATTGTGTCATTATATGTGACCAAGTTACCATGAAAAATAATAAACTTATAATACGGTAATTATTTTAAAAAAGTGTTCCCAGAAATGAGCTATCATGTGTGAAGATTCATGGCTTTCAAGCCAAATGACCAATCTTATGGCCACATTCATGGCATAGTTTGTTAAAATTATCTCATATTGTGCAAAAGGGTGCATCTTGGAATGGCAAACAATGTTGCCTAAGGAAGTTTTCATTTTCTTTGGACGAAAAATTCATTTTCCATTTTTTTGAGTGCCCAAAATGAGTTTTTTTGTGAAGGACCTACCATATATTTGTTGCAAAATTGGACCACACCATTTTTATAAAATATTAGGACATATTTAATGCACAATTGACCAAATGGCTGGGTGTCAAAAGTTTCGAGTCACCTCTCGTGAAAAAGACAAATTTCCGCCGATTCACTAGGAAGCGGGTCAAATTTGAATTGCAGCTGCCTCATCGTTTGCTCTTTATTTTTTACAAAAATCATTTCTAGGTACATAAGTATCTATTTAATCAGAGAAACACCAAAAGATTTGCAAGAATAAACCCCTAGCTACGAATGGTCATACCCGCCGTTTTGACCGCATTTTGAAACGGGCATAGAAAATTCAAACAAAATCAAAAAATTGGAAAACCTTTGCATTGTGTCATTATATGTGACCAAGTTGCCAGTAAAAATAATAAACTTGTAATACGGTAATTGTTTAAAAAAAGTGTTCTCAGAAATGAGCTATCATGTGTGAAGATTCATGGCTTTCAAGCCAAATGATCAATCTTATGGCCACATTCATTGCATAGTTTGTTCAAATGATCTCATATTATGCACAAGGGTGCATCTTGGAATGGCAAACAATGTTGCCTAAGGAAGTTTTCATTTTCTTTGGACGAAAAATACATTTTCCATTTTTCTAATGCCCAAAATGAGTTTTTTTTGTGAAGGACCTACCATATATTTGTTGCAAAATTTTACCAAATCAATTTTCTAAAATATTAGGCCATATTTAATGCACAGTTGACAAAATGGTTGGGTGTCAAAAGTTTTGATCCACATTTGCGTCGATTCAGTAGGAAATGGGTCAAAATTGAACTGCAACTGCCTTATAGTTTGCTCTTTAGTTTTTCCAAAAATCATTTCTAGTTACATAAGTATCTATTTAATCATAAATACATGGTTTGGTGGCGATACGTCGATGTTTGGACGGTGGCCGAGGGCCCCAACTCCAGAGCGCGTAAACTCGCATGCCCACCGCGTGGTCACCGCGTGACCGTGGCGTTTCCATGCGTTCTGGGAGGCCTAGGCATGTCTAGTGGGTTGGGAACTCCCCAGGTAGGTGCTAGGAAGAAAATGACAACAGAAGATTCTCACGAGGAGACCGAACTATGCTCAAACATGAATTAGCAACCAAGTGTTTGATTAGCGGTACGGGAAATGCACATGGCCACTAGGCGTGAGTTTTGGCCGAGGATGATCATCTACTAAGAAGACTATCTTCACAAATTTTCAGCTCAAATGGAGGAGCCTAGGTGGTACTTGCTTTGCAAAGTACCACACTGGACAGAAATATGAATGTTGAAGCTGGGCTCAAAATAATGAATGGATTGAGCTGAAATTTGGTGGAGGATGGTTATTTGGGCATAGGAAATCACTGTAGAAAATTGATACCATTTGGACAAGCCAAAGTGGTACTTCCTTCACAATGCTCTTCTCTGGACAGAAACTTGGGAAAATTAGTGAGAGAAACTGGATAAATGAAATGAGCTCAAATTTGGTGTAGGTAAGTTACATAGGTATGGTCATGCCCTGGTAAATTTTCAGAAATAATGAAGGAATATATAATATAGTTGCTTCACAAACTAAAAATATGACAAGAATAAAAGATTGGATGATGGGCTCACATCGTTTATTTAATAGAGCTGAAATTTTGTGGAGAGTGATTATTTGAGCATATGGAAGATTTGGAAAAATATAAGATCATTTGGATAAGCCTAGCTAGTACTTACTTCACAAAGCTTCTCTCTGAATAGAAACTTTGGAAATTTTTTGAGGAAGATTTACTAGGGAAATGGAGCTGAATATTATCATGTGGCAATTATTTGGGTATGTAAGAGTGCCCAAAAAGTTTGAGGGTAATAGGAGGGGTCTAGATAGCACTTGCTTTGCAATGTGCCAATCTGGCCATAAAATAGAAATTGAACCTGGGCTCACATAGTTGATTTGATTGAGCTGCAATTTGGAGGAGGGCGATAATTTGGGCATATGAAGTCACTGTATAAATTTCATGCCATTTGGATATATAAAAATGGTACTTCCTTCACAATGCTCTCCACTGAACAGAAAATTGGGAAAAATATTGAGGGAAAGTGGTTAAATTAAATAAACTAAAATTTGGTGGAGGGAGGTTCTATGGGCAGGTTCATGTCCTGGTAAATTTGCAGCAATTATAAAGCAATATAAAATATAGTTGCTTCACAAACTGAAAATATTACCAGAAACAAAGATTGGATGGTGAGCTCTCATAGATTGTTAGATGGGGCTAAATGTTTTTGGAGAGCTATGATATGGGCACATAGAAGATGTGGAAAAAATTCAACTCATTAGGATATGCATAGCTAGTACTTCCTTCACAAAGCTTCTAGCTGAACAAAAACTTTGGAAATTTGCTGAGGAAGATTTACTAGGAAAATGGAGTTGAATTTTGTGATGAGGCAATGATTTGGATAGGAAAGAGTGCCCAAAAATTTTGAGGGCAATCAGGAATATATAAATATCACTTCCTTCACAAAGTGCTGTTCTGAACAGAATAGGAAAATGAATATTGTTGAATTATTTTTGAACTAGACAAGGAAGGTTTTTGACATATTTGACGAAGATATAATCCAAAGAATTTATGAGAATTGTTTGGGAATTTTGGGAATAACAAAAATATAGGTTGCTTCACAACCTAGGGCAAAAATTGACACATGGACATGACACATAGGCAAAACTGATGAGGTGGCGCCTAGTCATCGCAATCCACCACAATTTACAAGGTTATGACCATCTATATTGGTCGTGATCAGCTACAAATAAGGCAGCGGACCAGTGTTGTCTGCTTTACGACCATTTCGTGTAAGGAAATTATGACCTTTCTGACCAAAATGGTCGTTATGGTTGAGGGTTTGGAGCCCTCCGAACAGCTTACGACCAATTGGTCTCAAATGGTCGTAGATTTACGACCATTTCTTTCAGGGTCACTGACAGAAGGTCACAAGTTGACATATTTCTTGTAGTGGCTGTCGTGTTGACGTAGAGGCAAAAGCTAGCCGGTAACTTGGCGCGGACGCGGGAGTTGACCGCGGTGTTGTAAGCCGGCGTGGTGATGCGGGTTGGCCCGGTGTTGTAAGCCGGTGTGGGCACGAGAGTCGGCCCCAGCGTTTGTAAGCCGGCGCGGTCACGCGAGTTGGTCATGGCGCGTTGATGTAGATCAGATCACACGGGCGGCGGCCTGCACGCGTGTCCGTCGGGCAGTGCAGCGTGGACGGACACAGGCACATGATGATATTGGTGCAAGCTCCGTATTTGCGGTCTAACGCCATGCCACTTTTTTTAATAAATAATTGTCCTTCGTCAAAATATTACATGCCAAAGTAATTGTTCTCGAAGAAATTAATATGTACTAATAAAATAGATGGAACGGATAGCACCTGGTGTATTTGGATGGAAGATGATCCGTGTGCAACGTCCACCGAGATGTTCAATTTCTGAGATTCGCCGTCGGAGACGATCACAACAAGGATGTTCCTGCTGCCCCGCAGTCTGCGCGCGAGGGGCATTGTTGATGTCGACCACCGAGCACTAGCGCGGCGAGTCGTCCGCTGTTGTTGATGTTTGTTCATGAAGATTCAAGCCGGCTTTTCTTTATCCGGCAAATTGTGAGCTTCTCGATCCCTAGGAGATCTCCCTTCAAGAACACAACACCATCATGCACTGGCCCCACGGTGGGCGCCAACTGTCGTGGTTTTGTCATGGCAGATGTCCTCGTGAGAGAACTTAGGTGTGAGGCCATCGCAACTAGGTGGTGGCTTTAACGGGGTTGGTAGGAATTGAGAGAGGCGTGTTTTACCCAAGTTTGGCCCCTCGCGATGGAGGTAAAAGCCTACGTCTTGCTTGATTGCTATTGATAATGATGATGATCTCGATTACAAGGGTGCTATTTCGCTACCTCTAGTCTCGAGGGTTTCTAATCTGTCTATCTGTAATGACTTGACCTGTCCCCTCTTGGGGTGCCTTGCCCCTCCTTATATAAGTTGAACAGACAGACTTACATATAGAGTCCTACTAGGACTAGGACTAGTCTCTCATGAATCCTAATCCGGGTATTGCTTCCCTTGTGGGGGAATCTCTCCTCTTCTTGGGCCTTCTTTGTGAGCCGGCCCACCAGGCCTCTCCATGAGCCGCCTTTCGCCAGGGTGCACACTGGGCCTTAGGCTTTGTCGTCCAGGTTGTCCCGGTAAACACGGTGACCCATTGAGCCACCAAATGATGGGCCGGGTCATACTTCTGGCCGGGTCAAACCATGGGGAATATCCCCGACACCTTCCGAGCGAAACTTTAGAAGATCTTTTGGACATGTAACTTATCATCAAGAAAGAATACCCACGTAAATCTGGAAAAATCATCAACTACGACTAAACCAAAGGAATTTCCACCGAGGCTCTCATAAGCATTGGGACCAAAAAGATCCATATGAAGTAACTCGAGTGGTCTCCTAGTAGTTATGATATTCTTTACGGGGTGACTTCCCCCAACTTGCTTGACAAGTGCTACAAAGTCTATCTTTGTCAAAGATAACATCTTCCAAGTATATGATCTCCTTTGATAAGCTTGTCTAGATTACGTATACCAACATGTCCTAGCCTTCTATGCCATAACCAACCTTTAGAAGATTTTGCAATAAAACAAGTGCGAGGTTGGGCTCTCTTAGTGAAATCAACAATGTATAGATCACCTCTATGGAACGAAACACTAAGAGAGATATCATGAGACATGGCCACCTTACCATAGATACAGTGAGAAGATTGTATCCAAGAGATTCATTGAGCATGACATTTTGAATGAAGATATCATGAGCCATGGCCACCTTACCAAGGCCAATTACCTTACCTTTGGAGTTGTCTCCAAACGTTACTAACTTCAGTGGTCCATCATTTGGTGTGATCTCACGAAACATGTCTCTATCTCCGGTCATGTGATCGGTGCATCCACTGTCGAGAATCCATTCCTTTCCTCCGAATATGTAGTCTTTGAAGTTGGCCATGAGACTAAGATTCTTCATAGTCTTCTCAAATTCGATGTCGAACTCCTCAGCCTCATCATAGTAGCCATGTTCCACATCGTCATCATTAAATGGGATGTCCTTGTCACAAACATCAAGTGAGCCGTCAGATTTGTGATCATGATAATATTCAAGATAATGAATGTGAATGGCTTCTATAATGATATTGTTGATGGTTCTAACATCTCCTTTAGCACGCATGAGATCATCAAACTTGGGATCACTAGGCTTCATCTTGTGGAATGCAATGGTTGTATGAAGAATAACATCAAGATTCTTTAAAGAGAAATTTGGATATCTCTTTCCCAGATCTTTCCACAAGGTGTAGGCACTAGTAAAGTTTTGCATGGAGCTAAGCACAATATTAGGTAATCCTCTGATGATAAGATTCATAGTCCTTAGATTACGAAGCAGGTCAATTCCTTACTCGTGAGTAGGGTGTAAGGGATCAACGGGAGGAGCATATGGAGTATGAATGTACGTCCTCAAGTTAAATTTATCAAATATATCAAGCCGTTCATCTCTCCGATGACTATAGTACTCCCCATCGAGAATAGGCACTCTACATCCAATGCTCCCAAAAGTAGACATATCCATCTTCCTCCACTGGTGATAAAACCAAAGCAATGGAGACCAAAGCTCTGATATCAATTGTGGGATCAAGAAGTGGCGTCTAGAGGGGGGGGTGAATAGACACTTAACAAGACAAATGTGCAATTTTTAATTTGCTTGAGATTTAGGCAGATTTTAGCACAGGTTAAGTTGCATCCAATGAGTCCTACACATGCATGTATAGAGATCAAGCAACGGAAAGTAAATATCATGCATTTCCAAGAAACATAAAGGATCGTAGAGTTGGAAGATCAAACACAATGAATACACAGAGATTTTTGGCGTGGTGCCGATAGGTGGTGCCATCGTATGTCCACGTTGACGGACATCAACCCACGGAGGGTAATGATTGCACGAGTCCACGAAGGTCTCGACCCACGAAGGGCCACGAAGAAGAAGCCTTGTCTATTCCACCATGGCATACATCCATGAAGGACTAGCCTCACTCGGGGTAGATCTTCATGAAGTAGGCAATCTCCTTGCCTTTACAAACTTCTTGGTTCAACTCCACACGATTTGGAGGCTCCCAAGCAACACCTAACCAATCTAGGAGACACCACTCTCCAAGAGGTAATAGATGTTGTGTTGATGATGAACTCCCTGCTCTTGTGCTTAAAAAGATAGTCTCCACAACACTCAAACACTCTCTCACAGAATTTGGCATGGTAGAAGAGGATGATTGGGTGGAAAGCAACTTGGGGAGGCTAGAAATCAAGGATCTATTGGTTGATGTGGAATCCCTTGATGTCAACACGTGAGTAGGTGGTTCTCTCTCAGAAAATGAATGGTGGAAGTGTTATTTCGTTCTAATGGCTCTCTCAATGAGTGAGAGGGGGTGGAAGGGTATTTATAACCTTCTCCAAAAACCCAACCGTTACAACATTATTGCCCAACTCGGTGATACCAAAGTTAAAACTCGGTGCTACCGACTAGTGCAAAATGTTCTAACTTTTGGCTTTTCAGTGAGACCGAATGGACCATCTTGGTGTGACCGATTTGACTTAACCTAGGCAGATCCAGTGCTTCGGTGGCTTCGAAACATAAAACTAGGAAGTTCCAAAGTTAATTTCGATCACAGAAGGTTGGTCACTGCTTTTCGGTTGCACTGAATATTACCGAGGTGCTAGGGTTTGGCATAGGCTCTGTCTCGATGGGACTGAAGTAGGACTCTTTGCGGCACCAAATATGGAGTTTAGGGTTTAAGACAGATGGTTTTTGTGAGAATATGATTGAGGCTTTTGGTGGCATATCTCTAAGCACTTGAGCAACCAGATCATCATCAATATGTAATCCCCTCTTAATAGTATTGCCTTTCCTATGGAATCAATTGTGATCAACTCACATAAAAAAATGTAGAGTCTTGAAGCTTTTGCCAATAGGATTCCTTTGCATCCAAGGGGTTTCTCACTATATCTCCTAGCCATTCCAATCATAGGACTTTTCCCGAAATGTACTTAGATAAAACTGTTAGTCCAAGATACAATGTATGTTGTCATTAATCCCCACACGAGTTCAAAACATGATTAAACGTACTTCTAGGTTTGGAAAAACGTCATTTCACATTTGTATTCCGTATTCTAGTGATTACATATTCAGGTTGTATCTTTGTGGATTATTTTATAGATCCGATTGTTTCGTCTTTGTTCTGCAGTTGGTACACCCGACACACCAAATAAGTACAAGAAAACGAGGCAACAAAACATAAGGGAGAATGCTATCCATATGTCAAAAAAATTAAGGAGAATGGAATGGAATCAAACCCAGTTATAGGGGATATCTCTGAACTAGCATACGAATTTGTATATGGTGCTTCTAACGTTGCTGGAAAGACACATGAAAAAGGGGCAAAGCATGCAACAAAATGTGATTTGCAAGAGGAGAAAGAGTTAGCGAATGCCCCTGTATATGAAGCAGGGGGTTGAGAAAAGGAAAATGACGATGCAAAAGGTGACAATAACCCAGAGGGAGGTGATGACGCCCCAGAGTTGCCCCAAGCAGTCGAGGTACCAAAACATACATTTCTAGTACATTTTAATTTTACAACATCTTGTAGCTGCATCACGTTGGTGTTTAAGTACACACATGTCTTTCAGGCAACACATGAGAAGCAAACTGGCGCTAATGTTTGTCCAACTCATGTACGTACAAGATCTAGAGCAGCAATAGAAGATGCCCTATATAATTCCCAGATGCCTGAAGATCATGATGACGAGGACATGCCACAAGACTTGCAGCTCACGCCAGCAGGTAATCTGATCTCTCGAGATAGAACCTCCCATGTAGAGAATTCAGATGGAAATCATGAAGCAGTTGATCCAGGGGAAGAAAACGAGGATACGGGCATCTGCACAAAACAACATCAAGTATAAAGGACAAATCGTTCCAAGGAGAAGAAGAGGCAAGGTAAGCGCGGACCTACTTGTTCGCATGGTTTAGAAAAATATATTGAAAGGACAGGAAGTAAGATGATGGTTAACTTCATGGAGGGAGCAAACATGCCTATTGACCCTCTGGAAGCAGCAAAACTTAGTTCAGAGGTTGGCTATCAACTCAGAAATATAATGCCGATAAAAACCAAAGTGGAAGGACTACAATGTACCTGCGAACAAGCATATGCTTCCTGAAGTTTTTGAAACACTGAAGGTCAGCCATGAAATGAATCCCTTTTGCAATTGTGCCATACCACATCTTTTTTATCTTCCCGCTCTAAATGTTGTAACATTTATGTGTGTATGATATCTGCAGCAAAGGTTTGAGTTACCAGAAAACGCTAAATTGGCGAAAGCAGTGACTGATGGTATCATTCAGAAAAGTGTGTGGTCACATAGACACCAACTCAAGGCGAAATTTTACAGTAAGGTTAAAAATATTACTCACGAGCAAGCACTGAAGTTGAAGCCAATGACTATTACACATAAAGACTGGATAGATCTAGCAAAACAATGGAAAAATGAGAACTACCAGGTAATTCGTGCTTAATCTAACAGATTCAACTTTTACTATACCATGTGGTCAAAACTAAATTTATGCTTCAATCCATAGGAGATATGTGCCATGAATAAAGCAAACCGAAGTGTTGGGAAGCTCCCCCGTAAAACTGGCTCTAGAAGTTACATTGCAGCTTATCACAGTCTGGTAAGCACCCTAGCTTCGTACATTCAAATTATCATATTTTTTCATAAGTAAATGGCATGCGGCTATAACGTTCATCATATCCTGTTTGATGTACTAGTGTAATGAGCAAAACCAGAAACCTACACCTATTGAATTTTTTGAAGCAACCCACACGAGAAAGAAGGATGGGGTGATGAGTGTGACTGCAGCAATAGCAATCGTAAGCGGTCTGCAATTTTTATATTTCACATGTAATGTGCCACCCATAATATTATGTTTGTAAGACCGTAACAACAACACTTCAACCATATTGCAGAAGGAAATGAAGGACAAGCAACACGCAACTCCAGTAGTGGGTGAAGAACCAAAAAACAGATGTGCAGATTGTTGCAGAGGTTCTCAAGGGCGTTTCCAAGCATAGCACGTTCCTCGCAAGCATGGGGGAGTCATCTGCCTCTAGGCAGAAGTCAACCTCTCATGAACGCATTAGAGAGCTTGAAGAGAGGCGTGTAACTCAGGAGGTAGCTGCAAGATCAGCATTTGATAGGTATCAAGAAGAGCTAAATGCAAGAATGGAAGCGCAACAACAGGAAATCGAAGAGATGAAAGCAAAACAGGTAGATGAAATTGCAGGTTGCTGCTTGTAAACTGCGTTGGGATTTTCCCCGAAGAGGAAAGGAGATGCAGCACATTAGAGATAAGTATTTCCCTCGGTGAGAACCAAGGTTATCGAACCAATAGGAGGACCACACAAATTCTCGTCTTCAGCACCTACACACAAAAGAGCACACACTTGCACCCAACGCGGGCAAGAGGGTTGTCAAGCCTCTTGAACTCGTTACTTCCAAGCGATAAGTAGTGATAGATAGATAATATAAATATGAAATAAAATAACAGTAAATAAATGGCAGAAATATTTTGGTGTTTTGTAATATACATTGTGAAGACCCGGGAGGCATAGTTTTCGCTAGAGTTTTCTCTCTCGAAGAAAGCATACGATGGGTAAACAAATTACTGTTGGGCAATTGATAGAAAAGCGCATAGTTATGCAATATTTATTCACGGAAATGATCATGTATACAGGCATCACGTCCATAAACAAGTAGACCAACTCCTATCTGCATCTACTACTATTACTCCACCCATCGAGCGCTATCTAGCATGCATCTAGAGTATTTAGAAAAAATAGAGTAATACTTGGATCAAGATGACATGATGTAGACAAAGTAAATCCAATCAATATGAATAACCACCATCGTTTTCCCCTTAATGGCAGTAATACAATACATGTCTTCACCCCTTCTGTCATGAGGATAGAGCACCGCAAGATTAAACCCATCACAACGCACCACTCCCGCTGAAGATAAATCAATCCAGTTGGCCAAACCAAACCAATAGACCGGAGAGCAATACGAAGCTATAACAATCATGTATATAAGAATTCAGTAAAGACCCAATATTTTTTCATGAATAATCTGAACATAAACCCACAATTCATCGGATCCCAACAAACACACCGCAAAGAAGGATCACATCGGATAGATCACAACGGGAATCACGGTGAACCTTGTATTGAAGATCATATATATATAGAGAGAGAGACATCTAGGTACTAACTATGGACCCGTAGGTCTGTGGTAAACTACTCACACATCATCATGGAGGCAGCAAAGTTGATGTAGAGGCCCTCCGTGATCGATCCCCCCTCCGGCGTGGCACCGGAACAGGGCTCCAGATGGCCTCCCGTCGGAACAGAGACTTGTGGCGGCGGAAAAAGTATTTTGGATGGCTCTCGGGTGTTTTCTTGATTTTAGAGAATATATGGGGGATGAATTAGGTCATGAGGCGTTGGGAGGTTGTCCCAAGCCATTAGGGCATGACCACCCCCTGGGCGTGCTCTGTTGGCTTGCCGCCACCCTGTGTAGCCTCCGGTCTCCCTTCGAAGCTTCCAGGTCTTATTTTTGTTCAGAAAAAATCATCAAAAAGTTTTGGGGTATTTGGACTTCGTTTGGTATAGTATTCCTGAAAGGCCAAAAACAAGCAGAAAACATCAACTCGCACTGGGCAGTGGGCACTAGGTTAATAGGTTAGTTCAGAAAAATGATATAAAACAACATATAAATGCATATAAAGTATCCAAGAATGATACTATAGTAGCATAGAACAATCAAAAATTATAGATACGTTGGACAAGTATCACAGCTCCCAAGAAGGCACATGAGGAGAAAACTTCTTCTATGGAAAAGAAGCAATCACAACTAGAAGGAACTTTAGGTTTTCTCTTAAGGATGCAGGGAAGCTTATCAGAATCGTGACTCGAGTCTTAGAATCTTACGACCTTACGATCCAAATTAGCCCCTTTGATTCTATGATTTTACTGATAGAATCTAAGTTTCCATTATCCTGGTAGTTATGATTCTATGACTCACGATCCTACCAACGGAGCTCTGATCCGATTTAGAACCTCAATTCTGAAAACATTGCCAGAGCGACTCGGACAAAAGCATGTCACAGCCTTTGGGGGGGGGGGCTTTTACAACAGCATGCCGCAGCCCACTTTGGGGGGCTTTGACAACACCATGTTGCTACCCTGATGGTGGTATTCTTCGTCTGGAAACTTATGGTCGCCCCTTATTATATTTTGTAATGTGTGGTAAAATGTGGGTTTCCTTTTATGTCATGTGTGATACTTCCTCAGTTGGCTGATCATTATCAGAATGTGTTAAGCATGTCTGTTTTCAGTTTTAATGGAAGTCATTTCATTCTCATATTTGATATTTTACAAATTTTAAAATTCAAGTTCAAATAAATTTGGTTGGCAGTTGCAACAATGAATAAACTGTGATGATAGTAGTGACAGAAATGTGTGTCGTCACCAGCTTCTGGACCCACATGTAAGCAGCCACGTCAGCATCCCATGGGCCAACACGTCAGGACCTTTGACCAGTCAAACCTGATTATCACTGAAGGGCCAGTGATAACACCTCGGCCGGGCCCGGCTGTAAGGTGCCACGTCAGCATATTATGGGCCCATACGTTAGATTCATTGATTGGTCAAACATGTTTGGTCGGTTGTTAGTATACGATGACAGTTCCAGTGACAATTTTTGGCCGTCACAGAAGATAGTTTCGTCGATGTTTTTTGGTTCGTCACCTAAGATACGATCTTGCGTGACAAAGGAAGTGGTGTAATCAAGATTTTATTTTTTACATGATGAAAAGTGGTTATACGTGACACAAGTGAAATGTCGCAAAATAGAGGAAATTTTGTAGTGAGTCCACTTTACGCCCGAAAAGAACACGGCTGGTTCGACGACTACATTTGTGCTCTCGATTGAAAGAACTCGTCTAGATGCAACTTACAAAGGGACCCATGCCAACAATAGGTATCATAGCAAGGTTGATTCTTCTAGTAACAGAAGGTCATGGCGGGTAAGGAGGTCGTGGAAGCGTCTGGCATGGCTAAATTACTTGTCGTGCCCGGTTCATCGTACCCACGATTTGATCACAAGAATTTGAGGGTCAGGCAAGCCCTCATGGAGTGTGGTCACCACCCAATGAGCTATGGATGGGGCTGATCTAGGAGGCGATGCGTACAAGAAGTTGCGAGCTGAGCACCGGAAGGATCGGCAGGCGGCGTCAGCGATTTACTCGGTGATGCAGATGGATGTACTCCAGCATATTATCACCAAAGAAATGGCGAAGGAGGTGTAGGATACATTTAAGCTTCTATTTGAGGGACACACCTGCGTCAATCAAGCTAATCTCCAAACTCTACTAAGGAACTACGAAACATTGGTCATGGGTGACGATGAGTCCGTGGACGTGTTTGCTTCATGGGTAGTAACTCTTGTCAATCAGATTTGCGAGCTTGGAGAAAACCTCAGGGAGACCTCAGTTATTGATACGTCTCCAACGTATCTATAATTTATGAAGTATTCATGCCATATTTACAACAATTCTATATGGTTTTGGTATGATTTGCATGGAACTAACCCGGACTGACGTTGTTTTCAGCAGAACTACCGTGGTGGTGTTTTTTGTGCAGAAATAAAAGTTGTCCAAATGCAACAAAACTTTTTGACGATTTTTTTGGAACAAAAGAGGCACTAGAAGCTTCGTGGGAGGGCCAGAAGAGCCACGAGGTGGCCACAACCCACTAAGGCGCGCTAGCCCCCTCTAGCGCGCCCTGGTGTCCTGTGGACTCCTCGTGGCCCATCTTCGCGTGAAACCGACGCCCAAAAATCCTATATATTCAGAAATCCCCAGAAATAACCCTAGATCAGAAGTTCCGCTGCCGCAACTCTCTGTCGACGAAAAACCGATCTGGAGGCGTTCCAGTACCCTGCCGGAGAGGGTAGATCATCTCCGGTGGCCATCTTCATCATCCCGGCGGAGGCCATAACGAGGAGGGTGTAGTCCACCCTCGGGGCTGAGGGTTTGTACCAGTAGCTATGTGTTTAATCTCTCTTTCTCGTGTTCTTGATTTGGCATGATCTTGATGTATCGCGGGCTTTGTTAATATAGTTGGATCATATGGTGTTTTCCCCTCTCTATCTTGTTGTGATGAATTGAGTTTTCCCTTTGAGATTTCTTTATTACCGGATTGAATACTTTTATGGATTTGGGAGCACTTGATCTATGTTTTGGCACTCAACTCGCGGATTCCCGAGGTGACAATGGGCTAATCTATGCATAGGGGTTGATGCACGTTTTCGTCCTACTTTCTCCGGTAGAAATCTTGGGGCACTCTTTGAGGTTCTTTGTGTTGGATTGAGTATTATGAATCTGAAATTGTTTGATGCGTATCGTATAATTAACTCATGGATACTTGTGGTGACATTGGAGTATCTAGGTGACATTAGAGTTGGTTGATGTGTATCATATGGTGTTATTTTAGTACAAACTCTTAGATAGATCGATCGGAAAGGATAACTTGGTGTTATTTTAGTACGAACTCTTGGAAAGATCGATCGGAAAGGATAACTTTAAGGTGGTTCCGTACCCTACAAACAATTTCTTCTTACGTTCTCCCCTAGATAAGAACTTTGGAGTGATTCTTCGTTGCACGTTGAGGGATGGTTATGTGATCCAATTATATTAGCATTGTTGAGAGACTGCACTAGCAAAAGTACGGACCCTAGGCCTTGTTTTCAAGCATTGCAATACCGTTTGTGCTCACCTTTGTTACTTGCTATGTCGGTGCACTAGTACAGGGGTACCCAGTGCCCCTAACTTATGCACGGGCGGTAGAGCAGAGAACCCCGCCAGCAATCAAGACCAAGACTCCAGCAAGCACAACGCGGCAACCCAAGCCTGGGCTGTGACACGCCAAGCATGTCCCCGACGCTGCCGGGGACCAATACGAATGCACCTTCCAGAAGACCCGGCAAGCCACCCCCCCCCAGCAGGCACGAGCCAACCAGCCACCGCTCCACCGCATCGCTACGGCTGTCACTTATCGATGCGGTGTCGAGCCTTTAGGCGGCTAATCAGCTCTCTCTAAGCACTTGGCGACACTCCGTAAGGCAAGTTACGCCCGGTTGACACCCGCCCTGCGGCGTGTTAAGATCTCAAGCAGCGACCAGCCAAGCGGTGGCAAGGGCTTGCCGGGGATGCACCCCCAAGCGCTACCAAGGCAGGTAATCATGGCATTTTGTCCTAAATGCCAGAGTTAGGTATGATAGCTCTGCTTAGCTATCTAATCGATGGGTAATGTCTGTTTTGCCACTGTGGTAACCCCTTGCACTATAAAAGGAGGCCCAAGGCGACCTAGCTCAAGGTTAGCAACTGGAACCCCCGAACGCTTGTACTCGCACAACCACTCTTCCCCCGGCAGCAGCCCTTGTCGGGGTTAGACGCCTTGCATTCTTCGTGTTCCTCCAATCAATCCACCAAAAAGCAGGAGTAGGGTTTTACGCTTAGCAGCGGCCCGAACCTGGGTAAAATGCCTGACCCCTGATCGCTGCGTCGTCTCATGATCTTCGCTCTTCATGCAACGTGACCCCCCCTTGCCGAACCACAAGGGACCTCTGGTCCCATAGGTGATCGTGAGCATCCGTGCACCGACATCTTTGGCGCGCCAGGTAGGGGGCGTGCATCATTTGCGCGGACCCAAGTTCGTGAACGGCGGATCAGTCTTCATCATCATCTTCTTCAACAATGGCTCCAAAGAAGAAACCCAGCACGGCTGCGTATCCCTCGTCCTCGAAGGCTCCCTCGCACACATCTATCGGCGTCGTAGGCGCCGCGGCAGCTGCGGCCGAGGTGGGCGTCATGGGTGACGCGGTCGGCACAGGCGGCGCCCCTGTCCATCCTCTCCCGACCAGAGATGGAGCAGGAGGCGCCGGAGGGGAGCAACTACAGCGACAACATGGCGAGGTCGGCCTCGACACCGTTGGCGGAGGAAATGCCCGTTCATCACCTTCCCACCGCATGGATGGCCGAGGCCGCCTCAGCGGCGCTCAGTCCGGTGCGAGCCGTGACCCTCCGGCCGCACCCGTCGCCAGTGAGATTGTTGGGCATACGCCCCGAGCGGAGCGGGACGGGGCGCCCAGCGGAGCAGCAGCTCCTCAGGACCAGCCCACAACTCACCAGAAAGCTCTAGCGGGTGGCGCGCGGCATCAAGGACGCGGAGAAGCTTCTCTTGGTCCTACCAAGAGTCGAGCCATGTCAAGATCCGCCTCTTTCGCCATGCCTGGCACCACAGAGGAGGCCATGGCGAGAGTCCAGGTGCTGCTCAACTTCATGCCAGCAGCTGATAAGATGGATGAATGGAGAGCCACCATTCAAAGCTTGATTTCCTTCATTGAAGCCAACAAGACCCAGCATGCAGAGCCGTCGCGACATACGCGAACAGCAACGGCGGCCCAGGGCGGTGAGCGCGTGGAAGGGGCCACCCCAACGGTGCAGTCCCCTCCACGGCAACCAGCCCAGAGGCAGCCGCAGCTAGCTTCACATGCTGATGACCGCGACGAGGCGTCCATAGTCTCGTCTAGTCCGCACGACCGCCGGGACCAGCGGCGTGTTCTCGAAGACCGGCGGAAGGAAGACGCGTGCATCACCATCGAGTGACGTCGTGAAGCACACCGTCAATCTGACAGGCGCAACAGTCCAGACGTTGGCGACCCCGCGCCCAGTGTCGGCGGGTACCTTCCTTACGAGGTTGGTTGCCCTGCCTTCACTAGCGAGCTGCGACGGGTCCGCTGGCCGTCGACCCGAGCCTTCAAGCCTGAGCTACCAGAGAAATACGACGGAAAGCTAAACCCCGCGGAGTTCTTGGGCATCTACACAATAGTTGTTCAAGCTGCGGGAGGAAGAAATGAGAAGGTGCTCGCCAATTATTTCCCTTTGGCGCTCAAGCCAAATGTGAGATCATGGCTGATGCACCTACCAGAGAATTCCATTTCCTCTTGGGCTGATCTGTGCAACGAGTTTGTTGGCGCCTTCACCGGCGGTCATCAAGAGCCAGGCCAGCCCAGCGATCTCCAAGTCCTCCCACAAAAGGAGGGAGAAACTCTGAGAAAGTATATCTAGAGGTTCAGCCGGGTACACCGCAACATCCCTGAGATCCATCCCGCGGCAGTGATTGCCGCGTTCCACTCGAACGTGCACAATAGGAGGATGCGAGCCAAGATGAATGTCAAGCTCCCCAAGACTGTCAACGAGCTTTACACCTTGGCAGATAAGTGTGCTCGAGCTGAAGAAGGGATGCGACTTCCCGGAGAAGAGGCGGGCGTCGAAGTGGACTCTGATGATGACGACGGCGTCCCCGACCCGAAGGGAAGGAACATGAAGCGCAACAAAAAGCGCAAGGGAAAAGCAGTGCTGGCTGTCGATAGCTCCGGAGACCTCAGTTCCGGCAAAAAGGCGAAAGCCAAAACCCCCGGCAAGGGAGCTGCCGCGTGCGCTGATTGTCAGGAGGCTGCTGCCGCTGAGAAGGCCGGGAAATCCGACGGGCCGTACGGCAAGATTCACCGCACCAAGGGCCATGATCTCCAAGAATGCCGACAGGTCGAGCAGCTTGTTGAGAAACAGAGGGCCGGGTATGAGAAACGCGACAAGGAAAAAGGCCAGGACGGCGCTGCCGGGAAGGGCCGTGGCGGTAGAGGTGGTCGCCGCGGCAAAACCCCGCAGCAAAAGGAAAAACCCGCCAGAGGCCGAGAGAAAAAGGAAACAGATGATATGAGCAATGATGAGGATTCCAGCGACAGGGAGTTCCAGAAAGCAACTGAAGCTATGTGCGTTGACGGGGGAGCGTCCTTGCACTCCTCTCGCCACTAGCTTAAACAGTGGGCACGCGAGGTTAATGTTGTGGAACCAACTGCAGAGTCAAGGAAACCACTCAAATGGTCCCGCACGCCTATCATCTTTGACGAAGAGGATCATCCTGACCGTACCATTACGGTTGGATGTTTGCCGTTGTTGGTTTCCCCAACAGTCCGCAACCTCAAGGTGTCTAAGATGTTAGTTGACGGTGGGGCCGGGCTGAACCTGGTCTCCCCTATAGTGGCTGTGAAACTGCAGATCCTTAATGAAGAGCTCGAAGCCATGGGTACGTTCCAAGGAATCAACCCCGGCAGGAGCCGACCCAAGGGAAAGATCATTCTGCCTGTAACATTCGGCGGAGAGTTGAACTTCCGAACAGAGAGGATAGTATTCGACGTCGTCGAAATCCCACTGCCCTACAACGGAATCCTTGGACGCCCAGCTCTGGCAAAGTTCATGGCGGCATCCCACTATACCTACAACACTTTGAAGATGCCAGGGCCCATTGGGGTCATTTCCATCCCATCCGACAAGAAGAACGCGGTTATCTGCGTGGACCAGATGTATCGTGACGCGGTAGCAGCTGAAGCCACAAAAATTCCAGCTCCCGTCAACGATACAAGGAAAATGAAGAAGTTTGGCAGGAACACCGGCAAGGACTCCGGGAAGCGCGCCTCTTCGGAGTGCGCGGCACCTGATGATGACCTGCCGGAGAGTTCCACCGGCAAGAAGACCAAGGTCACCTACCCTGAGACGAAGAAGGTCTCGGCAAGGGAGGATGGCACTGGTGGTACCTTCACCATCAGTGCTACCCTTACTCACAAATAGGAAAGCGCACTCGTTGCCTTCCTGCGGGAGACGGTCGATGTGTTTGCCTGGCAACCATCTGACATCCCCTGTGTTCCCAGGGAGGTAATCGAGCACCACCTTGTTGTCTTCCCTCATGCCCGACCCGTCAAGCAAAAGGTTAGGAAACAGACCTTGGAGTGGCAACAGTTCATTGCCGAGGAAATCAAGAAGCTTGAAGCGGCTGGTATGGTCAGAGGAGTGTTGCATCCAACCTGGTTGGCAAACCCGGTGGTGGTACGAAAGGCAAATGGGAAATGGAGGGTTTGCATCGACTTCACTGACTTGAACAAGGCCTGCCCAAAGGACCCTTTCCCCTTGCCGCGCATAGATCAAATTGTTGACTCCACCTCCAGATGTGACTTGCTTTCCTTTTTGGATGCCTACTCTGGCTACCACCAGATATTTATGAACAAGGAAGATGAGGAGAAGACCGCATTCATAACTCCCTGCGGCACGTACTGCTTTGTACGAATGCCCTTCGGGTTAAAGAGTGCTGGCTCAACCTTCGCCAGGGCTATTCAAATCGGTTTTGGACCTCAGTTGCACAGAAATGTGGAAGCATACATGGATGATATCGTGGTCAAGACCAAGGATGAAGCCACTCTCATACAAGATCTGGAAGAGACTTTCGCAAACTTGTGCAAGATCAACCTGAAACTCAATCCTGAAAAATGTGTGTTCGGTGTCCCATCCGGCAAGCTGCTTGGGTTCTTCGTGTCTCCGCGAGGAATAGAAGCCAATCCCGACAAGATCAAGGCGATCGAGCAGATACAGGCGCCCAAAACCATCAAGGATATCAGACGCCTGGCCGGATGTGTTGCCGCGTTGAGTAGGTTCATCTCCAAGTCCGCTGAGCGCGCCTTGCCATTCTTCAAAATCCTGAAGAAGGCTGGCCCGATGAAGTGGACCCCGGAAGCAGATGCAGCACTGCAAGACCTAAAGAAATATCTATCCTCTGCTCCCACCTTAGTCGCTCCTAAACCGCAAGAGCCGTTGCTGCTATATCTAGCGGCAACGAATCAAGTGGTTAGTGCAGCGCTGGTGGCACAGCGGGGAGTGTTTGAAGATTCAGCAGCCGCTGCTGGTGCTGCCGGGAGCGAGAAAGAAACTTTCGTGGCAGAGCTCGACACAGGTCAAGGGGGATCTCAACAAGTAGTTGACAGCGGGTCTAAGGAAATGGCAAAGAAGAAAATGGTGCAGCGACCCATGTACTTTGTCAGTTCCCTTTTACAGGGGGCTCGATCAAGGTACTCCGGAGTACAAAAGCTGATCTTCGGCCTCATCATGGCCTCGAGGAAGCTGCGCCATTACTTCCAAGCCCATGAGATAACAATTGTCACCCGTTTCCCGTTGCAACGCATACTGAGAAACCCTGAAGCCACTGGCAGGATAGTTGAGTGGGCACTGGAATTGTCTAGCTTCGGATTAAAGTATGAGAGCACTTCTACCATTCAAAGTAGAGCCTTGGGAGAGTTTATTGCAGAATGGACACCCACGCCAGATGATGAAGCTCCGGAGACAATCCTCCCCGGCAAAGAGGCGCCAAGGGATTGGATCATGTACTTTGACGGTGCTTTCTCACCCCAGGGCGCTGGAGCAGGCGTGCTCCTCGTCGCCCCGACCGGAGAGCACCTCGAGTACGTTGTCCAGATGCACTTTCCCCGGGAGGAAGCCACCAACAATACCGCTGAGTATGAAGGACTCCTTGCCGGGCTCAGAATCGCGGTAGAGTTGGGAATAAAGAGGCTGGTCATCCGAGGAGATTCTCAACTAGTGATAAAACAAGTCAACAAGGATTATCAGAGCCCGCTGATGGAAGCCTACGTGGAAGAAGTGAGGAAGTTGGAGGAGCACTTCGATGGACTACAAACAGAGCATGTGCCACGAGCAGAAAACAGCATTGCTGATCACCTATCGAAGTGCGCTGCGCAGAAGCTTCCTGTGGAACCAGGAACCTTTGTTCTCCACCTCACCCAACCATCAGTGTCCCCGTCTGCGATGTCCAAAAAGAGAAGGAAGCTAAACTCTAGTAAGCATTTCCCGGCAGGGCTTCCCGAAGCCGCTGGTAGAGAGGCTGCCGGGGAAAATCTCATTCCGGTTGACGAGCAGCTCCCTCTCGCAGGACCTCTGGGTCTAGCAGTTGAGGCAAGCGCTCCCGGAGACGTGGAGATGCCCTTGGTCCTTGTTGTCGAGCCACAGGCTCCAACTTGGGCACAACATATAGTCCATTTCCTCCAAACTGGAGAACTCCCCGAAGAGCAAGAAGAAGCTGAAAGAGTAGCCCGTCGGTCAAGTATGTAACAGTTTGTCGATGACACCCTGTACAGAAGATGGCCGAACGGTGTGAAATTAAGGTGTATTTGCCGGGAAGATGGACTAAAGCTGTTGGCAGAGATTCACGGAGGAGTATGTGGTTCCCACATTGGATCAAGAGCCCTTGCCGAAAAAGCATTCCGGCATGGTTTTTATTGGCCCACTGCCCTCCAGGACGCTACCGAACTGGTCACCAAGTGTGAAGCTTGCCAGTTCCACTCCAAGAACATCCATCAACCAGCGCAAGCCCTGCAAACAATCCCTCTATCCTGGCCATTCTCGGTCTGGGGGCTCGACATCCTGGGCCCCTTCCCCCGTGCTGTCAGGGGCTTTGAGTTCTTGTTCGTGGCAACCGACAAGTTCACAAAGTGGCCTGAGATGGAACCAGTGAGAAAGGTGACTGCACAAGCAGCTATCAAGTTCATGAAAGGACTGGTGTGCCGTTTTGGAGTACCTAACAGAGTGATCACCGACAACGGCACCCAGTTCACGAGCCGCGCCTTCATGCAATATATCCAAAACCTTGGAAGCAAGGTCTCCTTCGCCTCTGTTGCTCACCCAAGGAGCAACGGGCAAGTCAAGAGGATGAACGCTGAAGTGCTGCGAGGACTCAAGACAAGAACTTTCGATAAGCTGCGGAAGAGCGGCAAGCGCTGGATCGATGAGCTGTTGGTGGTTCTTTGGTCCCTCAGGACGAAACCAAATCGAGCTACCGGCCAGACGCCCTTATCTCTAGTGTACGGGGCTGAAGCAGTGCTCCCCACGGAACTCATATACGGGTCGCCTCGAGTGCTTGCCTACGATGAAGTAGAGCAACAGCAGCTGCGGCATGACGATGCCACGCTCCTCGAGGAAGACCGTCTCCGGGCTGTTGTGCGTGCTGCACGTTACCAGCAAGCTCTGCGCCGCTATCATAGCCACAGAGTTCAGGCCCGGAGCCTTGAGGAAGGCGACCTTGTCCTTCGGCGCGTTCAGTCCGCTAAGGGTACAAACAAGTTGACACCGAAGTGGGAAGGCCCTTACCGGGTAGTACGAGTCACCAGACCTGGCGCAGTCCGTCTGGAGACCGAAGATGGCACCAAGGTGCAGAACTCATGGAACATTGAGCATCTTCGTAAGTTCTACCCGTAAGGCGCGGCTGCCGGACTCAGTTCCCGGCAGCCACCTTTTGTACAAGCCTTGCCGATGTTGCATGTAACCCTTTCAGGCGAAGACCCTGTGCAACAGTAATAAAGCTAGGCATTGCGTCGTATCATCATCCTTACATGATCATTACGCATTTTTATGACTGCAATGTTAGCACCTTTAAGTTATTAAGATTTGCTAGAATGCTTGATAAGACCATAGCCTTTGTTACTGTCCTCACCCTACATGTTTTACCATCAAGAAAACAGGGGAAGGAAACAAGCGAACAAAGGAGGCGGTCCATCACGCATAAAAAGGAGATACTGCCTGGAAAAGACAAGTGTATCATATATTTCTAGTTTGGTACTTCTCGTTTTTTGAAGGAAACCCTTAGTATCTTCCTTACTGTGGGATGTGGAGTCACCCACGTGGAGAAAATCCTTGTCGGGACGAGCCGTCCCTCCCTGTCCTTATTCATGGGGGTGACAGTGCCGATACTGACAAGGAGCTCTGCCGGGGAACAACGCCAACCTGTTGCTGGGGGCTCGCCACCCCCCCCCCCCACTCTGGCGCTTGTGGTTCGAATGACGTCCCGGCAAGCAACTCCACGCGGTAGAGACAAAACATACTGATGCAGTACAAACAAGGGAAGGAAAAGGAGAATACTTGCAGAAAGAAAATAGCATTCTATTCTCATTCATTTTTCGATACAAATGGGATGAAGATTACATAAGGAAGCACCTCTTTCTAATAACTCTTTATTTGAATTTCTCCCCTAGGGGCAAGCTACGAAAAGAAAAAGAGCAGAGGGTAACCCCCGGCGGAAGCCCAGCCTGACCCCGTCAGGACCAGCATTGCGCGGACGTCCACCCCGTCGGGAGGGAAGGCGAAGCCGAAGTCCACGAGCCTGCCGGGGTCCAGCTGAGAAGAAGAGGCGGCGCCCCAACCGGGAACCCCCGGCAAATCGCTCTACCGGGAGGAGGAGGAGGAGGAGCACGATGACGGTGATGGTGCGGCCGACGATCAGTCAGAGCCCAGGTCATCGTACTCCGACTTGACGGCCTGGGACTCGTCGTCGTCGTCTTCACCGACACTGTCCTCCTCGTCGCTATCGCTCGAGGAGGAGCTTTCAGCATCGCTCGAGCTCTCCTCGCAGCAGCCAAGGCGGGCGCCCGAACGCCCGTAAATCTTGACGGAGAGCAGGTCGGCCTCCATCATCTTGAATCGGTGGACGTGCCCTTCCATGAGGTTATGGGCGCGGACGAAAGTTTCCCACCCACGCCTGAGAAGCATGACGCGACGCTCCGGGTACTCGACGTCCACCCGCGCGGCACCATTACAGCAACCGTGCGCCCGCAGCCACAGGACGGGCGGCTTGTCAGCCTCCATCACCGTGATGAAAGGGTGAGGGAGGCACAGGTGGCCTCGGAGGGGGCCACGCAACTTGACGACGAACTCCAGCGCCGTTCCCTCAGCATGGGTCTCATCAAGAGGAGGGTCTGGCGTTGGAGGAGGAAGTGAGGCAGCGCTCCGCCTCCCCCGACCACGGGCTCCGTGTCGACTGCGACCCCTCCCAGCTCCTCCGCCACGCGCACTCGAGCCACCCGCCGTCTCCGCGGCTGAAGCGGTGGCATGATCCCGACGGGAACCCCTCGCCGTCGAGGCGGAGGCCGGAGGACGCCCTCGTCCCCTAGGCATACTAGCGGCGAGTGCAGCTCAAGACGAAGAAGGAGAAGGGCGAACTCTGTGGGATTGCGCTCAAGGAGGAAGAAAAGGGTGGATGAGCATCGCCCCTCGCAACCCCCCCCCCCCCCAATTTATAGGGAGGAATGCGGAGGCTGGCTCTCCTCCACTCCAAGGGTCGCCGCCCATCTCCACCAGTTCCATCACCCACGATCACGGGCGAACAGGTAACCGCCCCATTGCTCCAATCCATGGCGTTGCGGTTTCTGCCACGATCAGGACTTTAAGTCACGAGCGCCCGTCGCTAATTCCCCGCTATGCATGCGGCGCGCGTGGCGGAAACGGCCTAAGGTGGTGGGTCAGTACTGGCCAATAAATCAGCAGTTACTCCCTCACATTGCGCGCCTGTGCATAAAACTTGGGCCTGACCCAACGGCACTTGGCGAGCACGTGTGGGACAGTCCAGGGGGCTCCTGTCGGTGCACTAGTACAGGGGTACCCAGTGCCCCTAACATATGCACAGGCGGTAGAGCAGAGAACCCCGCCAGCAATCAAGACCAAGACTCCAGCAAGCACAACGCGGCAACCCAAGCCTGGGCTGTGACGCGCCAAGCATGTCCCCGATGCTGCCGGGGACCAATACGAATGCACCTTCCAGAAGATCCGGCAAGCCACCACCCCCCCCGGCAGGCACGAGCCAACCAACCACTGCTCCACCGCATCGCTACGGCTGTCACTTATAGATGCGGTGTCGAGCCTTCAGGCGGCTACTCAGCTCTCGCTAAGCATGTGGCGACACTCCGAAAGGCAAGTTACGCCCGGTTGACACCCGCCCTGCGGCGTGTCAAGATCTCAAGCAGCGACCAGCCAAGCGGTGGCAAGGGCTTGCCGGGGATGCACCCCCAAGCGCCACCTAGGCAGGTAATCATGGCATTTTGTCCTAAATGCCAGAGTTAGGTATGATAGCTCTGCTTAGCTATCTAATCGATGGGTAATATCTATTTTGCCACTGTGGTAACCCCTTGCACTATAAAAGGAGGCCCAAGGCGACCTAGCTCAAGGTTAGCAACTGGAACCCCTGAACGCTTGTACTCGCACAGCCACTCTTCCCCCGGCAGCAGCCCTTGTCGGGGTTAGACGCCTTGCGTTCTTCGTGTTCCTCCAATCAATCCACCAAAAAGTAGGAGTAGGGTTTTACGCTTAGCAGCGGCCCGAACCTGGGTAAAATGTCTGACCCCTGATCGCTGCGCCGTCTCATGATCTTCGCTCTTCGTGCAACGTGACCCCCCCCCCTTGCCGAACCACAAGGGACCTCTGGTCCCATAGGTGATCGTGAGCATCCGAGCACCAACATGCTACCTTGCTATTTTTTTATTACTATTACAAAAATCAATATCTACTATCATTACTACACTTGTATCACCATCTCTTCGCCGAACTAGTGCACCTATACAATTTACCATTGTATTTGGTGTGTTGGGGACACAAGAGACTTTTTATTATTTGGTTGCAGGGTTGTTTGAGAGAGACCATCTTCATCCTACGCCTCCCACGGATTGATAAACCTTAGGTCATCTACTTGAGGGAAATTTGCTACTGTCCTACAAAACTCTGCGCTTGGAGGCCCAACACGAGTCTACAAGAACAAGTTGTGTAGTAGACATCAGTTATCCGTCGGTTCTTGCGCGCGCCCCTCCCCGATACCTGCATCATCGATCTTGCGACTCTCTCCATTGACGATCTCATTGGACAATACAAGTCTCACGACGAGCAGATGCAATCTAGTCTCGGAGACGGGAGGAACAATGAGCTTGTGATGCTCATAAAGGCACAATGGATCGACCTGTCAAAAGAAAAGCAAGGCGGGTTCAAAAGCAGCAGCAAGAAGAAGGGGAAGCAGCGTTCGGCGAGAAAGAACTTCGCCGACTCGGACGACGACTCAGACGATGAGGCTGCACCACCACCGAGGAGAAAGTTTGACATCAGGAAAGTGAGGTGTCATAATTGTGGCCTCCTCGACCACTGCAAGGTTGACTGGGAGGAAGCACTGAAGCAAAGGCGCTCATGGCCAAGGAAGGCAATGATGTTGACATGATGTTGATGTGCAAGCTAGTGGACGAGGAGCATCCAGTTCCTCCGGCATTGACTAAAGAAATTGTCATGTTTGCGGAAGAAACAGTTCACCCTCAAGATCATGGTTGGGAAACTCATGTCAACGGTACAGACATGGGAGGTGATTTCGAAGATTGCGTCGATGCTATGGACGTAAGTGCTATCTTTGCTAGAGCAAAGGAAGCGCTCATTGCATGCGCTTGACTATGGAGAAGTAGTCTTCGTGTGACGTGTCCAGAGAAAAGAAAGGTGTACGTGGCACCAGAAGCCCTTGAAGAAACAACACAAACAAGTGCAACTTTTGCTGGTGCAAAGATGAATATGTATACAATGACAAAGATATTGAACGATGGTGTAACGTCTCCTGAAATCATAGGCCAGTGAGCACTTCACTCTACTCAGTAGCACTAGAAGCCAGCCACCGCGTGGCTCAGCATCAGATCCAAGGAGCTCGCATGCACACGTGCATGCAAGTTTAGATGTGCCAACGACAGGTTGCCCATGCAACACAACGAACATCGAAGGAGGCTTCCGAGTAATTGTGCCTAAGTGTTGTTTGTAGCTCCAGCAGCAGGCCAGCTCGGCTAAGAAAAGGTCGCAACCCAGCTTTGGTTAGACTGTACGAGAGACCAGGAGGGCCAGACATAGGGGTCACACGTGGAGCTGTGTCAATAGATTTGTACGCGGGAGAAGATGCCACTTTAGCATCTGTGTCACCTCCAACAGTAATGGAGGAAAGGACACCATCACCTACACATGTACTACTAAAGTCGGTGTTTCACTCATATTCGGGGAAAAATCTTTGAAGGATTGATCCGGTAAAGGTGAAAAGGAGTGGGCTACAGTGTCTCTAAGTGCCGAGGAACCGACGAAATTTGAGGACACAAATACGAAGGAGTGTTTGCTTCAGGATATAAAAGAAGAGTTGAGATCGATCCAGGACAATAATGCATGGGAGCTTATGGATCTTCCCAACAATAAAATAGCCATGGAGCTCAAGTGGGTATTTAAAATCAAGAGAAATGTCGAAGGGGGTGTGAAGCACAAAGCGAGGATAGTAGCCAAATAACACGTGTAAGAGGAAGATGTTGACTTCAAAGAAGTGTTCATTCACATGAAAAAGATGGAAGCAGTGAGATTACTCATCACTCTCACGGCTCAGGAATCATGGAAGATATATCACTTGGATGTAAAGCCTGCATTTTTGAATGGAGAGTTGTAAGTGTGTGTGAGTCAGCCACCGGGATTCATCAAAGCGGGAGAAGAACACATGGTATTGAAGCTACACAAAGTCTTGTATGGGCTATGATAAGGCCCTTGGGTGAAAATCAAACGTTGATTTCTCTTGGATTTGAGAAAGCCCCACTAGAGCATGCAATGTACAAGCAAGGTGAAGGAAGAGATCGAATACTAGTTGGCATCTACGTTGATGACCTATTGATTATTGGAGCAGGTGAATAAGTAATTGCAAGGTTCAAGCTACAAATGAAAGAGCTTTTCAAGATGGATGGTCTAGGGCTATTGAGTTACAACCTCGGGATCGAGGTACGTCAAAAGCTGGAGGGGATCACCATATGCCAGGAGGCATACGTAAGGAAGATGCTTGAAAGTTGTGGCATGAAAGATTGCAATCCAATTGATGTTTTAATGGACCCTCATCTTGAACTGAGTAAGAAAAGCAAAGCCATTGCGGCGTGTCAAGGTGTGTTCCTAGAAAGGCTACTCGATGACATCATAGGTAAGAAACCGGAGCGAGTGGTGCTCAATGCTGACGACAAGTTTGCAATCTCTCTATGGAAGAATCTAGTGTGTCATCATGGTAGATTCAAGCACACTGATATGATGTATTGCTACTTAAGAGAGTGCGTGGAAGAAAGCAAGATTGACGTCAAATATGTTTGCACCGATGACCAGCTTGCAGACATTCTAACCAAGGCTTCGGATCGAGAGAAGTTCTTCAAGATACGAGGAAGAACCAGTGTTGAAGCTATGACGTGACGACATCGTGTTTAGGGGGGTGATTGTTGGAACTAACCACGTCGTCCAAGTCCGTGTTGGACCGGCACAATCACCAAGTCTAGCATAGTATTTGTAATTGGACTAGAACTAGTTTAGGACTAGCTTAACTCCTTTAAATATCCATGTACCCATGTGTCGTAATTGTACCGTGAGATCAATACAAAGAAAGAACGGGAGTGACATGCTCCCGTAGCAATATCTCGGCGTCTCTTGTCGCGTGTGTTGGGATGGAATCTGGCGACTTTCGTACGTACACGAGTACATACTTATCCGGCCGGCTGATCATTATGGAAGCTACTTTCTACATGCAACTCCCTGGTAGAATCGATCCACCAGGCAACTAGCTTGATTAGTGCGTCTTGGGTCTAAATTTGGTGTTTTGACCCTTTGCCCAATGTTTAGCAGGATCTGGCCCTGGTTACAAAAAACTCAGGATCTGGCCTCTTTTCTACCGCCGGGGTGGCTGGCGGTAGGGTTGCATAGCCTACCTCCGAGGACATTGGCGCTAGGTTAACGACGGCCGCCGTCATCTAACAGACTTGGTGCTGACGTGGCGTAACGGTCATACCGCTAGGGAGGTTGGCGGTAGGGTGTAAGAAGCTATCGCCAGTCCCTAGAGGTAGGGTCTCGTGCATGTGCTAGGTGTTGTAAGTGGAACTTGCTTAAAAATAACTGTAGGGTGTGCAACCCTACCGCCAGGGAATACGGTGGTAGGGTCATGTCCGAGTTAATTTTTGCTCAGAACTTGATAGTTTCAATTCAAAAAATTCTGCACACCATTAATATAGTTTGCAAATCAATATGCTAATCTAACACATTATAACATGCATCACACCTTGATATGAATGATAGTTGAACACACTGAACATATCAAATAGGTTTACATGTCACACATAGCAAATAGGTAGCAAATAGTTTGACATAGCAAAGAGCAAATAGTTCGACAATACCAAGTAGTTCGACATAGCCAACACAAATAGCATATAGTTTAACTAAGCGAGTAGTTTAACAGCAGCCATTTCACTTGCTCTTCCTTCCCCTCCTGGAGGTACGGTCCTCATTACTCTTCGAGCGGGTCTCATCCGGCTTGTTCTTGCGGGGACGAGTACGCGCTTTCTAAAACGGGGATGAACTCTTCCAATCCTTCTTCGGCTCTTTCCCCCTCTTGTCCTGGGTTAGCTGAGTTGGTGGAGGTCTGTCATCGTCATCGTACTCCTCCTCCTCATCACCTCCTTCCTCTTATTCCTCAGCTTGCTCCTCGTCCTCTTCTTCCTTGGCCTCCTCAACAAACTAAGACAATGAGGCGGCATGGCTCGATGAAGCGAGGGTACACATCGAGCCTCCAGGAACATGAGCATCAGCCGAGCTAGCGCACCCAAGCAGGCCTACTAGCTTGCGACAACGGGTCATGAACTTATGCAATAACATATAAACAAGAACATAATATCAATCAAGTTTAGGATTACAAATAAACAAGAATATAACATGGCATGGATCCAATTTGAGGTTACTCAAACATAAGGTAAGGCTAGGAGGCTCGATGTTACCTTCACCGTTCCCCTCAACTTGTTCTCTGATTCCCAGGTCCCGGGTACACAACTTAGTGCATCCGAGCCATCAAAAATGCCTCTGTTCAGCTCGGAAGCCTGTAAATGAATAAGTGAGTGACATTGACTAAAGTAGATTTCATCCAACCGTCGGTTCACAACAAATGAACACAACTTACCACTATGTGCATCAGGGGTGCACACTCCCTAAATTCACCATTCAGCTCTCTGATGCTGTCATGGTAGATCATCCTCGGAGTCATCCTCCTGTAGTGATGCGACATCTGCTGTCGTCCACTGGGCCTCAGGCGCAAACAGTAATTCACGCCATCATCGTACCAAAGCATGTGTTCCCCGTACGCATCCCAGTCAAGTGATCTCCTCTCCCCATCTTTGTGATACCTCCCCTCATTCCACGCGCGCACGTTGTCCTCGTGCTCCTGTCCCCAGTCTGTGATCAACTTACAATGCTGCCTAATCTTCCTGCAAGGCATAAGAAATAAT
This sequence comes from Elymus sibiricus, assembly GCA_039707655.1. Taxonomy (NCBI): domain Eukaryota; kingdom Viridiplantae; phylum Streptophyta; class Magnoliopsida; order Poales; family Poaceae; genus Elymus; species Elymus sibiricus. The sequence goes on from CM077667.1 coordinate 413,714,405, forward strand.
AAGTCATCCTAAGAACATCAAATAGAATGATAACACAGTAATAGAGAACAATGCACTCATGAGTGAAGGTCGGAGCCACCGGTGTCGTTGGGGTGTGCTGGTGGGGTATGTTCGCATATACCAAATTGCACGGCCACGCGATGTGTCTAGTGCCACTCGACGACGTACACACATATCATGGGCACAATGCACCGCCAGGCAAGCCTGTCCTCCTGGCACATCGCGTTCAGCTCGATCCCCGCCTCTCGGTCGTGATATGTCCACTAGTTAACCTACAAAAAAATTGGTAAGCACCCGTGAAAGTGGCTACAAAAAGATTGGTAATCTAGTTTGTATATCTGGTAAGCCGTCAGGGCGTCCAGCTCGTTGGTGAAGACCTTGTACAACGCAATCACTTTGCCAGTGTAGACCTTCACCCTGTCCTAAGCGTACGCGGCGGTCGAGTATTGAGTATCATCGCCATCTTTGCCATACTCCGTCCATGCACGCCATTCCATTTTCTCAGGACGGCCCATCGGCAACCGCTCCAACATCCAAATGGAGAGGGCCCAGGCAAATCCACACATACCGGACTTTTCTTCCGTCCTCTGCGTTGCATCGTCCAGCTACAAACACCAATTGATGATCAGATGACACAATTTAAAGCAGCATATGTACGTCCATAAAAGAACAGTGATATATTTCTCTTATCGAACGGTATAGGAAGGCGAGGCCGGCAGACCCACGGTTGTACCCTGCATCCCAGTCGGCTAGGAAGTCGAGGTACATCCATAAGGCAGTCTCCCCCGAGCAGTGTGGAAACACAACCTCCGTGAGAAGATACCACAAGTAAGCCCTCACGTGTTGCTCCACAGTCCGTTGATCGGCATCTTTCAGGCATACGACCCAGTTGTTCTGGATCCACATCAGTGGTACACCAGACGTTCGTTTATCCTTCATGATGGGGCAGTCGTCGATGAGACTGATAACCTTGTCCCTCCACATGGTCCTCTCCACTCGCCCAGTGAGAGCATGGCCCTGGGTCGGTAGGGTCTTGATCATGTCGAAGTCCTCGAGCGTTACGGTCATCTCACCACATGGGAGATGGAAAGTGTGCGTCTCGGTCCTCCACCGGTCCACCAAAGCTGTGAGAGCAGAGTGGACGAGCGTCGACGACACACGCTTGAACTGCAGCACTAAACCCAACAGCGGGGCTCTCCTGAAGTACGGCATGTAGCGCTCGTCGTACTGCATCTGAACCGCCTTCGTGTGACCCCTCATCCGCAATGGCGGTAACATCTGTCAAAATGTAGACGCAAATAATTAGTAATAACTTATTTTAGAAAATCCAATTTTTTTGTTAAACAACTTGATCGTAGTTATTACCACTCCATTCACGATAAAATGGGCACGATGACCCTTGTCAAACGCAGGGTCGAGCATGGTGTACTTAGTGCCGATGTTTGGCACAAGGGCGGGGGGGGGGGGGGGGGCTCCTAAAACAATTGCAAATGAACATGTCATACTCAACGAACTTGCATCATATCATTTTCATCCATTATCACATATTCAACCAACATTCATATCATATTCAATTAATAAATATGATCAATGCAAATGAATCATATTCAACCAACATCATTCATTCAACAACACTCAACCATCCAAGAATTTTTGTTTAACATCATTCGTTCATTTATTCAACATTTGTAAATAAAATTGAAATATGCATGTGCACAATTAAGCAAAGTCCATCATGTTCAAACATTGTACTATATGCATATGATTCATTCAACAACATCCATCATATTTATCCAACTAGTTAGAATCCCTCCAACTAGTTAGAATCCCTCCAACATCCATCATATGACCATTCATTCAAAAAAATCAACATGAACTAGGGTCCATCTTCAAATTAAATATAATCCTCCAAATAGTTACTAGGGTTCATATTCAACCACATACATCTTATAGAATCAAACTACACAAACCTAGGATCAACAAAAAATAAAATCTACTTCCTCCGTCCCACAATATAAGAGCATTTTTGACACTACACTAGTATAAAAAACACTCTTATATTATGGGACAGAGGGAGTACTAGATGAAACATGGTTCATTTGTACCAAATAATGCATCGAATCGAAAGCTTTTTGACTAAAATGAATTGGATGGATTGAGAGGGCTTACTTCTCTCGTTTCAGAGGCATCTCGATCCGCAAAAACGGTGAAGGGATGAGAGAGGGGGCAAGAAAGAGTGCCCTCTATTCTTGCAGCACAGCTGGGAGAGATGGGGTGGGCGAACCGGCCCCCCACGGCTTATAATTGTTCAGAGCCTACCGCCAGGGTCTCCGGCGGTAGGGTAAGACAATCTACCATCGGGCTCCGTGACGGTAGGGTGGGACGGAGGACAAGGCTGTCGTTTGCTGCTAATGACGTGGATGAGTTACCTACCGTCAGTGTCCTCGGTGGTAGACTATGCAACCCTACCGCCAACCACCCCGACGGTAGGAAAAGGGGTTAGATCCTGAAAAAAATTCGAACCAGGGTCAGATCCTGCTAAACTTCGGACAAAGGGTCAAAACATTAAATTTTTCCGCGTCTTGGCGAAATCTCCTAGCTTGTCTCGACGGAGCAAGTTCTTGTATGGGTGTAGTATGCTTTAGAGCATCTACAGCCGGACCTTGCAAATCCGGCCCCTCAAACGCCCGCGGACGCGCCCGGGCGCGCCCGCGGACACTGACCGGTCACGCCTCAAATAATGCATTCTACATCCGGACACCTCAAATCTCATATCTCAAATCCATACAAACTCATGCAACTACTACGTCGATGCATTACACACATCGTCCGGTTACTCCATCACTACTAACATGCCATCGGACTACCAAAATTTGGCATGTTTGGCTATGGTGGACATCAGCCACGGCTGCCCTTGCCTTTTCCGGAGCCCTTGCCGTCCTTCTCGCGGAAGTACCAGTCGAAGATGCAGTACGGATCGAGCCGAATATGCTCGTCACCGAAGCTGTCCTCGCCCTCGCTCACCTCGTCCTCCTCCTTCGATGGCAGTCCGGCCATTTCACGGACCGCCCGATTCTGCTCGCGGGCAAGGGCACGTGTGTTCCTCCGCTGCCATTTCTTCAAAATGCGGGCGCGGATTGCTTCCTCCTCTGCGTCCGCCCGCTCCACCGCATCAGCCGCCTCCGCCTCCGTCATTTCCTCCGCGAGATAGGCCTCGGCGATCCTTATCCTCTCCTTCCCACGGCGGGCAACCCGTTCCCGATGGGACTCGAAGTCCGCGGGTCCAGTCGATGGATCCGCCCGCCGAGACATGGAGGATCCCGCCCCAGAGGAACCGAGCGCCCTTTGAGCGGACGCTATGGAGTCGCGACGGACAGATCCTGCCGTCGGCCAGGCGCTGTCCTCGCGGGAGCGGCGGAGTGCAATGCGAACCGCCATTGCCTCCTCCACTTCGCACGGGGCGACCCCCCAGTCGATGGATCCGGACTGGTCGGAGTCGGATCCGCTGCCCTCCATGCCGAAGAAGGCCAGAGATCGCCGAAGGTGAGATAGGGTGGCAGATGAGAGTGTATGGGAGTGGAGTGAAGTGGCCAGGGCTTGGTCCGGCCAACGGATGAGGACGAATATATGTGGGGTCGATGCTGGCCAGGCGGGCGTGCCAGGGTTCCCCCATATCCGCCTCATATTTGGGTTGGATATGAGTGGTGCCGGTCAGCCCGGGCATTTGAGGCCCGTTTGAGGGGTCCGGCTGGGTCGAATTTTTATGACCGATCAGTGACCGGACGGCCTGCCCGGACATTTGAAACGGGTTTAAGGGTCCGACTGTAGATGCTCTTACGGCCGGAAAGAAGACGGCTCGTTCGACGACTGCAAGTGTGCTCTCGACTAAAAGAACTCGTCTACAAGCAACGTACAAAAGAACCTGCGCCAACAACTCGAGTAAGAAATGGCAAAATCGGAAGTAGAAACACGCGAGAGATGTTTTGGGGAGTACAACTACTGTACTACAAGGTGACATTTGCACGAACAAGTTACAGATTAATCGTCACCATTCATCGTAACATCTAGCCAGAAAAGTCCATATACTAATTAACGATGGACTGCAGCTCGTGGCTTGTGGTGAGGAGCTGTCATTTCGTGCGAGGATAGTGACAAAAGGACTCTTTGTCCAAACCAGGTGATCAAGAGCATCTACAGCCGGACGCCTCAAACGACCCCTCGTACGTCCGCGGACACGCCCGGTCAGTGACCGGACAGGAGAGAGAAGAAAAAAAGTAACCCAACCGGATTCCTTATATCATCCCTATATGTCCGGGCTGTCCGCGAACCCTCGTATCCATCTCAAATATAGGGAGGATATGAGGGCTCGCGGACGCGCCCGGGCGTGCCCGGTCAGTCCGCCACGTAGGACGCGACCCCACCCCGGACCACCTTTTCTTTTTCTTTATTCATTTTTTTCTTTCTCTCTCTTCCTCTCCACCAATCACGTGCAAGTAACCGGACATATGAGGAAGAAAATGAGGAGTGTGGCTGCGCGGACGGACAAATAGGGAACACGCCTGGTCACTGACCGGGCGCATCCGCGGGTGTTTAGGGGGTCATATTTGCTATATCCGGCTGTAGATGCTCTAAGATAGATGGTGCCAAGAGAGTCAGCTGACTTTTCAATGATCAGCCGTCTCGTGTTGGCCCATAATCCGCACTCATCCATGCACAGGTGCACCTGACGACGTCCTGGCTGAGCCGCCGTCGGTAGACGTCCTTGACTTCATGGCACAACCTGTAGTAGAATAAACGTGTGTGCTCGTAGTTAGTTGAAATTTGCCAGTTTAATCTGCCCAGAAGTCGGTAAAATTTGCGTTCCTGTAGTGCAAATGCGGCATCGCGCGCATTTTTGGCGCAGCCAGATATACGTTTTTTGACGGCTCGAAATGGAGAGACAAGCGCCAGCGCACAAGGCCAAAACGTGAAATCGAAAAAACCGGATGGTCCATCCAGACAAGAACGACAAACACGGCGCCGATGATGTGGGCAAAACAAAACCTCTCTTTGTCAGGAACGGCGATCATAAATGACGGCATGAGTGAGCAGATAGATCAGACGACGAGACACACCACCTTCAAATTTGAATGGAACACATTACACATGCATCCTGAAAACCAGCAAGGCAGGGCTTGCATCTACTACTACTCTCTACCGGAGTGATGTCGAAGCATAGAAACGGGATACTTCGGCGCCGCAGCATGGACGAATAAATCAAGAGGAAGATCATGGCGTCAAGGAATAAAGGAGGGCGAGAGCCAGAGCCAGGGTGAGCTATCCGTTTCACTTCACGTGGTCTCGCCTGAGTCAGCGTAAATGCAAGTGGCTGGGCTGGGCTGGGCTGGCCGGTCAGTCTGCCGGGGTCTGCACATACGTTTTGCCATGCACGGTTTTGCGGTGAGACTTGGCAGCGGGCAGCGGCCAGCGGCCAGCGGGCTACGCTCTGACCGGTTGCATCATGATCAATGCATCCCAGCGACGTAGGTCACATAGAGTAGTAGTAGCTACTCACTGGCCCGCACCGCACGCCAAGCGATCTTTTCACGCACGAATGGATCCATCAGGTACAGGGAAGAGCCTCCCCAGCCAAAGCCACAGCCACACGTGAGAAAACCAAAGTTCAAACAGGCAAGAGCCCCTCGTCGCCTGCAGTGGCGCAGGAGGCAGCAAGACATGGACTACGGCGTTGCGCAAGGGCATGAAAGAGCAAAGCAGCCGGGTCAAGCTTCTCTAAAACCTACGGGGGGGAGCCGGAAAACATTCGCCGGAAGGACGCGACCCTTTGCACGCTCCCGTGCTGAAAACCCCGGCCAGGTCGGGGCTTCCATTTGCGAGGCAAGGTGGCCTTTCAGCTCTCGATGGCCGCATATGTATCGGGCTTGTCCTGTCCCGGTGTCCTGTCACCGTTGCGCGCGCATGTGTACTAGGTCCTGTCACCGAGCTCGGGGTCACCTGAGCGACGGATGTGTCGCCACGCCAACACGCCCGGTTTTTTGCACTTTGCAGTGCCACGTTTGTGTTTCATTTTGTCAGAAAAATTGAGAGCTTTTTTATGGTACCCTGTACTGTTAAAGATGGGAGGTAGCAGTATACAATCATCACCGTTGATTTCGCGATGGTAGGTCTAGTCATTTTCCCATTTTCCAAGATAACGCCAGCGCATCAGAAATTGGCCGTTCCGTTCGCCCTGGTTGAGCAGTCGGCCGTTGCTCTACCCGCCGCTGCCAACTCAAGGTAGCCGACCGGCTCTGCCGTCGTCGAACTCGCCGTTGAGTCCCTGTTTCCCAGTGCGCTCCCACCGACGCCGTCGACCTAGCCGCCGCGTCCTCACACCTCCGGCCGCGCCTCCGGCAAGGGCACGCATCGCCCTCACTTGTCCATGTCCTACTCGGTACAGTACATGCCACTTCCCAAAGAAAAATATAAGTACAGATCGCAACGTCTCCCACCTTCTCTGGCATTGGTATGGTGGATTGGTGGTTAATCACTCAACTCCTGGTCGATGGCGATGCTGTATATTGGTTGATTGATGGAGTCCGTCGATTGGTAGCTTCTGAAATACTACGTCTAATTTTCCTAGCCAGCACCCGACGGTGGTGATTGCTCGGTCCGCTGAGTGCTCGGTCTACCAGCATGGCCGAGGAAGGGGATGCGGACGAAGACGAGATGCGGCAGCGGCCGCCGGCACAAAGGAAGGGAGAGAGAGGAAGCCTCGTCAAGGAAGACGATGTGGGCTGTGAGTGCGTGCGGCGGTCGACAATGTGAAAGCGACGAGGCGGCCGCCGGAATCCTAGCCGGCGGGCGCATGCATGCGGTGGAGCGGGAAAAGGGGAAGAGAACAAACGGTTCGCTTGGTCGGGAGGCCGGCTAATTTTTCTCTCTCCCTAAATTACCCTCACAGCAAGTATACTGCTGCACGCGGAACGTCCAGTTTCACCGGTACTGCTGGCGATGGTAGTGGTCCAGTTGAGCAGTATAGATCGATCACCTCCCTTCGATTTCGAGAATAGATGGCTCATATTCATTGCAGGGTACCGTAAAAGAGCTCAAAATTGAACTTGTTTTTCTGGAAACACGACACAGACGTAGACGTTTACATATAGTACAAAGTTGCATACCTCCGGTGATGAACATTCTTGCAATAACAGCATCAGCTTGTTGTCGAAGCTCTGAATGAAAACTTTCCGAAATCCCAGACTACTTTCTTGCTACCTTCCTTTTCCTTGATGATGTCGACGGACCAGATTCTTCAAAGGGTGGTAGAGGAAGTGTGTTCCTAGTTTTACCATGTGAAATAAGTAGAGCAGTTGCCTTATCTTGCTTGTGAAGTTCCTCAAAGAGAGGTTGTGTCATCTTGGTACAAGGGTTTATGCCTGCATTTAGTATCTTAGGAAGATGTGCTCTTATTCTCGTGTAGCTGCCCCGGAAATCATGCATACATAATTGACAACGGAAACGTGTGTTGCCTCCTCGACCTGATGGGTCTCCTGTTAGTTTTGTAGCATCCTTCCAGAATGGATATTTTGGATTGACAACAACATTCTCAACCTCTTCACCTGCACCATCAACCTCAACGTTGTTGCTTGCAGTACCACCGAGTGAAGATTGGCTTGCTGCCATGCCACTCCCCGCAGATGCCACGGTGCATACTTGTATCTTCTTCCCTAGTAATAGGAGGCAGAAGCAACATCAACAATTAATTTTACGCCACAAACATCAACAAGCAGCAAGCCAACAACATCAACAAGTCCAACAAGCAGCATCCTTAGCAAGAACTTTTATCCAACCATTACATCAGTACAGTACATGTCCACTACCTACGTGAACGGATCAACGATACATCAAGGCACGAGCAGCCAAGCATACATAAATGAATCAACCACACGTCCACATATCAGTACAAAATCGGGGCTCGGGCAAAATAAGCTTGCGGCGGCGGAGAAGACTAGAAGACTAGAGGCAGGGGGTGGCACCAACGACCCACTCCAGGCGGCGGCGGGGGGAGCGGCGGTGAGCCACTCTAGCCGGCAGGGGCGAGCCACTCCAGGCGGCGGGGGCGGCGGCGGCGACGACAGTCACCCTCGATCCCTCCTTCCTGTTGTGGTCAACATAGGGTGCGAGAGAGAATTAGGTTTAGTCGCCCTCGATCCCTTCCTGGTGTGGGCTATTGGGCTCGCTCGGGGGGCCTCGTCGTGTCCCAGCCGTGTCTCACGCGTTTCCCAGCCGTATCGGCAGTTTTTTTCTTTTATTTTTAAAATAAAAAAGGGGATATTTCGGGGATACCCGTATCTTAGTCGTATTTGGCATATCGGGGTATCGGCGTGTACTGAATGTATAACGTATCGGTGCTTCGTAGTTTTGCAGTGCCACGTTTGTGTTTCATTTTGTCAGAAAAATTAGACTTGTTTTTCTAGAAACACAACACAACATAGACGTTTACATATAGACATGCGCACTCGTCGCTATGAATGCATACATACATATACTACCCATATGAACATATCCAAACTATTGAGCCGATAAATCTTAAAATTAACAAAGTCATCATATACACCTCAAACATCATCCAAAAGGAATTGAACTTGTTTCTATTGGCGTGACTGACCTCTTTCTTCAGTTTTTTGGGCTTACTCATTTTTGGAGTGGTTTTTGGGCTTACTTAACCACTGAGCTATCACACCTTCGAGTCTTCGACCAATTTACCCCTCCATCTGACTTTTATGGAATGAAAAAATCATACTCAGAATATTTCAAAAAGAAAATTGTATTTGTATGTTGGAAATATGCCCTAGAGGCAATAATAAATTGGTTATTATTATATTTCCTTGTTCATGATAATCGTTTATTATCCATGCTATAATTGTATTGATTGGAAACTCAAATACATGTGTGGGTACATAGACAACACTGTGTCCCTAGTAAGCCTCTAGTTGACTAGCTCGTTGATCAAAGATAGTTAAGGTTTCCTAGCCATTGACATGAGATGTCATTTGATAACGGGATCACATCATTAGGAGAATGATGTGATGGACAAGACCCAAACTGTAAACGTAGCATTTGATCGTGTCAGTTTATTGCTATTGTTTTCTGCATGTCAAGTATCTGTTCCTTTGACCATGAGATCATGCAACTCACTGACACCGGAGGAATACCTTGTGTGTATCAAACGTCGCAACGTAACTGGGTGACTATAAAGGTGCTCTACAGGTATCTCCGAGGGTGTCTGTTGGGTTGGCATGGATCAAGACTGGGATTTGTTACTCCGTGTGACGGAGAGGTATCTCAGGGCCCACTCGGTAATACAACATCACATTGAGCCTTGCAAGCAAAGTGACTAAAGAGTTAGCCACAGGATCTTGTATTACGGAACGAGTAAAGAGACTTGCCGGTAACGAGATTGAACTAGGTATAGTGATACCGACGATCGAATCTCGGGCAAGTAACATACCGAAGAACAAAGGGAACAGCATACGGGATTAACTGAATCCTTGACATAGAGGTTCGACCGATAAAGATCTTCGTAGAATATGTAGGAGCCAATATGGGCATCCAGGTCCCGCTATTGGTTATTGATCGTAGAGGTGTCTCGGTCATGTCTACATAGTTCTCGAACCCGCAGGGTCTACACACTTAACGTTTGGTGACGATTAGTATAGTTGAGTTATTTTGTTGGTGACCGAAAGTTGTTCGGAGTCCCGGATAAGATCCCGGACATGACGAGGATCTCCGGAATAGTCTGGAGGAAAAGATTGATATATGTGATAATAGTGTTTTGATCTCCGGAAGGGTTCCGGAATTCACCGGAAGGGGTTCCGGATGTTTACCGAAGTGTTCGGGTACAGCAACACTTTATATGGGCCAAAGGGATAAAAGCCCACGAGGTATTGGAAAGTGCAAAAGTAGTTTTGCTGCCGCGTAAGCGGTACTACCGCTTGGTGAAGCGGTACTACCGCCCGAGCGGTACTACCGCTTGTATGAAGCGGTACTACCGCCCAAGCGGTACTACCGCTTGTGTGAAGCGGTACTACCGCTTGTGCGCGGCTGTGCACGGTTCGGCAGGGATCCGAGTTGGACTCTTTCCCTGCGGGCCAAACCGACCTTGTGCGGGCAAAACCGACCTGGAGGAGGCTTTTACTCCAAGTTTAGACCCCAAGGCTCAACATATAAATAGAGGGCAGGGCTAGCACACGGGACACATCTGGATTTCCCAAGCCGTGTGCCGGCAACCCTAGCCCTCTAGTTCCTCCGTCATAATCTCCGTAGCGCTTGGCGAAGCCCTGCAGAGATTGTTCCTCACCACCATCACCACGCCGTCGTGCTGCTGGAACTCAACCACTACTTCACCATCGCTCGCTGGATCGAGGAGGTGAAGGCGTCATCAAGCCGTACGTGTGTTGAACGCGGAGGTGCCGTCCGTTCGGCGCTAGTTCGTGATCGGATCGAGGGACGACTTGCAATTTGGATCGCGGAGACGTTCGACTACATCAACCGCGTTTCTTAAACGCTTCCGCTTAGCGATCTACAAGGGTATGTAGATTCACTCTCCCTCTCGTAGATGCTCATTACCATGGATAGATCTTGTGTGTGCGTAGGAAAAATTTTGTTTCCCATGCAACGTTCCCCAACATTGTAATGTAACTTAAATGATGAAGTATACAACTGCAATGCTTGGCTGACAATTTGCATTCTGCGGGAAAAATAAGTTCTTTTTCGCAACATGTAATTGTAAATAAAGTTTCACTTGAAATCACACCATAAACTGCATATATGATTTATTTTATATTTTTGTAGAAGACATAAATGACTTCTGCCTTACAAAAATATCGCAGGGGTAAAATGATAGTTATATGGTTATGTGAGTCCCTAGATGTTTGGAAGAAAAATGACCCAAGTCAGTAGTTTAGCACGGAAAATATACTTTTGTATTTTCAGTTTTGGCGGAGGGTGACAACACCTTCGTGTCATCTCCTGACCCTTCCCGTGTCGCCCCCGCGCGGCGATCGGGGGGGGGGGGGGGGAACCCTAGCGCCGCCGCGTCCTTGACTCCCTCTCCCACCTCTCCTCCCCGCCGCCGTCGGGGCGCGCCACCGGGCAAAGCTCGGTCAGCATCGGCGGCGGCGGGACCTCTCCTCCCCTCAGCTGCAGGACATGGCGCGTGCGGCGGTTGGCGGCGCATTGGCGGCGGGGTGCGCCGGTGAGAACTCAGGGGGCGGGGCACACTCCCCCTGGTGGTCACGTGGGGGGGCGCTCAGGGCGCTCTTGTGGTGGCCGGTGGTCGATCTGTTCCGGATCTAGCCACCGGCGCCTCGGGCGACGCGGGGCTACCCTTCGGTGGCTGGTGCGTCGCGGTCGCCAGGGACGGCGTCAGCGTGACCAGATTGGTCGGCGGCGGCGCGGCCGGACCTGCGACCAGGTGTGGGCCTTGGTCCCTGGATTGCGGTCGGCGCGTTGGCGGGAGCGACACGTCGGCAGATGGCCGGATCCGTTGGGATTCTACCATTGTCTGGTCCATGACAGCGCGGGCAACTCCGGGGGAAACCCTAGATCTCCTTGGGATCGAGCGATGGTGTTGCTTTTGCGTCATACTCCCTCTTCAGGGCATCATTTTGGAGTTTGCTTCGGTTGAAAGGACCAACGACGCCGGCGGCGCACGCCTAGTGGCGCAACTGCCGATGAAAATCGCGCCCACTACGGTCATGGCGGACGATGGCCTTGTCGAGGCATCGTCGTTGCAGTTTGCGTCATCAGGCTCGGGATGCTCTGGGGGAAACCCTAGATCCGGGTCTCCCGGATCGGACGATGATGGCGTTCACAGTATCGCTTTTCCTCCTTGGGGCATCGTTTTGGAGCAAGTGATGGCTGGAGGGGACAAGAGGGGGAACGGTGTTGCATCTACCGCAGGGCCGACGGCGGATCACGACGGCATGGCGCTGCTGAGTTTCGGCGACGGACGCGTGTGGATGGACACGTGCAGGATGGTGGCGTTGTCTGGCACCGTGGTGGCGTCGACGGCAGGCCAGGCAAGGTCGATGCGTCAGTTCCTGCTCTGGAGATGGACCGGTGGAAGATGGCGGCGGCAGCGAGAGTGCGCCGGACCAGTGTGGGACCCAGTCCCGATATGTGGCTGGGCTGGGGCATCTGGCTATAGATGTTAGGGTTTGGTGTGATTTCTGTTTGGTATTAGGCCTGGATATACGGCACACCTTCATCAAGGGGATAGGAGTAGCAACAGGTGTTGCCTAGATGGCGGCTTGAGGCTGACTGATGTATTACCTTGTATAGTCCTTGTGAATAATTAATAAAATGGCTGCATGCATCATCCAGATGCGGCCGGGGGTATATCCTCCTTTTCAAAAAAAAAAATTGCGGAGGGTCATTGAGATCCCCGCATGGTTGCATTGTAAGGAGATCAAAACTTTTCTCCATGGAAAGATGTTTGCATGATAAAATATTAAAACTCTAGAAAAACGGTAATGTGGTTCTATGATGGCTTGTATCAAATACTGTCGGTCCAAGATCCCCGCTTCAAAAGAAATGAATTGCGATACTGTTTAAAATTATGCTCGAATATTTTTTTATTCGAAATCGAAATACCTTTTTTGGAGGAATGGGGTCTCTCCATAATTTTCATAACAAACCATACGAGTCCTTACGAACAACAAAAATGAAAATTATGATGTGCTAGTGTTTTCCCATTAAAAATGGAAATGTGTAGGGGTTCTATTTATTTCTAGGTGAAAAAGGCAGTAGTGAAGACGGGAAGATCTCATTGTGACGGGCTAATGTTGTCGGTTTGAAAAGAAACGGGTTATTAGTGTTGAATATAGATGTTTTAATATATAGATGGATGCGGTTTGTGCTCTGCTTGCCTAATTATAACGTTCCTTGCATATAGCCGGCAGAATAATAATTTCCCGTACAATGGTGCATTGCAGGAGAAACCTCGTATGCCGAGCAACGGAAAGGCGAAGGCCAATAAACACTTGCAAAGTCTTCGCCAAGTGTTACACTCGGCATACACCCTTTCGGTAAAGCGAGCTGGTACCCGCTTTGCATTTGTTGCATACAGTACATAAAAGCCAAAAAGGATAAGGAAGTACCCTTTGTTTTTTGGGTGTATATACATTTCATATAGTAAAAAGAAAAAAGTCAAAAAGTTTGGAATTTTTTTACAATAAACTTAACTTTTTTTTGCACTAGTATATAAACTTTCACAAATAGAAAACCAGTGTTGACTTCAGGACAAAAAAGTAAAATTATTTGCTATTATAGGTCACTATTTTGACAGAAAATTTTGTTGAAAAGAAGTCAACGATTTTTTTCTTCTTTTTGTGAATTATTTTACTAGTACAATGAAACGTCAAGTTTATTTCAAAAATATTTTCAAAATTTATTGACTTTTTATTTAATTACTATTTTTTATATAAAATGTATATACACCCATAGACAAAAGTTCTCCTCCAAAAAGTATACTCCTGTATAAATTGTCCAAAGTCAGAAATGTACATAACCACGTAGGTGTATGCCAGTATGTGTAGGCCCTCTCCCCTCCCAGAGCTCATTTAAAACCAAACTACCACGGACGGCAGTCGGATATAATGAGCACCGGTTTTGAAAACACCATACACACCAAAACCTTCCTTCATCCTCGTCACTTCTCCTCCTCCTCCTCCGGGTCACCTCCACTCCTCACTCCTCAGAGGCACAACAATGGTCATTGGGAAGCTGGGCTTGAGCTCCCTCTTCCACACGAAGCCCAAGGAGGAGGCCTCGCCGTCACCTCCTCGAGGCGACCCGGCCGTCGCGCCCGCGTGGGCGTGGCCGTCCTGCAAGCACCCAAGAACGCGGTCCTTCCACGACGCGCCACCACCGCCCGGCGCAAGGACGCTCGCCTCGATCTTCCTCGACTCCGCCGAGAGCTCCTTCACGAACTCCTCCGCGCGGCGCGACTGCTCCGACAGCCCCTCGACGACGTCCGAGGCGTCGGCGGAGTGCGGGGCCGACGTCACGGCCGAGGACGCCGTCGTCGTGGGGCCCCTCCGCTCCTCCGACAGGCTCATCTTCGACCCGGGGGCGTCGGGTGCCACGAGCTCCATACTGGAGGAGAAGCTACCCGCGGCCGCCCGCGAGGCGTTCTTCGGCGGCCTGGCGGTGGCGTTCGAGTCGGCGGACCCGTACATGGACTTCCGGGCGTCGATGCAGGAGATGGTGGCCGCGCACGGGGCCGGCGGCTGGGGCTGGGGCTGGCTGGAGGAGATGCTGGGGTGGTACCTGCGCGCCAACGGCAAGGACACGCACGGCGCCATCGTGGCCGCGTTCGTCGACGTCATCGTCTCCGTCGCCGACCCCGGCCGCGGCACCTGCTCGTCCCGGAGCTCCTCCTGCACGTCCGTCGACGGGGATCAGTGAACTAATCTTACCCCCCCCCCGGTGGCATCTGGCATGGTTAATGTGAGAGTAAGCTTTGTCGAGCTAGCTAATGATGGCGGAGTATTGGTAGATGAGTGAGTAGATCACGTGACGTCGGCACGCGCCGAACACTTTGTACGAGCTCCATCGAGAACGTGCATGAGCATGAGAATTACTTCTAGCTTGGCCTCTTTGTGCTGGCTGAAATCTCGTGCCAACATGTGATATGGTTCGATGTTTGGTTTGCACGTATGATAATGGGTTCATGAAGTCGTTCGAGTAAAAATATGTGTAGTCGTGCAGGTTAAGGACCACCTGAGTGTCCCGCTAGCTAGGTGTTAACCTGCAATGATTACGATGGAAGCCAAATGTTACCGTACAGTACGATAGCAGTTGGGCAGTACTGTCCTATACTCAATTTGTACGCTAGCGTAGACGGTGAGTTTGAGATGTCAAACGTCCAACGCGGGAACGAGCACTGAATGTTTCGAGAGAAAAGTACATACATTGCGAAGAAGAAATAGAACTCAAATAACAAATCAGCACAGCTATGAACTGAAACACAACCATTGGCTATAACAATACTGTATCGGATTTGCTAAATCTCATCTAGATGAGAAATAACAAAGTCTCATCTAACTCCTACACATCATTTGAATAACCAAACAAAAAATAAAAATAATAAACCCGCAGGAATCTCCATCAAAATCAAATGATGTAGGAGTTAGATGTGACTTGGTTAAGTCTCATCTAGATGAGAGCTAGACACACCCATACTGTATATATGTGAACACGTTTCCTATTCTTCCGACGCCCCAAGAAAATTTGGCGCGGGCAGTCGATTTCTCAAGACATGCTGCATCGAGCCAAAGACGGCAGGCCACGACACCCCCGACAAGGGTGAGGCAAAATTGAGCTGGAGACGAAAAAGACACGACTGGTCGCAGCGGCGTCAGCTGAAGCTCGGTAAAGGGTTGACGGGCGTGTTTCCATGATCGATGGGGGTAGGGATGGGATTAATTAGGGGGTGGCCTAAGCGGCGGAAGATGGGTGGAGTGGAGGTTTGCGTAGAGCATGACGATGAAGCCATGCATGGTGGCGCCATTGACCACGGGTAGCAGGCAATGACGATGCCAACGTGAAAATGGTGTGGATTCTGCCAGAGATACGAGAGACAAATCAAACTACAAAGAACAAAATCAACACGAATACACGACATTTTATCTTGGAAAACCCCTCCAAAATGGGAAAACCACAGGTGCTAGCCAGCGAATTTAACTATGTCAGGAGAGTTTACAAACGTCGTGGATTTATAACTGATCAACTTATCGCGTGGCTTACAATGTATATAGTATATTATAGTATAGTATAGTTGACCTAGGTCAATACTGATCCGTACCGCGATTTGTAACTTTGGCCCAATCCTCTCGACGTGGGCCGGAGCTCCGCTCTGTTCGTCAGAAGTTGGTCTTTATCTTTATATTTGAATTTGAATCATAGCATAAAAGATTTAAATATATTAAATTTTCATGTCTGTCCTAATTTTCTGCATCAAAGTTAACAAATCTGTGGGAGTAATCAAAATAGATGTGGGGTCAACTGACCACACAACTTGCACATATAATCACGACTGATAGCGGGGATCGTTGATTATGCATGCGTCGAAGGGCAAGCCCTGTGGGGTGGGATGAGAAAGATGAAGGGGAGGAAGAAGACGATGAGCGCGCAAAATCGACTGACAAAAAACCCATGTGACTTGATATATAGTTGCTTCTATATATGATACTTTTATCATTGCGAACTGACAGTATATATTCCGATTAGGTGGAACAAAAGTTCAATGCACTACAACATGTACTCGAATTAGGTAGAACAAAAATTTCATGCTCAAGACGCAAATATTGGTTGTTACGAAACCACAGCAAAATGGAAATAGAACTATTCATAAATACAATTGAGACCAAACTTTAGAAGTAGAACTAATTTTGAAGTCCTCGTGAAACACATCGCGACTTCTATGGAAACAATATGTAAAGTGAAATAAAATAATATCTCTTGTGGAACAAATCACATCTGAGTATCTAGTGAAACACATACTTAGGCAAATCGGAAGAAAAATTATCTTTGTCGAGCAAATCGCAACTACCATGGGATAATGTGAAAACGAACATAATACATGAAGTTGAAAGAAACATTTACTACCTGGGACAAAGTAAACTAGAGGAAAAAGATAAAGTTTGTCAAGAGAAGTTTATGCATATAAAAATGTAGAAAAAAATGAAATGGCATGGAAAACTGGATACAAAATCAATAGGTCAATTCTTCATGTAATACTTGAAAAAACACGGTGGAAATCTAACATATTAAATGAAAGAACATAGAAAACAAACACAGATAGATGAAATGAAAATAAGAGAGAGATAAACAAAATCATGGCAAATCATAGACATTTTATAACAAAAAAAGATCATGGAATGACTAATGTGAATTTTGAGGTGATTAATATGAAATCAAACCGCCGGTTCTTAGATGTCTGCTGCTATGTCTCGCTTATTACGAGACGTAGCACCGGAACACCTTTGGCGCGGCTCTGCTGGGCCAGCCCAGTTTTGTAGCTATGGCGCGAATTTTTTGTCTGAGGTTTTCTTATTATTATTTTCACTTTTTGCAACAGTTTTCTCTGGGTTTTATTTCCTTTTTTCGTATTCTTTTTCTTTGATTTTCTTCATTCCATTTTTGCCGGTTTCCTTTGGGGTTTTTCAATACTTTTCTATAACTTCCTTATACATTAGGAATATTTTCTACATGTTTAACATTTTCAAGTACAGGATTCACTTTTTTAAAATATGGTTTGATTTATATTTTTCTCAAACACATTTTATATTTTTCATAAGCATCTAAATATTTTAAGCATTTTTTATTTATTAAAAGTAAATGATTATATTTTTAAAAATATGTTTTGATTTCTATTTTTTCATACACATTTTACCTTTTTTGTATGCATGTAAATCATTTTTATACGCATTTTACCTTTTTCAAATACATAGATGATTAATATTTGTCCAAATACATGTTTTTAGCTTTTGGAAGTACGTGTTAAACATTTTTCAAAAGACACATTGAAACATTGTTTATGATAAAAACCAGTTTTTATTAAACTATCCTAATATGTTATAGCAGGTATTAAAATATTTCAAAAATTTAATGAACACATTTTTGAAATACTTGAATATTTTTAAAATTTAACATACATTTCGTTGAAACGCATAAACATTTTCTAAATGTCACCAACTTTTTCTAATGCTCAGACATTTTTTATTACTCCAACGAAAAAATACACTAGATTAACATTTTTCATATTCATGGTGAACATTTTCCAAAAAAAAAATTATTACATTTTTTGGATACGAGTATCTAGAATAATTACGAAAGTATAAGAAAGAAAAGAAACAAGAAGAAACTGATATACTTGTACCTACCTGATTATGGGCTGGCCCATTTAGAGCGTCCTTGAGGCGAGACGTGTTTGTGTCTCGCTGTGGGCTGGGCAAACTAGCCTTTATAAGTCTGTGAATACATTATTCCTGCTGGGCCATGATTGTTCGATGTCAATTCAGTACGTATGAATGTCCTCATAAAATCTTCTCAAAAAAAAAAATGTCCTCATAAAACTACAGAAATATGCCATAAACTGGGGAAAACAAAGAGAACGAACGTAGCATCGTGACAAAGCTCCACCGAAATATTTACGACAGCGAGGAGTTGCTTACAGTTTTCCTCCGTTTAAGCCACAAATCTTAAGCAAGAAAACCATTTCTAAGTAGCATACCAGTTGTCAACTTATAAGGGCAGTAGATGGTACATGAAGTGAAGTATATATTCATAATCCAGAAGTTTCAGGAAACAGGTCAACCTGACAGCAACGAGCAAATTTTCCGCAGCTACAGAGATCTCTACATGAGCACTTCGCAGCCAGTACAGGTTGACGCCTATGCATTGTTGAGGAAATCGTTAACTGGTAGCTGCTCGGTTGGCTGGCGAGTAGGGGATTAATCGGCTAATCGGCAAGTTAATCGGCCATTTAATCAATTCATCGGCCGATTTATCAGTTTATCAGCTACTCGGTGACCCTACGAGTAGGGATTAATCGGCAAGTTAACTGATGAATCGGACGAATTCTTGAACATGGCGCCTATGCATGACTCTGTCAGGCCAATGAAATCACAGAACAACTCCACCCGTGAACAAGACCACACCATTAGTGAGCCCTGCCGCGTTCTCAGCAAGGACAAGAAGAAAACCACAGGAGAAACAAAACTGGACGGCGACGAGCCGCGGCCCATTACGATGCTCTCGGCGTGTGCCCTACCCTAGCCGTCACAGGATATGCCCGATCACACTAGTAGAAAAAACCCCTTTAGTCCCGGTTCCAGAGGGCCTTTAGTCCCGGTTCTGGAACCGGGACTAAAGGGTCGGGACTAATGCCCAAGACCTTTAGTCCCGGTTGGCTTACGAACCGGGACTAAAGGTCTTCCAGCCCACGAACCGGGAGGGACTAAAGGAAATTTTTTTTTCAATTTTTTTTTTCAATTTTTTTGATTTGTTTTTAATTTTTTTCTGATTTTCATAATTTAATCTCTAATCACCCCACCTTACTGCTTCAGAATTTAATCTCCAGTCTCTAATCAGCACTCATTCCAAATCGTCTAACTTCCCGGCCGGTCACCCATCCTCTCACTACTCCAGCCTCAGCACGCTTAACTTTCAGGTTCTATCTCCCCTAGTTTCCAAGACTGCAATTGTTGTTTTCCTAACAATCTTAAGCTATCAATCCTGTTAACCCTTAGGTCTTGATGTCACATGATTTAATTTTTTGAATTCTAAACAATTATTAAAATAAACAAAATAAGTACTAATAATATTGAATTTCAATGAAAATAAAATAAGTAATAATATTATTTTATTTTATTTTTTTGCCATTTATTCATTTAATATGACATAATTAATATCTTTAAATCTGTAAATCCAAATTCGACAAATAATATATCCATTATTATCAGAAAAATGTGAGGAATCCAAATATGACATCATTTATTTTTTTAAAATTATTTTTTAAAAATTTTAAAATTATTTTTTTGATTTGAAATAACTTTTTTTCCTTTTGGAATTTTGAGAATCTGAGAAAACTTCACCGGGTAAACCCTGGTGAAATCGAGTCCGTTTTACATTTTTTTTTCGTTTCGACATCGTATGCAAAAGTTATGGCCGTTTTACATTTTTTTTTGTTTTTTTGCAAAAAAGGTCAAAATTCATATTTCAAAATTTCTATACCAACTAGACACTAAAACCTAACTACATCTCAAAGGATTTTATTTTTTGAAGATTTTATCATTTTTGTTTATTTTCTACAAAACTAAAAAAGGCGGTCCACAGGGGGGTAGAGTTTGAAAATTTCAGAGCCCTTTAGTCCCGGTTGGTGTCCGTCCAATCATACCGTCGACTACACATCTGCTAGCACCGTCCTAGCCAGAGTCACAACTAAGGTTAACCAAGCCAGAGTCAACCCTTTCTAACTTCATTTGCTATTTTTTATGCATTTAATGATTTTTTTGAGCTAAATGACCCTGAAATTGAAAAGCACTACAAATGAACTCTGAAAAGGTTAAAACTTGGCATGGTATCATCATTTCACCCACATAGCTTGTGCTAAAAAGTTGAAGGGTTACGGCAAAAACTGGATGCACTTCGTGTACAAACTGGACCATCTCATTCGAAGTATCAAGGTTTCGGACGAAAACTCGTCTGTTACAAATGCATTTCATTTTTTCCATTAAAATCCTAATTTAAATTATTCTAAAAATAACCAAATAAATCTTACTGTTACAACAATCTAACACGTGACTAGGAGCAAAAAGAATTAAATTAAAAACTATTTGTAAATTCAAGTTATTCACAATCTAGGGTTTGAAGCAAATTTGAACAAATTCAAATTTAAACCATTCAAATTTGAAAACTAATGGCACAAACAGAAACTAGACAAAATTTTGAATCTAATGCAAAAAGAATCACTCAAAAACATCAAATATCTTAAAAAATATAAGCAATTTAAAACAGAAACTAAAAACAGAAAACAAATGTAAAAACAGGAAAACTACCTTTAGTCCCAACCGGGACTAAAGCCTCAAACCCTTTAGTCCCGGTTGGTAACACCAACCGGGACTAAAGGGGGGGGTTACCAACCGGGACTAAAGGGGTTGAGGCTTTAGTCCCGGTTGGAGATACCAACCGGGACTCCAACCGGGACTTCCCGGTTGGTATCTCCATTTAGTCCCGTTCGAACCGGGACTGATGCCTGCGCCGCTCGAACCGGGACTAATGCACCCATTAGTCCCGGTTCGTAACAGAACCGGGACTAATGCTATGATCTGGCCGGACCAAAGCCCTGTTTTGTACTAGTGTCAGGATCAGCGATCCAATAAATACATGCATGCACGCACGCATTCAAAATCCGCCGTCGACGCGCGCGACGGGACGTCTCCTCGACGGCAGGGGTTACTCGCCCCACAGTCACCCGGCGGGGAGGGCGGCGGCGGGCGGCGTACGTGCGCGTGTTGCCCGCCGCCGGCTTCGGCGTGTCGTGGTCACGCGATTTGGAGCGTACGGCCGGGCCTCTCCCCGTGAACCCCCGGCGTTAAGACCGTGTCAGCATTGATGGACGTGTTGCTCGCCCGTTGCCTCCCCGCGCCGCTGCCCTGCCCCGTCGCGCGCGCGGCAGGACCGGACAAGGACGCCGCAGCGGGGAAGGAGAGACCTCCGGCTACGGCGGGATCCGGTGGGGCGCGCTGGCTCGGCGGCTTGCGCCGCCCACACTGACCCTTGTCAGGGTCCCGAGAAGAGCCGCCAGCCGGCCGGCCGACCGGGCTGGCTGGCGAGTGCGGACGAGGCGGCCTAGCAAGTTGCCATTCATTCATCCGCGGCCCAGCCTTTTGTCCCGTGAAGCGGCGTATGCATGCATGCATGGGCCCCACAGCCCGCTTTGCGTGTTTCTGAACTCAGCCGCTGGTAAATCGTCGCCTGAGCTACGGTACGTGTACTTACTATAGTATACGCACGTTCAGCTTTGTATTGCATGTACGCGGACTTTTCTACCTGGCGTACTGATATGTAGTGGGAAGAAATTGTATTGTACACACGCACGCACATGCCATGTGATGTCGTTCGCACGCACGCACGCACGCAAAATTTAAATTTTATTTTTGCAACAGGTAGAGACGGTCAGACGAAGCAAGAACTTCACCGCGTAATTTTTCTGAAACATGACCGGACGACAATGTTTCGTGTGGCGTAATGGACAATCAAATTCCCCTGTGTTGCCTTGTCCCCTTGCTAAAAAAGAACACTTTTACTATTTTTCAGTCGTCTGTTTTTTTTTTTAACACAGTACACACGCAAGCGCTCATATACACGCGCATACACTCACCCCTATGAACGCGCACACACACACACTATCCCTATGAGCACCTTCGAGAGACTGAGCCGGCATATCATCTTGAAATTTACGAAGTCACCGTAGGCACCTCGTCGTCGACGGAAACGTCTCCTCCCACTGAATGCGCATCGCCGGAAATCTTGAAATAAATCCAGGAATAAATGCGAGCACCAGGACTTGAACCTGATGGGCTGGTGATACCACAGTCTCTCTAACCATACAACCACAGGTTGGTTCGCAGTCAGTCTGTTTTTAATTTGGCTTCCGGCCCTTTTTTGTGCCGTCGGATCATGCGCGAATCTCAGTGCCGTCGTGTGCTTTTTCTTTTTCGCCTGGCCATCGCGGGAGGGGCCAAGTGTTCTCGGGTTTCGGGTTGGCAGGTTGCCTGGTGGCCCGTTTTATTCGTTTGTCGTTGTGTGGCGGAGGAGTGGAGGGGAGAGAGCGGAGGCGGCGAAGGAAGCAGTCCCCGTCCCCCGTCGGTGAGCAACGGGTACACATCTCAGCTATGGAGCGCGTCCAGCTGCCAGGGTGGCTAGCTGCCCGAGACCGAGAGCAGCGAGAAGCGAGAGGAAGGAGAGAGGGTTGTACGGAGAGGAGATCGGCGGAGCTCCCCCGTCTAGTTCGTCAGCAGCAAGCGTTCGTCCGGATGCTAGAACTAGCCGCCGTCGCTGGCTAGCGGAAGGTACGGCCAGCGTTCCCCCCATATCCCCCTGCTCCACCCCCAGAGTTGGCTTGCTCAGTCTCGTTTCATTATTATTCAGCCTATTTGTATTAATTTGTTCGTGCCACGGGGTTGCCATGATTAGATTCACAGGGCATTTTTGCTCTGCTCGACCACGAAATCACGCGGTAGTACATAGTTCCCTATCCTGATTTCTCAGCGCAGTAGTGCCCTAATATACATCCAGACTCTGTTTTGCAATTTTTGTGGGGCGTTGTCGAACTTGGTAAATCGAAAGGAGGTTCCCCTGGGTGGGCTTGTTCAGTATGTGTTGTCATAATTTTGTGCGATTTTTCTCAGTTTTTTGGATGCTAATTCCATTTTGTTATGATGGAGCGGTCAGGTCATTCCATCAGAATATGGATGAAGAGATTTCTACTTCAGTGAGCTCATATGTATAGGATGTTTTTCTGCCAGGAATGGATGTCTGTAGCAGCTCACTATTTTTTCCAGGGTGGTGGTATGTGTTTTTTTGCGGGTGTGTGAAGTGCAAAATATATATTTTTCGAGTGTTTTTACTGTTTTGGCACTTCTTATATTTTGGAACCCGAAACAGGTCGAACCTGTTTTGGCACTGCTTTTCTAGAAAGAAGTGCAAAATATATGCTTTTCTAGCTGAATAATTTGACACTTTTGAATTAGAATCCTGACATTTTTTTGTCGTCCCGTGTGCGATTTTATTTTTGCTTTAGTTAGTGTTAGATGAAATCCCACTCGCATCGCTGCATGTGAGTTCATATTTTTGTTTTTCATCTTCTTTTGCAGCAGCAGGTTGTGGATTCTATGGAGTAGAGGTCGTCTAGCGTATTTTATGAACCCGGCTATGATCCCGATGATGGTTTGTCAAACAGTGATATTTGCTGGGAGAGCACTGCTCATGCTTAGCCCTGGTTAGTTGTATTGCACTCCAAATTTGATCTTGTTCAGTTTTTCTTAGTATTTTCTTTCACCCAACTGCTTATAGTTTATTCAATTTTAGTAGTAATTAGATAAAAAACATTATTTCTCAGTGTGCTTGTGTTTAGACCAATCTTTTCTTATCATTATTCACTGTGTTTTTTCTCAGCCTTCTTTCTCGTGTTTTTTAGTTCTCACTTATCTGTTCTTTTAGATTGTTGTTTATCATTCATATGTCAGTGTGTTTGGATTTAGTTCACTGTATTCTCCCTGTTTTTCTGTCTATCATCTTCATCAAGTTAATCAGTCCATATTGTCTTCCTTATAAGTTTTATCGTTAGTAATTAGTTATTAGTCTTGCTTTGTCCTCTCTGTTAGTTAGTTCATCAGTGTATTTAGTTTCCAGATTTTAAGCTTCTTTGTATTTCTTAGTAAATGTTCAGTCCTTATTTTGTCTTAATTATTTACTTCATTCTTTAGTTTTGAAAACCTATCATTGTTTGTTAGTTCATTGGTGTATCATACATATATCAGTGTTCTCATTCCTTAGTTTCTCTTTTCTGATGTGTTTTAGTCATGTTCATCCGTTCCTTTCAGATCTTGCTGCTGCACGCCTGCACATGACATTGAAAAAATGAGGTACCTAAGAAGAAGCAAGAAGTAGATAGTGAAAAATAACAAAAACGAAGCCAATGGAGAGCAACTTAGTGAACACAATTTATGCATTTAGGTACTGACTGCGATATCTAAATAAGAGACTAGGAAGGGAACAGTTTTGGTTCAGTTCATTTTTATTCAGTTTTATTTCTTCAGTCATATTCAGTTTGTCGTTGTTCTTCAGTTTTTCAATTAGCTTGCCTTCAGCTTTGTGTAGGTGTGTGCTTCGATCATTCAAGAAATTCATCATCAGTCTTCTTTAGGTATGTTTCATTTGTCCTACGGTGTTCAGTCTTTCATTTAGTTCCTTCCTTAATATTGTTCAGTCTTTCATTTATTTTTTGTCTTATTTCAAATGACTCATTTGTTAGTCTCTCATTACTTCAGTAAGTCATTGTAGTCAAAACTGTTCCCTTCCTAGGCTCTTATTTAGATATTGCAGTCAGTACCTAAATGCATAAATTGTGTTCAGTAAGTCGCTCTCCATTCGCTTCGTTTTTGTTATTTTTCACTATTTACTTCTTGCTTCTTCTTAGGCACCTCGTTTTTTCTATGTCATGTGCAGGCGTGCAGCAGCAGCTGACTCTTCATCCGGTTTGTTTCTAAATGATGGCTACATACATTCAATTAAGCTCTACATGGGGGGTGGGGGATGCAAATGTACATATTATCTTCTAGTTGTCTTATTCAAGTGTTTTTTAGCATCATGTTATATTTTTGTTTCTACGGTGAAGTAACGTACTCACACAAGCACGAAGATGGTCATAAAAACTTTGCATCTTTGTTATTCCTTTTTGATGCTTTGTTTCAGAAGTGCTACTAGTTTTTTTTTTCTGTGAATGGGAAGCCAGCTCTGTTTGTTCATTTTTCAGTTGTCGATGTCTGCAAACTTTTTATGTTCTACCCCATTAAAGCGCCTGCGGGATTTCCTCTTGTTTGTCAGGTTTAATCGATCGATCAGTTCCATTCATGTTTCACCTAGAGACCCCTGTTAAAACTTTCACTGCATTTTTGTTTTTATAGTTGATCAATTTTCAGGCATGTTCCCCTATAAAGGAAAACTTCTTCAAGTTAAGTTCATTGTTCAGCTCAAGTCCAGTCTTATTCAACATAATGGTAAGCATTTCCCTGTTGTTCAATATACTGGCAAATATTTCCCTATTCACCATGTCGCTTACATTCTTAGTGGATCAATTTTCAGCCAAATCTGCATGTTTGATGACTGCAAACGCTGCAAAGCAACCGACATATCATTTCACATACGTTTGCGAGCAGGGAGCATCGTCACTGCTGTTTACAACTTTACAAGACCTCCAAGGATGGCTGTATCAGCTTCAAGAAGTGCTGGAAGGAATTTCTGATGGGGAAGCACCTAAGGGTCGGCAGCACTATGATGATCACTATCAGGCCCAGCTCACATGAGGAGTTCCAGATGATGACGATCATTAACAGGATCTAAGAGATGCTCAAGCTCAATCAGTCTGGGGGATGTGTGAGGCGAATACCCCCTGAGAGTAGTCCAGGGTGGGAGTGTTTTCAACTGTAACTCGTCGCAATTGCCGTAGATTCATTTTGGTTTAGCAGCGCCGGAACTTTATTATGTTTCATCCCCCCTAGAGTGTTTGCATATACGCATGTCGCTTGAAGCTACTGGAACCTTGTAAGCTTATTTTCAGCTTTTTATCAATTTATGAACTGTGAACAGTCAGTTTGTGAGTGTTTGTGTTTTTTTTTTCACTATATTTTGTGGATCTGCTCTATCTGTTCCTCTTATTTCTCCCCATGAAATAGTTTTTCATCAATGATTATCAGACATTTTTGCAGCGTAGATTTGCTTAGTGTTCTTGTAAAGACGAAAGTTGTTTTTCTGCAGGATATCACTTTGAAAATACCTGCTCAATGTTGATTTGTTTTTTTACCTTTTTCAGGAAATAACAAGAACTATCAATTTTTCAGGGAAAAGAACAAGGTACCATCGCTTTTTAGTATTTCATTTTTTTGTTTTTGCGCATCTTGATGTTGCTGCCAGACATATAGTCAGTTACTATGTTCGTTTTCAGTCCTCTAGTGAGTAACATAATTGTACATAATCATTTTTAGTCATCAGGTTTTAGTATTCAGTCTGAAACTATGTTTGACACTTTCATCATTCTGTATTTCATTCTTCAGTCTGCCTTTCATGTATGTATTCTCATTATGTCTTGTAGCTCTGTCCAATAGCATCAGTCATTTCTCAATCTGCACTATCCTACTCATTTTTCAGTTCACTTTCATGTTGATCTTGGGGCCGAGAGGCGTGTGGAGGCAGGGGGTGTAAGTCTGAGTGGGCAACGTCTCTTTCTTTTCCTCTTTTTTATACCGGGACGGGGACACTGGTGGAATCCGGCCCGTTAGCGCAAGGGATGGATTTTATGAGGGGTCCAACAAATGATCTGGCCTGACGAGTGGAAAGAATCAGTCGGATTTTCTAAGACAGCGGGACTAATTAAAATCATAACAGGTGTCAACACGACATTGGACAGGAAAAACGACCTAAGCCCAAATGAAAATCAGACGTATGTTTGTTAGACACTCCCAAAAAGAAAGCCCACTGCTCTGTCTGAGTATACTTGAAGCATGCAAGAGTGGAAGTAGTATTGCCGCGGTTTTGTTTTGTGCCAAACGCCAGCCTGACTTACTCGAATACGGTCATGCTGCCTGACATGTGTATTCATATCATGTCAGTATGTAACTATGTATAGCTTTGCTTCAACAACATCAAGCGCATGCTAGCTAGCTCCTGTGGCGGTCATGAATCAGAGGTCGTCCGTTGCTCGATCGATGCATGTGCTCATGGCTGGCGTTCGCGTGCATGTGCTGTCCTACCAAGGGCCGCAGCAGAACACAGCGTACAACTGTACATTTACTATAAGTATTCGTACGTACGTTCAGTTTTGTACGGCTTATGTGTGGACTTTGATACCTGGAGTACTACAGTCCGCGGGAGCAAACGTATTCTCTGTACGCACCACCTGTGATGCACTTGTGCGTGTCCGTTTATCAATCCGTCACATCTGACAGCTCACAACTTCTTTTGAGCGGACACGGACGAGGCGGGGAAGAGATTCAGTTGCGTTGCGTCCTGTTACTGCTGCGGTACGTACGGCTACACGGTACTGCTGCTGCTATATAACTTCACAACGTAAACCGTCCCCCTTTTGTGAAACAGAGTTTCGTCTAGCGTAGTGAACAATCAAAATCACTCTGTTCGCTTGAATCCGAAGCCAGCGAATACGATCATGCAATATGACAAGCATACGTATCGGTCTTCCTGGGCCCCATAAGTTTATTCAGAACCTAATGTATCGATCGTCGACCTACCGATCTGCAGGTACTACAGTGTTATCCTACCAGCAAGCACCGCAACAGAAGACGTACGTACTACACGTAGACGCTTTATGACAGGACCAGTAAAAATTTACCCCAATGAATACGCGGAGACGAGCCGGTACTGTGGCACCGTCGACCTTTTGGGCAGCAGGCCTGGGAAGCGGGCCGAGGCCCCGACGCAATCAAGCCCACACAGTGCCAGGGCACTGTGTCGAGATCCAGCCGTTGATTCGCACGCCTGCCATCCCCTCCAATCTCATCCAGGCCCCAACAGTGCTACAGCTGGTTGTCGTTGCATCCGTCAGCTCGCCCGCACAGTGAAACAACTGGACGATGGCAGGGTGGAGCCGAGCAGGACACCGGCGAGGAGCCGAGGACGCAAATCAGCCTCGGGCGCCGCAGCTTTTGCACCAGGTTCACGTCGCGCGCGCGCGCCCGCGCACGGTCGCACCAACCCATGCACGTACGCACGTACGCACGAGAAGGAAAAGGGCTTGGACGGACGTGACAAGTGCGGCACGTAGTAGTACATACTATATTTCACGAGTTGACAGGACGGTGAGCAAATGAAAAGCAGCGGTAAAACTAGGTGGCAGTCCAGTAGATACAGTATGTCAGTAAAAACAGTGAACGATGACAGGCGAGAGAAAGGTCGAGCTGTGAGCGATTACATAGATGGTAGTACACGTACTTGAGTACAACACAAGTAGTTATATCATTACAACGACATGGCGCCACGCGCGCGCATCATTACATTACATGAATAACGGTTACTACTTACTACATTGGATTACACCATCATGCTTAGCTAGCCTTTCAGCTTAGCTTGGGCTGAAGACTAGGCGCACCTCGCCGGCCGGGGTCGCTGTTAATAACCTCCCCCGGCCGGCCATGGAGCGATGGAGTAGCAGCTAGTTAACAAGCTGACGATTGATCAGGTGCTAGTAGGAATTACAACACTAATGGTTACAGTAAGCAGTAAACAGGAGTAGTAGTACTAGTGGTAAGAGTGTGACGTGGGTGCGTGCGTGCATGGCGCCGTGGCGGTGTAATGCTGACCGGCGGCGGCTAGCTTTCAGCTAGTGGTAGGAAGGCTGGCTGGCTAGAACTGGCATGGCGATGGAGGGGAGAAGAGGCCGTTGCGGGTCCAGAGGTCAGCGAAGGCGTGGAGGATGAGCGGGTGGTGGCGCGGCGAGTTGAGGGTGAGGAACTGGGTGAGCAGGTCGTTGAGGTCGTCCCACGCGTAGATCTCCTTCTCCACCACCATCTGCACCATCGACTCCCGGAAGTCCTCGTACGGCTCCGCCGACTCCACCGCCACCGGCACGCTCTCCCGCGCCACGCGCCCGTACGCCCCCGACTCCTGCTCCTCGTGCCCGCCGCCGCCGCCGCCGTCCCAGGCCGCGCGCCTGCGACGCCGGCGCTGCTTCCGCCGGCGTCTTGTCTCCTGCTCCGGCTCCTGGCCGCGGTGGCGCGCGGCGGCTGGGTCCTCGTACAGCGAGTTGTTGGTGAAGGACGCGGGGCCCCAGGAGGCGGAGTCCGCGGAGGTGGCCGTGGTGCCGCTGCGGCCGCCGAGCGTTGTGGCCGT
The DNA here is from genome assembly GCA_039707655.1 of Elymus sibiricus. Lineage (NCBI taxonomy): Eukaryota > Viridiplantae > Streptophyta > Magnoliopsida > Poales > Poaceae > Elymus > Elymus sibiricus. Next base: position 413,743,577 of record CM077667.1, read on the forward strand.
GAACGCCGTGGTGGTGGATGTGGACGAGGCGTTGGGCGACTTGGGCTTGCCGCCCCTGCCGCGGAACGGCAGGGAGGACGAGGAGAAGAGGCTGGAGAAGAGCTTCGGGCGGCGGCAGTTGCAGCCGACGTCCACCACCGGCGGCTGCCGCAGCGTGAAGCTGCTCCTCCTGGACGACGGCTTGCTCGACATGGCGTGGCACTATGCACCACACAGCCCACCGAGCTACTAGCTCGCTTGGCTAGAGCGAGGAAGGTGCACCGTGCACTGCGTCTGCGAGTGAGCTGGGAGTGTGGGTGGAGTTCTTGGAGCTTGGAGCGGGGGGTGGTGGCGCTATATATTAATGGGGCGCCATGTGAGAGCGTGAGTGAAGCGAGTAAATGGCGGGTCGTAAAGAGAGGGCGACATGAACAGTGAGGCGAGTCCGGGGAGGAGGAGGACGAGCATGTGAAGAGGATAATTATACGTCGCCCTGGGTGAAAACGAGCCGAGACCGTGCAAGTGAAAATGCATGCCGCGAGAGCCAGGCGTGCACGTACGTGTGGAACGCAGCAGGATTGCTATGCGTGTGAGCATCGTCGCTCAGTCATCAGTGCATGGTCGCAAGATACTATCCAGATTGGATCCTGGGAGGGGGATGAGAGCTGCATGCAGGATGCATCAATGGTTCCCTGTGAGCGTGACTGGACAGTGGGTGGTTAATTTTTGCGCAGCGAGTTCAGAGCAGGGGGTACGTCGGAGGGCAGGAGGGCATGGTGGTGGTGTGGTTGGGCGGTAAAAAAAAACGAGATCTTGTCACGGCTTTGGTAATGTGACGAAAGTCTGCTGCTGATATGACCGACTGTATGCATGTGAGGACAAGCTGGCCATGCTGCTGGCCGGGCGCCGGCTGGCCCAGCGGAGCGCCAATCTTCCTCTCTTGAGTCTCTGTCCTGCTCAAGAGATCTTTTTTTTTTTTGACGGAAAGCAATCAGCGTTGCATTTCATTCTATGAAGAAGAAGTGTTACAAAGCTCAAGGTGAGCACCCAAACTAATTCAACTTCTCTGAGAAGAAGATGAAATAGCCACAACAACAACACACACACACATAACAACACAACCACACTGACTCAGCTTCAGAGATCATGCTGGCTCAAACAAGCGGAGTAGGTCTTCAGTATCCATCTTCATCTAACCAAGCAAGGCGGAGCCTTTAGCATTGGCCGTCTGGTTGCCACCCGACAACACCCCTCAAAGAGAGGGAGGGGTGTCGCATGGGAACAAGGTGATCTGAGGAGGATCGAACTTGCTAACCCGGCTTCAGATGAGCACATCAACCGAACCTCCATAGTCGAAGCCAAAACATAATATCGTCGGCCAAGCAGCGACAACGACCACCACCGACTATCACTGGACCCTCCGGCCGAAATGAAACTCTTGAAACGATGCCCCAACAGGAGCGATGCAATCGCCATCATCGTCCGATCCCAAAGGAATCAAGGGTTTCCCCCCGGAGCTTCCTCGAGTGGTGGAGAGAGCAGAACGCCTCAACGATGCCTTCAAGGAGGAAGCGGCGCCCGCAGGCGTCGGCATCGTCTGCCCCGGCCCATGACCAGCAGCAAGGTTTTCACCCGACGCTGCACCTCCAACCACCCACCCGGCCGAACCACCACCGCAGCCACCCGCCCGGCAACCGCCAGCCCCACGCGCCCGACGCTCATCGCAGCCACCTCCAGATCTGGACGCCGGGGCCCAGATCTGCTCTCCCGCGCCCACCACGCTCCAGATCTGGCCGAGCAGCCGCCAGCCGACTGCGGACGCCGCCGTGACGCCAGCAGAACGGACAAGGAGCTGCGCCAGCCTCCCGCGCCCCACCACGCGCCAGATCATGGGCCGAGGCAGAGCAGCTCCGGATCCGTGCCCTGTACGCCGCCTGCCGGCCGCAGACGCCACCGCGGCGCCACCAAGCCGGCCGCGCGCCAGCCTGCCGAGGATGCACCGCCCCTCGCGCCCGCACCCCCAGGCCAGATCCGGGTGGGATCTCGCCCGACGGCGCCGCACCAGCCCCTCTCGAGCCGCTGCCGACCACCACGTAGCCGCCGCAGCCCAGCGCCCGCCCGAGCCATGGCCAGGCCGCACGCCTCGCCGCCGCCGCGCCCCACGCCAGCGCGGCGCCCCGCCATGGCATCGCCTCCCGCGCTGCGGCAACCGAAACAGGGAGGAGAAAGGGCCTCGCCGCCGCCGCCGCCGTTGCGCGGGCTTCGCCCGGCGGCGCCCTCCGACGACGGCGAGGGAGGAGGAGGGTGTTGACACCTGATTTTGGCACGATGCAAAATACAGTAAAGGTGGGCTCAAGCGGCAAGATCTTCTATACGAGAAAGTTCATATTGCCGGCATGAAATCTTACCGCCCGAGTAAAAGCTTGCCGGTGTGGCAAGGAGACGGCCCGGCAAGGAGGCGATCCGGCAAGGAGACGGCCCGGCAGGGAGGCAATCCGGCAACGAGACGGCCCGGCAAGGAGGCAATCCGGCAACGAGACGGACCGGCAAGGAGGCGATCCGGCAAGAAGACGGCCCGACAAGGAGGCGATCCGGCAAGGAGGCGGCCCGGCAAGAAGATAGCCCGGCAAGGGAATGACCCGGCAAGGAGGCCCGGCAAGATACCCTGATGGTACTCCTGGGAAGGCGACAGCTCGTCGAAGACCGGGGATCAAGATGGACGTGACGGCTCATCAAGACAGCTTCTAGAGCGGTACTACCGCCTGTATAAGCGGTACTACCGCTTGGGCAGTACTACCGTGTTTTACTACCGCATCGACTACCGCTTACAAAAATACTTCTGGAATCCCGAGGACCCCAAGCGGAAGTGGCGCGGCACTCCAGGGCGGTACTACCGCTGGCCTAGAGCGGTACTACCGCTTGTCGACGCACAGATTCAGGCAGGTTCGGTTTGAATCCGAGTTAAGCTAGAGCTAGGACTCTAGGACGTGAATTGATGTAATTCTCTTGTAAGGAAAGCCTAGATAAATCTATAACTTGTACGGGAAGTCCAACCCCCTCTTAAATAGAAGAGGTGATGGCCGATTGAAAACACACAATCGAACAAACACATCTACATCTTTTACCCTACTTTTATCCCTCTCCCTTGTATCTTTCTTCTCGTTCTTCGTTCATTCTTCGTATTGAAGTGCGGCGATCCTCGTGGCCCTAGGGGCGAGCGAATCGACCTAGGGCAGCCCATCGTCCATCCGTGACTCCTGACGGGTTCCATCCCGGAGAAGCGGTGCGTCGGGTCTACAAAAGCGCCTGCCGGATTGTCTTGCGTACCGCGCTTCCGGCAGGCCTCCCTCGACGTGAGCTGTGGTGCATCACCCCCGGCGCCGAGGGTACGCGTGACGCGTTCGTGTGTCAACACACTTTTTGGCGACTCCGCTGGGGAAGAAAGATCAAGAATCATCATGAACCATGTCAAATCTTCCCCAACCCTCAGAAGTTAGCGCCTATAACATCATTAAGCCCGGTCTTGATGAGCTATCGGAGGAACATCGCCAGGCCTACGAAGCGCTCAAGAAACAGCGTGAAGAGGCTTTTGAGGCGCTCAAGAAGAAGCGCGAGGAGGAGGATTTGGAGGCGTTTCTTTCAAGTTTCAAGAAGGACCGCCAAGGCAACATCACTCCGATTGGAGAAATCAGGTTACCTCCTCCCATTGATGAACAAGATGAAATCACTGTGAGCAAAGTTTTTTCTCCTGAGCAACTGGCTGTGATTGAAAGTCTTGTTAGTAAGGGTAATGTGATGGCGTACAATTCTTTCGTGGCAAATACCAATGCTCAGAAAAATATGCCGCCGTCATCTAGTGGTAATGTTGGTGTATCCAGTAGCCCAGAAAAACCTAATCCAACTTTACCTATTTCATCGGCACCTCCCATGCAACAACATTACAATTTGCCGATGAATTTTTATCCTAGCCAAACCAATCAACTTGTGGCCGCACCTGCATACCCTAATCCTATTATGAGTGTGCCCAATTCGGCGTCTACGCCGAATTACTTTGTCACGACACCTATGAATACAAGCATGTTTGGTCTTCCGCTGAATTATGTTTCGGCGCCTACTCCAAAAGTTGCATCACTAGCTAGTTCCCAAGTTGCTCCTATGTCATTGCCACAAGCATCTTCATCTACCTCGGATCCAATTTTAGCCAAATTAAGGGAGGATCTGCATAAGATGTTTCAAGAAACTTTCGGAAACGAGCCGAAAGTAAAGAGTCGTGTGTATCAAAAGCCTGATCCTGAACACTTCGACGCAGTTTTGTACCCTCCAGGTTATAAGGTTCCTGATTTTGTCAAATTTAGTGGAGAGGGCACAAAAACAACTTGGGAGCATGTGAGTCAGTATCTAGCACAGTTGGGTGAAGCAAATTCCATAGAAGAATTGAAAGTGCGGTTATTTCCCTTATCTTTAACTGGCACCGCATTTTCATGGTTTGCTGCTTTGCCACCTGGCTCAATTCTCTTATGGTCGCAACTAGAGCAAAAGTTTCATGATCATTTTTATAGTGGCGACAATGAGCTTAAGTTATCGCATCTTACATCGGTTAGGCAAAAGCATGATGAATCGGTCACCGATTATGTCAAAAGATTTAGAGATATAAAAAACCGATGCTATAGCTTAGTGATAACCGAAAGAGACTTGGCGGATCTTGTCCTTAATGGTTTGAAAACTCACATTAAGGAGAGGCTAGAAAGTTATGAATTTTTAAATATTAACCAAGTCTTGCAGAAAGCTTTGGCTCAAGAAAGCCGAAGTAAAGAGATTCATAGGTCAACAACCGATCGTCCTAGAATGCATATGCTTGATTATAATGATGAATATTCGGACGATGAGGTTGATGTTTGTACCACTGAATTTGTTTGGTCCTCAAAGGCCAAACCCTATGTGTGCAATGCTCTTAAGCCGATTCGTAAGAATCGTGATGAGGAGATGAAATTTACTTTTGATATATCCAAGTGTGATAGAATATTTGATGCTCTCTTGCAAGAAAAGATGATTAGAATATCACACACCATACCGCCGTTTGAGGAGCTGAAACGGCGTGCTTATTGCAAATATCATAATTCATTTTCTCATGCTACTAATGATTGCAATGTTTTTCGGAGACAGATACAATCGGCCATTAATGACGGACGATTGAGTTTTTCTGAGATGCAAGTTGATAGACAACCCTTCCCAATGAATACCATGACTTTGGAGGGGAAGAAAATGTTAATTCGGCCTAACATAGCCGAATCAGCTAATAAAGACAATATTGTCATTGGTGAGCCCAGGAAGAACAAAGATGGCGACAAGATCTTGGGGAGGCAAGTCGTGCTTGAGAAGCAATCCGATGGTGGAGAGGTAATCAAGATCACCATAAAAAATCCTGCACTCGGGGGGCAACCGCAAGTACAAGAGGATACTCATGTTGAATTTATCAAGCCCAAGAATTCAGAAGTTGGCAAGTGTAAAAAGAGTGAAGCTAAGCGCAAGCGAATCAAGCCAACTTTTGATATGTTGCTATCCAAATATGCAAGTCAAGCGGCCGGTTCTAGCTCCAATCGGCCATCATATTCAAAACGTTCAAGATCACCTCCGAAGCAAGAGTTTCGACACTCTGCAAGGCCATATGGGTCATGGGCACCGGCACCATGGATGTCGCCACCCCCCTATGCGCCATATTACATGGGAGACTTCAATGGAGGATGGGGGCAACCCCCAATGGCTCCTTATGCTTTTCATATGGGGTGGACAACACCTAGAAGGCCTGCTCACAAAAAGCTTTATTATCCTACACAAGGCCGTTCAAGCCATGGTGCTAATCGGCCAACAAAAAATTCTCCAAGCGAAGCAGAATCTAGGGATCCCAAGTATATTCAACCTAAGTGGTGTCCTCCCGGTCTGTCCAAGACACAAAAAAGGAGATTACAACATATGAGGAGACGCGAGAAGCGGCACATGAAGTAGAAGAGCAAAAGGACGAATTGTTCAATAAAATTCGGCCCGTGGCGGCCACAAAACAAGTGTGGAGGCCTAAACAAAAAGGAAACGCAGATGTCTCTACACTAGCTACAACAGCACATACGCCACCAAAAAAGGATGATGCGGCCCTTATTACATCGTCCACGCCACCTGAAACATCCCCTTTTATTGAGGAAATTTTCAGTCCAATATACACATTGGGAGATGAAGATGAGATGGAGGATTTTGAATCTACGCCGGTTCGGGATGGTGGTAATCGACTTCAAGATATATACTTATCATCTTAAACACAAACATGGCCGATATATGATTATCGCCCTAAGCACATATAAATGGCCGATGGAGTGTTGACATCGTCCTTAGAGCAAGCTCTATGTGAATTATTTTTCGGCACACAAGCTTTGCCGAAAAACAGGGGGGCATGTGTTGACACCTGATTTTGGCACGATGCAAAATACAGTAAAGGTGGGCTCAAGCGGCAAGATCTTCTATACGAGAAAGTTCATATTGCCGGCATGAAATCTTACCGCCCGAGTAAAAGCTTGCCGGTGTGGCAAGGAGACGGCCCGGCAAGGAGGCGATCCGGCAAGGAGACGGCCCGGCAGGGAGGCAATCCGGCAACGAGACGGCCCGGCAAGGAGGCAATCCGGCAACAAGACGGCCCGGCAAGGAGGCGATCCAGCAAGAAGACGGCCCGGCAAGGAGGCGATCCGGCAAGGAGGCGGCCCGGCAAGAAGATAGCCCGGCAAGGGAATGACCCGGCAAGGAGGCCCGGCAAGATACCCTGATGGTACTCCTGGGAAGGCGACAGCTCGTCGAAGACCGGGGATCAAGATGGACGTGCCGGCTCATCAAGACAGCTTCTAGAGCGGTACTACCGCCTGTATAAGCGGTACTACCGCCTGTATAAGCGGTACTACCGCTTGGGCAGTACTACCGTGTTTTACTACCGCATCGACTACCGCTTACGAAAATACTTCTGGAATCCCGAGGACCCCAAGCGGAAGTGGCGCGGCACTCCAGGGCGGTACTACCGCTGGAAGCGGTACTACCGCTGGCCTAGAGCGGTACTACCGCTTGTCGACGCACAGATTCAGGCAGGTTCGGTTTAAATCCGAGTTAAGCTAGAGCTAGGACTCTAGGACGTGAATTGATGTAATTCTCTTGTAAGGAAAGCCTAGATGAATCTATAACTTGTACGGGAAGTCCAACCCCCTCTTAAATAGAAGAGGTGATGGCCGATTGAAAACACACAATCGAACAAACACATCTACATCTTTTACCCTACTTTTATCCCTCTCCCTTGTATCTTTCTTCTCGTTCTTCGTTCGTTCTTCGTATTGAAGTGCGGCGATCCTCGAGGCCCTAGGGGCGAGCGAATCGACCTAGGGCAGCCCATTGTCCATCCGTGACTCCTGACGGGTTCCATCCCGGAGAAGCGGTGCGTCGGGTCTACAAAAGCGCCTGCCGGATTGTCTTGCGTACCGCGCTTCCGGCAGGCCTCCCTCGGTGCGAGCTGCGGTGCATCACCCCCGGCGTCGAGGGTACGCGTGACGCGTTCGTGTGTCAACAGAAGGGAGGGAGAGGAGAGGGGCGGCCGGGCTAGGGTTCGCCCAGCCGCCGCCCGCGAGAGCGACGGGGGCGAGAAAATATTAGATTAGAGATCTTTTCCCAACCCACTACAGTATCGATTCCTTGAGGGGGAAAAAACTCACAACAGTACTTGGCTGAACAATTGGCTCTTTTTAAAAATATAAATATGGTCTAGCATCATATCAGCTGCTGGAAAGAATTAATTAGTGTCTGGCACTAGCTAGCTAGCTGACAAAAACCTAACCATGCGTTGTTATTAGAGATACACGTACGATCAGTACATAGCCGACGGAAATAAACCTTTTATTTGATCGAAGCCGATCAAACTGCCAATAAAACTGCATCAATATCCTCCCAGAATATTTTACTGTACGTCTGTAAATATACCGAGTCAAATGAATTGAAATAACCACATAGTTCATCGGCAAATCTGCAGAATTTTCAAACAGCCACGGTGCATTCATATATAAAGATAAACTGGTGCACAGTACTATCCATGGGTGACTTTTCTCCCTTTTCTTAAACTGGCGAGCAGAAATGGGCAAACTGCAGATATTCTATAGTAGGGACACCTTCGTTGCGGGACAATTAAGTAGGCGTTTAAATAAATAAAAAAGCAAAAAAATAAGCATTCAAAAATAAAAATAACGAAGCTACGCACTGCGGACACCAACGCAAGGCGGTAACAGGAGACGGTAAATACGAGCAGCCCCCCCCCCCCCCCCCCCCCCCCCCCCCCCCCCCCCCGCCCGCCCGCGAGAGCGACGGGGGCGAGAAAATATTAGATTAGAGATCTTTTCCCAACCCACTACAGTATCGATTCCTTGAGGGGGAAAAACTCACAACAGTACTTGGCTGAACAATTCGCTCTTTTTAAAAATATAAATTTGGTCTAGCATCATATCAGCTGCTGGAAAGAATTAATTAGTGTCTGGCACTAGCTAGCTAGCTGACAAAAACCTAACCATGCGTTGTTATTAGAGATACACGTACGATCAGTACATAGCCGACGGAAATAAACCTTTTATTTGATCGAAGCCGATCAAACTGCCAATAAAACTGCATCAATATCCTCCCAGAATATTTTACTGTACGTCTGTAAATATACCGAGTCAAATGAATTGAAATAACCACATAGTTCATCGGCAAATCTGCAGAATTTTCAAACAGCCACGGTGCATTCATATATAAAGATAAACTGGTGCACAGTACTATCCATGGGTGACTTTTCTCCCTTTTCTTAAACTGGCGAGCAGAAATGGGCAAACTGCAGATATTCTATAGTAGGGACACCTTCGTTGCGGGACAATTAAGTAGGCGTTTAAATAAATAAAAAAGCAAAAAAATAAGCATTCAAAAATAAAAATAACGAAGCTACGCACTGCGGACACCAACGCAAGGCGGTAACAGGAGACGGTAAATACGAACAGCCCCCCCCCCCCCCCCCCCCCCTCATATTTTCACACCGCAAGTATAAAAATAAGAAGCGCCCAATGCCATTTTTTGCGTCGATGCCATAGAAGAGACCGGGGTTTGTACCTCCCAAGTGCCCACCAGCGAGGATAAAAAATCCGACGTCCCTAGTCAAGCTCCGCATTGTGGATGCTCCAATATTATGGTGCGAAGATGACAAATAAAAAATTGTTTCTAGTGATGAGTAGAAATGAGAAAATTGCTAATAATGAGTTAGATCAATGCATAAGCATCATTGGTCGTACCATTAGCATCGTTGTGCACTATATTCTGCCCACATTGCAATTCTAGATGGCTCCACTTCAAGTTAAAAAGTAAATTATTTTCCCAATGGGACAACGGAGAAGGATTCTTTATATTAGTCTATTTAACTTGGAAATCCAATAGGATTTCAAGGTCGAGTAGCTGAACACATATAAGATGTATCAAATATTCATTTCATCCCATGTAGTCTGAATATAGTGTGTCACATTTGCAAAATTGATCTTAAGGTGAATGATTAGAGAAATCGTATTAACATGGAGAATGGCATTTTGGCTCCCGAGCTTCATGGAGGCCGGATTTTGAAAAAAAATTCAAATTTCAATTTTTTCGGTTTCAAAAAAATATGCATGTATGTAAGGATGTAATGTACATGTGTGTAAAAATTCACGATGAAATACTTTGAATTGCGACTTGTACAAGAAAGACAAATTCAAGGCCTGGAATGATGAATAGTGTCATGTGTTAAAAAGTCTCAGATTTGTTTTTTTTTTGCACAGCCCTCATTTCAACATATTTTGACCTGAAAATTTACACACTTGTGCATTATGCCTTGATGTATATCTGTATTTTTTTTCAGAATTTTTTGGATTTCAAATTTAGAGGCCACCATGGAGGCCGAGCTCCAAAAGCAATTTCCGATTAACATGCCAATATATTTCTTATGTTATATCATATCACATAGTAATTGTGAAAATAATATTTTGTAGAAATGTGCATATACATTTTATTTCCATAAAACACTCAAATAAAAGACACAGCTATGTGTAAATTTCAAAAAAAATGTTTTGAATTAAGCATCTTAAAGATAGTAATTAGGATGAATGTAGAAAATGTTTATTGTAGATGGGACTGCAATAACAAATTCAAGAACTTCAACGAATTACCAAGTTATATTACGTGGTTATATTTGAGGTTGAAAAAGGACCCCAGGACATTTATGTATTTCATGTTTAAATACATTTGCCAAATAGTGAGTAGATATGCACCGGGCTAGCCTTGTTGCAGGTGAAACCATCCAATAGCAATTTTTACCTAAAATTACTGAAATTAACACAAAAATCCTAAATCGCTTCGATGAATAAAGCCCTTCAATATAAACGCATCAGCCTGATAGCCAATAGATGAAGCCAATGCAACAAAGTCTCAAGAAATTAACCAGACTCGAACAAGCTAGAAGGGATAGTTTGGAGGGGAAAACATATCTTCATCTCCATCGTTGGTGGTTGGCGCTGGCCTTTTATGTTCTTAGATCGAAGGATCGGCTCAGAGCACAACAGGAGCGCAACCAGTCTATCCTGCGTATTGATGCCATGCCAGAAGATCTTGGATCCAAACAACAAACACAACGTCATTACAGAGTACCACCAAAGAAAATTGAGGATCGTCGGCCATATAGTCATGAGAAGGAGGTTTTCTGCAGAAGGGGATTGATGCAGAGGTCCAAAGTTGTGGACTTTTTTTAATGAATAACTTTATTAATTGGAAATAAAGGTTACATCGTCTATAAGAAGAGATACAATATCGTTCATAGGCTCCTCAATCCACTCATTTGTCTCAAAAACTCTCGCTAACCTAGCTAGTTCATGAGCAACTATATTGGCTTCCCTATTACAATGTTCAAAACTAATGAGGAGAAACTCACAAGCCAATAAAATAGCAATATTTGAATAATGTCGTCGCCACTCCCGCAGATTGTCCTCCCTTCTTCATTGTGTTGATGACTTCCGAGAGTTTATTATCAGGCGGTTGCATCCCGCCTTTTATGCCAGAGATAAGCCAAACCTTAGAGCCAAGGCTTCTGCTGTCAGAACATCCCCACACCAATCAATCTTCCAGTTTTCATCGATGATGAAATTTCCTTTATCATCTCTAAGGACAACTCCTGTTGTGCCTCTGTGTTGGTCATGATCAAAAGATACATCTACATTGAGCTTAACGAAACCCATAGGAGGCTTACTCCATCCCCATTGCTTACAGGTCACATTAGGGGAGTAAGCTTTAACAAAATTAGTCGTTATAGCCCAGACCCCTATCGATGTGTGGTATGCATCTTGTATTTTCCCCTCATGTATCATCTTCGTCTATCCCACCATAGATACCACACGGTTACATCAATCATCACATGTACATTCTGGAATCCCAAATTTGATAGGTCTTGATCTGGCAAAAGGAGTAAGAATTCAAGTACCACCTCACCCGCACGATCAATAGCACAAGCTCTTTTAATCACCTCATTCATACCCAACTTATCCCACACCTCCTTCGCTTTTTGACAAAGAAACAGAATGTGCTTTGTATCTTCAGGCCCATTCGAACATGATGGGCAGATTGGTGAAATTTTCAAGTGTCTGTTTGCAAGCGTAACACGACACGTGAGAGTTCCATGTAGCGTACGCAAGATAAAGATCTTTAGCTTTGCCGGACATGAAAGTTTCCAAATCTTAGACCTGATACGATTAAAATTGGATCTACCCATACCATTAGTATATTGCAATTTTCTCCCATGTTGATGATTCCATTCCGTCAAATAAACTGATCGAACTATGAACAATCCATTTTTTCTACAGCTCCAAGCGATGAAGTCTGACATATTATGCATAGAGAGAGGAATGGCTAGCACTCGTTGAGGATCAGTTGGCCACAAAGTTTGCCACTTCAAATCCTCATCTCTGAATTTTGTGAATGGGTCAATTAGATCTAAAACCTTTGTCAGTAGGTGCCCTCCTCTAGGAGTAATAATTTTCCTATTTGCACAATTCAGAATCCAAGCATCTTTCCAAATATCTATGTTCTTTCCATTTCCAACTTGCCAAATATATCCATTTTTTAGTGAATTAACTCCCGACATAATGCTTTATCAAGTAAAAGAAGAGCCCCTTTTTTAAGCTTGCATTCATGAAATTGCCATCAGGAAAGTATTTAGCTTTTAAAATACGGGCACACAGAGAATCCGTATTATCAAGGAGACGCCATGCTTGTTTAGCTAGTAGTGCTAGCTAGATTGAAACAATGAATACCCCGGAATCCCATACCTCCTTGGTTTTTTGGAACACACATCTTCCACTGCCATCCAATGGATCTGCTTCTCGTTGTCTTCGTCTCCCCACCAAAATTATGACATTGCGTCAATGTTTCCTTTGCAAAAAATTAGGAATTTTAAAGACGGACATGGCATAGCTAGGAATGGCTTGCACAACATATTTGAGTAAAATTTCCTTCCCTCCAGCAGATAATAATTTTTCATTCCATCCACTAGTTTTTTATAGTACAGTCAATTAGGAACTTAAAACATTCGCTTTTGTCCATACCGACGTTGGCAGGCAGACCCAAATATTTATCATTGAGAATTGTAGTCATAATATCCAGAATTGAACAAATTTGTGCCATGTCCTCCACTTTTGTATTGGGGCTAAAAAAGATACTAGATTTTTCAACACTCGCCATCTGCCTTGAGGTGGCATAATAAGAATCCATGACCGATTTCGAAGTTTCCGCGTTCATGGTATTGGCTCGTATAAGAATCAATGAATCATCAGCAAAGGGGAGATTTGAAATCGATGGGGCATCTCTGCTAACCTTTGCTCCAGACATGTTTCCAATCTCCTCTGCATGAGCCAAGAGAGATGTCAGGTCCTTCGTACATAACAAGAATAAGTAGGGGGGTAGAGGGTCTCCCTGTCTCAAACCTCTCATTGGCTTAAAACTCTAAGTTTCCTCTACATTGAAGCGAATCCGGTACTCCATTGTGGATACACATTGCATAACCAAGTTCATGCAATTTTCCTGAAAACCAAGTCTCGGCATAATCCCCTTCAAAAAAGGCCACTCCCCTCGACCGTATGCTTTGTGCATGTCCAGTTTGATAGCACACAGACCTTCCTTCACCACCCTTTCTTGTTTATCGTATGGAAACACTCATATGCCACTAAAATATTGTCTGTAATTATTCTTCGAGGCACAAAAGCACTCTGAGTAGGGATGATAATATCTGATAGGACTATCTTCAGTCGGGCAACAATCATTTTCAAAAAAACTTTATACACCATATTGCATAGGCTAATTGGCTTGAATTGAGTTACCTTTTCCGGGGAGTTAACCTTTGGAATCATTACAATTGCGGTATCATTCCACCCAGGCGGTATAGAATAGTTTATTCACCGCCTGAAGGACCTCTTCGGTTAAGGCATCCCCCAACATAGCCCAAACTCTCTTGTAAAATATAGCATGGAGACCGTCTGGACCCGACGCTTTTAAGTCCCCAATAACAAAGAGGGCCTTGCGAACCTCGTCGGCTGTATAGGGGCGAGAAGGGCATTGTTCATATCATCTGTGACCTTTCTTTGAACAAGCGAAAGAACTTCCGGATTCGGTTGCGTTACTTCTGAGGTAAACAGGTTTGAAAAGTTCCCCATAATGTGATCCTTCAACTCCGAATATTGCACCCAAACCCCGTTATCATCAAGCAACTTTTTAATCTGATTTCTCTTCTTTCTAGCCATTGCCAGTTTTTGGAAGAAAGACGTATTACGATCCCCATGTAAAAGCCAGTTTGCGCGATCGCGTTGTAGCCAATGAATCTCCTCTTGTTCCATGAGGTTTTCAATCAGGACAAGGATCTCCTTTTGTCGCGCTCGGGATCCCACACTCATAGGTCCCCTTCAAAAAAATTCTAGCTCTTTTTTAGTTTCTTTTTTCTTTTTTTCGGTCCCTTCATAATATCCCGGTCCGAGATATGCAAGTCCGCATGTACTGCCCGTGTATGTTTCGCAAGAGACAGGCCAATTCCCAACAACTTTGCTTTTTCCCATGTTGTGCGAACATTTTCCCCGACTGTCTCTTCTTGTAGCCATCTAGCCTCAAACTGTTTTACTCGACCCCCCCGGGCGATTAAATATATTATCGTCAAAATAATCCGTGTTCAGGATGAGAGGGCGATGATCAGAGTGTACATGTTATTCATTTATGACCGCCGCTCAAGGAAACTTATTTTCCCATTCCCAATTGCAAACCGCACTATCGAGTCTCTCTATGTCACCTCTCCTCCAAGTGAATGGATCTCCAATATATCCCATATCGTTCAGATTGCACTCTCCAGAAAATTGTGAAACTCTCTCGTCGTTGAATTTGGCCTTGCATTTCCTCCTTCTTTCTCATGGGCATACAAAATTTCATTCAAATCGCCCATGATTACCCATGGATGAGATGCACGCATATGTAATTTGTGGAGATCAGCCCAAGATAAGTGTTTCTCATTCCACCCATGATAACCATAAAACCCCGTAAAGCCAATCCACAACATTCTCTCTCATAAACATAACATCAATAAAATGCAAGGACAAATAATTCAACTCAATTTTATTCTCTCTTTGATGAAATAATACAAGCCCACCAGCCTTACCATCACTCTGAACCAGAAACATAGAATCTAATCCTAACTTACAATGTAGCTCGTCAGCTTTTATTCCTTGCGGGATTTGACGGAGGTGGCCGAGCCGCTGAAGATCGTGCGCAATAAATGGCGCTACTGGGGAAAAGACAATGCACGAAAGAAGGGGAGTCTTCTTTGGTTAGGGCAAAGTGAGAGCGATGGGGAGGCATTTTATATGCTGAGAAGCAATTTGTGTTGATCCGTAAAAAAACCTAGAGGCCCTACCCAATAAAGGATGATGCACAACACCACCCCAAGATCCCTCAAAATTTACCGTGGCCCGAAGTAGGATGAAATGGCTTGAGTGTTTGCGATGGACAAAAGTCATACTAATTGCAAAAACGTTCCTTAGTTTTTGCCAAAATCGTAAAAGCCTCTTCTCCATCAAAATTTAGTAGAAAAGCTCACGTTTTGATGGACATTGTGCATAGATCACGAAAAAATTGACAGAAATTCAGATTATGAGAAGGAAGACGGAATTTAAGACGCGATGAAAAGTTTTTTTTTTTGATCGTTAAGAAAGTTTGGCAATAGATCCATGTGCTGCAATAAACATGCTAAGTTTAGAATATCTGAGTAATCAAGTGGCGCAAGCTAAGTTAACGACACATGTCTGTGGGTTGTGGTGCACGTACAAAATAAATTTATGTTCAAAGGTGAATGGTTTCAACCTGCAGGCTAGCCATGATAATTTAATTTCGAGATCTGGTGTTTACGCAGTAACTTCAGGGATAAGTGGCTAGCCTTGATAGAAAGTTAGATCAATGCATAAGCACTGTTCATTCATCAACGTCGCATTGCACTATATGTTGCCCACGTTACAAATCTGGATGGCTCCCCTTCATGTTAAAAACAATTTATTTCCTCAATGCAGACAAGGAATCTATATATTGGTCTATTATATTGGTATATTTATTAACTTGAAAACCCAATAGGATTTCAGGTTGAGTAGCCGAACTCATATAGTATGTAGAAAATATTCATTTAATCCCATTTAGTCTGAAATTCTAAATATAGTGTGCCACATTTGCAAAAATGATCTTATGATGGATTCTTTGAGAAATCGTATTAACAAGCCAATTAATTATTATGTTATCATATCACAATAATAATTATGAAACACTAGTGTTTTTTGCAAAGCTGTGCATATTTTTTTACTTTTAGAAAATAGTAAAATAAAAGAAATAACTCGGTGTAAGTTTCAAAAAATGTTTAATAATTTGTTCTGAATGAAACAACTTGAAGATACTAGTTAGGGTGAAACTAGAAACAGAAAATCTTTATAATTTATTGGACTGCAATAAAAAATGCAAGAAATTCAACCAAGTACTAAGTTCTATTATGTGGATCACTACAATACATTTATGCAAATTCATGTCGAAATACATCTATGAGATCTTGAGTGAATGCGAGAGGATAAGCACTGGGCTAGCCTTGTTGTAGGTGAACTGATCGAGTGGCGGAGTGAGTGATATGCGGGAGGGGCATGCTAAGTTGACAAACAAAATATGTCCAATTCGAAAAAGTGACTATCATAATATTACAATACTATGTATTTTTGACGCAATAAAACATGGTTGCATTTATACTAGTTTAAATTTGACTCTACGGTTGCCAGTAAGATAAACAATATTAATATTGTTTTAGAAGAAAACTTAAATGCCAATTCTCTTTCAATGTAGATTATCATGCAAAGCCGAAGAAAGTCATTTTCCATTTACCTTTGAAGACGTTTCCATGAATGGGAAACTATATTTGCCTCATTAACATTACAAGTAGGTTGAGAACACGAAGCAACAAGCTTCAAAATCAAAATGATCTTTACAAGTTTTAGAGGTGTTGTTTCATAACTGCATGTATCTGAATTATCATTGCAAAATCTTATGGTGCAAATAATTAAAACTGGATTGTCCATCGCAGTGATCCCAAGTAGGGAGTGTAGGAGGCAGAATGCGACACCGGTGTAAGGGCATATTTCTCCCTAAGTGGTTTTGGTGATTGATGACAATTCATTTGGGGACTAATCGTGTGCATTGAGCATTTCAGATATCTCATGTCTAGGCACAAGACGATTCGGTGCCCCTCGGAGTATATCGAAGACGGTTGCTTTCTACGTTCCTTTTCGGTGGATTTGAGTCGTAGGAAAGCCGTACTATTAAGAGGGGGTCCGCTTCGGAAAGGTTAGGGTGGAATCAACACGTACACATCTGTTCTATTGCACCACCTTTCCTTTGCTTCAATGGAGCTCCAGTCCGTTTTCCTTGTCTGTGCAAATTGAAGGCAGCAAGGTGCTAGTTTTCAGTGGCTAGCGGTAGTACCGCTCAAGGGAGCGGTAGTACCGCAGGTGCCCGCGGTAGTACCGCTCCAAGGAGCGGTAGTACCGCTGTCCCCAGCCCTGGTGCGTGCGCCTGCGGTAGTAGGCGCGGATGTAATTTTTTACATCCGCCCTCGAGCGGTAGTACCATGACGAATGTCCGGTACTACCGTGCCGGACTTTTGCGCAGCTCTGCTCTCAGCGGAGGTAGGCACGGAAGTAATTTTTACTTCCGTGCATCTCCTGTGCCAGTTGATACCGACCATGCGGTAGTACCATACTGGCGCGCGGTAGTACCGCTCCGGTGGTTCTACCGCTCGTTGCCCTGTGCAATAGGTCTTCGTCTGGTCACTACCGTGCGAGCGGTAGTACCGCACCATGCAGCGGTAGTACCGCAGCCACTTGCGGTAGTACCGTGGCTCTTATGCGGTAGTACCGCAATGCGCGGGCTGAGAGTGGGGATAACGGTTGGATTCTCCCCCCCCCCACTATATAAAGGGGGTCTTCTTCCCCAAGAAGACCACCTCTTCCCTCCCCAAGCTCCATTGTTGCTCAAAGCTTCATTTTCGCCCGATCTCTCTTCCTAGCCAATCAAACTTGTTGATTCTCTCGGGATTGGTTGAGAAGGCCCCGATCTACACTTCCACCAAGAGAAATTTGATTCCTCCCACTAATCCCTTGCGGATCTTGTTACTCTTGGGTGTTTGAGCACCCTAGACGGTTGAGGTCACCTCGGAGCCACATTCCATTGTGGTGAAGCTTCGTGGTGTCGTTGGGAGCCTCCAATTAAGTTGTGGAGATAGCCCCAACCTTGTTTGTAAAGGTTTGGTCGCCGCCTTCAAGGGCACCAATAGTGGATTCACGGCATCTCGCATTGTGTGAGGGCGTGAGGAGAATACGGTGGCCCTAGTGGCTTCTTGGGGAGCATTGTGCCTCCACACCGCTCTAACGGAGACGTACTTCCTCACAAGGGAAGGAACTCCGGTAACACATCCTCGTCTCCACCGGCTCCACTTTTGGTTATCTCTTACCTTTACTTCTTGCAAGCTATCATTGTGTTGTATCCCTTGCTTGCTTGTGTGCTTGTTGTGATTAGCATCATATAGGTTGCTCACCTAGTTGCATATCTAGTCAACCTATTTGTTACTAAGCCTAAATTGTTAAAGAAAAGCTAAAAATCGTTAGTTGCCTATTCACCCCCCCCTCTAGTCAACCATATCGATCCTTTCAACCGGGAAATTCTATTTATCTATATAGTCATAGGTTAATAAAGTCAAGGTCAAGGAGTAGGAGGAGAGGATGTAATCACTATGAGTGGGCTTTCTAATTCCCTGTCGTTCACATCATAGTGATCCCAAGTAGGGAGAGTAGGAGGAGGATGCGACACCGGGTAATGTTATTTGTCTCTAGTCATAGGTTAATCACGTCAAGGTCAAGGAGTAGGAGGGGAGGATGTCATCACCTCCCTTGGTCTATGGAGGACCGGAGCACCCACCTCATATAGTTAATCACGGTCCTCCTCCTAAGCTTGTTAAAAATGATTTTGCTAATTGGGTTTTCTGTATCAAGTCTCATTTGGATCACAGCTCAATTCAACTCATGCGAGTCATTGAAGAAGGATACTACCCTCGTGATCCACGCAACCTCACTCCAAGGGAAGAAGCGGATAAACAGCTAAATTCCTCCGCCTTGTTCATACTCCAAGCTGCTGTTCCTACTGAAGACCTACCTCACCTGCGTCCCTTAACTGTTGCTAAAGAGTGTTGGGAACACATTATCTCCATGTACAAGGGCAGCTCAAGCATTCAACAGTCAAATTATGAAGTTGTCCTTGATCAGTCAGATGAGTTTGTAATGGTAGAGGATGAGGAACCGCGTGAGCTCTATAGAAGGGTGACTGCCCTCGCCGTTGCCCTCAAAGATCATGGCAGCAAGGATGTGGATGATACTTTTATCAAGCGTAAGTTTTTGAAAGCCATCATGCCCTACAACAAGGCCATGTCCACTGTCATCCGTCAAAGACCGGACTTTCACACCTTGTCTTCTGGTGATGTGTTGGATGAATTTATTGCAATGAACATCTTGAACACGACAGCTGACAATGCTCTCGCTAGCGTGCAACGGTCAAAGAAATCATCCCCCAACCTTGCTTTGAAGGACAAGGTCTGTCAAGAGGAAGAAGAAGAAGAAGAAGAAGAAGAGGGTTGCCCCGAGGACACCAAATATGCTTATCATGAGCACATGGCTCTTGCGTCCAGGCAATTTTGGGGCAACAAGAGAAACACAAGGCCCAACTTCTCCAAGAACAACTCAAACGGGTCAAAGGGCAAGCAACGTGTGAGGACCTGCTACAACTGTGGCAATGTGAGTCACTTTGTGGTGGATTGTCCATACGAGAAGAGGGAAAGCAATGGTGGCAAGCTCATCCGCAAAGATAAGGCCAAGTCTTTCCCCAACAAGACCAACTTCACCAAGAAGACTTCACACAAAGTGTTGGTGGCTCAAGAAGAGTATGCATCGGATGATGATGGTGATGACGGAGACACAAGTGGTGAAGGAATGGCAATGGCATCTGTGGCAATTGCATCCTCTACCCCAACAAAGGTGTCACTCTTCGACGCCCCCAATGAGAACCACATCGCTAGGTGCCTCATGGCAAAAGGTATCACCAAGGTAACTTCCAACGCCAAAACCTCAAACATTAAGACTTCTGTTTCTTCCACTCCGTCTTTGTTAGATTGTGTGGATGAACTTGAGGAGGCGATAGAGGGTGAGAATGAGTTTGACAAGTTCTTGTGTAAACTCAAGGGAGAGTCCAAGAAGCACTTCGTTGCTCTCTTGGAACAACTTGGTGAGGCCAATGACACGATTGATTCTCAGGAAGAATCTCTTGAGGAGATGAGAGGCCATAGTCGTGATTATGCCGACGAGATAGCAGATCTTTCTATTGCTCTAGAGGAAGAGCGAGGTCTTCATTTGACTTTTAAGAAGTCACAAAGTGACGACTTTGCTAAATTATGTAAAGATTATGATCATGCTATTGTTCTTAACCGTGTTCTTAAATCTGAAAAGGTTGCACTTGGGGTTGACCATGCTCGACTCAAGGATGAGTTTGTCTCTCTTGACAATGCTCATAAGGCATTGAAGAGCGTTCATGCTTCTCTTAAAGAGTCACATGATCAACTCCAAGTGAAACTCACTAAAGAAATTGCCACGTGTCCTCCCTTTGTCTTAATTGATAATGCTTCTGCTACTAACCCATGTTGTGAGCATGCACATCTTGTGGAGGAAAATGCTAAGCTAAAAGAGCAGCTTGAGAAAGGCCTTGTGACATGTATACAAGGTGAGAAGAATCTCAATGACCTTTTGAGCAATCAAAAGGAAGTGATTGTAAAGGAAGGAGTTGGGTTTGCACCCAAATCCAAAAAGAAGAAGAAGAAGAAGACCACGCAGGTTCCTCCGCTCAAGGAAACATTTGTCAAAGCGGGGAACATTACTCATGAGAAGAAGAAAGACAAGGTTGTGAATGATAGTGCCAAGAAGGGCAAGATCACTCCCTCCAACAGGACCGGCGATTTTAACCCCTCCTATGTTTTGTGCCGTGCTAGTGATGGGCATGTTTATGCCAAATATGTTGGTTCTTCTTATGAGTATATTGAGTGGTCTATTTGGGTTCCTAAGACCCTTGTCACTAACATGAAAGGACCCATTCAAGAATGGGTACCTAAATCCAAGCATTGATCTATTGTAGGACTTTGCTTCCGGGGGAGTCTCATGGTTGCTCGATAGCGGAGCAACAAATCATATGACCGGAAGCAAGGACTTAGTGGTGGATGTTCGACCCGATGCATCCGTGGCCACCCAAGTCTCATTTGGAGATGATGCAATCTCAAAGGTATTGGGTCTTGGTAAGGTGGTTATCTCTCCGACCTTAACTATTGAGAGAGTCATGCTTGTTGAGACCCTTGCATACAATTTACTTTCCGTTCGTCAACTTGCACTCATGGGTTTTAGTACCTTCTTTGGCATTGATACCGTGACTCTTTTGTGGAGCAAGACTCTTAAAGTAGCCTTTGTTGGGCATGTCGAAAACGGTCTCTATGTGATTAACTTCTCGGAGCGACCCACTAAGACCGCGACATGTGTAATGGCTAAAGTTGATGTGGGATGGCTTTGGCATCGCCGACTAGCCCATGTCAATATGAGATCTTTGCAAAGTCTCCTCAAAGGGGATCACATTCTTGGACTAACAAATGTGAGTTTTGCCAAAGATCGTGCTTGTAGTGCCTGTATCGAAGGAAAGCTACATGAAAAAGCTCATCGTCCAACTACTACAATCTACTCAAAGAGGACCTTAGAGCTCCTTCACATGGATCTCTTCGGGCCTCCATCTTTTGACAGCCTTGGAGGAAGAAGATATTGCTTGGTGATCGTGGATGATTACTCAAGATACACATGGGTATATTTCTTCAAGAGGAAGAGTGAGACCCAACAGACCGTCATCAACTTTGCAAATGAAGTCCAACGTCAACATGAAGCAAAGATTTTGATGATTAGATGTGACAACGGCACTGAGTTCAAGAACTACACCCTAGATGAGTTTCTCAGTGATGAGGGGATAAAGCACCAATATTCCACACCTTACACCCCTCAACAAAACGGTGTTGCGGAGAGGAAGAACCGGACGTTGATGGATGCGGCAAGAACCATGATGGCAGAGTTTAAATCTCCGTACAACTTTTGGGCCGAAGCCATCAACACAGCGTGTCATGCATCAAATCGGCTCTACCTCCGCAAAGGCTTGAACAAGACTCCTTATGAGATTCTTACCGGGAACAAGCCCAACCTCAAATACTTCCGGGTGTTCGGGTGTAAGTGTTTCATTCTCAACAAAGGTGCTCATTTGTCTAAATTTGATTCTAGAGCCCATGAGGGCATATTTGTTGGTTATGCTGCAAACTCTCATGCTTACCGTGTCCTCAACAAGTCCACCGGACTCATTGAGGAGACGTGTAACATAGAGTTTGATGAAAATAATGGCTCCCAAGTGGAGCAAAGTGGTCTTTGTGATGTAGGTAATGAAATTCCTCCCCAAGCCATAAGAAGAATGGGTGTGGGATACTTCCTACCCGTTGAGGAACCCCTTGTGGCAGAAGGAGAAGGACAATGTTCCACTCAAGTGGAACCATCACCGACGCACGACCCACACGTTTCCGAAGAACGCAGTGAAGGCCCTCAACCCCGTGATCAAGATCAAGGGCAAGATCAACGTGCTAGTGATGTTTCTTCTTCAGATGATGCTCAAGATCTTGTTCACACCCCCGTGCAAGCTCAAGATCAAGATGAAGCTCAGGACCAAGATCATCTTCAAGATCAAGGTCAAGCTAAAGATCAAGATCATGCTCAAGATCATGAGCAAGCCGGTGCTAGTACCAAAGCTCGTCAAGTTACCAAGCCTCAACTTTCCATGGAGGAAATTCTTGAAAGACGAGCTACCAAGACTGCTGCCAAGCTTCAGAAAAAGCAACACCTCCTAGAGAACGTCTACGGAAGCTTGAAAAGAGGGGTAACTACTCGTCGTCAATTAACAAACTTTTGTGCACATCATGCATTTGTTTCTTGCTTTGAACCCCTCAAGGTACATGATGCGCTCGAAGACGAGGATTGGCTTGAAGCCATGCATGATGAAATCAACAACTTCGAGCGCAACAAAGTGTGGCGATTGGTGCCAAGACCAAAAGAGAATCACAATGTCATCGGAACCAAATGGATCTTTAAGAACAAGCAAGATGCACATGGTATCATTATTCACAACAAGGCAAGACTGGTGGCTCAAGGCTACTCCCAAGTCGAGGGTATCGACTACGGTGAAACATTTGCCCCTGTTGCTCGCCTTGAATCTATTCGCATGTTGCTTGCTTATGCTTCTCATCATGATTTCATATTATATCAAATGGATGTGAAGAGTGCTTTTCTTAATGGTCCACTTAAGGAGTTGGTATATGTCAAGCAACCCCCGGGGTTTGAGGACCCCAAGTTCCCCAATCATGTATACGTTCTCGATAAGGCACTCTATGGCCTTAATCAAGCCCCACGTGCGTGGTATGAGCACCTTACCGAGATGTTGCAAGATCGTGGGTTTGAAATTGGGAAAATCGACCCCACTCGTTTTACTAACAGGGTTAACGGGAACTTGTTCGTATGCCAACTATATGTAGATGATATTATCTTTGGTTCTTCTAACAAAGCTTTTAATGATGAGTTCGCCGCACTAATGACCAAAGAGTTTGAGATGTCTATGATGAGAGAGTTGAAGTTCTTCCTTGGATTCGAAGTCAAGCAACCTTCATCAACCAAGCCAAATACACTCAAGACATGCTCAAGAGGTTCAAGATGTATGAGCTAAATCCTCCGAAGGCCAACACTCCGATGCCACTCAAATGCCAACTTGACAGTGATCCCAATGGTAAAGCTGTGGATCAGAAGGTATATCGCTCCATGTTTGGATCTCTGCTTTACCTTTGTGCATCTAGGCCGGATATCATGTTGAGTGTGGGAATTTGTGCACGATTTCAATCCGCACCTAAGGAAAGTCACTATGTGGCTGTCAAGCGAAACTTTCGATATTTGGCTCATACCCCAAACTTTGGCTTATGGTACCCCAAAGGTGCTTCATTTGATCTCATTGGATATACTGACTCGGATTGGGCGGGAGACCGTGTGGAAAGGAAGTCCACTTCCGGAGGTTGCCAATTCCTTGGTCGCTCTCTGGTAAGTTGGTCTTCCAAGAAACAAAACTGTGTTTCTCTCTCGTCCACCGAGGCCGAGTATGTAGCCGCCGCAAGCTGTTGTGCTCAGATTCTTTGGATGAGGCAAACTTTAAAGGATTATGGTGTCAACTGTGACAAAGTGCCTCTTTACTGCGACAATGAAAGCACAATCAAGATCTCCAACAACCCGGTTCAACACTGCAAGACAAAGCATATTGAGATTCGTCATCACTTCATCCGGGATCACATCAAGCGTGGAGACATTGATCTTATTCATCTATATACTAAGGAACAGCTTGCAGATATATTCACGAAGCCATTAGATGAAGCAAGATTTCGCGAGTTAAGGCATGAGCTAAATATCATTGATTCAAGCAATGTGGTTTGACTTAGTGCACACCCCACCACACTCATCATTATGTCTTGTTTAGATGTAGGCATGAATTTAGGGGGAGTCTAGTTCTCTCAATGAACTATCCCTCCTCCTATTATGCATAAACTAATCAAACTCTTTCACATTCGCCATTATTGATGGCTCTTGTGCTTCAAAGACGAGTTTTGGTCATGGGCCCAAGGATAATTTTTCGCGGTGCCATACCAATTGACTCAAACATAGGTGGCTTCGGCCACCGCCCTCTCTTCATGAGAGGTAGTGGTTCGATGTTTGGTCCTCGTTTCTCCTCTCTAATCTTTTTGACCTTGTTCATGGTTGAGCTGCCTCTTTTGTGCTCTTCGTATGTGTCCTTTTTGCTTGAAGCTTATTGATTTATCTTCGTGCCTTTAATGTCTTTTCAAAATTAATTCTGGTGCAAAGGCCTTTCTTTCTCTCTCTATGCATTTTGTTGGTTGCGCGGTACTACCGTGGTACGCCACGGTACTACCGCTGGAGAGGGGTTGCTCCTGTGCTCGCACAGTTGCGGCCCCGGCACGGTACTACCGGCTCTAGCGCGGTAGTAAAATTTTAGTGCCGCTTGAGGAGCGGTACTACCGCCCGAAGAGCGGTCCTACCGCCCGGCGGTACTGCCGCGATGACCTGCAGTACTACCGTGCCGTGAGCACCGCGTGGGGGTTAAGAGCGGGCAGGGGGGTTTCAAACTCCCCCATACCCATTCATCTCTTCCCCTCACATTTCTCTCTCTCCTCCCCACGAACGGCGCCAGAGGACCTCGCCGGATCTCCATCTCCGGCCACTCTCCTCCCATTCCTACCGGTGGGATCGTTCCCCACCTCGTCCTCTTGCCATGGACCCCTGTATTTCCCCTTGGGCTTCTCTTTTTGCCTTTCTATTTTTGGATCTAGGTTTAAAGGGAAATATGAGTTGGTCTTGTGATTTTTGGCAAAATCTTTGCATGAGGTGATGGTTGGAGAGTGCTTGTGCGGTAGAATTGTTATTTGGTAGGATACAATATGGTAGTTTTTGATCTACGGTAGTACCGATCTGGTTTTTCGGCTCAGATCCGCTGTTCTTGAGGAATCCGCCCCGTGCGGTACTACCGCACCTCCTGGTACGGTACTAACGCCCGTCGGGCGGAAGTAAAATTTTACTTCCGCGCTCTGCCCGGTACTACCGCCCCTACCTGGAGCGGTACTACCGCGGTCGGTGCTGTAGTAAAATTTTACTACCGCAAGACCTGCGGTACTACCGCTCGATCTAAAATTTCCCTGTTTTGTCCTGTCAATTCTCACTTCTATGTGGTTCTCTTGTTTGCCTTGGTCTTTGCAATGACTTCTTTCGCTCTTCTCTTGTGTTTGCGTTGTGTGTCATAGGTGGTGGCTCCGATTCCGGTTCAAGACGCTCGAATCCCTCTCGTGATATGAGTTCAAAGCATCTACGCAATCAAGATGCACCTGAGGGGTCAAATGCCTCGCCTCGCCACTTCAAGAGAACTGCAACCAAGATCAATGAGCCAGTTGTCAACTGGGAAGATATGCCTCAAGCAGAGTTTCTGGTTCGCCGGAAGATCAACCCCTATATCAACCCTAGGGAACAATTCAGGGGCAATGACGTGTTTTGGACCAAGCAACAATATCTCATCTATATAGATGTGATCAAGGGAAAGAAGAATATCTATGTTCCTGCCCAGTGGATTGACATGGCACATCTGCGGAAGAACTAGGCATCTTTTGGTGAGCCTCTGGATATGGTGGAGCACTTTGCTATCGAGAATATCATCTCATTCCATCTTGACTTTGATCCCGAGATTGTGGCTCAGTTCTTTACTTCTGTCCACTTACACACAGATGTGGAGCGGAGCATGACTTGGATGACCAATGGAAAGAAGTTGACTGCTAACTGGAAGGAGTTCATGGATCTGTTGCACGTTCGTGATGAGGGGCTTGATGTGCCCGTTGGTTTGCGCCCGCACGCCAACCCACACTCTGCACAAAAGGAGAAGCTTCTGCCATACCTTGTTGGGAAGAAATTACCCTCTGGTGAGAGAACTTATGTGCTTAACCCGTTTCTCGATGTCATGCACCGGATCTTTCGCAACACTCTCTTTCCTCGCATGGAAGACATGGACAAGGTGCATTCCTATCTAGTGGATATGCTGCTCCTTTGTGAGCAAGGGCGGATTCACATTCCTGGACCACTTGATGTTTCTCACATCATGTGGAGTGAGCTTCAGTCTGCTGTGCTCCACCGCAAGGTCCCCATCTATGGACCCTACTTGTTCTACTTGATTCAGACAACTTGGGAGAAGACCTTTCCGGGTGAGGATTTTCATGCTCCCAACTGGATCCGTCATGAGCCCATTCGGCTGCGTCAGAAGGACAAGTGGGCTAACACTACCACTAAGCCTGCTGCTGCACATATGGATGTTGATGAGGATGAGATTGAAGAGGAGGAGGAGGACAGTTCAGAAATGTATGAGCCACCGTCTACTGAGCCATCTTGGGCCAAGAAGCTCAAGAACAGGATGAAGACCTTGTTCTGCATGCAGGCCAAGGGACAGTACCAGACTCACGTTGCTCAGAAGGAGAGTCGTCAGCACGACAAGCGGATTCTGAGGAAGCTTGGCGAGACCATCTCGAGTGGGTCTGAGAAGAACATCACTCCTGAGGCTGCTTGGATGAAGAAGAAGAGTTATCAGTGGGTTGATTCAGATGAGGAGTCTATTCCAGCTGCATCAGAGGTGGAGGAGGAGCTACCACCTGTGTCTTAGGTGTCCTCTCTGCCTTTTTGGCGTCTCGATGCCAAAGGGGGAGAGAGTGTAGGATTTGCGAGTGTTTTCGTCGTCTCCTTGCTTTCGTTGAACCTTCGTCATTGCTTTGGTTTATGTTAGTTGTGTGTGAGACCAGGAGACTTCTTCTATCATATGGTGTGAGACATATGCTATCACTCTTATCATTTTATTGTCCAGTATGATTAGTAGCTTGTGAGTTTATCTGTTATGTGCCCTTATCTTCATGCTCACATCCTATGCCTTGTTTTCCATGCTTAGTGATTATTCATTCTGTTGCAAGGATTGCCTTGTCTATAAAATATAGGGGGAGTGTTGATCCTAGTGTGTGTGATTTGCAGTCCAAAGCATATCTATAGATTGCACACATCTAGGGGAAGCATGTCTATATTTTATAGATTTTGGGTTTGCATATGCTCATTATATATCTTTATGTGCAAATCCCGTATTGTCATCAATCCACCAAAAAGGGGGAGATTGTAAGGGCATATTTCTCCCTAAGTGGTTTTGGTGATTGATGACAATTCATTTGCGGACTAATCGTGTGCATTGAGCATTTCAGATATCTCATGTCTAGGCACAAGACGATTCGGTGCCCCTCGGAGTATATCGAAGACGGTTGCTTTTTACGTTCCTTTTCGGTGGATTTGAGTCGTAGGAAAGCCGTACTATTAAGAGGGGGTCCGCTTCGGAAAGGTTAGGGTGGAATCAACACGTACACATCTGTTCTATTGCACCACCTTTCCTTTGCTTCAATGGAGCTCCAGTCCGTTTTCCTTGTCTGTGCAAATTGAAGGCAGCAAGGTGCTAGTTTTCAGTGGCTAGCGGTAGTACCGCTCAAGGGAGCGGTAGTACCGCAGGTGCCCGCGGTAGTACCGCTCCAAGGAGCGGTAGTACCGCTGTCCCCAGCCCTGGTGCGTGCGCCTGCGGTAGTAGGCGCGGATGTAATTTTTTACATCCGCCCTCGAGCGGTAGTACCGTGACGAATGTCCGGTACTACCGTGCCGGACTTTTGCACAGCTCTGCTCTCAGCGGAGGTAGGCACGGAAGTAATTTTTTACTTCCGTTCATCTCCTGTGCCAGTTGATACCGACCATGCGGTAGTACCGTACTGGCGCGCGGTAGTACCGCTCCGGCGGTTCTACCGCTCGTTGCCCTGTGCAATAGGTCTTCGTCTGGTCACTACCGTGCGAGCGGTAGTACCGTACCATGCAGCGGTAGTACCGCAGCCACTTGCGGTAGTACCGTGGCTCTTATGCGGTAGTACCGCAATGCGTAGGCTGAGAGTGGGGATAACGGTTGGATTCATCCCCCCCCCACTATATAAAGGGGGTCTTCTTCCCCAAGAAGACCACATCTTCCCTCCCCAAGCTCCATTGTTGCTCAAAGCTTCATTTTCGCCCGATCTCTCTCCCTAGCCAATCAAACTTGTTGATTCTCTCGGGATTGGTTGAGAAGGCCCCGATCTACACTTCCACCAAGAGAAATTTGATTCCCCCCACTAATCCCTTGCGGATCTTATTACTCTTGGGTGTTTGAGCACCCTAGACGGTTGAGGTCACCTCGGAGCCACGTTCCATTGTGGTGAAGCTTCGTGGTGTCGTTGGGAGTCTCCAATTAAGTTGTGGAGATAGCCCCAACCTTGTTTGTAAAGGTTCGGTCGCCGCCTTCAAGGGCACCAATAGTGGATTCACGGCATCT
The DNA here is from genome assembly GCA_039707655.1 of Elymus sibiricus. Taxonomy (NCBI): domain Eukaryota; kingdom Viridiplantae; phylum Streptophyta; class Magnoliopsida; order Poales; family Poaceae; genus Elymus; species Elymus sibiricus. The sequence goes on from CM077667.1 coordinate 413,772,299, forward strand.
CGCATTGTGTGAGGGCGTGAGGAGAATACGGTGGCCCTAGTGGCTTCTTGGGGAGCATTGTGCCTCCACACCGCTCTAACGGAGACGTACTTCCTCACAAGGGAAGGAGCTCCGGTAACACATCCTCGTCTCCACCGGCTCCACTTTTGGTTATCTCTTACCTTTACTTCTTGCAAGCTATCATTGTGTTGTATCCCTTGCTTGCTTGTGTGCTTGTTGTGATTAACATCATATAGGTTGCTCACCTAGTTGCATACCTAGTCAACCTATTTGTTGCTAAGCCTAAATTGTTAAAGAAAAGCTAAAAATTGTTAGTTGCCTATTCACCCCCCTCTAGTCAAACATATCGATCCTTTCAACCGGGAAATTCTATTTATCTATATAGTCATAGGTTAATAAAGTCAAGGTCAAGGAGTAGGAGGAGAGGATGTAATCACTATGAGTGGGCTTTCTAATTCCCTGTCATTCACATCATAGTGATCCCAAGTAGGGAGAGTAGGAGGAGGATGCGACACCGGGTAATGTTATTTGTCTCTAGTCATAGGTTAATCACGTCAAGGTCAAGGAGTAGGAGGGAAGGATGTCATCACCATGGTGGGCTTTCTAATTCCAGCATGTTGCCCCCTCCGCCGCCTTCTCTCAACCCTTGCGACCCTTAAGGGCATCTCTTGCCCCAACGAACAACTCCTTTTATCCGTGGACACCCGATATTCTTTTATGTCACTGGAGGGATACAAAATGGTGTTGCACAATTTTGCCTATTTGTTTCTCCCCATATTTTTTCTCTAAGCCGAATTTCATCAAGTTGCAGCTATCAACAATAATTCATGTTACATATAACACTTCCAAGCAATCAGACAATAAATTATGCATGACAAACAATTCACATGTCAAAACTTCAAATAAGTTCATAATCTGGATTCAAAAAACCTAATTCGTAAATTTGCAGACAAAGATATCAGACAAGGCACTCATATATGTGGGGTGGCTACATCCAATCGAGGTGGTGTTGCAGCAGCGGTGGCGTTCGAGGTGGGTGGCGCGGCAGCAAGGTGCCAGGGAACAGGGAGAGAGAGTGGATAAGGAGGGTGTAGCATGGAGCGTGGGATGGGGAGCAGTCGGGTGGGTTATTGGGTGGAGGTCACACCGACGTGGCGAACAATCCAGACTATCCTACTCCTCCCCTCAATTTGGGGTCGTGATGAGGGATATCACATAGTTCACGCCGAAATGGGGGAGCCCCTTGGATGGTATTTTCGGTCCGGGCAATCCAAGCTTGACATATGTGGGGGAATGGGGTAGCCATTATGGAAGCCCTTACGTAGGACCTTGTCTCAAAAGAGATTCTTTATGAACCTACAAGAGTCATTTCCCACCTATGATATATTATGCGACCAACCCCTCTGTTTCTTTTCTAGAAAACCTTTTTGGCCATTTTTTCATTATCAGTTGGCACCCTTTCCACGGTCAAACACCATGCAACAAAAACATATTAGTCAGATGTCCCCCCTCCCGACAAACGCCAAAGGAGCCTTCGACGGTGTCACGTGCAACTTATTTTTGACAAAGAAAACCTAGGGTATTTTTTTTCTATCCGAGAAAGATGAAGGAATACATAGTAGGCTGACACTAGGATAGTCCCATACATTAGAAGGAGCCCCCTCCATATGAGGGATATTAGAGAGAAGTCAACATAGAGAACTGTCGTCAAACCTCATAGTCTCCTCCATCGTGCTCCTCCACCCATCTCCATTGCGACACCCATAGAATGAAGGCAGAAGCTCAACAACTTTAGTCGAGCCTACCCAAGTCGTATACACCATAGACTTTACAAACGTCAAGAGTCAATCGTCTCAGGGAGCGGCATGTCTATCTAGGAGAAAGAACATCGTCGGTGATCTCCCTATACATAGCAAGCCACACCACGACTATCGTTGTACAAGAGGAGGAGGAGTAGCATACAAAACCTCGATGGAGAAGAAGAAAAAACAACCCATCGCCAGCACATCTTAAAAAATCCCCGAGACACTGACACCGAACTACACCAGCACACACCACATGATCCAACCAGAACCTGTGGAAAGCAAGGATAGAGCGATAAAGACATAATTCCAACTCCAGGGCACAACCACCTCCTCGCCACTCTAGAACATACACAAACCTAACTAAAAAGGGGATTGGATCCCTCTTCACTACAAGAATATGCTAACTTGAGACCATCACTTTTGGTCACTGAATGGTCATTGTTTTCAATTTGTGACCTTTTTGTGACCAAAAACAGTTGGTCAAAAGCTGGCCGTCTTTAATGAAATTTAACGACCTTTCTTTTGGAATGGTCGTAGACATTTACGACCAAAATGAAAGGTCGTAGGTTCTACGACCAATTGTTTTGGTCACTAGCCATCTGCCCACACCACGTCAGATCCACCGTGGCAAGCTGACGTGGCAGATTTGCGACCAAATGAAAAGGTTGTAAATTAGAATCAGCCCGGTCCAATTCGGCCTCTATATGGGCGGGCCATTTAATATGTTTTTTTCTCTTTATTTTGCTTAGCTGCATGGGCCTGGCCCAACAATTTGGCCTTTTATTTTCTGGGCCATGGCCTTTTTGTACCAACAATTTTAGTTTTCTTTTATTATAAAATGGGTCCACTAGTCAAGCAGGTCCCACTTGTCAGGTTCTGATAAGTGGGCCCGAGCTATTAGGCTCAGATTCTTCATATTTCAATTTTACAGTAAGAAAATAACCAGTATTTAAATTGGCAAGTAGAAAACACACATAATAATTCAAATAACAATAGCCAGATTCAGTACAAGCTCTACAAATGACACATAATACAAGTTGTAACATATACAGTACTTTACAAGCTCTACAAGTGTAATGCTCTACAATACTTTACAAGCTCTACAGTACTTTACAAGCTCTGCAAGTATGGGAATCACAGTTACAAGCTCTACAAGTGTTTTGTTCTTTAGCATGGAGCTCCTTCGATAGCGATCAAATGCCGGACTCACTGGACGGCCATAGTCAAGACTGGGCTAACAGAACGACGACATGCCTTCCAGGTCGCCCTGTTGCATGAATCAGCTGAGAAGAATTAGAAAAACAAGAGCCAATATATTATGAACATTCCATTAAAAAAAGGAGTACAGGAGTAAAGGACAATTCTTTATAGAATGATAAACACATTTCAGCTAGTACATGTTAAAATGAGGTATTCATACAAGGCAACAGACACAATATGAATATGCATGGCACAAGTGCATGTCCTGCAACTTCACTTCTGAATGTAACAGAGGAAGCACAACCCAATCATGTGCAGTCAATTCATAATAGAAGGGAACAAATGATTATTAGTGTTATTATTAACTTAATGGTGGCATCTTATAGTAGGGTACAAATGTCACACAAGACATGAAAAATTGATGAGCCAAATGATGATTAGTTAATTTAACTTGAAAGGAAGCCCATTGTTTCCCTACTCTATCTATCCATAATTTCTTTTTCTGAAGCAAGCATCATCAAACAGTACACTCACAGTCGTCATGATTTGTCCTGAGAAATTTAGCACATGAAATTTGTCTGTTGAAACTGAGGACAGCTTGTTGAAACAAACAGAGAGAGGGAGAGGCAAGAGAAGTCGTCACCTTCACAAACTTGTCTGCGTTCGTCATGATTTGCTAAGCGTCGTCATCAAGGATCTCTGTTGGGCAAACATCAATCAACATCACATCAGAGAAAATGGAGTTTTAGAAAGGAACATGGCAGCATTCAAGAAATGGAAATACATAGCTAGTATAAACCTAGGAGAACTAGTGAAATGGATTGAACATGGGCACTAATCTCCTGGAAATGAAAGCTTGATTTGGCGCTAGTATATACCCACGAACTCTACGTTCTCCGAGATTGAGCACTACAAGATTAACAGTTGAAGAATGCTTGCATTTACAAAAGTAAACTAGAAGAAAGACCTCTGGATATTTATAATAGCTATGTATAAATATCACAAACAGATCGTGAGGTCTACACACAACTTACAGGTTAAAGCAACAAATAGCACAAGCTACACAATGGTTTGGTCCTAATTAACACCTTCATGTATTTACAAGTCAAGATCGTCGTATAAGAATTATACTCCCTCCGTAAAGAAACATAAGAGCGTTTAGATAGATCACTACTTTAGTGATCTAAACGCTCTTATATTTATTTACAGAGGGAGTATATTACAGAGAGCCATGCCATACTATCACTATTGGAAAGGAAGCACATCCAGTACACAACCATGAAAGGAGCAAATAGACAATTGTTCTCTATTGAGCGGTTTCTTCACTTGAGTATTTACAAGTCGAGGTAATACATTTTGTCATATAATAAGCATTAAATGGTACCTCTGTCTACGCATATTATGTGAAAAGAGCTCTATTGTCCCTGGTGCATGTAAATCGGATTTCATCCGCGCAACACTTGCATCACTAAACTACAAATCTAGCTGCCAGTAGTAGTGGGCTCCGATCCTACATGGAGGAGCTCAATATACATGGCACCACAGACCATCCATCCATCATGAACACTAGAAATCAACAAGTATGGCAAGCACATGGTTTAGCAGCCATGCCGGCAAACTGTACTAGGCATGCTCAACAAGTATGGCAGATCATGGGTGTGATAGAGCAGCGGTCGCTTACTAGCCATGCCGGAGCGGAAGAAGACCGGGCCGGAGGCATCGTAGTGGAAGAAGAAGACCAAACGGTGGATCTGCCCAAAAGTTGCAGCTGCACCTGCACCTGCGCAAGTTAGGGAGTGCATCCATCAGGGAACCAAATCACCGACCATCTGCAACTCACACCGACAAAACTATATGGCAGTTTGCAACACAGCAGTCAACAAGGAAACAGACAGCAGGTGACTCCATTTTAAGATTATTTGTATTTACTATGAAACATGTCTCTATCTCCTACAATACATTCGAAGGATCCACATAACCATCCACATCTCGATCCTCGCTGGATGTGCCCATGAGCAGAGCACCATATCAGCGGTAAATAGGCCAAACCGAGCAAGGGGCTCCTCTGGATGAGACCACATCAAACACTTGCTGGTGTTTGTTTGAACGTAAGGATTAAGCTGCCGATTGGGTATCTGAAAACCCCTGCAGGTTGGTGGATTTTTGCCAATTTTCCCCGTAAAATGAAGAGAACATACGGGTGGCACCATGATTGATGCAGCAAAATTAAAGCATCCGCGCGTTCCATTTTCATCCTACTGATTGTGTCGCTGGTGACCCAATGACCTCAATTTCTCACTGCTGACCCAATGACCTCAATTTCTAGACACGCTGGGTATTTTAGGGTTTACTAACTGCCCACTTGTTAGTGCCTACTAATCAAGTTACAATAACGGCATAAAGACACAAACATGCCAAGAATACAGATATGCACTCCAGGTTTCGTTGCAATTTCTACCGAGCATATTCACCTTAGACAAGCCATGACCGCACATAATGTAAGCCAAGCAAAAAAACAGAGAGGGCAACTTTGTGTTAGATTAACACATTTGAAGGTAGGCTGATGTTACAAATACAAACTATCACTAGCACACGTGCATAACATTGCTCATCCTCTAGGGAAAACTATCGCCCCAGAAACTCCAAACATCAGAAATTTAGCTACTCTCTCTGAAATTTAACAACAATACAGGTAAAAGGAATGAATTTAATTTCGATAGTTAGTCTGAAATGTACGTAACACCAAACAGTCCTGGTTGTTCAAGTGATGTCGAAACGTGTATATGAGTTTCCAAAAGAAACGTGTATATGAGGACACCAAGCACACATATCATCAGTAGAAAACGTGTATATGATGGCCTTGAGCATATCACCTTGTCCATGGGAGGCAGGAAAAGCTCCGTAGTGGAGTAGAGCCAACAACAACCAATGCATGCTGGTGTGGCTAGGATTCGCCGCTGGACGCGTGCGTGCACCTGCGCGAGCAAGTCAACCAACCGACAACGCATCAGGGAGGGGAAGGGAAGAAGAGAAAATCAAGGGCGAGAGAGTACCAGGCGAGCAGCTGCTCCCACGTGAGCAGAATCAAAGTGGAGGGAGCTCCATGGCGTGGGCACGGCCGAGCAGAAGCAGACGACCATCTCCCGGCGACCGTGCCCTCCTGCTCGATCTGGCCACCGTCTCCTCACGCATGACCGCGACGTCGTCCAAGCAGAAGCACTTGAGCGTGTCCCCCGTGGAAGCCCCGGTCAAAGAACCCCTTGACCTTGACGGTGTCGCTCGCGGATCTGGGAGGGAGGGAGCACCATGGCCGCCTCCGTCGCCCTTCTCGATCTACCTCTTATCTTCTCTTCTCTTCTCCTCTGACGAGGAGAGGGAAGGGGAGGGGAGACGATGGGTGTCGTGGTTTTGTCACAGCCAAATGTCATCGTGAGAGAACTTAGGTGTGAGGCCATCGCAACTAGGTGGCGGCTTGAGAGGGGGGGTCGGAATCGAGAGACGCGAGTTACCCAGGTTCGGCCCCTCCGATGGAGGTAAAAGCCTATGTCTTGATTTGTGTGTATTGATGATGATGATGATCTCGATTACAAGGGTGCGGAATCGCTACCTCTAGTCTCGAGGGTTTCTAATCTGTCTATCTCTAATGACTTGAACTTGTCTCTCTAAGACCTGTCTATTGAGACGTCTAAAAACTTGACCCTCTTGGGGTGACCTGCCCCTCCTTATATAAGTTGAAGGGACGGTTTACATGTAGAGTCCACGTCGGATTAAGACTTAACCTATTATGACTTCCCATCGCGAGCTTCTTAACCCTGGGCTTCTCTTCGTGGGCTTCTTAACGCCTGGGCTTCTTATCTCCAGGCGGCTCATTTTCATGGCTAAGTGTCTGCCGGGTTATAACTGTCTGCCGGGTCATAACTGTCTGTCGGGTCTCACCCGCCGAGCCTCATCTGCCGGGTCTCAACAGGGATGCTTAAGTCCAAAGATGACTTAACGTCAGGGCAACTTAAACCCATAAATGACTTAAGCCTTAGGGCGGCTTATCCTTATGAGCCGGGTCTTGGTCGTGGGGAATATCCCCAACATTAGCCCCCAGTTTAGCTTTGAATTTATTCATGCTAAACTCTTGAAATAAGAATATGTAAAGGGACCGGTTCACTCAAAAAATAATAGTTAACCAGCTCCTGAAAACTCTGAATCTCTGTCATATCAATAAACTGACGCCGGCTCCTTAGAAAAAATAACCCTTATTATCTTCAATTGCCTTGGCTTGATAAAATTCGTTTGATGTTGTGCCAACTTTCAATACTTCAGACTTCGATGAAAAAATCCGTATAATATTAAGTTGTCTGAATAGCCCGGAGGAGATAATCTTTGCAAACTTCTCCAAAAAATATGAGACCTGTTTTACTCATAACTGAGAATTTGAAGGCATACCTTCCTTATATCCATATTACCTGCAGCCCCCAAGTCTTAAGAGGGGAACGTAGTGATAGCTTTAAGACTTGCTTCAATATAAACATTGCAACCCTAGAGAAATCCGGATTGTTCATCTGAGTCACCAGTCATAAGTTGAATGTTCCACATATATAGCCCCTAAGTACCGGGTTGTCTTGCCTGCAGCAACCTGGGACTTGTAAATGTCTTATGCTCATAAAACTTCAGCCAGTGTAGCCCCCATGGGCCGGGTCATTATGCAATAATGAGCAGGGACTTTTTGTAGATCTGATCATATAGACTTGAGGAGCAATGTGTAGCCCCCAAGGGCCGGCTCAGTAAGACAATACTGGGCTGGGATTTAGAAAAAGATAGAAAAGGCCGGCTCATCTCCTTGAGATAACAGGGTCTATTGACAATGTAATGATTTGAAAAAACAACTTGCATTAGCCCCCAAGTGCCGTGGCGCATGCTTGCAGCAACATGGGACTTGCATACTTGATATAAACTGGACTTGAATAATGTAGCCCCCAAGTGCCGGTAGTATGCCTGCAACGATTCAGGACTATTCCATCCATTGCAGAATAAAATCCTATCCACTGTCTAGATGATTTTGCTGAAAGCCTTGCATATCAATGTTGAACCATGCTCCTTGCTGTAAGCTGGTATTTTTTGGATGAAGGAATAATAGCCATTACTCTGAAGAGGTTTTGAAAACCTCAATCATCCAATACTGGTTATGACAACCATAATGAAAATCCAGCCACGTTGGCTATTTAAGATTTGAATAATATAACTCGGTTTGAAAACCTCAATTATTCAATACTGGTTATAACAACCATAATGAAAATCCAGCCATGTTGGCTATTAAGGATTGGAATATGTAACCCGGTTTGAAAACCGGTTCCTGCAATATAAACCAGGATATCCATGCATATATGATGCATGGTAAGATGATGCAATGATGATGCAATGTATGACAACAGAGTATAAAAATGTCGGCTTTTAAGGCTCGACAAAAAGAGACTAGCTATGAGAAACAAAAATAGAGAACATGCAAATCTCAAATATTTGTTTGGCCGGCTTTTAAGACACGACCGAAAAAGGTTGGCTCACCGGCCTCATGTTTGCTTTCATGGCCGCATAGCCGTTTTTACCCTGTAAGCCGGCCTCCCATGACATAAATCCGTCGTTTTAACCTTAACAAGTTCAGGGTCTTAAGATTGACTGTTAAGAGTACGACGGGCCATATAGCGGAGTAGCACTAAACAGACAGGTGAGTTTATCCTAGCTCTCTGTAAGTCGGCTCTCACGTGACACAAAAACCGCCGTTTTAACCTTGACAAGTTCAGGGTCTTGAAAAAGATTGACTTGTCAAGAGTTCGGCTGGTCACCTGACGGAGTAGCAAGTTGGAAACATGCAGGTTTAACCCATAATGTGGCGTTTCATGCCGGTCAAGAGGGTATGAAAGCTAAACCCGGTGGGTTGGAAGCCCCCAAGTGACCTTATGATCAACTAATAAAGACTCATCTGCACAGAGATGAAGCGACAGAGGCCCCGAATTTCAGGGATGCCAGCTTTATTATATTGATCATAATATGATAAGCCCATAAGGTAGGATACCCATGTTTGAACCATGCATCATGGCAGCAAGTTCTCTTTGGCAACCTTTAATTTTTCTGAGAACTCGAACTTGCGAGTTATGGATTCTTCTTGAACCGGATGTTGAGCCTGATATTGAGAGCTCAAAACTTTGCAAGAAACAGATTTCCCTTGAGCCGGATTTTAAACCGGACCTTTCTGACTGCCCGACACTTTTTTGAGCCGGAAATTTTCTAACATCCTTTAAACTTTCACCAATGTGGCAGTAGTCTCCAGGACCGGGTGTCTTCCCTTTAACGGCCGGGGTTCTTGAATTTATGACAAAGGCCAATTCTGCCGAGTCATGTCTGTGTAGCCCCCGAGTCTTAAGACGTCACGAGGAGTTGGATTGAGATTCTTCATACTTGACCGTGATATAAACTGGCATATAGTTGAATAGCAGAACGCTTGGAAAGTGTTGAAGCTGGAGGCAAAGTGGCGAATTACTGATCTTCGCAACACTCATTGTATATCCTTGGCGTTGATAACGCGAGATGAATCCACGGAAGGTTGAGGTCGACCGTGGCAGCTTGTAAATGACCACGTATGATTTGTGTCAGTAATCCGACCAGTGGTTCATCCCAGCTGGTTGTTGAAGTTTAAACAAAATGCAGTGGCGGCGACTTGTATGCCTATCCATTGAGCCATCCGGTGGAGGCAGAGGCTGATAATATATCATGATTTGCTTCAGAGTTGTTGGAATAAACCGAATCGCGGGGGCGGCGGCCTGCGTGCGTCCGGAGGGCGGCTCATATGGGCGTTCGCGGCCCCGGCGTGTTAATGTAGACCGGACCGCGAGGGTGGCGGCTCACGCGCATCCGTTGGGGAGCTCAAGGGAGCAGGCGTGGCACCGGCGTGTTGATGTAGATGCGATAGTCGACCGCGATGTTGTAAGCCGACGCGAACGAGAGGGTCGGCCGCGACGTTGGAGGCCAACGTGGCGCGCGAGTCGCACACGGCGTTGTAAACCGGCGCGGTCGCGAGCGCAGACAGTAGAGCTGGTCGCGACGCTGGAGGCCACCGCGGACGCACGAGTCGGCCGTAGGAGTGGCGGCGCGCGTGAGTTGGCCGTGGCGTTGATGTAGACTGACCCGCGGGGGCGACGACATTGCAGAATGATGCTAGCGCACATTCCATATCCGCGGTATATCGCCACTTTTGAATAATTGCCCTGCGTAAAAATACTACATGCCAGAGCAATTGTCTTCGAAAAAATGTACCAATAAAAATAGACCGGATGAACTTCACCTGATATGTCGTGGGGTTGATGACTGAGGCGGAGTTGAAGTCAACCGCGGGTGAATCGAAGATACTTGCAGTAATTAGCATGTGTCTTTGACGAATTTTTTGAGCTGACCACGCCCTCTTTTTTTTTGAACCGTCCCCTTCTTAGCTCCACCAGCCCCCTTTTCTTGTCTGACTCGGACCACCGCGCGAAGGAGGGGGCTGCTGACACGGGGCTGGATTGGGGGCTCCCGACTCCGGGCCGGCGGCTCGTGGGGACGCGAGCGCGGGGGAGCAGTGGTCGGAGCATGGGGGAACGGGCATGTGGCGGCGGCTCGGCCATGGCGGAGGTGGGGCGCGGCCAAGGCGGCTTGGAGGCGCCGGCCCGCGGCAGAGGCGGAGGCCGCGTCGGCGGCTCGGCCACGGCGTCGGCGGGGTGCGACCAGGGCCACGGCCAGGGCGCGCGAGGGCGAGAAGGTTGCAGGCGCGTGACGATCGGGTAGCTCGGCGAGGCGAGAAGGCGGCTTGGCGACAACGGCGCGAACCCGGGTCACGGGCGGAGCGAAGCCACGGCGGTCGGGCGGCTCATGGTGGAGCAGGTGCGACACGCGGGAGGGGCGCATGGAGGGAGCCGGCGGAGGAGCGGTCAGGAGGCGGGGCCAAGCCGGCCGCATCGCAGTGGGCGAGGTGAGGCCGGCGCGAGGTGGCTGGAGGCGCGCAGCGAGGCGATCCAGCGGTGGGACGGAGCAGCGCGGCAGAGGCGAGGTGGTGCGATGCCACAGCGGGGAGGAGCCTGACCCGGCCTTGGAGCAAGCGGAGCCGGTCGCGGGAGAGCCGGCAGGGGGGCGCGACAGCGACGAGCCAGCGGCGAGGAGCGGCAGAGGCTGGCGGGTGCGCGGGGGCGAGCCATGACAGATGTGGGCGAGGCCATGGTTTCAGCGGTGGAGCCAGTTCAGCGGGGCGGCTCGAGGCAAAGGCAGAGGCCGATCCCAGGCGGAGCAGGGCGAGGTGGCCCCTCGTCGAGAGCAACTCGCGACGGAGGCGGCGGCTCTAGGCCTGCTCTGGCGGGGGCGGGCCACAGCGGCGGCTCTAGGTGAGGCTGTAGCGGCCAGGAGTCATGGCGCGGAGGCGGGGGCGACTCTAGGCGGGGCGACTCAAGGCGAGGCGACTCGAGGCGCGGTGAGGCGTGGCGAAGCCGGCGCAGCGGCGGCGCATGGCGTGGCAGAGGTCTACTTGTAGACGAGGTCGACCCCGAGCTCGATTCGGAGAGGAGCCGGTGGAGAGGAGCGCGCAGACCAGCCGTGGGCGGCGCTGGTATGGCGTGGGAGTTAGCCGAGGTGCCGGTGGCGGAGGCGAGGTCGCAACCAAGACGGGGCGTGGCGGCAAGGAAGGCGCCGGCGAGGGCGGCTCGAGGCCAAGACGAGGCCGACCCGGAGGCGAAGCCTGCGACAGCGAGTCAAGCACGGGTGAGGGCAGCTTGAGTCAAGGCGACCCGGAGACGAGGCCGCGGCGGCGAGTCGGCTCAAGGTGAGGCGAGCCATGGCACTGGTCCGATCCGTGTATGCTGGTGAACGAGTGTATGGCCGCAACGATCAGTCAAATCTGCTTGTGCTTGTTGCGACGTTTGAGCTGGCTTGTCCACTGCAGACTTTGATCCGGACGTGATAACACTTGGAGGTTGTGGACGCAGTGCGAGGATGCTGATGATCGAGAAGGAAACTGCAGTGGACTCGGTCTTGGCTTCGTACGGCGGCGCACCAAAAAATCGATCCAACTTTGCATCGATGAAAATCACTTTGGCCTGGATCGCTCGAAACCGACGCGGACGGGCAAAACTGGCTGGAACACTGCAAGCTGGCGTAGACTTTGTTGGTTGGAGCGTGTAACTTGATGTTCCATTGCTCCTCACGATCGTGTAGTATTGTGGCCTTTGAATTTTGTTCGTCCATGCGCCATGGATAAAAACTGCGGCAGCTTTTCATCAGATACGACTTTGATGGCAACGACGAGAGATGTCATAACTGCTCAAGGCGACTCAGATTAGGCCAAGCATGCCTGTAGGTCAGCACAAGACGCCTGCGCCGATTTGCCTAGAGGCCACCGCTAGGTGTTTTAGAACTTTTGTGTTCGCCGTAATAGAAGTCGGATCTGACGGGTTGTTCGATGTTGCTACTGAAACTTTTTCCGATCTATATTGATGAACTCAGAGTTGATGTAGATCCTTTCGAGCCGGTTCTTCTTCATTTGACCAATTAAGAACTTCTCGGTCCCTTAAAGAGGTCCCTCCAAGAACTCAACACCACCGTGCTCGGCCCCACGGTGGGCGCCAACTGTCGTGGTTTTGTCACGGCCAGATGTCCTCGTGAGAGAACTTAGGTGTGAGGCCATCGCAACTAGGTGGCGGCTTGAGAGGGGTTGGTTGGAATCGAGAGACGCGAGTTACCCAGGTTCGGCCCCTCCGATGGAGGTAAAAGCCTATGTCCTGCTTTGTGTGTATTGATGATGATGATGATCTCGATTACAAGGGTGCGGAATCGCTACCTCTAGTCTCGAGGGTTTCTAATCTGTCTATCTCTAATGACTTGAACTTGTCTCTCTAAGACCTGTCTATTGAGACGTCTAAAAACTTGACCCTCTTGGGGTGACCTGCCCCTCCTTATATAAGTTGAAGGGGCGGTTTACATGTAGAGTCCAAGTCGGATTAAGACTTCCCATCGCGGGCTTCTTAACCCTGGGCTTCTCTTCATGGGCTTCTTAACGCCTGGGCTTCTTATCTCCAAACGGCTCATTTTCATGGCTAAGTGTCTGTCGGGTTATAACTGTCTGCCGGGTCATAACTGTCCGCCGGGTCATAACTCTCTGCCGGGTCATAACTGTCTGTCGGGTCTCTACTGCCGGGTCTCAAGAGGGATGCTTAAGTCCAAAGATGACTTAACGTCAGGGCAACTTAAACCCAAAAATGACTTAAGCCTTAGGGCGGCTTATCCTTATGAGCCGGGTCTTGGTCGTGGGGAATATCCCCAACAATGGGGGAGGCCGGCGGCATGGTCCGAGGCGAGGGAGGAAGAGAGGTCGGCGGCGGCAATGTGGGTAGGGCGAGGTCTGAGGGAGTCCTTCGAGGAAAGGAATGAGTCGCGGGTGGGATGGGAGGCGACGGGGTGGGTGGCAGCACGATGGGAGGACGAGGGGAGGGATGGATCGGGGGAGAGGGCGCACGCTAGGGTTTTCGGGGGGTTCGGGGAGAGGGGATAAGGATGGATCAGAACGGGGTGAGGGCAGCCGTTGGATCCGGGAGCATCCAACGGTATTTGATGCATGATCCGCGTGAGATGGCTATGGCCCAATCAAAATGCAGTACGCGTGTACGACGTTATGACCATTTAAAATTGGTCGTAATCTACTAAAAATAATGTGCAAAGACATGTCAACACCCTGATCCGTTCATCTCAATCATCACCACTTCATTTTCCCTCCCTTATTTCTTGTAATACAGATGGGTGTCGTTATTCGTTGAGCGTACGCGGCTAGTGGTCATGCCAGTTGACATTTATAGTGTGCTTTCTGGTGGCACTTCTTTTCACATGGATCGGTAAGTTCTCCTCCTCAGAATCATTAGAGACCTCTAATATGTGGTTGAACGGATGCATTCAAGGAGTTGCCAATTCAGATGTTCAACTAAACCAAGGTAAAGTGCTCGCTATGAAAAGAAGTGCAGGTTATATGAATTTGTGATTAGCTCTTCTTAGGATCTTTGAATATTGGCTTTGGAGTCTTGACTATTCCAGGTGCCTTCATATTTTATCATTTGATGAGTACAATTACTATATGACAGTTGTCGTAAGACGAGTTTTAAAGCATATGGCACCCTACATAAATTATAAATTGTGCTTTGTTCTTTATTGCAAAGAAATAACAATGCCTAATTTGTTATCTATATAATTTTCTACCAGTTCGTGGCTGATCATATCATTTTTATTTGTTACATACGAAATCTGTAACTTCTCCTGATCATACGATTTATATTTGTACATAAAAAATCAATGTGTTACCAGATAGTTGAGCAGTGCACCACTACAGGATTAGAATTTTACTAATAGGAGGCTAGAGAAGAAAATGTATTTCTCTTTTGTCAAGTATGTACAGCAAAACTTATGAAAGAACATGTGCTGCCCCCATGTTTGGTTTTGGTAATTGATGACAATCTCTATGGACTAATGGTTGCCTTGAGTTATATTTGAAGGGTTTGTCCATAGGCATTGCTTGAAGACCATTTGTTGGTTTTAAGGTTATTAGAAGAAGAATATGTATTGACCAAGGTGCTATTCATGGAGTTATCCAAAGATTGGTCATGTTGATCAAGACTAAATATGAAGAGTGATTCAAGTTGATCAACACACAAAGCGTAGAAGATGTACCGAGTGGGATCAAGTGATCTCACGGTATGGTAAGCATTGTCCATTACGCTTTGTGTACTAACCCATGTTCTATGCGAGAGTTTTATGTGGGGTTAGGTATGTTTCCATGGGCTTGCGTCAAGAGGAAGATCTCATTCAACCCATGGAGGATGACATCAAGTGGTGATCGTCATCAAGATTGCGGTGTGCAAGTTCAAGTGGAGCATCACGAAGAGATCACATGCTTGAAGCTTGCCGTCCATTGTGGTGACAATGGACTTGTGAAGATGTGCCGAAGAGGGGCTCACCCATAGTGGAGTATGGGGGAGCAATCTACTAGTCTTCATCGAGCCGGCGCAATCAAGAAAGGTGGTCCAACTTGAGGAGGTCTAGATCGTCATCATCTAGCTCAAGTGGTCTATGCGCAAGGCAAAGGTTTGCCCTTGATAGGTTTTCTATTTTACCGGTCTCATGGTGGTAGTTGGGAGACCGGGTTATAGGATCGATAGCCGTACTATCAAGGGGGGCTCTCAAGTGAGTAGCTTGATCGTATCGTTCGTAGAGAGCTCAAACCATTGCATCCTTGCATCATCTTTCTTGGTTCTTGTTTGGTGTTTCTCTTTGTGAGTTTTTGAGCTTATGGTCATCTTCATGACAAGCTCGAGTTCATCGAAAACGGAGTTCATATATGCATCTTCTATGATGTTTTCGATGTTGGAGTTTATGCCGGTTCTTCATTCATAGAGGTTTCATATCTCTATAACTTAGGCATATCTCCCCTGCCACTTCTTATTATGCCGGTTCTTCGCTGTTGGATAGTACTCGCCGTCCTCTATCCAACAAGCTTCAGTTTGCTCAATTCGGAGTTCATTTGCAGAAGTTATGGCAGTTCTGGTTTTATTCTGTATCCTCTGCTTTCTGTGGATTTTCAGTGGCATGCTAGCAGTAGTACCGCTGGTGCCCACGGCAGTACCGCTTATGCGGTAGTATCGCTGGGTACTTCCGTGGCACTGCCGCTTGGGGTTTCCCCGAGCGTGCAACTCTCTGTTGTCTGTTCTGATTGGGCACTTTTGCAGCACCCAAGCGGTAGTACCGCTAGGTACCACGGTAGTACCGCTTATGCGGTACTTCCGCTCGGTCTACCGCGCTACTTCCGCTTGGGAAAAATCTTTCTGTGCACGTCTCTGTTGCCGTTATTTGTTAAACGGTAGTAGTGCGGTAGTAGCGCGGTAGTACCGCTTAGTGCGGTACTTCCGTCCTCTACTACCGCTGCTAGTACCGCTTGTGTTTCAATGAGTGTGCAAGCTTCTGTTGCCGGATTCGCCTTTGCGGCAGTAGAACGGTAGTTGGACGGTAGTACCGCTTATTGCGGTACTTCCGCTCCAGTACCGCTCTACTACCGCTGTTCCCCTGTCACTGCGACCTTCAGCGGTAGTACCGCTTTAGGAGGACGGTAGTACCGCTTCGTGCGGCACTACCGCTCCAGTTCTTTTTGAACTCGCTTACTTCTGGCTGGAACTACCGCTTAAGTGGTAGTACCGCTGGTGTGCGTCCAGCACAGGTAACGATTCGATTTCGTGGGGGCTATTTAAGGGGGTCTTCTTCCCCATTGCCCCCAACGGTTTTCTTATCCATTGCAAGTTCTCTCTCCTCCATTGTTGATCTTCTTGAGCTTGCCTAACTCTCAATCCCTCCAATGATTCTTGCTAGTTCTTGAGGGAAAAGAGAGAGGAGATCTAGATCCACCTTTCCACCAATCACTTTCTCCTCTATGTGAGGGGAACCTTGTGGATCTAGGTCTTGGAGTTCTTGGTGTTCTCCTTGTTCTTCCTCTCACTTTCCTCCATAGCTTTTGTTGCTTTGGTGGGATTTGAGAGAGAGGGACTTGAGCACTTCGTGTGTTCTTGCCATTGCATTAGTTGCATCGGTTTGAGTTCTCCACGGTGATACGTGGAAGTTAGTAGTTGAGAAGCTTATTACTCTTGGGTGTTTGAGCACCCTAGAGCTTGTTCCTCTTGGGTGCTTTGGCGCCCTAGACGGTTGGTGGTGCCTCGGAGCTCAATCATTGTGGTGCAAAGCTCCGGGCAAGCATCGGGGTCTCCAATTAGGTTGTGGAGATCGCCCCGAGCAATTTGACGGGTACCGGTGACCGCCCCCAAGGGTTGCCAAAGTGTACGGGTTCGGTGACCGCCCTCAAGGGTTGCCATTTGTACGGGTTCGGTGACCGCCCTCAAGGGTCCCTTAGTGGAATCACGGCACCTTGCATTGTGTGAGGGCGTGAGGAGAATACGGTGGCCCTAGTGGCATTGTTGGGGAGCATTGTGCCTCCACACCGCTCTAACGGAGATTAGCATCCGCAAGGGTGTGAACTTCGGGATACATCGTCGTCTCCGCGTGCCTCGGTTATCTCTTACCCGAGCCCTTTACTTATGCACTTTACTTTGTGATAGCCATATTGTTTCTTGTTATATATCTTGCTATCACTTAGTTGTTTATCTTGCTTAGCATAAGTTGTTGGTGCACATAGGTGAGCCTAGTCGATTTAGGTTTTGTGCTTGACAAATTAACCGCTAGGTTTATTCCGCATTTGTTCAAGCCTAAACCGTAATTATTTTAAAGCGCCTATTCACCCCCCCTCTAGGCGACATCCACGATCTTTCAACTTACTCCTATAAATCATAGATTTGTATTGCATTAGACTATGATCAAGATTAAAAAAAATCTCCGAGATTTTCAGATGCTTAAAATATTACAACTCGTTTACTGTACCACATAGTTTATTTTGAGGCATGTCACATTTAATTTTAACACAACGTATGTTTCAATACACATACTATTTTGACATGTTCGTCATTGTATACATAATATGATAGAATTTTAGTAAATTCTCTCATTCAAACATTCCCAATTTCGTATGTAGAACCAATAGGCACAGAATATGCCCTTCCAGTACTTTTCACATATATTAGTGCTATAGTCTCCATCCTATTGCACATATATAGTCTGTAAATCATTGTCCTGTTGGATCTATATGAGGGTGATCTTTAGTTGTATTCTAAGGCAAGAAAGTGATTGTGAATTGTGCAATGCAAGTTAACTTTCATGTTTTCTGCGATATATATAGAAAAACCTCTCATTTTATTGTCAAAATAGATGGGTGCGGCAACGCGCGCCATCATGTGTCTAGTCATGTATGAAGATCCATGGCTTTCAAGGCAAATGGCCACTTTTATGGCAACATTCATGGCACAGTTTGTTCGAATGATATCATATTCTGCACAAGGGTGCATATTGGAATGACAAACAATGTTGCCTAAGGAAGTTTTCATTTTCTTTGGACGGAAAATTCATTTTCCATTTTTCGAGTTCCCAAAATGAGTTTTTTTGTGAAGGACCTACCATATATTTGTTGTAACATTGGACCGAATCAATTTTCTAAAATATTAGGCCATATTTAATGTACAATTGACTAAATGGTTCGGTGTCAAAAGATTTGAGCCACCTCTCGTAAAAAAGACAAATTTCCGCCGATTCAGTACGAAGCGAGTCAAGTTTGAACTGCAGCTGCCTTATAGTTTGCTCATGATTCTTTCCAAAAATAATTTCTAGGTACATAAGTATCTATTTAATCATAGAAACACCAAAAGTTTTCCAAAATTCAACCACTAGCTTGGAATGGTCATGCCCGCCGTTTTGACCGCATTTTGAAATGGGCATGAAAAATTCAAAAAAAATCAAAAAATTGGAAAATCTTCGCATTGTGTCATTATATGTGACCAAGTTACGAGGAAAAATTAATAAACTTGTAATACGACAATTATTTTAATGAATGTTCTCTGAAATGAGCTATCATGTGTGAAGATTCATGGCTTTCAAGGCAAATGATCAATCTTATGGCCACATTAATGGCATAGTTTTCTCAAATGATATCTTATTTTGCACAAGGGTGCATATTGGAATGACCAAATTCATTTTCCATTTTTCGAGTGCCCAAAATGAGTTTTTTTGTGAAGGACCTACCATATATTTGTTGCAAAATTGGACCGAATCAATTTTCTAAAATATTAGGCCATATTTAATGTACAATTGACTAAATGGTTCGATGCCAAAAGATTTGAGCCACCTCTCGTGAAAAAGACAAATTTCCGCCGATTCATTAGGAAGCGGGTCAAATTTGAACTACAGCTTCCTTATAGTTTGCTCATAATTTTTTCCAAAAATAATTCTAGGTACATAAGTATCTATTTAATCAAAGATACATGGTTTGGTGGCGAGACATCGAGGTTTGGACGGTGGACGATGGCCCCAACTCCAGAGCGCGCAAACTGGCATGCCAGCCGCGTGGTCACCGCGTGACCTTAGCGTTGCCATGCGTTCTGGGTGGCCTAGGCATGTCTGATGGGTTGGGCACTCCACCTGTAGGTGTTAGGAAGAAGAATACAACAGAAGAATCTCACGAGGATACTGAACTAAGCTCAAACATGAATTAACAGCCAAGTGTTTGATTAGCGGTGGGGGAAATGAACATGGACAATGGGCCTGAGTTTTGGCAGAGGATGATCATATACTAAGGAGACTGTCTTGGAAAATTTTCAGCTCAAATGAAGGAGCTTAAGTGGCACTTGCTTTGCAAAGTACCACACTGGACAGAAATATGAATGTTGAATCTGGGCTCAAATGAATGAATGGATTGAGCTGAAATTTGGTGGAGAATAGTCATTTGGGCATAGGAAGGCACTGTTAAAATTTGATACCATTTGGACATGCCAAAGTGGTATTTCCTTCACAATGCTCTTCTCTGGAACGAAAATGGAAATTGATGTTGGGCCCACATAGATGATTGGATTGAGCTGCAATTTGGAGGAGGATGATAACATGGGCACATGGAGGAATTGTACAAATTGCATACCATTTGGATAAATAAAAATGGTACTTCCTTCACAATGCTCTCCACTGAACAGAAAATTTGGAAAAATATTGAGGAAAATTGACTACATTAAAATCAGATAAAATTTTGTGTAGGGAGGTTCTAGGGGCAGGGTCATGTCCTGATAAGTTTTCAGCAATTATAATGAAATATAAAATATAGTTGCTTCACAAATTGAAAATATTACCAGAAACAAAGATTGGATGGTGAGCTCACATGGATTATTATATGGGGATCAAATTTTGTGGAGAGCTATGATTTGGGCATATAGAATATATGGCAAAAATCCAGCTCATTAGGAGATTCCTAACTAGTACTTACTTCACAAAGATTCTAGCTGAACATAAACTTTGGAAATTTTCCGAGGAAGATTTAATAGGCAAATGGATCTCAATTTTGTCATGAGGCAATGATTTGCATAGAAAAGAGCGCCCAAAAGTTTTGAGGGCAATCCAAAAAATATAAATAGCACTTCCTTCACAAAGTGCTATTCTGAACAGAATAGGAAAATGAATATTCCTGAATTATTTTTGAACTAGGCAAGGAAGGGTTTTGACATATTTGAGGAAGATATGATCCAAAGAATTTATGAGAATTTTTTGGGAATTTTGGGAATGACGAAAATGTAGGCTCCTTCACAACATAGGGCAAAAATTGACACATGGACATGACACATAGGCAAAACTGATGAGGTGGCGCCTAGTCATAGCAATGCACCACAATTTACAAGGCTATGACCATCTATATTGGTCGTGATTAGCTAGAAATAAGGCAACAGACCAGTGCTGTCTGCTTTACAACCATTTCGTGTAAGGAAATTACGACATTTCTGACCAAAATGGTCGTTATGGTTTAGCGTTTGGAGCCCCCCGAACAGCTTACAACCAATTGGTCTCAAATCGTCATAGATTTATGACCATTTCTTCCAGAGTCACTGCCAGAAGGTCACAAGTTGACATATTTCTTGTAGTGCTTGCCGGCGAGGGACCGGGTTTCACGACATCTCCAAGGTAGGCAGATCGACGAGAGGCGTGGGCGATTCGATCTGAGCAGACTGGCGTTCGGAGGTTAGGAGAACCATTGATGAATCGCTAAAGAGATTACTTATCAATACTCAATATATCGCTTGACTGGACAATTGGCTCTTCAAAATTAAATATATGCATCATATCTAATTATTTTGCTACATATAACCCCCTAAAAATAATTTTTTTGGACCGAGCCTTTCCATTATTTATTTTCAGGACCATACAAGAGAACTTCATGTAATTAAATAAATAGGAAGAAATGCAACCGGTACAGTAATAGAGACTAAGCAAAAATAGGAAGAATAAACCGAGAAAAACTGGAAAACAACTACAAGGAGGAAAACACTACTCAATCTGCACTTTTCATTAATTTTCCTAATGGAAATATATGAAATCCAGCCAAAAATAGATACAAGAGGCAGAGAAAGGGAACACGCTGAGTTTGGGCACCTCAAAAAATTAGGACTCCGCAAATCTGACGTTAGATTTTTTTACCATGACAAATCAAACATGGCAAATTATGTTCTTCGAGGATGACAAGTTTAGTTGATGAGCATGATAAATCTGCCGCCATCATCAAACCAATATAAATTGGCATGCCTAAAAACCCGATGTCGGATTTTTAGTGTTTCTGAAAAATTAATTACATGCTGTTATGGAGAGTGGTCAATAATTCAGTACTACACAGCTGTGGAACCTAAAATATTTTCAGACCAACTGGAAACCAGAAATAAACTACGAGTAAGACTTATCAAGAGGGAGAAATTTGGTATATGGAGAAGCAGACTTTTTTTTTGAACATAGTACAGACGCAAGCGCTCATATACACGCGCATACACTCACCCCGATGAACGCACACACGCACATCCTACCCCTATGAGCACGTCCGAGAGACTGAGCCGCCATATCATCTTGAAATTTACGAAGTCACCGTAGGCACCTCGTCGTCGACGGAAACGTCTCCTCACACTAAATGTGCATCGCCGGAAATCCTGAAATAAATCCAGGAATAAATGCGAGCACCAGGATTTGAACCCTGGTGGACTGAGTATACCACAGTCCCTCTAACCATCCAACCACAGGTTGGTTCGCTATGGAGAAGCAGACTTATAGCATGGATCGTAGGGGATTTTCGAGTAATTTATCTTGAACTAAAATCACGACATTTATTTTGGATGGCAGTACATATGTCTAGTCAAGTGAACTCAAATAATGACATAGTCCACATACAACTCTACGGAATTTGTTTACAGCACCCGATGCATTCACTACCTCATGGATTCACAATTCGTAGCACCTCTTTCTTTTTTCCAACAGTGCATGAGTTAGATTTCTCTCACCGGGCGCCTGACACTGCCCTTTCTTGCGAACGTGTCTGCAGGGAAAGCTGTGCTAGTTCATCATGCCAAGCAAACTGTAGAATACATGCTGCTGCAACATAAAACTCGTTGCTGTAGCTACCTGCCTGCAACACATGGACGACAAGTTCTAGCACGAGCGTAAATGTGAGGAAAAGAGGGAAAGGAAATCTCCAACACGATCTACGGCATTGATGTACTTGGCCAGGGTGCACCGATCGATCTCCGCTTGCGCGCCTCGAGGGAAATTATGTGTCTTAGAACTGCACGCTGTGCGTACTACAGCGGCCTACTAGCTTATAGCAGCTACGCATAGCAGGCCCTGGTAGCTATGCATGCCGGAAATGAGTGTACGCACGCGCCACCTCGCAGGCATTCATCTCCAAACAGTGTGTGAAGTCACCTTTTTTCCCTCCTTTCCATGGCCGGCCGAGAAAGACAACGAAGCTGTGCGCGCAGCAACCTTGGCCGACGACAGTCCATTGATCTCATTGATCTCAATCACAGCAGTCTCGGGCTGTTCACTCCGTCGCTTCCTTTCATGTGCCGGGAAAAGAATAAAATCGGGCCGGATGAATCGGAGATATACACAGCGCACACACGTACCGATATTAACATAATAATCGCCACATGCGATAATTATTCCCAGATCCAGAGGAATTTGCCAGCGGATCGGCGAATCTGATCTCTGAGCTCTGACCCTAACCGTGCACTTAATCAGGCCATGACAGCAGCTAGGACTATCGGATTAGTAACCTATTGCGCGCGGGATTTGAGAGAGGTCAAAGGAGGCAGCCGGAGCTGGCCCTTCTGAGGCAATGCCCATGCTCGGGAAGGTACACGGAAGGAGTATAGAATTGGCGCAGTATGGAATAGGATATGCGGAATAGAACCCTCCATTTGCCAGTGCGCCTCGGTCGCCGCGCGCGGTGGAGGGCTTCCAGTCGCCGGCCGGCCGGGCGCTCCATCGATCTCGAGCGCGCTGGCTTGGTTAATGAGCTGTCGGGGGTCTCGCGGAGCTCGATGCCAATGGCCTGGCCGTTCAAACCGGCCGGCCGGGGAGCACGTACGTACGGCGATGGCGCAACTTGCATGGGGCTGAGAAAATTACCGAGGCCCATGCGCGTCGTCGTCCTCTGGTGGTCTCGACGGATCGCGCGCGGGTCCTCAGGTTTAAAGACCCGACTAGCCGATCCCGATGTGCTGCAGTGCCCAAACAAACAAAGCACGGAATTCAATGCTCCTGAGGCCTGGACCTTAATGGCCATAGGGAGTTATTCAAAGCGATCCTGATTAATTAGTCCTAGTACGACCTCAAGAGCTGATCTGATTATTAAGGCTGCTTCCAATGCAAAGGTGCTAAGATGTGGTGCTAAGAGCATTAAATAGCTTAGCAACTCAACTTCCCAATGCATAGGTGCTTAACTTGTTGTTGCTAAGCTCACTCTATTTAATGAGTTAGCACCTAAACTCTCTCATGCATTGGTCATCTTCTTTCATTTAAATGGTTTGCCTAGGTTCACGTGTATGGCATTGGTTCTTTCTGGGGTCATCAAAGTGCTCTCTTTCCTCCTTAATTGCTATGACATGTCATTTTTTTGCTTATGTGGCATGCTTAGCACCTGTCCATGGAGCACTAGGAAGGGCCTAATAACTGCTCCTGGTGCAGTAGCCGATCCATCCATGGGCTGTAGGAGTAGCTGTGGTTTCGAAAATGCAGGTGTGTGCGGCGGCCATGAGTAGACGGATAGGTAGGGGGGAGCTCGAACCGGCCGTGCAGTCCACCGTGATGGCATTCAATCTGTGTCTACCTGCTGCTGTGCGTGTGGGCTGGAGTGGCGCGCTGAAAGGCTACGATGGTTTTGTAGGCGTAGCTTGTTTCCATGCATAGGCAGGTCAGCTACTAAGCTGACTAAGCCTTTAATTAAGGCTAGGACTAGTTAATTGCCTTAATGGTGTTCTAATAGTAGCTGGGTAGTACTCCCTCCCTCTCAAAATAAATGACTCAACTTGGTACTACTCCCTCCGTCTCGGTGTATAAGTCATCTTACGAAAATCAGATTTTCCCCAAACACTTAGGTGCGGTGCATTAATTCTCACCTCGTTTCTCGTTTCTTAACATGAATAATGGAATCAACCAATAGAAAATATGGGGTGTGTATGTTTTTAATACCTTGAGACTAACTAGCACCGCATGCATTGGTCAGTTTATTGCATGCAATGATATTAATTAGCTAATAAATATCAAGTTCTCTCGTTTTTCCCTTCACCTTGGTCGCAGTGCACAACGTAAGATGACTTATACACCGAGACGGAGGGAGTACTAACTTTGTAAAGTTAGTAGTACAAAGTTGAGTCACTTAAAGTTAGTAGTACAAAGTTGAGTCACTTATTTTGGGACGGAGGGAGTACAATTTACTTCCTCCATTAATCCTAAATATAAGGTTTTTTAGATATTTTATTATCGACTATAGTATGTACAAAGCAAAGTGAACGAATCTCCACTCAAAACTATGTTTATATACATCCATATGTAGACCATATTGAAATCTTTAAATGGGCTTATATTTAGAAACGGAGGAAGTATATTGTAGAGCAGATTTTGATGATCTAGTGTATGACTAATAAAATATAAAGTATATGCTACAAAAAGTATATGTTGTTGTACACATACTTGATTGTGTAGTAATAAGTCTCGGATGGGTCGAAAAATTATATCTTGTATAAAATCTAAACATGTTGTTTATCCTTAGATATGTCATCAGACTTTTTTTTAGATGATATGTTGCCAGTCTTGGTGTAGACGGTAGAATGATGAGCGGCTCCGTCTCGCCTCACACGAGACCGAACAACCTCTTCACGAGAGCTATATCTCGCTTATAGCCAGTATAACCCCCGTCTCGCATGAAGCAAGTATATAAATGGCCGCCCATTAGCTCAGCTGGCTAGCTCGCGCTACAGGTTTTGCTCATGTCGCTCGCTCCTCGGTCTAATAACATTTTTTCCGAGCTTATGTGTTTGATGACTATGTTTTTCGTACATATTTTACATTTTTACGTACATGATGAATATTTATTTATGCTTATTTAACATTTTTAAATACATGATTAACTTTTTTTATAGTTTATGTTTGATGGAAACGTTTTTTCAAACACATTTTATATTTTCTGTCTATATTGGTAACAATGCTAGTTTAACATTCTTATATAGATGATAAAAAAAATTATGACACATGATCAACATTTTTTATTAATTTATGTATTGATGTTAAATTCTTAAAACACGTGTCTACATTTTTTTATATACATTAGGAACATTTTTATACATGTTCAACATTTTTGAAATAAATAGTAAATTGTTTCAAATACTTTATGTTTGATGACTACTTTTGATCATACACATTTTAAATTTTTTGTATATATCGGTAACATTGTTTCATATACAGAACAAACTTTTTTTTATACACGCTCAACATTTTTGAGATAGATGATCAACATATTTTCAAGTCTCTGGTGTTTGGTGAATACTCTTTTTCATACACATTTTACATTTTTTGTATATATCAAAACATTTTCTAATACATTTTTAACATTTTTTGAATGTATGATTAACTTTTTTGATTCACCATCAGTACTCTTTTATAGAATTAGCAAAAAAGAAAAAATACATTTATGAATCCAAAAACGACATTTTCGAAATAGACGATTAACATTTTTTCAAATATCTTGTGTTTGATGATTCCTTTTCTATACATATTTTACATTTTTTGTATATATCAAGAAATTTTTCTAATACATTTTTGAAATATATGATTAGCATTTTTATATACCATCAATATTTTATAGAACTAGCAAAAAATCATTTATGAAACAAAAAACGATAAGGATGAACATATTTTTGATACACCAGCAATTTTTTTTATCGAACTAGCAAAAAATAAACCAAAAAAGATAAGTCTTGCGCTAGAAGGGACTCGATCCCACGCAGACTTACTTGACACTTATAAAAATGTTATACAATATAAAAATAAACCAAAAATGTTCATGACACTTAAGTTAAAAAATGTTTTGTACCATTAAACAATGCACATGCCATTTAAAAAATGCAAACACATTTAAAAAATACTCCCTCTGTTCCTATCTTGCAAAAGGCATAAATCTGTACTCACACCCCCAACGATAGCCCAGCACACGGCCGATTTTACCGTCTGGGGTATCAGCGCATGTGCCTCGGCTGGATGCTGGCGACTTGAGAGCTGTAGAAATTGAGAAAAAACGCTACAAACGACCAATCATGACAACTCTTCTTCGGCGCCTCAGCCCCGCTTAGGCTAGTTGGCGCTTGAAGGCTCACTGTAGTGGGCCGACCCAGCAGTGCACGCGTCCTAGTGCTTGAAAAAACAAATGGCAATAAAAATATGCAAAACGTGGGATTCAAACCCACATGCCAAGGTCGACGGACTACGCGCAAGAACCTTTGCACCATGATTACTTTGTTGTGTTCGATCCAAAAGCAGAGCTATTTAGACCCTCGTTTCAGTCCCACTACAAATTATTTCAGATCTTCAAAGCAATGTTCGGGAAAAAAAAGTTCACAATATTAAAAAAAGTTCACCCTTTCTTATAAACACGAATTTGAAAAAAGTTCAACAATTTTGATAAAAATCATAAATTTGGAAAAGGTTCACTTAATTTTGAAAAAAACATGGATTTTTAAAAAAAGTTCATCGGTTTGGAGAAAAAAAAGTTCACGTGTTCAAAAACAGTTCACAACATTTTGAACAGAAATTCACGGATTTGAAAATAGTTCATCAATTTACAA
Source organism: Elymus sibiricus (assembly GCA_039707655.1). Lineage (NCBI taxonomy): Eukaryota > Viridiplantae > Streptophyta > Magnoliopsida > Poales > Poaceae > Elymus > Elymus sibiricus. The sequence goes on from CM077667.1 coordinate 413,799,135, forward strand.
GAAAGTTCATGACTTTGAAAAAAGGTTATCATCAATTCCGAAAACAAAGGTCGCCGGATTATGTAAAAAAAGTTCATCAATTCTGATAAAAAAAAATTCACGCATCTACAACCCCTATAAAAGCAAGAGAGGGGGCAGATCCAAACAATCACACCCATTCATTAATAAGATCTAAAGGCCCAAAAGTCTTTCATATTTAACACAACAAGCCACTAAACAAGCCACTAATCCTCCCATGTCCTCATCAAACTACACGCACGACTCCGCTAAAAAAACACACCACTGGTTTCTGTACCCGACGCCCGCCGCTCCTCATGTGCCGCGACGCGAGCGCAGGGTCGTTCCGTCCGCCACTCGTCCTCCGAACGTCCGCGGATCGCCGTAGCCGTCGCTGCCCACCACTGCTTCTCTGCTGCAGACGCAAGCGCAGGGCCGTCGTCCTGCCAGCCGCTCCTCCGCGGATCTGCCGCCCCTCGGACGCATCGCCGTCGCCGTCGCCGTCACCGCCTGCCGCTCCTCCTCTGCTTCCCCACGGGCTCGCCGCCGTCTGCTCTCCTCTTGGTCGGCTACTGCCCCACGGACGCGAGAACGGTCCGCCAACGCCGTCACGTTCAGGCCCTCGCCAGCGGCAAACTTTGATTAGGTTTTTTCCACCGTAACATCAAGCCACCTGTTTGGTGTACGGTGTATGATGCGGAGCATCCTACGTACATCACCATGACAAGAGTCCGTTTGGCAAGTGCCACGTGCCACGTCTACTTCACATACATAAAGGTGAATCATCTCCTTTACACGTGTTCACTTGACCCCTTCAAGGATGGTATACTACTTGACACTTCCCTCGTGTGCATGCATAGGTATTGTCGGAGCTTCACGGATGACGAGGAGGAGTGCAAGCGCCAAGGAACAACTACACCATCCGCGAGGGAAGCTTGGAAGCGGAGACGGAAGAAGACGGAGCTGCAAAAGTCTACAGAAGCCGGACGACCGGAAGCCACCGGACGTCCGACAATCTACAGCGCCCGGACGACCGACGCCTTCCGGACGTCCGACAGACTCCAGCGTCTGGACGCCCAAGCCCATCTGGAAATCCGGCGCCAAGACACCCGCACCGAAATCTCGGATTTCCGAAGCCTCCGGACGCCCGACGCCCTCCGGATGTCCGGTCCTTCGCGAACCGTCGGACGTCCGACAACCTCCGGACGCCCGGCACCGCCCGTGCGCAGCCGTGGCCCTTGGGCCTTGTATCTCTCCCTCACTTACCCCTTCGTGGCTTAAACTATATATACTCTTCCCCCACCTCCTTTCTAGGGTTAGCAATTGTTTAGCTCATAGATTAGTTGAGCATTGCTCCTTCCATATACTTCTCCTTGGAGATTGCGACCTCCACGTGTGAGAAGATCCTATGGATGTCAAGGCCCCTATTTAGGGAAGGTCCTTCGGGATTTCAAGGCCTCATCTCCCTTTGGGATTTGGGATGTACTCTACCATGTATCCTCTTTCCCTTTGTTGTTCTTGTACCCTTGTGCATCTTGTGTGGATGTGAGTATAGTGGATGTGTGATTGGACTTGTTCTTGAGAGTTTCCCTTGTGATTTCTCCTCGTTCTTCCCCGTGTTCTTCGTGTTCTTCGTGGAACCCCTCCAATTCGTGAAAGATCGACACACACGGGTGTGCCCCGTACCATCTTGGTATCAAGAGCCACGTTTCTCACGAATTTGGAGTCCTCACCTTCGCTTTCTAGCCTAATTTTGTGTGTCTTTGTCCCAATTCAAAAATCCCCACCAAAAATAGACTCACCAAAATTTTTGTGATTTGTTACTTCTTGTGAGATTTTGTTGATTTTGATCCACAGAATTCATGTTTGGCAAGTAGATCTAGCTTTCCCACCGTGAAATCCACCTAATTTTTCTTTTCCCCCATCAATTTTGACCCCGTAAATAGAAATTTCCGCCCAAAATCGTGTCCAGGATCTGAAATCTCGAGCTAACCCAGAATCACCGGACGTTCGACGTTTTCCGGACGTCCGGACCCTTTCGAAGCCTCGGACGTCCGACACTTTCCGGTCGTCCGGAACACCTAAACAGAGCCGAATTCTCGGATTTCCGGACCTTCTGGACGACTTGGCTGGAATTTTGTTTCGGCCATAACTAATTCATCCGAACTCTGATTTTGACGTTCTTTAGCTCGTTGGATAGCTATTGACACCCCCATCCCACAAAAATACTTCCAAAACCATTTGACTCCATCATATTTTTGAAATTTTGGCAAGTTTGCCTAGGCCTCCACCATAACTTCCGTATAGCATTTCCACCAAAAACTTCCGCCAACATAACCCAATTTTATTTGAGATTTTGAGTTGCGGTTTCCGTTTCCTAAGGTGTTTTGGCTAATTAGGGACGGTTCTACAACGACAACGCCGCTACTCATCATCACCTCGGCCTTGACATCGACATCGGCCACTTTGCCTTTTGGCACCCCAACCGTAAGCAAGAACTGTAATCTCGATGACATCATTGTCCATTTCCTTGCCATTGCATTGATCGCTTCGAGCCTATTGCGTACCTTACCCATTGAGACTAGCGAGTTGAGAATTGCCGGGCCACGTTACTTGTGCACCGTAGTGATACTCTTATGCCGCATAGCTAGCTTTAGCGTGCAAACATCTTGTTATCTACATTGTGCCATAAGTCTCTCCCGTGCATATCCATCATACTTGTGTCATATCTTGGTTCGAGCATCAAGCATTTTGAAAAAAGGGCAAAATAAGAACAAGCTTTTAAGCAAAAGAGGAGATACAAAAGAGCTTATAAGCAATAGAAATAGCATTGAGCCATTTTGCATAGTAGATACTCTTGGATCATACATACATAGCATACTTGGGATTGAAGACGGCACGTTTACTCTTTTAGGTTGGTGCACAAGCGCGTATCTAGCCCATTTGAGCAATCGAGCTATTGTCTCTTATAGTATCCGTGCAACACGAGATTTTCCCGGGTCTCACTCATTTTTGTGCTCATTCCTTGGTTGCGCGGATCCCATTTATCTATCCGTGTGTGTGTTCCTAGTGCCACCATAGCTATTGATCTATTTGCTTTGCATTGCAATTTTGTGAATCTTCCTCAACATTTTCGATATCTTGGATTAACAATTGCTTGAATTTTGTGCCACTTGTCCTAACCAAGCCACTCGATAAGCTTTACATTGTAGGTGTGAGTGAACAAGTCCGGTACCAATTCCCCTATTCTTTCATTCCACATTGAGTGAAATAGGATACATCCTCAACTTTGGGAATGGTATCTTGGTATTCGTTTATCTCATTTCCCACTCACCTTTGCTCGAGTCTTCTGATGGCTAGGCAAAGCACATTATCTTCGGTCTTCGACGACTACATCGACATGAAAAACTACATCAACCAAAAACTTGAGCGACTCACCATCGACATACGACACTCCAAAGCTCGGAAAAGAGAATACATCGACAACAAGTTGGACGCTCACATGGATCTACTTCGACACATGGTGGCCAACTACAAGTCTTCTTCCCCTTCGTCATCTCCAAGGCGAAGAACCTCAAGTCGCACATAGTCGGAGCGCCCAACCGAAGCAAGCATCACGCGGCAACATCCTCATCTTCGAGACGACCGCCAAGACGACGGCAAGAAACAAGCGCGCCAAGACGACAAACGCCGTCAACCACAAGCTGCGACGCCAACACCAAGGCGACCGACTACACGCATGGATGCCCCTTCCATCTACGGAAGCATCCCAAGGAAGATGGCCGAGCATGGGAATCTCCCTTCGGTCATGGAGGAGAGTGATGATGTGCCATCTTTGGCCTTCATCCACGGCAACGGCGACACGACGGTCGATCATGGGATTTTCCCTTCGACCATGGCGGCAAGCGCGACCCTCTTCGACAACTTGAAGACGGCACCCACATGTGACTTCTACTCGGAGTCGAGTACCGAGGCCGAGCTTGGGATGTTCCCTTCGGTCTTGGAGGAGATTGATGTTTTGCCACACCCTACGGCATTCATCTTTGGAGGTGTTATGGATGAGGAGGTCGAGCATGGGAGTGGGACTATCCCTTCAACCGAGACGGCGCAAGGAGTTGAGAATGGAGACGTTTGCACCTATATCTCTCCGACACCGACATATGATGAGATGCCCCAATTTCCATGTGAGGAGAGCCACCTCCACATGAGAGAGATGAGTGACTCCACCATATATGACATTGAGTGCATTTCCTATGAGAGGATGCGTGTGACCACCACTAGCCCCATACATGAAAACATGCCAAATTTCCTATGTGAGGTTGAGAGCCATCACCACCCTTTCAGTGATTCAACCAACCATATGAGTGAGAGCATCCTATAGGGAGTGAGTGAGCCACAACACTTAGTGAGTGAGGTAGTTGAGAGGGCACGTGAGGCCACCATAATTTCTAACAACTTAACCTCTACTCCTATTGTGCCTTCTTCTTTGGTGCAAGGTCTCCTACATGACGACGTGCCTACCCTCGACGAGTCCATCCCTCCAATGGGAATTACGATGGCCATGGTGGAAGTTGACGCACCCCCACATGGTTCCATCATGATGTTGACTATGAGTTGGTCTTTCCCACCTCACCTACATCACATGAGCGGAGCTCTAAAGGTAACATAGGTGAAGGTTCTTCGCTTGTCCCACTAGTGGACTATCTTTCCATTGATTGCTTGCATGATGTTGATCACCTTATGGACACACCACATGCTATGTCTTCTTCATGCTTTGATGTGCCACCTATTTTTGATGAATATGATGATGAGCATGTTGAATTACCTAGTTGTGATGCTATACTCCATAGGATAACATGTGAAAACTCTATTGGTCACATCATGTTTGATAATCCCCTAAACTTGTCATATGCTATGCGTGAAATTTCCCATATTGCATCTTTGTAATCTCACCGTAGCGACTATGCATATCCCATCAAAATTAACCCCATTTGCTCATATGGCATAGACGACAAGCCCATGGTTATTGGCATTTGCTTTTCTTGTGATGATATTGCCATGCTTCCTTTGCTTCATTTGCGCAATAATTCTCACATGCCATGCCATGATTTCCATGATTTGGAAATGCATTGTTTTGGATGTTGTCCATATTCTCCAAATTATGCTTCCGCTATTGCACATGAGGAGACCCCAATAGTTTCCTCATACATGTTAGGAGATTTTGTTCCATCCCATCCATTGCATGATTCCACCCTTTGTGTGCATCACCCCATGCATAACATTGATCCATATGATTATGATGATGCATCTCACATGCCATGCCATGAAAATGAATATATATCGCATGATTGCATCCATTGTTTGCACCATCTGCACATCATGAGTAACAATGCTCCCGATAATTCACATGATGCACTACATATTTCTAGTCTCCATTATGCTATACATAAAAAAAACTTTCATGATGGATGACATGTTCTTATATCATGCATCTCATTTATTTGAGCATTGGATATTTTGTGCTAAATAACACAAGCACATGCACATCCTAACGGATGATGTATACATATACCACGCGCACACAATTTTCCCTTTGCCTTTGTTGTGTGTAGGTACTATGATTACTCGTCAACCTCAAAATCCCATGAGTTGACGAAAAGAGCTCTTGAGAGCATCGATGCTTTGGGATTCACTGGAATGTGTCTCCAACCATTCCCCTCTCGCAAGGACTACGCGCACCTCTTCTACTTGGTTCTCACACGACTATGGGCTATATACCACTTGTTATCTTATGCTCATGTTCTAGTGTTCACTTTGCATGATATGCCTCATTCTATGCTTTTACCATGCAATTGTGACCCTTGCTTGCATTTACCCATGAGTCATCACTGTACTACCACTGTGTGTATTTGCATGCTTGGTGGAGATCCTAAGTGCTATTGCCATGTTTACTTTGAGCATTATGCTATTGTTGCATCTTGTGTTGGGAGAGTCATGTTGACCAATTGCTCTTTGCAAAGGACTTCTCGCCAATACAATGATGATACTTTGATCATATCTTGTTTCCGTGCTTTTGATATGTCATGCGCATTGTCTATGCCTATTATTTGCTCACATCACATGATTGCCATGATTTCCTCTAGTATGTTGCATCTTCGCACTACTAGTTTGCACGACATGATCACTATGCTTACTTATGTTGCATCACCGATGATTACTACTTGCTCATTTCATGCGGTTGATGACATCCATTGCCATGCTTCGCCCATGATTGCTATTGCTTGTTGTCATATGTCTCCATGTGTTCCCTTTCTCATGGTAGATGATTTGCCATGTATTGAGTGCAACAATGCTATTCATTTTTCTAATGAGATTGCCCCCATAGCTTTCTCTCATATTATTGTAGCTTTTGACATATTTCATGTGAAGCATGCTTGCCTTCCTTCTTTGCACCATATGCCTAGTGTCATGAATATAGACATTGTTGCATCATATTATTCATGCACTTTTGCTTCTAATTGTTATGTGCAAGAGAAGAGAACCATCATGATGGATGATGTGTTTGTCTACCATGCACATACATTGTTTTCTTTGTTGTGTGTATGTGTAGGATACTTCGACCACATGTCAACATCCAGTTCACGTGAGTTGACAATTCGAGCTCTTGAGAGCGAGCCATGCTACACCGACGTGATTCTACATCGCACTTTCTTGCGCATCGACATTGTGAAGGATGCACAAGGACAAGTTTTCAAGGTGACATCCTTCTTGAGCATGGATATTGTGGATCATCCTACTTGTGTTGCTTGTACCATGCCATTTATTGGTTATCTTGGACCACATATTTGCACACATGATAGAGATATTGTTTCCACTCATGATTGCCACATTGCCATGCCTCATGCCATATATACCTTGTGTGTTGCATCCAACTTGTGGATTAATAGCTCCTATCATATGTTTGGTTGCAACAATGTCACTTCTTCCCATTTGCCATGCCACATTGCTTGCTACATGCTTGACTTGATTGCCTCCCACATGATGAACAATTGCTCTTTCTATTGTGTTAAGTGTCGCACTATCTTCACTACACCATGTGCACATTATACTTGGGTTGTCTTGCACTTTGGATTGCACCATGTGTTTAAACGCTTCATTCTACTTGGTGTTGTGAATGATTCCTATGCCTACCATAGACCTTTTGTCGGTTGCTTTGTGCATGATTGCTATGACCATGAGGTAGATGCTTGTTATATTGTCACACATATTTGCGTCCCTACCTCACCTTGGCATACTTGTTCCCATGATTACATTGCTTGCGCTCAATTTGTATGCTTACATGCCATGACACAATCCCTTGTCACACCATATGTTATGCATGATGACAACACTTGTGCGGTGATTCACCACTTGAATGCTTAGTTTTGCACTAACGCTAACCACATTTGTTTTTCCAAGTGTTTGTAATATTTGCTCCTTTTGAAGGAATTCCTAGACGGTCAGACATTGGAGAGTGCCCCGTTAGAGCTTGATGATGATGAGTGCTTGGTGATCGTCCACTTCCACACGGTGACGCAATCTCCTTCTCATGGTGATTTGGATTTTCATCCGAGGATGGATCTTTCCCAAGGGGGAGGGGATGATGCGGAGCATCCTACGTACATCACCATGACAAGAGTCCATTTGGCAAGTGACACGTGCCACGTCTACTTCACATACATCAAGGTGAATCATCTCCTTTACACGTGTTCACTTGACCCCTTCGAGGATGGTATACTACTTGACACTTCCCTCGTGTGCATTCATAGGTATTGTCGGAGCTTCATGGATGACGAGGAGGAGTGCAAGCGCCAAGGAACAACTACACCATCCGCGAGGGAAGCTTGGAAGCGGAGACGGAAGAAGACGAAGCTGCAAAAGTCTACAGCGGCCGGACGACCAAAAGCCACCGAACGTCCGACAATCTACAACGCCCGGACGACCGACGCCTTCTGGACGTCCGATAGACTCCAGCGCCCGGACGCCCGAGCCCATCCGGAAATCCGGCGCCACGACACCCGCACCGAAATCTCAGATTTCCGACGCCTCCGGACGACCGAGCTTCGGACGACCGGCGCCCTCCGGACGTCCGGTCCTTCGCGAGTCGTCGGACATCTGACAACCTCCGGACGCCCGGCACTGCCTGTGCGCAGCCGTGGCCCTTGGGCCTTCTATCTCTCCCTCACTTACCCCTTCGTGGCTAAGACTATATATTCTCTTCCCCCACCTCCTTTCTAGGGTTAGCAATGGTTTAGCTCATAGATTAGTTGAGCATTGCTCCTTCCATATACTTCTCCTTGGAGATTGCGACCTCCACGTGTGAGAAGATCCTATGGATGTCAAGGCCCCTATTTAGGGAAGGTCCTTCGGGATTTCAAGGCCTCATCTCCCTTTGGGATTTGGGATGTACTCTACCATATATCCTCTTTCCCTTTGTTGTTCTTGTACCCTTGTGCATCTTGTGTGGATGTGAGTATAGTGGATGTGTGATTGGACTTGTTCTTGAGAGTTTCCCTTGTGATTTCTCCTCGTTCTTCCCCGTGTTCTTCGTGTTCTTCGTGGAACCCCTCCAATTCGTGAAAGATCGACACACACGGGTGTGCCCCGTACCATCTTGGTATCAAGAGCCACGTTTCTCACGAATTTGGAGTCCTCACCTTCGCTTTCTAGCCTAATTTTGTGTGTCTTTGTCCCAATTCAAAAATCCCCACCAAAAATAGACTCACCAAAATTTTTGTGATTTGTTACTTCTTGTGAGATTTTGTTGATTTTGATCCACAGAATTCATGTTTGGCAAGTAGATCTAGCTTTCCCACCGTGAAATCCACCTAATTTTTCTTTTCCCCCATCAATTTTGACCCCGTAAATAGAAATTTCCGCCCAAAATCGTGTCCAGGATCTGAAATCTCGAGCTAACCCAGAATCACCGGACGTTCGACGTTTTCCGGACGTCCGGACCCTTTCGAAGCCTCGGACGTCCGACACTTTCCGGACATCCGGAACACCTAAACAGAGCCGAATTCTCGGATTTCCGGACCTTCTGGACGACTTGGCTGGAATTTTGTTTCGGCCATAACTAATTCATCCGAACTCTGATTTTGACGTTCTTTAGCTCGTTGGATAGCTATTGACACCCCCATCCCACAAAAATACTTCCAAAACCATTTGACTCCATCATATTTTTGAAATTTTGGCAAGTTTGCCTAGGCCTCCACCATAACTTCCGTATAGCATTTCCACCAAAAACTTCCGCCAACATAACCCAATTTTATTTGAGATTTTGAGTTGCGGTTTCCGTTTCCTAAGGTGTTTTGGCTAATTAGGGACGGTTCTACAACGACAACGCCGCTACTCATCATCACCTCGGCCTCGACATCGACATCGGCCACTTTGCCTTTTGGCACCCCAACCGTAAGCAAGAACTGTAATCTCGATGACATCATTGTCCATTTCCTTGCCATTGCATTGATCGCTTCGAGCCTATTGCGTACCTTACCCATTGAGACTAGCGAGTTGAGAATTGCCGGGCCACGTTACTTGTGCACCGTAGTGATACTCTTATGCCGCATAGCTAGCTTTAGCGTGCAAACATCTTGTTATCTACATTGTGCCATAAGTCTCTCCCGTGCATATCCATCATACTTGTGTCATATCTTGGTTCGAGCATCAAGCATTTTGAAAAAAGGGCAAAATAAGAACAAGCTTTTAAGCAAAAGAGGAGATACAAAAGAGCTTATAAGCAATAGAAATAGCATTGAGCCATTTTGCATAGTAGATACTCTTGGATCATACATACATAGCATACTTGGGATTGAAGACGGCACGTTTACTCTTTTAGGTTGGTGCACAAGCGCGTATCTAGCCCATTTGAGCAATCGAGCTATTGTCTCTTATAGTATCCGTGCAACACGAGATTTTCCCGGGTCTCACTCATTTTTGTGCTCATTCCTTGGTTGCGCGGATCCCATTTATCTATCCGTGTGTGTGTTCCTAGTGCCACCATAGCTATTGATCTATTTGCTTTGCATTGCAATTTTGTGAATCTTCCTCAACATTTTCGATATCTTGGATTAACAATTGCTTGAATTTTGTGCCACTTGTCCTAACCAAGCCACTCGATAAGCTTTACATTGTAGGTGTGAGTGAACAAGTCCGGTACCAATTCCCCTATTCTTTCATTCCACATTGAGTGAAATAGGATACATCCTCAACTTTGGGAATGGTATCTTGGTATTCGTTTATCTCATTTCCCACTCACCTTTGCTCGAGTCTTCTGATGGCTAGGCAAAGCACATTATCTTCGGTCTTCGACGACTACATCGACATGAAAAACTACATCAACCAAAAACTTGAGCGACTCACCATCGACATACGACACTCCAAAGCTCGGAAAAGAGAATACATCGACAACAAGTTGGACGCTCACATGGAAGCTAAGAAAAACAAGCTATTCTTAATCGTCGGAGATATCGATGATGATGGGCTCCTTCAACTTGGAAGAGGGCGAGGCCTCCACACCGTTTGTTGGGGATATAACCCCACGATGAGACCCGTCCAGGAGGGGCCGGGTTATGAAGTTGGCGGCTTAGCAGTGAGGCCTTAAACAGGCAAGAAGAATAAGACAAGGCCGGGAAGTGACTTGCCAGACGGGCCTGGCGGAGGCCTAGAGCCGGAAGGCAACGTGTGACCCGGAGGCGTAAGCCGCCGGGAGACGACTTGCCGTACAAGGCAAGGTTATTTAGAGATAAGGTCGGTTATTAGATGTAACCCGGCCCGGACTCTTGTAAGCCCAGGGCCTCGACCTGTGTATATAAAGGCGGGTTCCCTGGGCGGCTTAAGACACGAAACCTTTGATCGAATGCTAGGTCAAGCGAATTCCGCTCCCTTGTAATCGATACCCAATCAATACAACTCAAAGCAGGACGTAGGCTATTACCTCCTTCGAGAGGGGCTGAACCTGGGTAAACATGTGTCTTTCGTCCCGATCAACCCCTTCGAGTTAACCGCCGTAGCGATGGCTTCACCCCTAAGTCCTTGCACTAGGACATCTGCCGTGATAAAACCACGACAGTTGGCGCCCACCGTGGGGCAGATGCGCGGTGGTTTGGAGTACTCGAAGGGCTCTTTCCTAGGGATCGAGGGATACGCCGTTGGCAAGATGACTAAGAGTCGCCGCGGCAAGCTCTACATCGACGACGCTGGCTGGGGCCCCGAGGCCGACTCAATCGAGTACGGCTATCGGGTCCCCTTCGGCGGGATTCACATTTTCATCGGCAAGATCGACGGATCTAAGCCTGGGCCAGACATCTGCACCAACCTCGTCGAGTCGGCCCGGCGCGCGCAACCCGCCCGGATCCAGCCGGGCCGGAAGCACGTCTTCATCGGCTTCACCCAAGGCGAGGAGCTTGAGGAAGGCTCTGTGTCACGAGAAGAAACCCTCATCTGCTCAGAGGATGGATCCTCGAGCGGAGAGGCGGAATCAATCTACCAGCTTCATAACGGCGGGCTTGGGGCCTACTTCGATGGCGACAGCATTCCGGAGCCATACGAGCCGCCGAGCCAAGCCGCCATCTTCATGGCAGGCACGGTGCCAGTTTCCAGCAGCACAGCGGCTGGGGCAACGGCTGCAAGCGTGGCAGGATCCGGGTCAGCCAGGCCGCCGGCTCAAGTTTTGCTGGATCTGATGAACGAGCTGACAACTCTCATGGGAACCGAGGTCACAACAGAAAACCAAGCAAACCGTAATGCAGAGATCGCGAGGCTGAAGGACCAGATGACTAGGGCCCAGGAGGAGATCAATGCGTTGCAGGCTCAGATGGATGCTGAGTCGGGGCGTCTCAGGGCTGAATCTTTTCGCCTTAGTCTGGAGCAACGGGCCTCAGAGGCAGTTTTTCGGATGAGGCATCAGACCCGTCTGCCTGATCAGTATGAGCCTAGAAATCTTTTTAACACACCGGGGGAAGGACCGAACGCGCCTCTGACCATGACCCGAACGGTGGAAGTGCCTGGGAATAGGGCGGTGACTCAGCATCGGCAGCCAGACCCGCCCCGCAGGAATCAGACCCCGTCGCTGCATTTTTTGACACCACCTGGTCATTACTCTAACCCGGTGGAGAACATGATAGCAGCAGCTGCCAGGCTCAATGCGCTCCCCCTCGCTGAAGGGACGCCTTTCGCGGAAGAAGCACATAATGCCATTGGATATTTGCAGACGGCGGTGGCTCAACAGGAGAAGTACACGTACAGCCGGAGTCTTGTGCATTCAACCCCCATTCCAAGCCGCAGTTATAGCCGGCGTTTGGAGTCGCCGACGGTCTCCAGCAGCGAGCGACGTCGAAACCCCCCCCGTGATGACCCACCCGTTGTCGATGCTCAGGCGATTATGGATAATGCTAGAGCTCAGCGGGAGGCGGCGGCCGCAACGGCTTACCAAGAGCCGCCCCCGATGACCCTCAGCTTCGATGGGAGCCGGAGTCACTTCCAGGGCTATTGGAGTGCCGTGTTTAGTACCGGATCTACGGAACGAGCGCCTACCGAAGGATTTTAAGGGTCCACACAAAGTGCCTAATTACACAGCTGATCTACCCCCAGAAGCCTAGATCGAGAGTTACGAGCTAGCCATGGAGATGTTGGATGTCAGTGATGTAGTCTGTGCTAAATACTTCATCATGATGTTGGAAGGACCGGCTCGTACTTGGTTAAAGGGTTTGCCCCCCAATACCATTATTTCCTGGGCCGAGTTGAAGGCACGATTCATCTGGTGGATTTTATCAATGACTGGATGGAGTGTCAAGCACCTGAGGAGAAGCTGGACAACACATATTGGACAATTCATTTTGATGGATCCAGACAATTGGAACACTCGGGGGCTGAAGTTGTTTTAACTTCCCCTAGAGGTGACAAATTTTGTTATGTATTAAGGCTAATGTTTCCTTGTACTAACAATGCAGCTGAGTATGAAGCCTTGCTTCATGGGCTCCGTGTGGACAAGGAAATGAATTTGAGCCGGGTCAGATGTCTCGGTGACTCAGACCTTGTGGCCCAGCAAGTCTCGGGCACGTGGGATTCTAAGGACCCTCGTATGGCGGCTTATCGCCAGGCGGTTGACGTCATTGCTGGTCACTTTAAGGGTTATCAGGTGGATCATATTGATCATCGAAAGAATGAGGCGGCTGATGCATTATCACGTTTGGTGTCTCAACGTAAGCTAGTGCCGCCTAATGTGTTTCTGGATGTCCTACATTACCCGTCCGTCAAATTGCCTTCTGAGGAGGATCTTGCTATACCTGACCCGGAAGGACACTTGGTGGCGGCTCTTCGTGCTATTCCTGATTGGACGCTGCCTTATCTGGCGTATCTGACTCGCGGCGAGTTACCCGAGGATGAGACTTTGGCACAGAAAATCATAAGGCGATCTAAGTCCATGACTATTGTCAATGGAGAGTTGCACAGATGCAGGGTGACTGGTATTTTTCAACGATGCATTTCTCCTGAGGAGGGCCGTGAAATCTTGCAAGAGATACATGCCGGCAATTGTGGTCATCACGCCGGGTCAAAATCCTTGGTGGCCAAAGCCTTTCGGCATGGTTTTTACTGGCTGAAAGCTCATGCAGATGCAGAGGATTTGGTCAGTAAATGTGACGGGTGTCAGAAATTTGGACGACGTGCCCATGTGCCGGCTCAAGAATTGCGGATGATTCCAATCACCTGGCCGTTTGCGGTCTGGGGGCTTGATATGGTTGGACCGTTTAAGAGGTCTAAAGATAAGAAGACCCACCTCTTGGTGGCGGTTGATAAATTTACTAAGTGGGTTGAGGCAGAGCCGGTCAGTAAGTGCGACGCAACAACAGCAGTTCAGTTTGTCAAAAAACTGATTTTTCAGTTTGGTTACCCTCACAGTATCATTACTAACAATGGTACAAATCTGTCCAAGGGGCTATGAAAGAGTTCTGCGACAGTGAACACATCTGCCTTGATGTTTCCTCTGTGGCTCATCCACAGTCTAATGGTCAAGCAGAGCGAGCTAACCAGGAAATTCTGAGAGGGATAAAACCCCGGCTTATGGTTCCTTTGGAACGAACGCCGGGTTGTTGGGTGGAGGAATTACCTTCTGTTCTTTGGAGCATCAGAACCACCCCCAACAGATCAACAGGCTACACGCCTTTCTTCATGGTTTATGGCACAGAAGCCATTCTCCCCAATGATATCCGTCATGACTCGCCCAGAGTGGCAGCTTACGTTGAAACTGATAATGAGACGGCGCGTCAGGACGCACTGGATGCCTTTGATGAAGAACGGGATCTTGCAGCCGCACGTTCGGCGATTTATCAACAAGATCTGCGTCGCTATCATAGACGCAGAGTGAAGACCCGGACATTCCAAGAAGGCGACTTAGTGCTACGTCTGATTCAAGATCAGACATATATGCATAAGTTATCTCCCCCTTGGGAAGGACCTTTTGTGGTCAGCAAGAATCTCAACAATGGGTCATATTACCTCATTGATATACGGGACGGCGACAAGTCACGCACTTCCGGAGAAGAGACCAGCAGGCCGTGGAATATTGCTCATCTTCGGCCTTACTATACTTGAGTCATTGACTCTCATCAATGTACATACTTCTGTCATTGTATATACCTTTTTTTCAAATAATAAAGTTGGCATCCCCATAATTCGGGGCCTCTGCCATTTTCCTGCACCAAGTTTTTTGTGCAAAGAATTGATCCTTCATAAGGTCACTTGGGGGGCTTCCAACCCACTGGGTTTAGCTTTCATACCCTCTTGACCGGCTTAAAAGCCATATTTGAATTAAACCTGCCTGTTTGCAACTTGCTACTCCGCCAAGTGACCCGCCGAACGTTTGACAGTCAATCTTTTCAAGACCCTGAACTCGTCAAAGTTAAAATGGCAGCTTATGTCACCTGAGAGCCGGCTTACAGAGAACTAGGACAAACTCACCTGTTCGTTGTAGTCTCTCCGCTATGTGGCCCGTTCATACTCTTAACAGTCAATCTTTTTTAAGACCCTAAACTTGTTAAGGTTAAAATGACGGATTTATGTCACGTGAGAGCCGGCCTACGGGATTATAGGCATTAATGCCTAGCTTCTTTGAGGCAAAAAATCTTGAGTTTTTTCAGAAATATATATAAAGGGTTGATCTCTTTTGGGATGTGCCTTCAAAGCCGCCTAAACAATAACAAAAGATATACATATATTTTCTGCTTGTTATTTTGCAGGAATTTTTCATGATAAGATTCTAAGTCTTTGGATAATAGCTTATCCCGGCTTAGTATTGCTCATGGATTATAACCCGCCAGTGGGAGTTGATGAATTGATACTGAGGCATATGATCATATCCGAAGCATTCACACTGTGGAAATTTTTTGAAGCGCCAAAGCTGCCAGAATATGAGTTGATCAAGCTCAAAACGTGCACAAAGGCACGGCACAGGCAATCAAGTTTTTACTACGGCTATTACAAGACTCCAGGGAGCCCAAAATTTGTGGACTCAATAGTTTTTCACACAAGTAATAACCCGGCGGCTCAGCATTGCCCGGGTTAACTTCATCTGAGGCCAGCTCCTCGCCTAACTCGCCATCGGGTCATCCTGCGCCGGGTCTTCTGTCTCCTGGATCTGAAGGTTGTCCACATCCCAGTTGCAATTGATTAAGGCTTCGAATTCAGCTTCGTCATGCAAGATTGGAGACGGGTCAACATCAGGGGCAAGGATATGCTTACGACGCTGAGGAGTCAGATCCACCGGCTCAAAAGTAGGCGCCCGAATTCGTGCATTGTTGTTGTCATAAGCCGCCTGATAAACCTTAAGATCAGCTTCTGCAGCTAATTGGCTGGCCAATGCTCGAGACGCTCGGAAGCAACGAGCATAGTCGTCTTGAGTGAATTCTGACCGTCAGCCTTCAGCTGTGGAAAACCTCCCACCATCTCCTCTGGGTTAAGCTCCGGCGCATACGCCAAAGCCCGGCTCAAAGCAGCTATTGCGCCTTTGCGGGCGGCTGATTTCTTCAATTCTTCAAAATGCTTGGGGATGGTGGAGAGGCATTTCAGCACGTCTTTGATCAACTTTGGAGTCCCCTTTTCACCAAAGACAACCCTGATGGTGAAGAGGCTTCCAGCATACAGCTGCTCAGTAAACGAATATAAAGCTTTCAGCTTAAGCAAGCTGTCATCTGGAAGGTTACGTGTTCGACGGCCTACAAAACAATTCAATTGTATAAGTCGCCAGGTGTCACATCCCTAGTCTTCCCTTGCTTGTGATAGCTAAGATGTGCATCATGTTTGAATTTTGCATCAACATGAACTGGGGATTAACAGAAACCCTAACACCTCACCTGAATTAAACCAATTCAAATGTTGTGAATTTTCAATGAATCCAAAATGCCCTTCAAAAATGTTCACTATTTCTGATAAATGTTGGCAACAACATATCAGGGGACATTTCATTTCTCACAACAGATTTAGCATTTTAAAATAATCTTACAATGCTACTGAAATTGCCAAATAAAGCACTATAAATAATATAGTCTTGCAAAAATGTTGAAATCTTTTGTGGAGGTTTGAAATATTCAAACTATGCCCTGGAAAATATTACAATATTTTTGTGCTTGGTTTTGAGGCCAAACAAAAATAAAACCAATGTCAGAAAATCAGAAAACAGAAATAAATGGAAAAGGGAAGAGAGAGAGAGAGCTACCTGTGGCCCAGCAGCTGGCCGGCCCATCTGGCCCAGCTGCCAGTCGTCCCTAACCTCTGCCAGAAGGCAGAGGCGAAGGGGAGCACGGCGAGCTGGCCAGGCTCCACGCAGCTGCCTGTCTGGCCTCTCCCCCGTCGTGCTGGCGAGCTGGATAGGCTCGCGAGAGCCGTCCGCATCGCCCCCTCTCCCCATTCGCCCCCTCTGCCTCTCTCTCCTCGCCTCTGCTGCCATGGCCGCCGCACCTCGCAGCTCGCCGCCGTAGCCACGCCTCTCCAGCCGCTCCCACCTCGCCCCGACGAGCTCAACAGCTCCGCCTTGAGCTGCTGCTGCTCCTCGCCAAGCTGCGCATCGCCAGGAGCTTCCCATCGCCGCCCCGAGCCCATCTTCCACCCTCGGTCGCCGGAGATCGCCGCCGCCGTTCATCGCCTACAGGCCGTCCCCGAGCACGCTTTCAACGGCTACGAGATTGTCGTGAGCCCCTGGACCCATTCCCCCTCTTTCCCTGGTTGATTCCATGCCACAGCCCCCGATTCCATCGAGACCCGAGCGTGCCGCCGAGCAAGCTCGACGCCGGCGACGCTCCGGTGTCCAGGTGATCCTCCCGAGGCCACCATCGAGCTCGTGGATCCGCGTAGATGCTTTAGGAGCCAAGCCCCGACCCTGTTGCGCGTTGGTTCAACGACTCCGAGCTCACCCGAGCTCCGGCAGCTGCCAAGCTCATCGCCGGCGATGATTCTGGCACCCCAGTGGCCAGCTAACCCCGTGGCTAGATGCGACCCAGCGCGGGAGTCATTTTGGTGGTCTCCGCGCGTCCAGCCGCCGTCGTTTGTGCAACTCCGGCGACTCGCCGCCGTCGGTTTGGTCGCCGCCGGCAGGATTCCGGCAGGGGCCGACGTGGACGTCATTAGGCACTAACCACCCTTGATTAAATGGCTAACAGACATTGACAGTGGGCCCTGGCTCAGGTCAAAGCCAGGGTCAACATGTCAGTGACTCTAAATGGCCCTGGGTCACTGACCAGTGGACCCCACTGGTCAGGTTTGACCTGGCAATGGCCAGCCGACTTGCTGACGCCATGTTGATGTCATGCTGACGCAATAAAGCTTTTCTGATTTATAATAATTCCAGAAAATGCTAAAATCTTAGAAAAATCATAGAAATTAATATGTAGCTCAGATTGAAATAATTTATATATGAAAAATTATCAGAAAAATCCAAAGAATCCATTGGTGCTATTATCATGCATGTTAGAGCAACCTAGATAGATGAACATTGAAATTTTGCAATAATGCAATATGTGGAATATCATATGGAGAACAATTTTGAACCTATATTCAAACCTACTCCATTTAACTCTAATGATAGATGCATTAACTCATCTACAACATGTTGCCATGTCATGATCATGCATCATATTGTTGCACTTGCCGTGTATTGATTGTTACTCCGTCTATGTCGCGGTAGGTTCTGCTCCATCGAATACCCTTGAGTATCCCCCTGAAGGAGAGTACCTCCCGGCCAACCTGCAAGGCAAGCAACCCCATTGATCATACCGATAACATCCCACTCTCTCGCTCCTGCTCTTGTTTATTGCATTAGGACAAACGCTTCTACTATATATCTGTTGCGGTAGTTGAACCCATTCCTCTGCATGACCTGTCATTGTCATAGTAAATAGCTAAACCATGCAACCTAGCATACCTGGTAGATGCTTGAGCCCTGATGTGCTTTACCTGCTTTGCTTGCTATGCTTAGAGTTGTGTCAGGTCTGATTCATCTGGGTGATGAAACGGAGTGAAACAGTGTTGTTCTGATGTGATGAACTAAGTGATGAACCCGATTTGGTAAAGGTAGCGATGTGAGGCTATGTAGGAGTACATAGCGGATTGTCTCATTGGGACCGTTCTTAGGAACTGAGTTCCGTGTTTGTGATCCAACACTAGTTACTACCACACGTTGGGATACTTAATTGAACCTCTCAACCTATCAGCCGCCTAGTCCTGTGTCCAGGAGTTGCAAGTAGTTTCTGGTGTTTGTAGCCATGCTGGAGGCCGTGCATAGCGCTGACCTTAGGGGTGGGCTATGGTGTGGTAGGCAGTGGCACGGTGTACCAAGTGGCACCCGAACGGTGGGCTTGGGAACCCTGCGCACATCGTTTGAGGCCGTAGCGGAAACTTCGGCCGGACTTCCGTGCTGGTTTAGTCTCAAATAGGCGATAGCCTGGACTAGGGTCTTGTGTGATTGACGGTCGTGGCCGACTCCCTCGCTGGGCTTCCGCTTGAAGGTTGTCGAGGTGCCTATTTTATGAGCACACAACGATAAGTGGCGAGAGCGTGTGTGAAGAAGTGAACCCCTGCAGGGTAATGAATCTGTTCGAATAGCCGCGTCCTCGGATATGGACTACTTGGAGAAATTATGTTGTTCATAGATAACTTGATGGTTACTTTTAAAAGACTCAAGACAAGTGTGAGTACCTTGGATGGCACTCTCGTGGGTGACGGGAGCAGATCCATGGTGGTGTATTGTTGTGGTGTTAGTGGACTCATGTGCGCCATCTCAAAAACTTGTTCAAAGAACTAGTAGTCGTAGTATAGGCTAGCCAAGAGTCAAAGCTGGCATTGCTGCATGAACCCCACTACTCCCCTTGTTGAAACATGAGCATGAATAGCTTAGGTCTACTTTAAAGACTTGCTGAGTACGATTGTAGTCATGTTTGCTTAATAACTGTTGCAGATGAGAATATGGACCCATCTCGTGGGTTCTATCTAGACGTCGACGACGCCGAGTAGCTGGTATCCCAGCTACGATCTGATGCCCTGGGATGGGCTGTAGATAGTCAGGCTGTATGCCTTTTTACCTTTCAACTATCTGTACTCAGACAGCTTTAAGCTTCCGCTTGGTTTGTATGAACATGTTTGTATGACTTGAGTGTCGGGTCATGTGACCCCTACCAGTATGAACATATTATGCAAGGCTCTTCTGAGCCTTCTAAATAAATGTTGTGTTGTTGTATGGTTATGTTGTGATGCCATAGTTGTATCTATGCATATCGGACATGTCGTGCGTACGTGTGACGTGTAACGGTATGTATGGGATTCGACACCTAGTTGTGTGCCTCTAGTAGTACTCTTTACGGGGAAATGCCTCTTTGTGCTTCCAGTGAGCCTTGGTAGCTTGCTACTGCTCCGGACACATTGATTGACCGGCATGTATCCTTCTTTGCTGCTGTGTCTGTCCCTTCGGGGAAATGTCTCGCAGTGTAATGGAGTCCATGTAGCCTGCTATGACTTGTCTACGCGCAGTTGATGACATTTATGTCCCACGGCGTAATGGAGTCCCTGTAGCTTGCTATGACTCGTCTACACACACTGAGGCCGACACCTGCATTGCTGGGTTACGTATGCCTGTCCCTGTACGGATGTGCCACTTGGGTTCTACGATAGTCATGTCGCCCCGGGTTCTTTGACATTTGAATGCTAGCGACATATTCACATTCGTGAGCCAAAAGGCGCAAACGGTCCCGGCCCAGGTAAAGTGGCAGCCGTGGAGATAACCGTGCGTGAGGCCGCAAAGTAATGTGAAGTGTTACATGCTAGATTCTTATGGCTTAGGATCGGGGTCCCGACAGCGTTGGTATCAGAGCCTGACTGATTGTAGGATTACCAAACCAAATTGGTCGAAGTTGAGTCTAGAAATGCTTAAGTTATGTAAGGGAATTGATTGTGGAGGGAAACGTATGGCTCTTTTTACTCCTCTTCCCGAGTCACTCTATTCCGAGTCACCCTCTTCTTCTCTACGGGGTTAAGAACTAGGCTTCTTATCTACCTCTCAGGATGACGAGTTACTAACCATGGACTTGTAGACTAAATTGCTTGAGAGTCAACTCCAGTTTTCATGTATTGCTTCTGTGTGATAATCATTTGGTTAGAATCTTGATGCTAGAAAGTTGAGTGGCTATGCTATCCAATCTTTTCAGAATGTCTCAAAATTGTTTTTGAGCATTTTCAGCCGTTATGCTGTCCGATTTCTGCTAGGATCTCTAATGCACTTTGCATTATCCTCTGTTTCAGATGCCTCCCCGTCCTTCTCGTCAGGTGGTCCGTTTGACCAGGTGCATTGATGTACCGGGTCACATGGCCATGTTGGTCAGAGTCATGATGGAGACCGGTTATCGTTGGTACCCGGAATATACAGTGGAGGAACAATACCGCGACTTCAACCAGAGCCATCATCTGTGTACCGTTAGGATATATCCATCATATCCTAGAGCTGCAGAGCCGCTTCATTGGACGTATGTACTAGGTGTCACCATAGATATGGCAGTTCAGGAGGCCGCCTACACGATGTTGACCATCACGAGAGCTCACCATGGCCTACTTCAGGGCATAGAGTTATGTTACATTCCAGCGACACTAGGAGGAGAGGATGGATATCTTACTGCAGCCTACTATGATCACTCTCATGAGGATCCTAGGCTTCAGGTGACTGCTCAGTTGTTAGAGAACAGGGATCGTGATGCTCGGGCACTTCGTATGGAGCTATATGCCACCCGTGCACGTCTTTGGACCGCACTGACACAGCTTGCACCCGTCGTCCAGACAGGTTATGGAGATTTGGAGATGTTGAGCCCCTTACGGACTCATGTGCCCACTCGCGTAGACTGGACCGATGTTGGAGGCATCACTCCTCTTCGAGGACCGATGCTGCCGCCAGCGAGAGGACCTAGGCCACATCCGTGTCCTTATGGTTCCCAGGGATCTCAGGCCAGGGTGTTTCCAGACCCTCAGGTTCAGCTTCCAGGTCATGGGGGTAACCTGTATGAGATGTTCTACGCCGATGCTTGAGTTCGTGAGTGGAGGTAGTAGTATTGTAGCAGTTGTATTTCCACAGTCCTGCGCGTCTTGTGGAATATGACTGAGGTGTGAGTTGAGTTCCGGAGGTGTAGAAAAATAATGTATAGGAAGCTTGTAATGCCTCCGATGAGTTGCTTTATCTTCTCACTAGCTTGTACTTCAGCTTGGGTTTGTACTGAACTATATCATGGTGTGTATGAATCATGGTGTATATATGACAGTTTGCTTGTACCATGTTGTTCGGGTGTTTACCCCTGCATTCCGTGTTGTTCAATATATTCCGTATTTCCCATCCTAGAGTTGATGTCTTCCTTGTCTAAGATGTGGGTTTTGTTTATCCCAGGATGGTTTTCACCAGGAACAACCCCGTTCCTGCTTATGAGCAGGGTGAGGGCAGTGGAGCAAGGCAAGAGAACCTGCCTCACCCGCCATCTTTGGCGGAGGTGATGCTTGAGGCGGAACGCAACAAGAGAGAGACCAACATGCTGCTAGAGCGTATTGAGCAGAATCAGCACACCCTCCCCACAATGAGCGTAATGATGGAATGTCTCTCAATGACTTCGTGAAGCTGTATCCACCAAAGTTCCATCATTCCGTCGACCCCCTCGATGCGGATGATTGGCTTTCCAGCATGACTCGCAAGATCCGTTCTACAAATGTGGCTGAAGCGGACAAGGTTAACTTTGCCGCGTACTTTCTCGAAGGACCCGCCAGTCAGTGGTGGGAAAATTATGAGGCTATGCGCCCAGAGGGCCCCGCTACTACATGGACGGACTTTTGCAGTGCTTTCCGCACCCACCATATTCCTGAAGGTCTGATGGACCGTAAGAGAGAGGAGTTCTGCGCCCTCACTCAGGGTAAGCTGACCGTGGATGCTTACAGTCGTGAGTTCGGCAACTTAGCCCACTATGCACCGGAGGAGGTGTCAACTGACGCCAACAAGCAAGCTAGGTTCCGCAAGGGACTTAGCCCCGAGCTCCGTCGTGATCTGCGCCTGCGTGAGTGCGCTACCTTCCAGGCTCTTGTCAACAAGGCTATCAATGCCGAGACTGGACAGACCGACTACGAGGCAACCAATAAGCACTCTCGTGACTTCAGCTCCTCATCCGGCTCAGGTTCCCATAAGCGCCGGGTGTGGGTGCCCAACACTGCTCTGCCATCAAGGTACACTGCGAGGCCATCCTATGAGGCGCCTCGCCCAAATCAGAACAACCCTCCAGTCAAGCCCTATGGTGGAAATGCTGCTAATGCTGCTCCGAGGTCTTCAACTGTGATCTGCTACAAATGCGGAGAGCCTGGACACTATTCTCGTGAGTGTCCTCAGAACAACGCCAAGCCAGCTGGACGTGGTAAGCCGGGCAAGGCTTATTACGTGAAGCCAACTCCTGCTCGTGGTCGTGTGAACAATGTCACCCTTGAAGAAGCCCATGATGACCCCGACGTTGTGCTTGGTACGCTCCTTGTCAATAGTCATCCAGCATCTGTTCTATTTGACACTGGTGCATCTCATTCATTCATCTCAGAAAGTTATGCACAGTTGCATAACATGGCCTTTTGTGATATGCCCACTCCATTAGTAGTTCAGACTCCTGGATCAAAATGGCAAACTTCTAGAGTGAGCCATGACAATGAGATTCTCGTGGATAGGCTAGTCTTCTTAGCCTCCTTGATATCTTTGAAGTCTTCGGACATCAATATCATTTTGGGTATGGACTGGATGTCAGCTCATTATGCCAAGATCGACACTCATACTAGGAATGTTCAACTTACACATCCTTCAGGTGAGATAGTCACCTTTTCAACTCGAGTGGCTAAGCGCCAACTCTATTCCCTCAATGCTAGCCCTCTTCCAGAGCTTGAGGATATTCCGGTGGTCCGTGACTTCCCGGATGTCTTTCCAGAGGAACTGCCAGGTATTCCACCTGTCAGAGATGTAGAGTTTGTGATAGACCTCATTCCAGGGACTGTGCCAATAGCCAGAAGACCCTATAAGATGGCACCCTTAGAACTAGCCGAGCTAAAGAAACAACTCGATGAGGCCTTGAAAAAGGGATTCATCCGCCCTAGTTCTTCTCCTTGGGCTTGCCCTGTCCTCTTCGTCAAGAAGAAGGATGGAACGGACCGGATGGTTGTAGATTACCGACCAGTGAACCTGGTCACAATCAAGAACAAGTATCCGCTTCCCAGGATCAACAACTTGTATGATCAACTCGCTGGATCCTCAGTCTTCTCCAAGATGGATTTGAGGTTGGGATACCATCAAATTAGAATCAGGAATGGGGACATTCCAAAAATGGCTTTCGTTACTCGTTATGGCCAATACGAGTACACCGTCATGTCCTTCGGATTAACCAATGCCCCAGCCACCTTCTCTCGTTTGATGAATTCGATCTTCATGGAGTATTTAGATAAATTCGTCGTGGTTTACCTCGACGATATACTCATCTACTCGAAGAACGAACAAGATCATGTCGAGCATCTCAGGCTGGTATTGACGAAACTTCGAGAGCATCGCCTGTATGCCAAATTTTCCAAGTGTGAATTCTGGCTACCAGAAGTGATCTATCTAGGCCACGTAATTTCTGGCAAGGGCATTGTTGTCAATCCCGAGCGAGTTCAGGCCGTCCTTGATTGGACTCAACCTGAATCGGTTAAGCAAGTTCGGAGTTTCCTTGGCTTAGCGAGCTATTGTCGCCGCTTTGTCAAGAACTTCTCCAAGGTTGCGAAACCTCTTACTGAACTCCTCAAGAAAGATAAAAAAGTTCAAGTGGACCCCACAATGCGAGCACAGTTTTCAGGAACTGAAAAGACGCCTGACTTCTGCACCCGTATTGGTGCCACCAGATTTTTCTAAGGACTTTGTTATCTACTGCGACGCCTCGCGACAAGGATTAGGTTGCATTCTCATGCAAGATCATCATGTGATTGCATACACATCTCGACAGTTGCGTCCACATGAGGATAATTATCCAACACATGATCTTGAGCTTGCAGCTGTAGTCCATGCACTTAAAACATGGCGACATTACCTTCTGGGTAATCGTTGCGAGATATACACGGATCACCAAAGTCTGAAATATATCTTCACCCGACCGGATTTGAATCTCATGCAAAGACGGTGGGTTGAGTTGATTACAGATTACGACTTAGGGATAACTTACACCCCGGGGAAAGCCAATGTCATGGCTGATGCACTAAGTCGTAAACCTTATTGTAACAATCTGATGCTACAACAAGGTCAACCGCTTCTCTATGAGGAATTTCGGAAGTTAAATCTTCACATTGTTCCTCAAGGATTCCTTTCCACCTTGGTGGCGAAACCTACTCTTAGGGATCAAATCATAGCTGTTTAGAGGTATGATAAGGGTATATCCCGGATCAAGGAGAACATTGCTAGTGGAAAAGCTAAAGATTTCTCCAAGGATGATCAGGGTGTTGTTTTCTTCCAGAACCGCTCGGTGGTTCCTAAGAGCAAACGCCTACGATAGCTGATCCTTAAGGAGGCTCATGATTCTCCTCTCACAATTCATCCTGGTAATACCAAGATGTATCAGGACCTACGCCAGAGGTTCTGGTGGACCAGAATGAAGAGAGAAATTGCTCAGTTCGTTGCTAACTGCGACGTCTGTCGTCGCGTTAAGGCAGAACATCAAAGGCCTGCTGGCACCCTTCAACCCTTAGCTATTCCTGAATGGAAATGGGACAAGGTCGGTATGTTGGAAATATGCCCTAGAGGCAATAATAAATTGGTTATTATTATATTTCCTTGTTCATGATAATCGTTTATTATCCATGCTATAATTGTATTGATTGGAAACTCAAATACATGTGTGGGTACATAGACAACACTGTGTCCCTAGTAAGCCTCTAGTTAACTAGCTCGTTAATCAAAAGATGGTGAAGGTTTCCTAGCCATGGACATGAGATGTCATTTGATAACGGGATCACATCATTAGGAGAATGATGTGATGGACAAGACCCAAACTATAAACGTAGCATATGATCGTGTCAGTTTATTGCTATTGTTTTCTGCATGTCAAGTATCTGTTCCTATGACCATGAGATCATGCAACTCACTGACACCGGAGGAATACCTTGTGTGTATCAAACGTCGCAACGTAACTGGGTGACTATAAAGATGCTCTACAGGTATCTCCGAGGGTGTCTGTTGGGTTGGCATGGATCAAGACTGGGATTTGTTACTCCATGTAACGGAGAGGTATCTCAGGGCCCACTCGGTAATACAACATCACAATGAGCCTTGCAAGCAATTTGACTAAAGTGTTAGCCACGAGATCTTGTATTACGGACCGAGTAAAGAGACTTGCCGATAACGAGATTGAACTAGGTATAGAGATACCGACGATCGAATCTCGGGCAAGTAACATACCGAAGAACAAAGGGAACAGCATACGGGATTAACTGAATCCTTGACATAGAGGTTCGACCGATATAGATCTTCGTAGAATATGTAGGAACCAATATGAGCATCCAGGTCCCGCTATTGGTTATTGACCGTAGAGGTGTCTCGGTCATGTCTACATAGTTCTCGAACCCGCAGGGTCTACACACTTAACGTTTGGTGACGATTAGTATAGTTGAGTTATTGTGTTGGTGACCGAAGGTTGTTCGGAGTCCCGGATAAAATCCCGGACATGACGAGGATCTTCGGAATCCGAGTTGGACTCTTTCGGTGCGGGCCAAACCGACCTTGTGCGGGCAAAACCGACCTTGTGGAGGCTTTCTCTCCAAGTTTAGACCCCAGGGCTCAACATATAAATAGAGGGGCAGCGCGAGCACACGGGATACATAGAGATTTCCCAAGCCGTGTGCCGGTAACCCTAACCCTCTAGTTCGTCCCGTCATAATCTCCGTAGCGCTTGGCGAAGCCCTGCAGAGATTGTTCCTCACCACCATCACCACGCCGTCGTGCTGCCGGAACTCATCTACTACTTCACCATCGCTCGCTGGATCAAGGAGGTGAAGCCGTCATCAAGCCGTACGTGTGTTGAACATGGAGGTGTCGTCCGTTCGGCGCTAGATCGTGTTTGGATTGAGGGACGACTTGCGATTTGGATCGCGAAGACGTTCGACTACATCAACCGCGTTTCTTAACGCTTCCGCTTAGCGATCTACAAGGGTATGTAGATCCACTCTCCCTCTCGTAGATGCTCATCACCATGGATAGATCTTGCGTGTGCGTAGGAAATTTTTTGTTTCCCATGCAACGTTCCCCAACAGTGGTATCAGAGCTAGGTTTATGTGTAGATGAGATCTCGAGTAGAACACAAAGGAGTTTGTGGGCGTTGATATTCAGATTGCTTCCTCCCTTGGTCTTTTCTTGTTTCGGCGGTATTGTGGGATGAAGCGGCTCGGACCAACATTACTCGTACGCTTACGAGAGACCGGTTCCATCAACTGACATGTAACTTCATTGCATAAAGATGGCTGGCGGGTGTCTGTCTCTCCTACTTTAGTCGGATCGGATTTGACAAAGACGGTCCTTGAGAAGGTTGAAAAGCAATTTTTGTATCACCGTTGTGGTTTTTGCGTAGGTAAGAATTGTTCTTGCTAGATACCCGTAGCAGCCACGTAAAACTTGCAACAACAATTAGAGGGCGTCTAACTTGTTTTTGCAGGGTATGTTGTGATGTGATATGGCCAATTTCATGATGAGATATATGTGATGTATGAGATGATCATGTGTTGTATAGAATATCACGACTTGCATGTCGATGAGTACGGCAACTGGCAGGAGCCATAGAGTTGTCTTTAATTATTTTCGCCGTTTTGCTTTACTTTATCGCTTTGAGTTAGCAATAGTCGTGGAAGCAACAGTCGGCGCGACAACCTCATGGCGACACGTTGATGGAGATCAAGATGATGGAGATCATGGTGTCATGCCGGTGACGATGGAGATCATGCCGATGCTTTGGAGATGGAGATCAAAAGCACAAGTTCATGGCCATATCATGTCACTTATGATTTGCATGTGATGTTAATCCTTTTATGCATCTTATTTTGCTTAGGACGACGGTAGCATTATAAGGTGATCCCTCACTTAAATTTCAAGATAAAATTGTGTTCTCCCCGAGTGTGCACCGTTGCGAAAGTTCGTCGTTTCGAGACACCACGTGATGATCGAGTGTGATAGACTCTACGTTCGCATACAACGGGTGCAAGCCAGTGTTGCACATGCGGAACACTCGGGTTAAACTTGACGAGCCTAGCATGTACAGACATGGCCTCGGAACACAAGAGACCGAAAGGTCGAACATGAGTCATATAGTAGATATGATCAACATGAAGATGTTCACCATTGAAACCACCTCAACTCACGTGATGATCGGACTTGAGTTGGTGGATTTGGATCATGTGACACTCGAATGACCGGAGGGATGTCAATTTGAGTGGGAGTTTTTTAAGTAATATGATTAACTAAACTCATTATCTTGAACAATAGTCTAAGTTGTCTTTGCTATATTTATGTTGTAGTTCATGGCTCGCGCAGTAGCACCCCTGAATTTTAATGCGTTCCTAGAGAAAGCTAAGTTGGAAGATGATGGAAGTAACTTTGTGGACTGGGCCCGTAATCTAAGGATTATCCTTACGGCTTCCCAGAAGGCTTATGTCCTTGACGCACCGCTTGGTGATCCACCCGCTCCAGTTGAGTCTCTAGACGTTGTGAACGTCTGGCAGGCTCGCTCTGATGATTACTCAATAGTTCAATGTGCAATTTTGTATGGCTTAGAACCGGGACTTCAAAGACGTTTTGAAACGTCATGGAGCATATGAGATGTTCCAGGAGTTGAGGTTTATCTTTCAGAAGAATGCCCGGATCGAGAGGTATGAGACCTCCGATAAGTTCTATACTTGCAAGATGGAGGAGAACGGGTCTGTTAGTAATCACATACTCAGAATGTCTGGGTACTCCACCCGTCTGGCCGAATTAGGGATGCCCCTTCCACCAGAGGCTATCACTGACAGTGTTCTTCAATCATTGCCACCTAGCTACAAGAGCTTCGTGTTGAACTATAACATGCACGGGATGAACAAGTCAGTCGCCGAGCTGTTTGCGATGCTGAAAGTCACTGAGTCTGAAATTCAGAAGGAGCATCAAGTGTTGATGGTCAATAAAACCACTAGTTTCAAGAAAAATGGCAAGGGTAAGAAGGGTAACTCCAAGAAGAGTGGCAAAGCAGTTGCTCCTCCCGTGAAGAAACCCAAGGCTGGACCCAAACCAGAAACTGTGTGCTTTCATTGCAAGGGAACTGGACACTGGAAGCGGAACTGCCCCAAGTATTTGGCTGACAAGAAGGCGGCCAACAACAAACAAGGTATATATGATATACATGTTATTGATGTGTACCTTACCAACTCTCGTTGTAGTGCCTGGGTATTTGATACCGGTGCGGTTGCTCACATTTGCAACTCTAAACAGGAACTGCGGAATAGACGGAGGCTGGCAAAGGATGAAGTGACGATGCGCGTGGGAAATGGTTCCAAGGTTGATGTGATCGCCGTCGGCACGCTCGCTCTTCGATTACCATCGGGATTAGTGATGAACCTGAATAATTGTTATTTAGTGCCTGCGTTAAGCATGAACATTATATCTGGATCTTGTTTATTGCGAGACGGTTACTCATTTAAATCAGAGAATAATGGTTGTTCTATTTATATGAGTAATATCTTTTATGGTCATGCACCCGAAGTGAGGGGTTTATTCTTATTTAATCTCGATAGTAATGATACACATGTTCATAACATTGATGCCAAAAGATGTAGAATTGATAATGATAATACCACTTTCTTGTGGCACTGCCGTTTAGGTCATATTGGCGTAAAACGCATGAGGAAGCTCCATGCTGATGGACTTTTGGAGTCACTTGATTTCGAATCACTTGACACATGCGAGGTTACTCATTCTTAACGTTTGGTGACGATTACTATAGTTGAGTTATTGTGTTGGTGACCGAAGGTTGTTCGGAGTCCCGGATAAAATCCCGAACATGACGAGGATCTCCGGAAGAGTCCGGAGGTAAAGATTGATATATGTGATAATAGTGTTTTGATCTCCGGAAGGGTTCCGGAATTCACCGGAAGGGGTTCCGGATGTTTACCGAAGTGTTCGGGTGCAGCAACACTTTATATGGGCCAAAGGGGTAAAGCCCACGAGGTATTGGAAAGTGCAAAAGGAAGTTTTCCTGCTGCCTTAGCGGTACTACCGCTGGTAAGGCAGTACTACCGCGTAAGCGGTACTACCGCTTGTGTGAAGCGGTACTACCGCTCATGAGCGGTACTACCGCTTGTACGTGGTACTGCTGGAATCCGAGTGGGACTCTTTCCGTGCGGGCCAAACCGACCTTGTGCGGGCAAAACCGACCTTGTGGAGGCTTTCTCTCCAAGTTTAGACCCCAGGGCTCAACATATAACTAGAGGGGCAGGGCGAGCACACGGGATACATAGAGATTTCCCAAGCCGTGTGCCGGCAACCCTAACCCTCTAGTTCGTCCTGTCATAATCTCCGTAGCGCTTGGCGAA
Source organism: Elymus sibiricus (assembly GCA_039707655.1). NCBI lineage: Eukaryota > Viridiplantae > Streptophyta > Magnoliopsida > Poales > Poaceae > Elymus > Elymus sibiricus. Next base: position 413,829,276 of record CM077667.1, read on the forward strand.
GCCCTGCAGAGATTGTTACTCACCACCATCACCACGCCGTCGTGCTGCCGGAACTCATCTACTACTTCACCATCGCTCGCTGGATCGAGGAGGTGAAGGCGTCATCAAGCCGTACGTGTGTTGAACGCGGAGGTGCTGTCCGTTCGGCACTAGATCGTGTTTGGATCAAGGGACGACTTGCGATTTGGATCGCGAAGACGTTCGACTACATCAACCGCGCTTCTTAACGCTTCCGCTTAGCGATCTACAAGGGTATGTAGATTCACTCTCCCTCTCGTAGATGCTCATCACCATGGATAGATCTTGCGTGTGCGTAGGAAAATTTTTGTTTCCCATGCAACGTTCCCCAACACGGTATGGATTTCATCACCGGTTTTCCCAGGACCAAGAGAGGGAATAATGCTATCTTTGTGGTCATTGACCGTCTTTCCAAAGTGGCTCATTTTCTTCCTGTTCGCGAGAGTATAACTGCTAGTCAGCTAGCGGATCTGTATATTTCTCGAATAGTGTCTCTTCATGGTGTTTCTTTGGAGATCAACTCAGACCGTGGAAGTATCTTTACTTCCCAATTCTGGGAAAGTTTCCAAAATGCTATGGGGACTCATCTATCCTTTAGCACTGCTTTCCATCCGCAGTCAAGTGGTCGAGTCGAGCGAGTCAATCAAATCCTTGAAGACATGCTTAGAGCTTGTGTTATATCATTCGGCATGGATTGGGAGAAGTGCCTTTCATTTGCTGAATTTGCTTATAACAATAGTTATCAGGCAAGCTTAGGCAAAGCCCCTTTTGAAGTTCTCTATGGACGAAGGTGTCGAACACCTCTTAACTGGTCAGAAACCGGAGAGAGGCAACTCTTTGGTCCGGATATGATCCAGGATGCAGAAGAGCAAGTTCGCATCATTCGTGAAAAGTTAAAAACAGCCCAATCTCGTCAAAAGAGCCAATATGATCGCCATCATAAGGCTGTGACCTATGAAGTTGACGAGAAGGCTTACCTTCGGGTTACACCTCTGAAGGGTACCCAACGATTCGGTATCAAGGGCAAGTTGGCTCCTCGTTACATTGGTCCTTTTCGCATTCTTGCTAAACGAGGAGAGGTTGCCTACCAATTGGAACTTCCACCGCATCTACCCAAGGTTCATGATGTCTTCCACATCTCGCAACTCAGGCGATGCTTCTCGGACCCTATCCGCGAGGTGGACCACGAAATGCTCGATCTCCAAGATAACCTTACATATTGAGAATACCCGGTTCGTATCCTCGATCAAGCTAAGCGTACCACTCGACGTCGAAACATCAAGTTTCTCAAGGTTCAGTGGTCACACCAGTTCGAGAAGGAAGCCACATGGGAAAGGGAGGACCGTCTTCGACTAGAGTACCCCGCGCTCTTCCCGACGACTTCCAAATCTCGGGACGAGATTCTTTTGAGTGGGGGTGAGTTGTCACATCCCTAGTCTTCCCTTGCTTGTGATAGCTAAGATGTGCATCATGTTTCAATTTTGCATCAACATGAACTTGGGATTAACAGAAACCCTAACACCTCACCTAAATTAAATCAATTCAAATGTTGTGAATTTTCAATGAATCCAAAATGCCCTTCAAAAATGTTCACTATTTCTTATAAATGTTGGCAACAACATATCAGGGGACATTTCATTTCTCACAACAGATTTAGCATTTTAAAATAAACTTACAATGCTACTGAAATTGCCAAATAAAGCACTATAAATAATATAGTCTTGCAAAAATGTTGAAATCTTTTGTGGAGGTTTGAAATATTCAAACTATGCCCTGGAAAATATTACAATATTTTTGTGCTAGGTTTTGAGGCTAAACAAAAATAAAACCAATGTCTGAAAATCAGAAAACAGAAATAAATGGAAAAGGGAAGAGAGAGAGAGCTACCTGTGGCCCAGCAGCTGGCCGGCCCATCTGGTCCAGCTGCCAGTCGTCCCTAATCTCTGCCAGAAGGCAGAGGCGAAGGGGAGCACGGCGAGCTGGCCAGGCTCCACGCAGCTGCCTGTCTGGCCTCTCCCCCGTCGTGCTGGCGAGCTAGATAGGCTCGCGAGAGCCGTCCGCATTGCCCCCTCTCCCCATTCGCCCCCTCTCCCTCTCTCTCCTCGCCTCTGCCGCCATGGCCGCCGCACCACGCAGCTCGCCGTCATAGCCACGCCTCTCCAGCCGCTCCCCCCTCGCCCCGACGAGCTCAACAGCTCTGCCTTGAGCTGCTGCTGCTCCTCACCAAGCTGCGCATCGCCAGGAGCTTCCCATCGCCGCCCCGAGCCCATCTTCCACCCTCGGTCACCGTAGATTGCCGTCGCCGTTCATCGCCTACAGGCCATCCCCGAGCACGCTTTCAACGGCTACGAGATCGGCCGTGAGCCCCTGGACCCATTCCCCCTCTTTCCCTGGCCGATTCCATGCCGTAGCCCCCGATTCCATCGAGACCCAAGCGCGTCGCCATGCAAGCTCGATGCCGGCGACGCTCCGGTGTCCAGGTGGTCCTCCCGAGGCCACCACCGAGCTCGTGGAGCCGCGTAGATGCTTTAGGAGCCAAGCCCCGGCCCTGTTGCGCGTTGGTTCGATGACCCCGAGCTCACCCGAGATCCGGGAGCCGCCAAGCTCATCGCCGGCGATGATTCCGGCGCCCCCGTGGCCAGCTAACCCCGTGGCTAGATGCGGCCCAGCGCGGGCGTCATTTTGGTGGTCTCCGCGCGTCTAGCCGCTGTCGTTTGCGCAACTCTGGCGACTCGCCGCCGTCGGTTTGGTCGCCACCGGCAGGATTCCGGCGGGGGCCGACGTGGACGTCATTAGGCACTAACCACCCTTGATTAAATGGCTAACAGACGCTGACAGTGGGCCCTGGCTCAGGTCAAAGCCAGGGTCAACTCGGGTTTAACCCCTGAGTCAATGACATCTGGTCCCCACATGTCAGTGACTCTAAATGGCCCTGGGTCACTGACCAGTGGACCCCACTGGTCAGGTTTGACCTGGCAACGGCCAGCTGACTTGCTGACGCCATGCTGATGTCATGCTGACGCAATAAAGCTTTTCTGATTTATAATAATTCCAGAAAATGCTAAAATCTTAGAAAAATCATAGAAATTAATCTGTAGCTCAGATTGAAATAATTTATACATGAAAAATTATCAGAAAAATCCAAAGAATCCATTGGTGCTATTATCATGCATGTTAGAGCAACCTAGATAGATGAACATTGACATTTTGCAATAATGCAATATGTGGAATATCATATGGAGAACAATTTTGAACCTATATTCAAACCTACTCCATTTAACTCTAATGATAGATGCATTAGCTCATCTACAACATGTTGCCATGTCATGATCATGCATCATATTGTTGCACTTGCCGTGTATTGATTGTTACTCCGTCTATGTTGCGGTAGGTTCTGCTCCATCGAATACCCTTGAGTATCCCCCTGAAGCAGAGTACCTCCCGGCCAACCTGCAAGGCAAGCAACCCCATTGATCATACCGATAACATCCCACTCTCTCGCTCCTGCTCTTGTTCATTTGATTAGGACAAACGCTTCTACTGTCTATCTGTTGCGGTAGTTGAACCCATTCTTCTGCATGACCTGTCATTGTCACAGTAAATAGCTAAACCATGCAACCTAGCATACCTGGTAGATGCTTGAGCCCTGATGTGCTTTACCTGCTTTGCTTGCTATGCTTAGAGTTGTGTCAGGTCTGATTCATCCGGGTGATGAAATGGAGTGAAACAGTGTTGTTCTGATGTGATGAACTAAGTAATGAACCCGATTTGGTAAAGTTAGCGATGAGAGGCTATGTAGGAGTACATAGCGGATTGTCTCATTGGGACCGTTCTTAGGAACTGAGTTCCGTGTTTGTGATCCAAGACTAGTTACTACCACACGTTGGGATACTTAATTGACCCTCTCGACCTATCAGCCGCCTAGTCCTGGGTCCAGGAGTTGCAAGTAGTTTCTGGTGTTTGTAGCCATGCTAGAGGCCGTGCGTAGCGCTGACCTTAGGGGTGGGCTACGACGCGGTAGGCAGTGGCACGGTGTACCAAGTGGCACCCGAACGGTGGGCTTGGGAACCCTGCGCACATCGTTTGAGGCCGTAGCGGAAACTTCGGCCGGACTTCCGTGCGGGTTTAGTCTCAAATAGGCGATAGCCTGGACTAGGGTCTTGTGTGATTGACGGTCGTGGCCGACTCCCTCGCTGGGCTTCCGCTTGAAGGTTGCCGAGGTGCCTGTTTTATGAGCACACAACGATAAGTGGCGAGAGCGTGTGTGAAGAAGTGCACCCCTGCAGGGTAATGAATCTGTTCGAATAGCCGCATCCTCGGATATGGACTAGTTGGAGAACTTATGCCGTTCATAGATAACTTGATGGTTACTTCTAAAAGACTCAAGACAAGTGTGAGTATCGTGGATGGAACTCTCGTGGGTGACGGGAGCGGATCCATGGTGGTGTATTATTGTGGTGTTAGTGGACTCGTGTGCGCCATCTTAAAAACTTGTTCAAAGAACTGGTAGTCGTAGTATAGGCTAGCCAAGAGTCAAAGCTGGCATTGCTGCATGAACCCCACTACTCCCCTTGTTGAAACATGAGCATGAATAGCTTAGGTCTGCTTTAAAGACTTGCTGAGTACGATTGTACTCATGTTTGTTTAATAACTATTGCAGATGAGAATATGGACCCATCTGGTGGGTTCTATCTAGACGTCGACGACGCCGAGTAGCTGGTATCCCAGCTATGATCTGATGCCCTGGGATGGGCTGTAGATAGTCAGGCTGTATGCCTTTTTACCTTTCAACTGTCTGTACTTAGACAGCTTTAAGCTTCCGCTTGGTTTGTATGAACATGTTTGTATGACTTGAGTGTCGGGTCATGTGACCCCTACCTGTATGAACATATTATACAAGGCTCTTCTGAGCCTTCTAAATAAATGTTGTGTTGTTGTATGGTTATGTTGTGATGCCATAGTTGTATCTATGCATGTCGGACATGTCGTGCGTACGTGTGACGTGTAACGGTATGTATGGGATTCGACACCTAGTTGTGTGCCTCTAGTAGTACTCTTTACGAGGAAATGCCTCTTTGTGCTTCCACTGAGCCTTGGTAGCTTGCTACTGCTCCGGACACATTGATTGACCGGCATGTATCCTTCTTTGCTGCGGTGTCTGTCCCTTCGGGGAAATCTCGCAGTGTAATGGAGTCCATGTAGCCTGCTATGACTCGTCTACGCGCAGTTGATGACATTTATGTCCCACGGCGTAATGGAGTCCCTGTAGCTTGCTATGACTCGTCTACACATGCTGAGGCCGACACCTGCATTGCTGGGTTACGTATGCCTGTCCCTGTACGGATGTGCCACTTGGGTTCTACGACTAGTCATGTCGACCCGGGTTCTTTGACATGTGAATGCTAGCGACATATTCATATTCGTGGGCCAAAAGGCTCAAACGGTCCCGGCCCAGGTAAGGTGGCAGCCGTGGAGATAACTGTGCGTGAGGCTGCAAAGTAATGTGAAGTGTTACATGCTAGATTCTTATGGCTTAGGATCGGGGTCCCTACACCAGGTGAGTCTTATAAGACTGTTTGAAACGAATGCTCATAACATAATCAGCAATGCTTACTAAAGATAGCTTAAGTCATCCGAGATACATGGCGTTTGAGACTGGTCAGCTCTTCAGCAATGGGTTTAAGTTGGCTCTCGGCGTCTTCGGCACGTTTGGTCAAGGCGGCTTGATTAGCTTCAGCAGATTGTTTGTACGCCTCAAAATCCGCTTTGATATTTTCCAGTTCTGTTGAAGAGAGCCGCCACTTTGCATCAGCTTCAGTTCGGGCGTCTTGTTGCAACCCCAGGTTCTTTCTAAGGTCGGCCAAACTAGACTCGGCCACGTATAAAGCTTCCTGCACAGTATAATTGTCAAAATATAAGTTTATCAAGTTTAAGCCGCCAGCACGGTTTATAATGGAATTTGGGGGCACTAAAAAAGGTTGTTATAAGTCTCAAGCAGATTGCAAGCAATATACTTGACACTTGGGGGCTAATGTGTATCAGTTCTTTCAAAGTTTACAGTACAAACAAGACCCGGATCATCTTCACGAAGATAACCCGGCCCTTGGGGGCTACACTTGGCATTTTCTTTACCATACAGTAAGTGCCGGCTCATTATTCGCATAATGACCCGACCCTTGGGGGCTACACGCTGATCTAGTGAAATCTACATATTACTGAAGACCCGGCTTATCTTCAAGAAAATAAGCCGGCTCTTGGGGGCTATGTAAGGATATATGGAAGGCAAGAAAAGTTGAGTACCTCATATTTTTTCTTCATCATGCCAACTAAGTTGGCCTCCATGTCCCGGCTTGCGGCGAGGCGGCTTAGATAGCCAGAGTGCAGCTCATCAGCGGTAAGCTTCTCCAGATTGGGCAGATCAAGCTTAACCCTCTCCTTCTCAGGCGAAGGCGCCTCATCCTTACTAATGTGCTTGGTTAGCACGTTGGAAGCGGCAGGAGCTGTGTAAGCTGTTCCGGTGATGGTAACCTCATCTTCATGAGGAGTCACATCTTCAGCTGTTGGCAGAGGGCGGGGCGGCTTAGGATCAGCCTCCGGATTAGCTTCAGAAATCATAATGTCAACATCTACCGGCTCAGTAGGCTGGGGAGTTTCATCATGGGCGCCTTGGTCAGCTTCGGAGGGCTCGACTTGAATTTCAGGAGTGCTAAGTTTCGGGTTCTCCGGCTCTGGGATATCAGGATTGGCAGTTGACCCACTTAGTTTCCTCTTCTTGGCTTGTGCCCTGTGAACAAAAGATTTCAGGATAAGATTATATGAGGATAAAAAGTTAGCAATCAATATTGTATGCAGAGACGAAAGTTACCCTGGGTTGATAACAAGAGGTGGCAGCTTGGAAGTGGTTGAGTCGCCAGAGGAAGGAGGGGTATCCTGAAGACATTAAAGTTGAGCAGTATGATCAGTTTTATTGCATAAGGCTAGCAGGCAGAAGAAATACAAACAAAGTTATGAGTTACCTTGTTACGGCGTTTCCGCGGAGCCGGAACGTCAGGTAAGCTGGCCACTAGATCTTCAGAGCCACCGCTTCGGGTCTGACGCCTGGAGTCGTGTTGCTGCTTCTTCAAAAGAAAGTTGGGATCCAAGTGAGCAAGGGGGTGTGAAAACTTTACTTTTCGGTTGACCCGCCGTATTTTCTCTCTTGGCAAGGGTTCCGAGTCAGAGGAGATGGTAGTTACCTCTGCTGCGTCGGCTTGGCTTGTCTCCGCGTCACCCTGAGAGGAGTCAGCGTCAATAAGTTGCATGAAAAGAAGGCCAAGAGAGTCAAGTTCTACATCCGAGTCATCCAGCTCAAGCAGCTCCTCAGCTGTTTGTTTCTTCTTACGAGCCGGAGCCCGGGTCTTAGTCGCCTTTGTCTTCTTCTTGGAAGTGGAGGCTGTGTTTAGTCTCTTTTTCCAGAAGGAAGAGCCGGCCTGCATATAATAAATGCATTTACAGAGAGGTTAAATAAGGTAAAGTGTGAAATCTAAAGGAAAAGAGTGAAATGTTAAGATAAAAGGTCTTACTGCGGGAGCCGGGTTATGAGCGTAGAAGGGGTTTAACCCCGTCTTGTTGCAGACCTCCTGAGGTTCTCCCAGCAGAGATTTGACAATCAAGTTGAGATCCTTGTCCGTTAGAGGCGTCTGATTGAAGCGCTGAGGATCATTCACTTCACCAGTATATTCACACATTAAGCCGCCGCGCCGGCTCAATGGTAAAATTCTCCAAGAGACCTAGCAGTGGGTTAGATCAATGCCAGTTAATCCATTGGCCAATAAGGCCCTGATCTTTGAAAATGTTGGAGCATACTGGGCGCGCTCTATGGCTGACAGCCGGTCTGGGAGCTCAGTGGTGGTGCAGAGCTGATAAGGACGATAACCCGGCAGTGGATTTTCTCCGGCCGGAGAAGTGTCTTTGCAATAAAACCAGGTATGATTCCAGTCTTTGGGTGGCTAGGTAGAGTCGCCGAGGGAAAGGAAACATCTCTCCGCCTCTGAATTGAAACACCACAAAGCTCAAGGCTTGGTCCATCAGCAATCTCCGTCTGGCGGTTGATGTAGAAGAAATCTCTGAAGAGGTCAACAGAGGGTTCTTCTTGCAGATATGCTTCACAGAATATTTGGAACTGGCACAGTTTGGTGAGTGAGTTGGAGCCAATATCCTGAGGATGAAGCTTGTAAAAGTGCAGGGCATCACGGAAGAACTTTGATCCGGGCGGTGAGAAGCCACGGAGAAGATGGTCTGTGAAGACGATAACCTCCCCTTCCTTGGGTTCGGGAGTGATCTCGTCACCAGGAACCCGCCAATGGATGACGTCTTGAGCCGGCAAAACTCCCATGACCACGAAATCGTTGAGTATTTCCTTGGTGACCCTAGAGCCTACCCAATCGCAAGAGGCGGGGGCTTTAGCCATGACGGCGGTTTAGACGCTGTGGAAAGATATGGATATGTGGCGGGTTAAGAACATTACATGACCAAAACAGCTACGGCTAAGACGACAATGCTACTTGGCGGGTCATTGTTAAGTTGTGAGCCGCCGTCAACTACAAGTAGGAAGCGAGTTATATTTGTCGGGAAGAGCCGGCAGCATGATGGCGGGTCAGACAGACAAGTGAATGTCAAACACGTTGCTAAGTGTGGACAAACAAATTTCACCAACTACGGCTACAGTACAAGATCTACGGACGAGGATAAAAGGGAAAATATTTCCTAAACCTAAAAACGTACCGAGGAGGAACAACAGTTCATATACAAATTCCAATGAAGGAACGATCTACACTGGATATGGAATAGATGTTAAGAGAAGCGCCACGCAATTTAACCATCGTTCCAGGGCTTAAAAGTACTTTCTTTCCAATCAATGATGAACAATCCGACGAACAGCGATGAACTCGGAAGGAAAACCCGACGAACTAATGCGGATCTAAAGAGGGAAGAAGATGGAACCTGGAAGATGTAGAAGGTGCGGGCGCGTGCCGGCGAGTTCTGGTCACAGTCAGGATGATGCAGCGGCCTGGCTGAAGAAGACGGCGTGGTCCGGTCGGTGCGGCAGAGCTCTGGTCGTGTGGGCGTCTAGAGGAAGAAGAAGAGAGGCGGCAGCGGGGCAAAGTGAAAAGGATGGGACCCCCCCCTCCCCCGCGCCTATTTATAGGGGGGTGGAACAACAATAGTCCAGCGCGGGAATCAAGGAGACAAAATGATGATTGACCAAGAAAACGCCTCGATTCTCGGGTTGACTAGTTAATACAAAGATCCGTTGTGATGTCATTAAGATCTTTTTGATTTATCAGGGATGACGTCATCCATTTTTACATGGCGGGTCATGAAGGTTTATTTCAGGTCAGGAGGTTATGAGGAACATAAGACTCGCCAACTAGAAGATTGGAAGATTGACATGAACAGGTTCAAATCAATCTGGGGCCTAATGTTGGGGATATAACCCCGTGGTGAGACCCGCCCAGGAGGGGCCGGGTTAGGAAGTTGGCGGCTTAGACAGTGAGGCCTTAAACGGGCAAGAAGAATAAGACAAGACCTGGGGGTAAATTACCAGACTGGCCTGGCGGAGGCCCAGAGCCGGAAGGCAGTATATGACCCGGAGGCGTAAGCCGCCGGGAGATGGCTTGATAGACAAGGCAAAGGGATTTAGAGATGAGGTCGGTTACTAGATGTAACCCGGCCCGGACTCTTGTAAGCCCAAGGCCTCGACCTGTGTATATAAAGGCGGGTTCCCTGGGCGGCTTAAGGTACGAAACCTTTGATCGAGTGCTAGGTCAAGCGAATTCTGCTCCCTTGTAATCGATACCCAATCAATACAACTCAAAGCAGGACGTAGCCTATTACCTCCTTCGAGAGGGGCCGAACCTGGGTAAACCTGTGTCTTTCGTCCCGATCAACCCCTTCGAGTTAACCGCCGTAGCGATGGCTTCACCCCTAAGACCTTGCACTAGGACATCTGCCGTGATAAAACCACGACAGGTAGTATGCACATCTATCTGACAAGAAGAAAGCAAAGCACTGCAAGAAGCTCTGGATCTCCAGACTAGCAATGAAAGCTGCAGCCACTGACATCCAAGTATCACCTGGTAATTTCAACAAATAATTTCGAACACTATGAATTGCATATGATGCAATGTGGCACCGTAGGTATTGGTCAACTTGAATCAACGCAATCATCCGTCAAGATGCTAAACACACCATGCAGTGGGTCATCTATGCGGACAGATGGTGATGTTGATTGGCTGCACACAAATCCGAGTTACCAACGACAAATGAGAGATGTTCATGGGGTATTTGACATGTCAGTAATTGAAGGGGCCCAGGGACAAGAAAGCTTTCTGCCTAGACGTAACTTAGTTCGATCGGTTCAACTGAAAGGTATGCTAACGAATCATTACCGATTGACTCATTTTGAGTTTACAGACATAGTATTCTAACCATGTATCAGTGTCAGAGGCATATTCTGGGAGGAAACGGCGGCATATGAGAGAACAGTATGTTTGGATGACGACAGAAGATAAAGAAAGTGTGTTGAGTAGGAAACGTCTGAACAATTTAGTACAACAGTTGTACATTTATGATACGGATGAAGCCTTGGAACATAGGGTGAAGCGCTCTCTAGATCTTGATATCAATCTCATACGGAAGATCTTACGTATATTGGAGAACAACCCGTATGTGGAGGTTTTTAAGAGCCTTGGTTATGTTCCAGACCTAGAGGAATTTTCATATGTTGTCAAGCATACTCGGTAATTTCTAATGTGGATCATTACTTTCATGCTTCCACTACTTATTTTTTTACCTAATTTACACTGTGTCATGTATTGCCATTGTTGTGTTTTACATTTTGTGCCTTTGCTACCTATTTGTATATTTTTGCGTATTATGGATCCAAATTGTACAAGAAATCCTTTGTGATGCTGGATTTATTGCGGTGATGCAGAATGTGAGAACATTGTTGGGCATGGCTGACAATTACTTCTGAGAAAAATAGACCAAGTGCTTTATTTTTGTGTATGATGTGTTTAAGTACGAATTTGTTAGATTTTGATCACTGGTGATTTTGACAACCTTACGTCATTAGTATTTCGCCAAAAGAGTTACAAATGATGAATCTTACCATATAGGATCCAACTTAGGGGTACAAGAGGTAGGTCTACCAAAACAGTACTAGTGTTGCTTGTATGCGTTGATTTCCGTCCTTATCCGCATATAGTCTTTATTATGTTTGGCTTGCTACTCTGATCTGGAGAGGTGTCTGTTTATTGGTTTCTACGCAAAGCAAACTAATATATGGCAATTCATCAAGTGTCTTCATACCTGCTACTAATATTTGAACCTTTTTTTTGCTGAAACTCTCATAGGTGTAACATCCAAGCTTAACAAAATGGATTTGGATTTCAGAGTTGATCTGTGCATTGGATTGTTACTTGGGTCAATTGATGGTTTGAAGATCATAACTGCAGCTTGAGTGACTATACGCACATGCAACGTCTGAAGCAGATGAGTCTCCCATGAAGCGGTTACATGCAGAATCAATAAATGCTCAAACAAATAATGTCAGAAGCATACTTAGGTGGTAATTTGTTGATGGATTGTGGGATTACACAATGTGATAGAGGTGTACGCAGACATGGGTCAGCCTATGTAGTTTTTGTGTCACATATCAATTCTAAAATAGTAATTTGAGCTCAGTTCTGTTCTATCAGTTTTGACTTCTAGAAATTCTGAAGCCCGCAATTAGTTTGTTACTTAATTTGTAGTTGGCATTTTTTTTCATGTGGTTGTTGTTTGGTTTCTTGAAACAACTACTCTGAGCTAAAGCATGCATCTCTAAAGATTATTTCTGTAATTATATTGCCACTACAAATGTACTATCTCCTAGCTTTGCTTGGAGACATTTTATTAAACCAGGCCTTAACCACCTACTGTAATCGGAGAGGTTTTCAGAAGACTTGATGATGTATGATGAAACTGCAAACTGCGCAACTTGGTGTACTTCTCCTTTCTTTCCCTTTATATTTTCTTCATCTTTGTGCTTGATGTACCTTGGTAATTTTTCTTCTACTTTGACTATCATTGCATTGAATGGAGCTGCATGTTTGCCCGGCGCGTGCGCATGTTGCTGGCTCGGAGGCTCCCACTGGTTAAGGCGTAAACTGAATCAAAGAAACAAGCTAGCATGCATAATCACAATACTGAAAGAATAGTAAATCACGTGCATGTTGAACCAAAGAAAGTCAAGTGCTAATGTAATCTTAGCACTGAATCATGCGTACGTCGGTATGCGTACAAATATGTGGAGAGTGGAGGTGATAGCTACGGCTACACGAAGGAGGTGTGGCACCGGACAGTGATCATAGCGGTGGCAGGGAGGCACCCGGCGCCGCAGCATTGCCAGCTGGAATGGTGATTTTAGCAGTAACAGGGCGGCGTCCGTCGGCTCCACAAAGAAGCGGCGGTGGTAGTTCGGCAGTTAGGAAAATATTAGAAACGCGCCAATATTTTTTAAACTTCTGGACAATATTAAAAAACATTTGTGAAAAAAATAGAAAAAAATATTTTTAAACTTCTGGACAATATTAGAAACGCGCCAATATTTTTTAAACTTCACAAATTCTTGTTGTGGTATAGTGGGCCGGCCCAAATTCTCGTCCGTGAGAGTAGCAGTAATCCCGATCGGGATTCTAGTATTCCCGGCGTGCCAAACAGGTCTAGGGTCTAAAATAGACCGGGATTACAAGTTCAGAGTGTCAATTTCTGGGATTCAAAGTTTAGGGTTTGACTTAGCTTTCGTCTACAACTTCAATGTTTGTTTTGGACTTTTTCCAAAGAAAAAGGTGGGTTGTCTAGTTGGCACTGGAGCTAACACTAAACGAGAGGTCACGAGATCGTATGACAAGCGTGCAGTTTTTTGTAGTTTAAAAGCAGAAAAGGATGGTAAGTGGGCTGGCCCAGCGCTAAGGGGTTGGGGGAGTGCGCGCGCGCGCTTACGCGTTGTGTCTGGACTTTCGACCTTACATCAACGAGGGGGCTATAGGCGCTAGGGCTATGTCTCGCTCGTACCGATTCCTAAAAGGAAAGCCCCTACGGGCGAGCGAATAGGACCGGCTCATTAGGAGCAGTCGTTGGCATGAGCTCGTGTGTTGCTGTCGGTCGCTCGCTGTGCTTCTATTTTTTTTCTTTATTTCCTTCGTTGTATGTTGTTCTTTTGGGTTTTCAATGGATTTCCTCGGTTTTTTCTTCATTATACTTTTAGTTCTTTCATTATTTTTCTTTGTTTTCTTCAATTCTTGGGTTTTATTTGCTTTTCTTCTTGTTTTTGAAGATTTTAATTGGTTTTCTTTTATTAACACATGTCTACCCTTTCTCATTATACAATGTACATATTTAGCCTACATGTGAAACAATTTTTTGAATACACGTTAACAGTTCCAAATAAAAGTTGCACATTTTTTTGGCAATAAACAGTTTTTTATATTGTATTAATTTTTTTAAATTTTCATGGATATTTTTTGGAAACCCATGCTTGTTTCTTTGAAATGTCAGCTACATTTATTAATGGAAATAAATATATTTTTTGAACCTATGAGAATTTTTTTTACATTGTATAAATACTGAAATATGTCATGAACATTTTTTGAACCGCTGGAATATTTATTTAAAATGTCACATGCATTTTTTATGGTACGGAACATCTTTTTACATTATTTATACATATTTTTTTACATTGTATACACTTTTCATGTAAATATCTCAAACACATTTTTTAAATTTGTGAGCATATTTTATAAATGTAGCATACATTTTTTGAATATACAAAACTTTTTTTTGAATTATGCAAAACTATTTTGTACATTTTCTTAAATGTCATGTATTGTTTTAAACACGCAACATTTTTAAAATGCCACAAGCATTTTCCGTACACATGATTTACATTTTTATATACACGTTTTAACATTTTCAATATATAGTTAATATATTCCAAAATTCTATGTTAAGTGTTTTTGTAATATATATATTTCACATATTTCAAAATATAAAAAATGTAAAAAACAAAAATGTGAATAATAAAAATAAAAAAAACATGATGTTATATTGCTCGTCGTTACCAACCCGGCCAAACACGTACTCCCTTCGGGCGAGCCTCGATAGGACTCGTAACAGGTGGCACATAGCCGCGTTTAGCCCACTTATTCATTTTCTTACATGGGCAACAGCAGGCCTACACCTCGTGAAGAGTGAGTCATTTTTTTACACGAGCCATTTGCTCGCTCGTTCTTTTTTTGGTGTGAATCAATGAGCTTTATTGATCACATAGTTTGATTACAATCTTGCCTAAGAGTATTAGCAAGGAAAATGAAAGAGCATGGTGTCCCATATTTGGTTTTGATAATTTATGACAATCCATATGGACTAATGGTTTCCTTGAGTTATATTTAAAGGGTTTGTCCATAGGCATTGCTTGAAGACCATTTGTTGATTTCAAGGCCATTAGAAGAAGAATATATGTGACCAAGGTGCTATTCAAGGAGTTATTCAAAGATTGGTTATGTGAGTGTTGAGCCTATTGCAAGCATGTCTTGAAGAAGAAGATTGTGTGATCATTCGTGTTTACCTTCAAGACATCATCTTAACGAAGAGTGTTGACAAGATACAAGGTTGATCAAGACTAAGTACAAAGAGTGATTCAAGTTGATCAACACACAAGCATAGAAGATGTACCGAGAAGGATCAAGTGATCCTATGGTATGTTAAGCATTGTCCATTACGCTTTGTGTACTAACTCATGGTCTATGTGAGAGTTCTTTGTGGGGTTCGGTATGTTTCCATGGGCATGCATCAAAAGGAAGATCTCATAGGTCCCATGAAGGATGACATCAAGTGGTGATCGTGATCAAGGTTGCGGTGTCGAAGTTTAAGTGGAGCATCACGAAGAGATCATATGCTTGAAACTTGTCGTTCATTGCAGTGACAATGAACAAAGATGTGCCAAAGAGAGGCTCGCCCATATTGGAGTATGGGCCGGGGAGCAATTTACAAGTCTTCATCGAGCGTGCGCAATCAAGAAAGGTGGTCCAATTTGGGGAGGTCAAGATCGGCATCATCTAGCTCAAGTGGATTATGCGCAAGGCAAAGGTTAGTCCTTGATAGGTTTTCTGTTTTACCGGTCTCATGGTGTTAGTTAGGAGACCGGGTTATATGATCGATTTTCGTACTATCAAGGGGGGCTCTTGAGTGAGTAGCTTGATCGCATCGTTCCTAGATAGCTCAAACCATTGCAGCCTTGGCATCAACTTTCTTTGTTCTTATTTGGCTTTTCTCTATTTGAGTTTTAGAGCTTATGGTCTTCGTCATGACAAGCTCAAGCTCATCAAAAACGGAGTTCGCATGCATCATCTTTGAGTTTTCGCTGTTGGAGAATTTGCCAGTTCATATTTTGGGAAGGTTCTCTTCCTTATATAAGTTAGTTCTCCATTGCTAGTTCTTAATATATCCAACAAGCTTGAGTTTGCTGATTTGGAAGCCCATATGCAAAAGTTATGATAGTTTCGACATCCATCTGTTTTGTTTGATCGGCAACTTTATTGCACCCAAGCGGTAGTATCACTCAGTTACCACGGTAGTACCGCTTGTGGTACTTCCGCTGTGGACTACCGCAGCCACTACCACTTGGGAAAAGTCCTCCGTGCAAATTTCTGTTACCTGTTTTCTCTAAGCGGTAGTACCATTCTAAGCGGTACTACTACTCCCCCGAGCGGTAGTACCGCTTGAGTATCAAGGGATGTGCTTGTTTATGTTGCTTGTTTTCTCTAAGCGGTAGTACTGCTCCACCGAGCGGTAGTACCGCTTTACTGCGGGTTGAGGCATAACAGTTGGATTTTTTCCCCAGCTATAAAAGTGGGTCTTCGTCCCTAATGAACCTTATCCTTTGAGCTCGTGTTTGCCTCCATTGTTGACCCTCTTTGAGCTTGCTATCTCTCAACCTTCCAATGATTCTTGCTCCTTCTTGAGGGAAAAGAGAGAGGAGGTCTAAATCCATATTTTCACTGATCAATTTCTCCTGTATGTGAGGGGAACCCCTTGGATCTAGTTTTTGGAGTTCTTTGTGTTCTCATTGTTCTTCCTCTCGTATTCCACCATAGCTTTTGTTGTTGTGGTGGGATTTGAGAGTGAGGGACTTCCACTTCGTGTGTTGTTGCCATTGCATTAGTTGCATCGGTTTGATTCTCCATGGTGATACATGAAAGTGAAAAGTTGAGAAGCTAATTACTGTTGGGGTTCTTGGTACCATAGAGCTTGTTCCTCTTGGGTGCTTGGGCACCCTAGAAGGTTGGTGGTGTCATGGAGCTCAATCAATATGGTGTAAAACTCTAGACAAGCGTCGGGGTCTTCAATTAAGTTGTGTAGATTGCCTTGAGCAATTTGTACGGGTTCAGGTGACCGTCCCCAAGGGTTGCCAATTGTACGGGTTCGGTGACCGCCCCCAAGGGTCGCCATCTGTACGGGTTAGGTGCCGCCCTCAAGGGTCCCTTATTGGGATCACGACATTTTGCATTGTGCGAGGGCGTGAGGAGATTACGGTGGCCCTAGTGGCACTTTGGGGAGCATTCTGCCTCCACAGCGCTCCAAACGGAGATTAGCATCCGCAAGGGTGTGAACTTCGGGATACATTGTTGTCTCTGTGTGCCTCGGTTATCTCATACCCGAACCCTTTACTTATGCACTTTACTTTGTGATAGCCATAGTGTTTCATGTTATATATATTGCTATCACTTAGTTGTTCATCTTGCTTAGCATAATTTATTGGTGCACATAGGTGAGCCTAGTTGATTTAGGTTTTGTGCTTGACAAGTTAAACGCTAGTTTTATTCCGCATTTGTTCAAGCCTAAACCGTAATTATTTTATAGCGCCTATTCATCCCCCTCTAGGCGACATCCACGTCCTTTCAGAAAGGAGGGATGTAATTAAGCCAAAGGCATTAACGCCTTTACTTGCTCGCTCTCTTAACATGCAGCTGCGTTGCAACATTTGCATCCGTCTAAATAAAGCTCAAACAAAAACTAGCAATTTTTTCACACAACTCTTTGATATCATGAAGATTACTCCCCACCTCAAATCCGTTGTAGTTGCTGCCTTCCCATAGCTTGACTATTTGTTGTGCATCAGTCTCTATGTGCACATCTTGCATCGCTCGTTCGGCTGACATTTGAACTTCATCACGAATTGCCATTGCTTCTATGGTCACAACATTGGCTGCCCTCTCATACCAAACAACCTGTGCACGAAGGAGGGTACCGTTTTTGTCTCTCCAGACAGGCAGTCGCCCACGATAGTCTCCTCCAGATAGGATGCATCGACGTTTATTTTGGTGTTCGCCACCTGCGATGGAACCCATCTTGGCTTCGTCTTCGGTTGTTTTATCCGAAGCTCCTTGCCTGCCAACGACAAATCGTTTGTTATGTCGATCGCCCATCGGCGAGAAGGCATTGCTCGCTTGTTCTTTGCCTAAAAAAATGCTAGCTTGATGCTAACATTTCAGCCAGCATCAACTACACGAACAACTCAATTTAGTATTTTATTTCACGTATCATTTACATCTACAAATATATAGAACATTCGATTGAATAGAATACAACTACGTATACTACATATGACCTTTATTCAAATGTGCGATAGTATTATAGTTTTTAGTAAATGAAATATCTTAGTTTGTGGTGTGTCGAGTCTTTGTCAATTCGTTGACTCCTCCAACAACAAGTTTATTTACCATATTGCCCCTAGAAAATCGGATATAACTTACCAGTAAATCTCGCGTGCAAACCTCAATTCTTGTTCGCATCACATGCACACCCTCACCCTTCAATCCACCATGCACCCAATAAACCTACCATCATTATGCTTGGCCAATCAATGATAGCAAGCTCTGCATGGATTGGGTACATGTCGTTACCCTCTCCATGCACGCATGCAAAAAGGAGAATATCATATGGAGAACAACAATATAAAAAAAAACTTGGTGGAAACCACGTTTGGAGTTTGCAGAAGATCTATAAAAAATACAGGATATTGAGAGAGTGGTGTTTTATTGCCATGCGAAATTCCAGGTTGAAACATATTACCGGATGTGAGATATGAAAAAGACAAATTCAACAATGACTAGTGAAGTTACTGTTTGACGCTATTCAATGCTAATTTTGTTTTTACCATAACTCGCATCGCATAATGTGTTTGAACTTGAAATTACGTATGGCAATAGAACATCGCCGTCTTAATATCCTGTAATTTTGTACATTTTTTTGAAACTTCAAAACATCGTTCCGAGGTGGTTTTCATCGGTTTCCATCGAAAGTTTGTTTTCACGTGATATTATCCCATGCAAGAATTATGGAGAGGATAGCGAACACTTCTCAACGACAAGTAAGG
This sequence comes from Elymus sibiricus, assembly GCA_039707655.1. NCBI lineage: Eukaryota > Viridiplantae > Streptophyta > Magnoliopsida > Poales > Poaceae > Elymus > Elymus sibiricus. The sequence continues at coordinate 413,847,754 of CM077667.1, forward strand.
CTAGCACTATTTTGGAGGAGCATGTTTGGTGTGGAGGGGCATATTTGGTAGACAAGGGTGCAAATCTCATCTTGCGCCTTGTCCTACGGGAAAACGAGGAAATGTTTTACGCCTTAAGCACTGGAAAGAAGGGTGTTGTGAGGATAAACCTAACAGTAAAAGAGGTAGGAGAATGAAGCTTGATCTAACGAGACGCAAGTGGGTGACACAACATGTATACATGTCCAGACCCCTCAGTGGTCGAGGTCAAAGACCTAGTCCTAGGACCTTGTCTTGTCTCATAGAGTTATTGTTTTGCGAAAACAAGTGTTCCGGACCTGTAACTGGACACCAAGGGTAGGCTTATATAGAGTGCACTACACCCCTGGGTTGCAGTTAGCTATGTTACATGTGTGTAATGATGCTTGCCCACTACCGGAAGTAACAGGCGTCCTTAATTGCCTATGATAAAAACTAGTAACGCCAGACATCAATGCTTAGTGGGTGTCTCCACTGATGCTCCTAGGTCCTAGCCATTCGCCTCCTAGGTAGTATGAGTGAAGTTTATTCAAGTAAAGGATGCTATGTGAACCGAGTGACGTCGGGTAGTTTGGATCGTGTCCATGGCTTTGTGCCTGGACATCAAAACATATCTATATGAAAAATGTCAAACGTTTATAAAATAAGTTTCTGATGTATACAAAAAATGTGCATTGTGTATGGAAAAAGTAGACATCAAAATATACGTATAAAAAAGCTAATCATGTACTGTAAAAATGTTGAACGTGTATAAGCAAATGTTCGTGATGTATATGAAAAATGCACATCATGTATGAATTTTCTTTAATCGTGCACTTCATTTTTTTAAACATGTATAAGATAAATGTTTCTTATACATACGAACAATGTACAATTCGTATGAAGAAAATTAGACGTCAAAACATGTATCTGAAAAAAATGTTAATCGTGTATTCTAAAAATATTAATTGAGTATAGGAAAAATATTTTCATATACAAAAAATGAAAAATATCCATGAAAAAGTAGATGTCAAAATATATATATCCCTGGGTGTAGTTACCCCCTAAGCCTTTGTCCTCCACGTGTCCTACCGACCCTCCGAGCAACTAATTGAAACGGGTTAGTGGATGTGACAACACCTGATAAGCTGTAACAAACTAGCACTTTAAGTAATTGATTAATAGACTAGATAATGTTTAGACCTAACAACTTGCTAATTTGTTGGCCGGCTAACCGTGTGCACCGGCTGACGTGCTTATCTGTGACTCTTTTGTTAAAAAAGTATGGAGTATTTACGCCTGAAGTAGAGTATATATGCGTAGTTGATTTTCTCGACAGTATGAGAAAAAAAGTTACATATGATACATGCGGAGTATATAGAGTAGAATAGTGTTTTTCTAGAAAGGAGTATGTAGTATATATGTACCCTTTTTTTGCATGGTAGTATATATGTACCCTGTATGGCGTATATATGCTTATTACTAGAGTATGGAGTATATCTGTCCAGAGTATGTAAAGTATGTAGAATATACTTGTTTGATTAAAACTATATATTATATGCACAGAGTATGTAGAGTACAATAGTCTTTTTTAGATGGGGGTATGGAATATATATGTATGCTGGGTATATATGTTTATTACTAGTATGGAGTATATAGCAATATGTAGTATATATGTAGTTAATTTTTCTAAGCAGCAGTATGAGAAAAAAAACATATATGATACACGGGAAGCATGTAAAATAGAATAGCTTTTTTAGAAGGAAGTATGGAATATGCTTATTATTAAATTATGGAGTATATTCGTTGGGAGTATGTAGTATATACGTAGTTGATTTTCTAAAGCGGTAGTATGAAAAAAGTAGGAAGAGTAGAATAGTATTTTTTAGAAGAGTGTGGAGTATATATGGAAGGAGTATGGAGAAAATCTCTAACAGTAGTGTATGTCATATACAACTAGCTGATACATTGGACTGAAGTTAAAAAGAAAAAAGCTGATGCATTCGATTGGTACAAACAAAAGTACATGATGTGTTTGTACATCCTTGATGCGTACATGATGTCAAACTGTAGTAGTATCAATTTAAAATGAGTGAAATAAAACCTATTAATTAATTAAACTAAACTATCTACTATCAACTAGATGCCAAGTCTTCTATCGAGAATCACGTCCACAGGTACTCCTGTTGTGGCTTGACTTGCCGCAAGCCATGCACCGTGTGACCACGAAAGCAGCACCACGTCGCCGTTCGTCCATATGTCGCCGAATCAACGAAATTAGTCTGTCGTGCATCTCAATGGTGGTCATCAAATCGTCAATCCTCCCAATTACATCCATCATATGGTTGTAGTGACCGTCAAAAAAGAAGAAATCGAATCAACAATCATATATAGACTACTAGTACGTATACACAGATTGATAATATACTTACTCTGGCTGCTCGGATCCATCATTTCCGTCCATACAGCCAGATGGTACTGAACTTTAATTGTAAAGTAGTACCAGGGAATGGGTTAATCACGTGGTGGGCAAGCTATAGTATTTGGCGTCTCAAACGAAACGCTTGGGTCCTCTTTATAGCGCTGGTCCACCGTGATTAGCGAATCAGTTGAACGTACCAGCCCACCTACAAACCAGGGATTGCTTTATCTAAAGAAAAACAATTTTCTCCACCACGTAATTAACCCAGCTTCCGGGTTAACGGGTTCTACCCACGATCGCTACCTCCCACACCCGGCTACCTGCAGGGACACGTGGAGACCAACGAGGGAGGGGGTAACTACCCCGGTAGTAGTATGGAATTTCCCTAGTGGTAGTTACCTCCATTCCCAGTGCCGTGATGATTAACGGGTTTGGTTGGAGTAATTTTCTCTCCACCCGATAAATCAACCAGCAATATTGTTCCGATTTTTATGCATGGTATGGCATAACAACCTCCCAGCAATAGATAAAGGTAGTTTTAAAATCTGGCAGCCGGGGCGCAACACATCTCATCGGAACTCACCATATTTTATTCGCCGACAGCAGCCTAAACAATACCCGATTGGATTTGGAGCATGAATCCATGATACAAGGTACTCATTCATGGGACGGGATCGGAGACACTCTTCGATTAGATTCTTATCTAATCTGAATTCTTTGCAATTTACAACCATGACACCTAAGATCTACTCCCTTTGCTTGCATGTGAACAGCAGCTGAAGATCCAGATGTGATAACGGGAAGCAATACAGCCAGCAAGCTAATCACGCCACGACTAACACAGGAAGCCCATCGTCGCATTGGCCGTTGGTTCGTCCCCGCCGACGATTTGTCTGTCCGTCCACTTAGCTGGCCGCCGTCAATGGGGCCACTGCGGCCGGCATCGATGGGCCGGCGACTCCTGCATCGACTCCATCTCTAGAACATGCCCAGTCTATAGTGACACTACCGTCAGCAATTCACATCCAAGTTCTTAAGTTATACCACCCGCAAAAAAAAAAGTTCTTAAGTTATACTAGATCTGTGTATGTACGTGCATGAGCATGCACCTGCACGATTCCAAGAAGCTAGCTACCACATACACTTTGTTTTTCTATCGTGTATATACGGTTAGTTGAAGATGTATATACTTTTTTTTAGGAGAAAGATGTACAGTATATGAGAAAAAATTGCTAATTAGCATGCAAAACTCACCAGTCTCCATACTTCTAAATTTGGTATACTCCTAATTTGGACATACTCCATACTTCTTTTTTGAGATACCCCATACTACTTTTTTTTGCGACAACCCCACATACTACATACTAAGTACATCATAATTTTTCGTACATATACTACTCTTTTTGCGAAAAATAAACATACTACTTTCTTTATAAAATACCATATACTCCATTTTTTTTATGAAAGACCACATACTCTATACTTTTTTTAAAGTAATATACTACATTCTATATACTCCATTTTTTAGTACAGATAGAACATCAATGGATGGCCATGAACATGCATGTCGGACACTCACAGTTATTGTTCATTAGCAATTGGAGAAAACGAGTGCATACGCGCAAGAAATATTAGACCTACTAACATATACTACATGCATCCACGCAGCCATACTATAGTGCAAACAATTAGCGTCACGCCATTGATATATATATACAGACATACTCCAGTAATAATTAAACATATTCACACTCACAATTCACAAAGATATTTTTTTCCAGTAATATACAACATTATTTTTTTTCCCATACAATATGCAATACTACATATTATTTTGCAACATGATACTACAATCTATATACTCTAGTCCGAAGTATACAGAGTATATGCAGCAGCTGTCACGCTAGCATGTCTCAATTTGTTTGGAATGCCAAGGAAGTAGCAGCTTGTTGAAACTAACCCCACACCGGCCGTACTATTTTTTAGTCAACTAATTAGGCTGTAGTTGGTTAGTTGCTATCGGATTTTCCCCCCACATTCACTAACCCGTTTGGTTGGAGAGAATTAGGGACACGTGGAGGGCAAGCACCTAGGTGGTAACTACCCCTGCTTGTAGTAAAAATTTGTCATATATATATATATATGACAAATTTTTCCTACTACCGGGTGTAGTTACTCCCACTTTGGTTTCGTATGTTGTAGGTAGTATCTATTATATTGGAGAGTACGTACGTGTAGTATGTAGTATGTAAGAATATTTGGGTAGTATATATACTATTTTATAGGTAGTATGTACCATATTTTGAGCATACTCCTTTTTACGTACAAATATGTACGTATTTCACAAATATGATAAAAACATGGGCTTACATGCAATTTTTTCACATAACTCGTTTTGGAGTATCTTAGATATAGTATATGAACATACTAAAAATGATAAAGTAGTATATATACTACCACATGGTAGTATATGAGATATGGGTGTAACTACACCCGGTAGTAGGATGCATTTTCCCTATATATATATATATATATAATGTTAATCATGTATTTGAAAATGTTGAACGAGTGTAAAAAATGTTCCTACTGTTTACGAAAAGTGTACAATCTGTATGAAATAGAAGTTGACCTGGGAAAATAAAAAACATATTTATCATGTATTTTAAAAATGATAAATGTGTACAAAAAAATGTTCCTGATGTATATGAAAAAAGAAACGTACATTAGAAAAGTAGAAAACAACAGAATATATATATGCAATAAAATATTACTTATGTTTTAAAAAATGTTAAAGCTGTATATACAAATATTCCTGATGTATACGAAAATATACATTGTGTGTGAAAAAATGTTTATTGCCATATATAAAATATTAAATCCGTATTTGAAAAAAATGTTGACCACATATTAAAAAAAAGTGTTCAAAACATGTATTGAACAAAAATACATTGTGCATTAAACAAATGTTCTTGTATCAACAAAATGTATCACCTGTACATTACAAATGTACATTACATAATGAAAAATCAAATGTGTTGAACAAAAAAGTAACCGATGAGAACCGACAAGGAAACAAAGAGATGCAAAGAGAATCAACGAACCCCCCCAAAAAAACAACAAAAAAAAGGAAAGAAAACGTAAAAAACAAATGAAAAAAGATTGAAATCAGTGAAACCCAAGAAAGAAACAAAGAAAACAAATAAAACCAAATAGGAAAATTAAAACAAAAGAAAAATAAAGAAAAAAGGAAAAAAAAGTGAAAAATCGAGAAAGAAACATAGGAAGCGAAGAAATCATTGAAAAAAAGAAAAGGAAAAAGTCATTAAAAACCAAGAGAGAAATGAAGAAAACCAATGGAAAAAAAGGAAGGAAGAAGGATAAATGAAAAAGAAAAACCAAAGTAAAACAGGTGCAGAAAAGAAAATAGTGAAAACCGAAGAAAACCAAAGTAAAACAATGGAGAACAATGAAAATCGGATAAAATTGAAGAAATCCGAGAAAAAACCCAAAGAAAACCATTACAAAAGCCCCAAAATAATGAAAACAAAGTTACAATGCCGGGCCAGCCCAATACTTTAGGTAGAGGAGAAATGCTTGACGGGAGCATACATCTTGCGCTAAGCGAGATATATAGCTCCCGCGTTAAAAAACCAACTTGTTTTTTTAGAATCAAACTTTCATTCGTTACTTATAGATCTGTCGATATGTATCATAGACCTTCTTCAACTCAACCAGTCTCTTACAAAGTTCAGAAACAACCCATTAGCATGAGACCTTCGAAGTCGTGCCCTCAACGCAAAGCATGTCCAACGAAAGGACGCTTACCTAGGCGCTTAATGAGAAGGAACAATATAAGCGCATGGAATGGCATCATGCCCTCCAATGCAAAGTGCCATCACATAGACGCTTGGATAGTCAAAATACACTAAAGAATTACCTAAGAGCCAGAGGTAAGGCCATCACATAGACGCTTGGATAGTCAAAATACACTAAAGAATTACCTAAGAGCCAGAGGTAAGGATATTCGTCGGATGAAATAAATAAATTGGAAATAAAACGCAAACTAGTCTAACTACGGGGACTATTTTCCTAGCGCCCAACCTAAGCGCCCCCATTAGATATGCCCTAAGGGTTTGTAGGGCTCGCACGTCCCCTCATGGGTCACGACCCAGCACGGCTCGCTTGCTCACATCCCTAGCTCGCCCGCGTCCCTCTCCACCTCGCCTTTTTTTCCAATTGGTTTGCTTTCTTTTGCTCAGTTTTCTCCTTTTTTTACGATGCGTTGTTCACTGAAAAAAAAATAGGTTGTAGGCTTTTTTTAAGTAGAAAAAGTTTGTAAATCTGAAAATAAGTTCAATAATTTTATAAAGTGTGTGAATTTGAGTTCATGAACCATGGTAACTTAATTTATGTACTATGTCAAACTTAATTCAAGTATTCGTATCATGGCAAAATTATTTTGCACGCATTGTAACTTTTGATAAAAAGCATGACAAATTATAAATTCAATGCCAATTTTCAACATGCATTACCATGGAAATTTTGTTCATGTTTTTTCACTATGGTACTACAAGTTCCTAGTTCATTTGACCATATAATGGAATATTCACAGGAGAAATGTACAGCAATTTGATCTTCATTCCATTTTTATCTTTAGAGAACATGTCAAATTTACTTTTTATAGCAGGGTTAATTTACTTCTATTTCTATGGCAAATTTCATTTTTATTGCCGTAGCAAATTTACCTTTGCTGCCACGGCAAATTTACCTTTATTGTCATGGGCAAATTTACCTTAACATACATGACAAAAATTCGTTTTAAATTTGCCATGGAATTTTTTACTTTGTGTTCGCCATGGCAAATTTGCATTCATTGAGATGGCAATTTTAGTTTTTGTTTGCCATGGAAAATTTTCATTCATTCGAATGAGAAATTTACCTTTGTTGCCATCACAAATTTACTTTGACCTACATGGTAAATTTTATCTTTTATTTTTCCATGGCACTTTTTACTTTTGTTTGCCATGGAAAATTGGCATTCACTGGCATGCCAAATTTACCTTTACTATCAAAGCAAATTTAATTCAACATATATGCCAAATTTTACTTTTTATTTCCAATGGCAACTTCGCCATCATTGTCATGGCAAATTTAACTTTATTTGCCACGGAAAATAAAGCTTCATTTTGCCATTGCACTTTTTACTTTCACATACACGGCAAATGAACTACTATTTTTGTATGTAGCATTTGGTAATTTAATGGTAAAATTTTTGAGTTATGGGCAAAATTAACATACATGACAAATGACCTTTTTTGTCTGCAACATTTGGTAATCTTTCTTATATTTCAATTGAATTTTAATGGTAATTTGTTTTTTCATAAGTCATTGGCAAATTTTCACCCTCAATTTGTCATGAAGTCAGTTTGGACATCGCGACAATTTATGAACCTTTTTTCATAAGTTTTCACACTCAATTTTTCTGAGAGTTTTATACTTTTATTCACTAGAGCATGGCAACTTTTTTGTTGTGTAGTATGGATTTCCTGGATTATTTTCAGCTCTGTTTTTTTGGTCCAGTGCAATATTAGAGATTTTTTAGTTGTGTATATTCGCTGGGAGAGGCAGGAGCACACAACATTGCAATTCTTTGTTAGCTCATGGCAAATTTCTAACTTGTTAGCATGAAAACTTTTTGTCCATGGCAAATTGTTCAATTTTTTGCCATGGCAAATTTATGTTTTTTTTTACACACGATGCCATGACAAGTTACTTTTTGTTGCCATGGAAAATTTAATTAAAAATACATGGCATTTTTACTTTATCGTTCATGGCAATTTACTTGATTGACCATGGCAAATTTACTTTTATTATCATGGCAATTTATTTTTTTATATGTGTGAATTTTTTATAACACACAAATATTTCAAAATGCACGCATCTAAAAGTTGTTCAGTTTTTTTTTAAATGTTCACGTATTTAGATGCTCAGAATGAGTCGTACTGAGACTGTATCAACTCGCCAGGGTGCATGCCGCTGCTTGACGGCAACGGCCTTCTCGAGGGAGAATCAGGCCAGTGGAGCTCAACAGCAGCAAACAACAACAACGCAAGCATCAGCGGCTCCCCACCACAGATTATCTGAAGAATAATGCTGAAAAATCGGCGCCAATAAATATCGCAAACATGGAATGGTCACCGCACGCCACAAGAAAGCCGTGTGGCGTTGCCATTGACCACAGCCCGAGTCTCCGGAGACGCACGGACGAACCCGCCGTTTTCACTGTCACTGGCAACCCAGGAGCAGAGAGACCGGCAACTACTTGGTCCCTCACAGACACGTCTCAAGTGCAGACATTTTACCAGAGACTCAGAGAGAGTGGTGCCCATTCTTGCACAGCTCGTGCTCCGAATTATCTCAGGCGAGGGAGAGGGGTAGAAACAATGAACGAAGAAGACGGCCTGGTGCTCGCCGCCGCGTTGACAGGCGGAATCTTCGTCGTGTTGTTCCTCCTGCTCGTCGTCGTCCTTGTCCGGAGGCGGTGGCTCGACCGCGAGGGAGTGGCGTCCGGCCGCGGCTTCGTCCTGTTCGGCGTCTGTTGCCAGGACGGTACCCAGGGCCGGTTCGTCCGGACGTCCATGGCGAGGAGCCGGCAACGGGCGGCCCGCGGCGGCGAGGAGGCCGATGACGAGCCGGACGAGGGCGAGCTCGAGAGGTGGAAGAAGATGTTCGGTGGGCCCACTAGGTGCCTGTCCACGATAGAGGAGGCCACGGAGAAGGGCACGTCGACGGTGGCAACGCCGGCAGCGTCGCCTGACCGAAGGGACGCCAGGACTGTGCAGACGGCCTCTGCCGGCGTGCTGAAAAGTTGAGACTTGCTTATCTTGCTCTTGTCTTGTAATTCGTGATGTGCACTAGTACTACACAATTTGTTGGAAGTAGCGACTAGCGAGACATATGCACCACACTGGTAATAAGTCGAGCGATCATGGTGGCTTGTTATTTTGCTATATGCAGAGGGTAGTAATTTTTCTTCCAAATTAACTGAAGTTCTAATTTTATCGTACATCAAAATTCTTTTTCTTAAAGGAAAACAGTAGGAATTTCTTTCTGCTACATGTATTTATAAATTCTATGCATGTTTTTTTTTTGCGAAAGAAAAGGATTGCATTAATCAAAGAAGATCATTACAATCCTGTTGGCCCAGGGTGCCAATTTCATTAGGTCCATTTCGCAGCTCTACAGGGGTGCGAGGTACAAAGAGTGACCCAATTGTGCAAGTGTATGGCTGTATAAAGTTTATGAATGTAGTTATACAAAAGCAAAAGGAAGAGGGCCTAGACCATTTTTTTGATTGAACGAACATTTATTGAAATGCATGATCATTTTTTGAATCAACAAACATTTTATGAATGAATAAATTATTGTGTAAGCCACAAACAGTTTTTAAATTTTTAGTATATTTTTCCATTCATGAACATTTTTTTGAATTGGCGAAATTTTGTTCAATTTCATTAATATTTTATAGTACATGAACTTTTTTATAAATCATGAACATTTTTTTCATTTTCTGAACATTTATTTTCAAAACTTCGAACATTTTTTTAATAAGCAAACATTTTTTACAAAATCACGAATATTTTCTGAATCCACAAACATTTTATGATTTATTAAACATTTTATTTCAAAATTATTTTTATCTATTTTAAGTTTTTTTTTGTGGGTAATATTGTGCAACTTTGGGGGCAATTTCCGTGACGTACCGTAAGAAGCAATAGTCTCTTTATTATTAGGTATATAGATTTAGTGTTGTAAGGATTGCTATATTTTTTATAGATATAAACTTGTTTGAATTTAAATATGTTTTAACTTATGGTCCCTAGGAACAGTTTAGTCGATTTGACGCTTTTGAGCTGTTGGAAGACAACAGGAGAAGATTAGAGTCGGAAGCTACATAACCAACGAACTCTTTTGTCCCCGCAAAAAAAAACGAACTCTTTTGCCAAGTGCAACCTGATTTCACCTGCTAGCGTGCGCCGGGGGGGGGGGGGGGGGGGGGGGCCTTGTCGATGTGTAATGGTACATAATCTGAGGACTATATATCCTATGTGCATAGACAAATCAAGTGTGCCGAATAGTGTCCAAGGGATCCCGGGCCTGCACACAGTCGTGGGCATACAAAGGAGCGAGGATGGTCATACTATTTCTAGAATTTTATCTTTACGTCAGAATATGTGCATGGACTTGATTGGCCCTTGTTTCGTACGTGTGATGGTGAGAACCCAAAGAGAGACACACAGTTGGATGACATTAGCTATGAGAAGGCTTTCTTTTGGATTACTATTAGTAGTATGTGCTAGCATCATTACCTGATAGCCAACCTTAAAGAAATAGGAGACACATGCCTTGTAGTACCGTCTTCTCCCGCTCATCTTTGTGTAGCATTGGTTTTGCATGTTCCGCATATCACATGAATACTTCTAGATCAAACAAAACTCGATACATAAGCACATGACACTTTTACACGTCTGAACGGATATTTTCACATTTTTAACATTTTGAATATCAAGAAATTGAAAATTGCATGATAGGAAGACCCAATAGTCGGGCCTACTCGTGTTACGCATTTTGAGGACACTACGAGACATGTAGAGTAACAACCACAACTATCCATTTTATTTATAGGGATCTAGATGCGGTAGGTATTCACCTATTCGGCTATACATGCACTATGCTAAAAACAAAATATATGCTAAAAATTCATTTGTGATGCTAGCCAAAACAACATACACAAGGAGTGAGTCCCAACCACAAATATATGGCTTTTGCCTTCGTACCACAAGGCTAGGAGATGGACCAAGACTGTCATGCAATATCGTCAAGGAGCTGGACCTAGGGCATTAATTTCAGTAGAGAAGGGAAAATACCAAACATGTGGGACCCCAAACTACGGGAAGTGATGCATCAAGTCCCTAGCAACCACATGAAAGCTTGGAGGGACCACAGGGTCCACGGGTAGCTTCATTTCTATCTAACATGTGAGGTCAAGATGGCATTGAAGCCCAAAGTGCTCACATCGCTCTATTCCCACCGAGCTTTGTAAAGGTAGAGATGTAGAAGGCAACCAAATTTTAGAAAGTGGTGCGTCACTGATTCCCTAGCTTCCGCAAGAAAGCGTGGAGGGACCATTGGAGTCCATTGTTTGTTCCTTTCCATCTGACCCATGAGGTCCACAATGTGATTGATGATCGAAGCGCTCACAATGATCTATTCCTTGTGCGCTTAATATAGAGATGTCTAGGAAGTGTTAGCTTACAACATTGATGCGTAGATTATTCTATCTATTGTTAGTTATGTTACCTTGCTATTTCCTTGTGTGTATAGACTGTTGCATCAAAAATAAGCTCTTAACTATCTATGTACACTTACAAGGATGCCCTATTAATCACCAGCTATCAAAGAGCCATACCGTGCATGGTCCTTGTCACACTTGGAAACGATTGATGTACAAAGGTCTTGTCTCATGTCGACTTGAACTACATCATCTTAGGGCTTCCCACACCACACGCAGAGGATGCAATCTTGATGAAATTGAGACCGTTTGGCGCGAGGATTTTGCCAACGATGGCGTGGTTCAAATGGACTGTGATTGTCGTCGCCTCCTTTGGTGTGAGGTGGAGGCATCCCATCATATACGAGACTTGCTCGGATATGAAAACCACCTAATCCCTTGAAGAACTTTAGTCATATCACTTCTACCACCAATCCTCCACCCACTTCAAAACCAACCATCACCCCTACCCCTATGCTCTGGCAACCAAGGTTGGGAAAGGATTTAGGATCACACTTTTATCACACTGAATTGTGCCATGAGTAGAAAGTAGGGAGATGGCCAAAGAGGGATACAAGAGAGTGGTATGTTTAGGGGGGGGGGACGAGGATCGGGTGTGTGGTCATGTGGATCAAACGGAGTTCGAGCCCCGAGGGTAATAATCACCAGAGTTTCCAAAACTCTAGGAGAGAGAAGAGAACTTCTACCTTGCGCATGTGTAGAGCAACCGGGGTTGGTGTGACTTACAGATGATGATTTGCTTCATATTGGGAGTACATTCAAAGATTAACTCGTGGACGCCGAGAATACTCTGCTTGACTCTTTCTATGCATGTTCCAATTAATGTGGCGACATGTTGTTCTTATATTCCATAACTTCTATCCTCTTTGGCTCTTAGGATAGACCTGGCTTGTGAGATTTACAAAACTAGAGAAGCAAATTTACTATGTTTTGACAAGGTAAAAATGATAACAATAAACGCTCGAGATTGCTTACTCCTTCAACCAGTTCCGTAAGTGTGAAGAATAATGGTGTATATATGATTCAGATCTAGTGTGTGATAATTGGTAAATGTTAGTAAACAGTAGTTATTTTTTATAATGTAGTTCAAAATAAGACGTTGGACCCTACAACATGGCTGCATTAGGCCTTTGTAAGTTGCCATTAGCAAAAAAGAAAGAAGGAAAGTGAATAAGAGAATTGGAATCGTCAACTTGTGTTGCTCCTAAATGCACAAACTTATAGTGCATCCAATGTTTTCAACGAAGTCACAAGCAACTCGTTCCTTTTACACATATCTATACCTAATAATAAAGGGATTAGTATTTCTGCCCTCCCATCGTGAAATAGCCCGTATAATTGGCATGAATTACCCCCACAATGCCACCAGTAAGTGGTAGAAACGATTCGTCTTTCTTTCTTTGTAAGTCAGCCGTTCCTTTGGTTCAATATGTAGCTATCCCCACATGGATCACAGGCACATACGCACCCCCACTGGATAGATGCTCACTCTTCCACGATCCCTCATCCCTCCATTTTTCTTCTCTTTTTTCTTCCTTTCCTCTCTCAATTTATCCCTTTTCTCTCTCAATTTCTCTCTCCATTTCTCCTTTTTTTTTCTTTCAATTTCTCATATTTTTTCTCCCTTTTTTTGTCTCAATATTGGTGGGCGTAGGATATAGCTCCGTCGCCTAGCAGATGGACTGCACAAATTTTTGGTCTAACTCTTCAACCTTTCTTTTTCCTGGTAGATTCAAATGCTTATCTGACATATATTTTCACCTTTTCTCTCTCAATATTGGTGGGCATAGGATATAGTTGCGTCGCCTAGCAGATGGACTGCACAAAATTTCGGCCCATCTAATCAACCTTTCTTTTTTCTGACAGATTCAAATGCTTATAATGGCATATATTTTATAATATATTGCATATGTTCATCATTATTTATAGAAAGTGAGATGTAATGGTTCACGTAAAATAAACATTCTTGCAGGTGGATGGAATTTAGTTTAATACAAGTCAACAATCTGAACATTGGTTATATCTGGCTATTTGAGCCGGTGAGAAACCAGGGGCACCATGGAAGCGTATATCACCCATGCAAATGAAAAAGGCAATTGTTTGTTATGCCATACTAACATTGTAGTGTTTTTGGGCAACACCACATATCATGTTATTTGTCATGTGACATCATATAAGATTTCAAGCGATTTGTTGATGTCTCGAGTGTGTGTATGAGCGGTGATTTGTTTTCTCTCCTGTTGCAACGCATGGGCATATTTGGTACTATTATATGTAAATACGAACTAGGAATCGAAGCCATGGTATGATATGTTAACTAAAAAAAATCACAACATACAACTCAAGATCTATCGCCTCCATTTTTTTTCAGAAACATGTATGTCTTTTCTATTAAGAAGGAGAAGGACAAGGTTCACACAAAATCCACCGAAACAGCAAGGAAGCAACCTAATGTACCTGAATATAATGCCTGCCATCTCCTTCATTATTATTCCAAGATAGATAAGCTGCTTGACGCCCAGAGTAAACTGACAACACTTGCACAAACGAAGTAAAGGAACCCCTCTACCTCCCAAACATTATTTTCACTCGAGTGAGTAGTTCCATAAATCCGATACTTACATGATATCGATGCTATTAGATTTCAGTATTTTACTTGCAAAAGCCATGTGTTGCAAATGGCAGAAAATTTAACCGGCTTCCAAAGCATAGACTAAAATACAAATCATTATTTAATTTATGATCCACGTCAATTATTTCCAACATGAAAAAGAATGCTTTCAACCATACTTTCTTTCCAAAATGATTAACAAATATACGCAGTTCGGTTTGCGGTTTTCGGAGTTTCTATTTTGAACACGATACAATCACATATGCTCGCATACATGCACTTACAATCACCCATATGGACGCACGCACACACACATATCCCTATGGGCACCTTCGAGATATTAAGCCGACACAACATCTTAAGATTGACGAAGTTACCATGGTGCCTCGTAGTCGACGGAAACGTCTCATCCCACTGAACGAACATCGCCCAAAAGACTGAAATAAACTAGTACACGCCTGGGAATTGAACCCTGATGGACTGGTTCCACCACAAGAAATCTAATCCTTTGAGCTAGACTCATTTCGCGCTTTCGTAGTTTCATTCTGGCCTCCACGCGACAATCGAATCAAAAGAAACAAAAATGGTACGAAACATGCCTAGCTCGGCCACCCAAGGGAGAAATGGAAACATATTATTTTTTGCTGCTCCACAATTGAATCGAAGAAAGAAAAGAAAGTGCGGCGCAGGCCCAACTCGTTCCACGCGGGGGAGAAACGAAAATGGAGCATGGGCCACTCGGGACACAGATGATGGACGAAACTTTCTAGCAGCTGGACGAAAATACATACCAAAAATTGGAGAAGAGAAGAAAGATCTTCCTTCCTTTAATATTAGTATATAGATTTACAAGTACTAACTCATTACAATTTTGTACACATAAATCACATATTATTGAATTGTGGCTGGTCAAAATACTGTCTTGCCCAATTAAGATCCGCCATGCAAATCCGAACAAAGGAGTAGTATTTCCTAGCTTATGATCGCTCGCATGGAGAGGATTGTCCCCAAATACCGAAGGCCTGCATGTAAATGTCCCTCATGGTGAACAAGCCATATATTGTGCCTATAACGGGAGGACATGGAAGGGCGCTCCAGAACATGAACTTCCAAGAAAGGCCACACTCGTCAAAGGCAGAAAGGACCACATCAAAATACACAGCAAGCACGATTGTGCACATTAAGAACTACAAAACAGAAGTAACAAGAATTAAAGAAAAAGATCATGCAGAAGTTTAAATTCACAACCAACCCTTATCTTTTAATTCTCAACTGGATGGAGGTAAAACGAAGCATTCATGACAACTTCCTGTACGTGCGTAATCTGGCTAGAAGATTTCATCGCATCAAAAAGCCAATGCTCCTTCTCAAGCTCGACATCAAAAAAGCCTTCGATTCCGTTAGGTGGGACTACCTCATGGACATGCTCAACCACCACGGCTTCCCTGCTCGCTTCCGCGGATGGATCTCGGCTCTTCTATCATCAGCATCCTCACGGGTCTTGCTAAATGGGATTGTTGGGGACCCCATTAAGCATGGGCGTGGCCTCCGGCAGGGCGACCCGCTAGCCCCGTTACTTTTCGTGCTCGTCATCGACCCGCTGCACCACATTCTAAGCAAGGCTGCTGACCAAGGGAAACTCCATCCTCTTGGAGGGCGACACACGGGCATTCGAGCTTCTCTCTACGCCGATGATGCGGCTGTTTTTTGCGCCCCGATCAAGGAGGATGTCCAATTCCTTGCTGCCACTCTTGCCTCCTTCGGGGAATCTACTGGCCTGGTCACAAACTGCGCCAAGAGCCTGGTTGCACCTATTCGATGTGAGAATATTGACCTCGATGACACGCTACAGTCTTTTCCGTCCTGTCGTTCCTCCTTCCCCATCCGGTACCTTGGCCTGCCGCTCACGATCAGAAGGCTGCGGAGAGTTCACTTGCAGCATTTGGAGGACAAAACAGCGGGGAAGCTTGCACCGTGGAGGGGGAGGCATGTGGCCATCGCGGGACGCATGACTCTTGTCAAGGCGGTCCTCACGGCGGTGGCCATATATCATCTCACGCCGCTTGATCTCCCGGTCGAGGTGCTTAGGAAAATTGATCGTCTGCGGCGCGCCTATCTTTGGGCTGGCTCGGACATGGTGACCGGTGGGAAGTGCAAGATCAATTGGGAGCAGGTATGTAGGCCTAAGGAGTTCGGAGGCTTGGGAATTATAAACCTTGAGAAGTTCGCTACTGCTCTTCGGTTGAGATGGCTATGGATGGAATGGGATACACCACCGCGAGCTTGGTTTGGCTTGGGGACGCCGTGCAACAAGGACGACCGGAATCTCTTCGCGGCGGCTACTAAGGTCACAATTGGTGATGGAACAATTGCAAAATTCTGGGAATCCTCTTGGCTGGAGGGAATGAGGCCAAAGGATATAGCGCCAAAAATCTTTGAGATCTCTAGAAAAAAAGGGGCGACGGTTTGCAAGGCGATGGGGGATAATGCTTGGGTTACTAACATTGATACCCAACAGGGGATGACGCTAGAACATATTCAGCAATTCGCCACACTTTGGGGTAAACTTGCCAATGTCACCATGCAACCAGGGGTCCAAGATACTATTTTGTGGAAGCTTACTAATGGAGGGGAATATAGCGCATCGTCGGCTTACAAAGCCCAATTTGCAGGTCTTGTGCGCTCCAACTTACAGGACTTGGTTTGGAAGGTGTGGTCACCCCCAAAGTGCAAATTCTTTGCCTGGCTGGTCACGCAAAACAGAATTTGGACGGCCGATAGACTACAACGTCGAGGGTGGCCCAACTGTGATCAATGCCCTCTTTGCAACCAAGTGCAGGAAACGGCGGCCCACCTCATCTTCAAGTGTCGGTTCTCTACGAGAGTTTGGAACGGGATGTTCGCTTGGCTGGATCTCAATGCCAACATGGCGGCCTGGCATGGCTTCCAAACGGTACGAGAATGGTGGGAAGGGGTCATTTCACTTGCACACCAAAAAAAGGCTTTTTCCTCCCTGATCCATCTTGTAGCTTGGGAGATTTGGAAAGAAAGAAATGCACGTGTCTTTAGAAATAAGGCGGCGCCGGTGGCGGTGGTGATTCGAGCTATTCAGGAGGAAGCGTCGCTTTGGGTATTGGCGGGTGCCAAACAATTGAGTAATGTAATGCCGCGAGAGTAGTTTTTTTCGCTGTGCCGCGGATGCGGAGTGTGTAGCCAAACTCTCTTCTTAATCAATGAAATGGCAAATCTTTTGCCTTGTTTCAAATAAAATAAAATAATGTGAAGTAAACAGCAGCTAGAGCAGGTAATTAAGTCGGTTCCTATCTTTAGTTACAAGCCTAATCGGTAATGAGAAAATATAAAAAGAATGGGAAGCAATCCTTCAGTTTCAGATCTTCATCAGAATAACGAACAAGTCCAAGTTGTGGTTTATATATGCTTGCTGGTAAACACACTCAGCACAGTATTGCAGCAAAAATACCTACGGTGGGTGACAACTTTACAAATACTAACTTAAATTGCTGTTAAATTCTGAAAGAGAAACTAATCAACCAGCGTGTATCCGGGAATTGCTCAGGCCATCCGTGTTACTAATAAACGGAGAAATTAACTGGTGACATACGGAACATAAAGCTAGGTTACATATTTCGTCAAATCAACGGAACAAATAAACAAGGGCAGTCAATCAATCTATACCTTAACGCATATCAATGAGAGGCACTCTTGGATCTTACAATCAAGAAGTTGGTCAGGAAGACCATTCGATAGCTGTAGTTCGGGTTCCAGTTGACAAGACTCTCATCCTTCCCCGTGTGGGTGTGGGCTTTCATCTCTCTACACCGTCCGGCGTCGCCGATTCCTTCTCGTCGGCGGGAGAGTGGCAGGTAGCAGCGAACAACACGAAGCAAAACCTAGGAAGGAAAAGAGGATAAAATGTCCAGGACTGAGTTCCCGATATTCGCGAGGAGAACAGAATCCGGAGGCTCTGAATAACTGCTGCAACTTGGGCCGTGACAGGCCAACACGGGCCTCGTCACCGTGCCTGCCCGAGTCTGCCAAGATTATCTCGCCCGTTCCTGAGGGAGTGGTTTTAGAAAGCTTTTATGACCCGTTTAAGAAGAGACGTGCTACGCGTCGGCCGGCGAATCTTTTTAAAAGATCCGTCACCTCGCGAGCCGTCAGATGTAAGACAATCTAACAACCGCGTGCCGTCCTTTACTTTTGCAACAAAAGCCTTGTTGCGGAATCTTTTGTAGCATACATGGTATTGCATAAACATTTGCAACAAAAGTTGTGTTGCATTTTTTTTTGCAGCAGAGATCAAGTTGCAGAAACGTTTGTAGGATTTTTTTTCCAGTAGAGATCATGTTGTAGAAATATTCGCAACGAAGGTTGTGTTGTACAATTTTTTGCAACGGGGATCGTGTTGCAGAAATGTTTGTAGATTTTTTTGCAGTAGAAATCATGTTGTAGAAAAGTTTATAATTCTTTTTTGCAACAAAGGCCGTGTTGCAGAAATTTTATGCAACAAAAATAATGTTGCAGAAACTCTACTACGGCGACACCAGCGGGCGATAGCTATGGATGCCGGTGCTCCTCTAGAACGCTGCGACGTAGAATGACGGGAGATGGCGGATGAGGCTCCAGCAGCGGCCTGCCTCGCGGAGACGGGCGACGGCGGGCGGTGTAGTTCATGCGCCGGTGCTGCTCGAGTCGGAGGCGACGCTGATTGAATCGAAGAGAGAGAGAGAGAGAGAGAGAGAGAGAGAGAGAGAGAGAGAGAGAGAGAGAGAGAGAGAGGGACACTGGCGGCCGAGCACTTGCTCGCCGACGACTGTGTCAGGGCCTCGAGTGGCATTGGTTACTGCTACGCAAGACGCACTAGGGATGTGTTGCTCGAGAAACAAATCATGGATGTCATTGCTCGGGAGGATAAGATAAGCATTAGCGTCCTTATAACGCGAGGAGGTCTCTAGAACGTGGCCTGCGTGGCCAATAGGACGCGTGGCACGAGTAGAAAACGGTGGACGCGCGCGGCTGTTTTTGGCCGGTGGATTCAAAACGTTTTTCGTTTAAGAAGCTTCCACACAATTTTGTACCCTTTTTTCCCGTGTGTTTTAAGTGTCAATTTTGGTCCTTTTTTCAGATTTTGGTGTTCTTGGTTTTCTACTAATTTTCTTTGGTTTTGTATTCTTTTTAGTTTTTCAATAAATTACTTATTTTTTAAACAGACATTGTACACTTTTTGTATACATCTGTAACATGTTTTTTTAACACAGTACAGACGCAAGCGCTCATATACACGCGCATACACTCACCCCTATGAATGATACTTGTTGAACATTTTCAAATACGTGATGGATATTTTTCAAGTAATATTTCGATTTTTAATACATGTTAAACTTTTTTGAATGATATGAAACATACTTTAAAAATACATGACATGTTTTTACATTGTATAAATATTATATTAAAAATGTCACAGACATTTTTGAAATGCTTGAACATTTTTTAAATGGCACGTACATTTTATAAAATTGTATGAAACATTTTCTTTTTTGAATTAGGTGGACTTTATTTATATAGTACAGTTTTTAAATGGTAGAAAATATATTTTCAATTTTACATACATTTTATACATTGTTTAAATAATATTTTCAATGCTCACAACATTTTAAAAAAATCAAGAACCTTTTGTAACACTACATAAACATGTTTTGAACGCCCTATTAACATTAAAAAAACAATTTCATTTCAGAAATGTAAGTAAAAGTAATAAAATAGTTGTTATTTTTTGTGTGTGGGTGCAAGTGTTCTTTGCAAGGCTTCTTGCTGCATATGTGATGTTTTGAGTGATTTGCTATGGCCAATGGTGATTTGTTGCATACACTAGTTATTTTGGCTGCATGGGCATATTTGAAATGTTGTGTCT
Source organism: Elymus sibiricus (assembly GCA_039707655.1). NCBI lineage: Eukaryota > Viridiplantae > Streptophyta > Magnoliopsida > Poales > Poaceae > Elymus > Elymus sibiricus. The sequence continues at coordinate 413,868,068 of CM077667.1, forward strand.
GTGTTTGTGCGCGCTTGTACAAACGTTTAATGAAATGTTACGTAGTGCAAGATGGGTTGTTCTAGAATGTGAGTGCCCTGGCTGATTGCTCCCCCTCTTCTTTTATATTTTATATTGCCACAAGACCATGTCAAGATATGAACACTTAAAATTTAAGCGCGAGTGCCCAGTATAATACGGCGTATAAAAACTAATTCAATGTGTCGAATTATTTCATAGATATATGCACATCGAATGAAAACTAAAGAATCCAGACGCGCTTATACAAGAATAAGTTAAGCACGGCCACCTGTCTAATGCACGGTTTCAAAATGACAAACACATATACTACCAGCAGCGTCAAACTAAATATAATCGTCGGCACGGCAGCCGGCGGAAGCGTCCCGCTGTGATGAAACAGGCGCGGATCAGAAGTCCACGCCGCACCTCGTCCCCAGCATCGTCTGCACCGGCGCCGCGGTCGCGTTAGGCACCGGCAGGCGCAGCCTGCAGGTGATCTTGCTCTTGCGGCGCGCGTTGAAGGCCCTGACCTTGAACCCGAGGTCGGCGTACAGCCTCACCTTGATGTTGTAGAAGCCGTCGGTGCTCTCCCTCCGGTACGAGCGCAGCGCGCCGCGGTCGTCGACGGCCGACGACCCCCCGAACGCGGCCTTGACGGTGCGCTCGCCCTTCCTCTCCAGGTAGAAGGGCTCGACGGGGTCGAACCCGAAGCGCTCGCCGTCGTAGGACGCCTGCGCCTCGGCGTACTCGTAGTGGATGCGGAAGCGGTTGGGGTTGCGGACGCGGACGTCCACGGTGAGGTTGTACTGGAGGATCCCCTCGCCGCCGCGGCCGCCCCCGCCTTCGGCCAGGTCGAAGCGGGAGAGCGTGGCGGAGACGGCGGTGGCCCTGACGGCGCCGGGGCGCAGGATGAGCCAGAGCACGAGGACGGCGGCGCCCAGCGCGATGACGACGAGGGCGATGACCTTGAAGACGAAGCAGAGGAAGCAGCCTGGCCCGCTCCGGCGCGGCGCGGGCGGAGGGGGAGGCGGCGGCGCGTAGTACGCCGGCTGCTGCGGCGCCGGGTACGCGTAGTAGGGCGCCGCGTTCGCCGGCGGCTGCGGCTGCGGCGGCTGCTGCTTCTCGTAGGAGGCCATCTGCGCGTCCTGGACTCCTGGTGATCTGCTCGGGAAGGCGACGGATGTGTTGGTGGTTAAAATGGGTGACTGATGGACCAACGATCGCCGGCGATGGTATTTATATGGCGTTCTTGACGCGTCGCCGTTCCTGACGCGTTTGCTTTGGGCAAGACTCGCTTGATTTTTTTGGTGTTGAAATTTCGCGGGATACGACTTACGAACAACGGAAGGGAGAGAGACGATTTGGTAGGAGGAGAAGAAGGCCGTAGGGTAGTTGCTGGTACCACCCGAAACTTCGTGGAAGTAGAGGTAGAGGATCATAGTCATACGGTTTGAGCTTGGCTTTTATTGGCTGCTCATTAGCTCCACGATTACTGTTTTCCATTTAAAACTGGTATTTCTTCTCTCTTAAGAAAATGACCGGTCCCTTCTGTTTGCTTTTAGTACTGTGCTATATTTGGTCGAGCGTCACGCGTATCAGAAGTTGACCGTAGATGTTTCCACTGATAGTAGTGTACAGATCGTTGCTGCGACGTCCTTTCGCACCTGCGGGATCATGCCAAATCTGTGTCCGAAAGCCCACAATAACTTACGCGGTGAAAACACGATAATCTGCGAGCCAACCTGTGGTTGGATGGTTAGAGGAACTGTGGTATCCCCATCCCACCAGGGTTCAAATCCTGGTGCTCGCATTTATTCCTGGATTTATTTCAGGATTTCCGGCGATGCGCATTCAGTGGGAGGAGACGTTTCCGTCGACGACGAGGTGCCTACGGTTACTTCGTAAATTTCAAGATGATATGCCGGCTCAGTCTGTCGAAGGTGCTCATAGGGGTAGGGTGTGCGTGTGTGCGTTCATAGGGGTGAGTGTATGCGCGTGTATATGAGCGCTTGCGTCTGTACTGTGTTCAAAAAAAAGAAAACACGATAATCTCTACCTCTCTATTCTAATATATACCTAATATTTTTTTTTGAAAAGGAGGATGACCACCGGCCTCTGCATCTGGAAGATGCATGCGGCCATTTTATTGATTATTCTCGAGGACCTTACAGAGTAGTACAACAATATGCCTGAATCCGCCATCTTGGCAACATCTGCCGCTACTCCTATCCATATGATGAAGGGGTGCAAGCTGGGCCATATACCCAGACCTCTCACCTAAGCCTAACATCTAAAGCCGGAAGCCCCGACTGAGCCACATACCGGGTCCAGGGCACAATCCGGTCCGACGCACTCACATGTGTCGTCGCCGCCATCTTCCACTGGTCCATCTTCAGAGCAGATTGAGGTGCCAACCTTGGCAGGTTCCTCCGCCACCGACGCCACCATGACGCCAAACGACGACCACCACCTACGTTAGTCCATCTCCAAGCCGAAGGAACGCTACCACAAGATGAAGACCGGCGGTAGAATAGATGAAACGCTGCACACATTGCCGCCGCCAAACACCTCACACGCACCGCAAAGCGCCCACCGTGCTTCCGGGAACCCGAGGCGACGCCTTCAAGAAGGAGCGCGACGAGGGTACGACGCCGTCGCCCGCAAGGGGAACTAGAGCTTTCGCCCAAAAGAAGAGCACGGTGAAAGACGGGAGAGAACCTCGACAAGGCCTCTAAGAAGGGAACCGACGCCTAGCAAAGGCGCCGCCATTGTCGTGGCCTCCGCCGACGGCCAAGGGTTTCCCCCGGTCCCGCCCCCATCCCATCCACCCGGCCAAAGACCTGGCCAGAGGAGCGCATGCAGCCGGAGAAGGAGTTCGACTTCATCGAAGCAGGCACGCCGGGTGACGGGGCACCCCGACCCACTGTAGTAGACGTCCACCGAGACCTCGCCGCCCGCACGACCGAAGTCGCGGACCACCAGCACCCACGGCCGTCGCCCGCCGAAGAGGCAACGCCGTCCACACCGCCCGAGGCCGCCGCCCCGGCATCCACCCACCGCACACATCCCGTCGAAACATGGAGAAAGACCCACACCGCCGCCACCAGGGAGCACCACAGCGCGAACAAGCCGGGCAGGACGAGGCAGGGCCACGCCGGCCAGATCCGGGAGGATCCGGCGAACCCCGGCCCACCAGCCGCCAGATCGGAGGAGCTGGCCCCGATCCAGGACCGAGCCGGCCTGATCTGACGAGCGGAGCCGTCCCAGGAGGCCCCCGCACCAGACGGGAGGGGGGCAACTCGACAACGCCGGCGACCGACGGTCGCCGCAGAGGGCCGGCATCGACGGCCACCAGGTTCCAGGGAAGCGGGCGGCGGCGCCTGATGCGGGGTGGGGGGTTCTCCAGAGGTCGAGGCGGGTGTGCGGGGAAGCCCCGCCGCCGCCTACCACCGCGCGGGCAAGCCCGACGACGGCGACCGGCGGCGGCGGGGGAGGAGGAGGGGAGGCGGGAACCGGCGGGCGACTAGGGTTTCGCCCCCGAGTCGCCCGAGAGCGGACGACCACGAGCTAGCCCTATAAAAAATATAAGAGCGTTTAGGATCTATACCTAATATATATGGACTGTGATAACGTTCAAATGTTTGGATTGTAGGTTGAGATCCGAACGGCTCGCCCATTCCTCCACACGCTCAATTTTCCTCCGATCACCTAATCGCATTCCATGCAGCCCGCATCTCACCCGGTAAACAAAATAAAATACTAGCTAGTTTGCATGCACATGAGGGTTAGAAGTTCCTAATTACATGCATGCAGGAAAAAATAAAACTGATGATGTTAGCAAATACTTTTCAAAAATTAGGAATTCAAAATGTTTTGTAGGCCAAACCGTCGGCCGGATTGAAAAGTTGTCTTCACATAAAAGATTCGTCACGACGAGACCTTCGAAACTAGATTCCATGTTGGTATGTTTCGACGAATTTTTTTTTCGTGTCAAAAGTTACCACGTCTAGACTACGTAAACTATCATACCCACAATACATAACTTATCATGTTGTTTATAGAAAGTTATCGGGGTATGTTTCAACTACGTTTTTTGCCTAAGTCGAAAGATGACACATTATTTGTAAGTAAATTTATCATGTCTACAATACCACCATCTACCATCGATGTGGTGCCTGGCCGGGTGAGGTTAACATGCTGATGTGACATGGCCCGCTTATAAACAAAACTTTATGGGTCATGCCGGGTCAGGCTCATTTAGGCGTGTATCGGGCCATGGTGTTTGTATATGAGTTATCAGATGTGTTGTGCATATATTACTGTGGTATTTACACAGAAGTTATGAAGTTATTAGGTGTGTATTTCAATACTCTTTTTCCTCGAGTTAAAAAGTTACCGTGGCTTGTATGTGAGTTATCACCTTCATTGTGTGTATATTACCATCCTACTTACACACAAGTTATCGGGATATATTTCTCAACAACCTTCCGTTCAAAAGAAAAATAACGGTGTTTCTGTGTGAGTTATCGTCTCTGTCGTATGTATGTTATCATGTTATTTATACACAAGTTATCGGTGCGTGTATTTTAACAACTTTTTTCACCGGCTAAAAGTTAGCGTGGTGTATGTGCCTAAGTTATCAGATATGCGGGCGAGTATATTACCATGCGATTTACATGGACTTACCATGGACTATTGTTTTCAGCAGCTATTTTTCCGAGTCAACACTTACCATAATGTTTGTACGTGAGTTATCAGTTGTGGATGCATAAATTATTATGATAGTTACAAAGAATTACCAGGTATATGTTTTCAACAACCCCCCCCCCCCCCCTAAAAAAATTACCACGGTGTTTATGCATAAGTTATCAGGTGTATGGTGTGTGTATTACCATGAGATTTACACAAAAATAGCGGTATGCTCATTGCTAGCTGAACCAAAAATAGCTAATCTTGCCCACGTATGATGTAGCCATGAGCCTTGTCTTGCTAGGCATCAACAAAGTTCAGAATAAAAAAGCTAGGCATGAACGCTAAAGATATTCAAACACATTAGTAGGTAAATTGCTTTATTTTCTAGTGTATATTCTTGTCCATTATAGAGAGGTCAAATAGCGGTATGTTCATATATTTAGACAATAGCAGCCACGTAGGGGAGTTAGTTAACGGGGGCATGACTCCACCCATCAGCCAGGGATCGAGTCCCACTACTGCGGTTTTATTTTTCTGTGCGCAGCTCGTCAACGCAAATTACGATCGCGATCCCACTCAGGTCAGCGTAAATTGTGGCGATCTGACGGTTTTCAGATCGTTCGGATCTATTCCTAAATACCGAACGTTCGGAAATTACAAATTTCGTATATATATATATATACTAGCACAAATGTCCGTGCGTTGCAACGGGATAAAACACTGATCCCTATGAATCAGAGTAGGCCAGTGCGAGGAACTGTGAAAAAATGATCGCGGATGAGAAAGAAATGATGAATCATTTGAGGATCATGGTGTGAGCTTAGTACATGGGGTACGACAAGTAAATTAATTTGACTGGTAAATATTAACTTTAGATTTTTAGTTATATTGCGAGGTGGTGACAAATTCATTTCTAAAGAAAAAAAATACGTTGAGATGACATGAGATCGAGGCAAATGTACTACACACTCGACCCATCCTGATGCAGTTGAGTTCGCTCGATCGCCTCCTCTCTCTCCTCACACCCGATGACTTCAATGCGAAGCGGTGAACACCACCGGCTCCCAAATCGCGGAAGGATGACATTATATCTGGCCATGGGCAGCCCGGCCCGGTCGGCCCGGCCCGACCCGACCCAAAAAAGCCCGAGCCGGCCCGGCCCGACCTTGCCCACGGGCCGGGCTCGGGCCTAGATTTTGAGCCCGGTGGCCACGCCGGTCCCAGGCCCGAGAAAACACGATTTTACGCCTACGTCGGGCCGGGCTGGGCGGGCCGGGCCGGGCTTAGGCCCAAAAAATAGGCCCGACGGCCTGGCCGGGCCGGGCTCGGGTCTGGGTTCTTAGCACCAGGCTTTTTTAGGCCCGGCCCGAGGCCTGGCCCGGCCCGAGATATGGCCAGGTATAGATGACATGAAGATACCAGTCTTGTCGTTCCCACTGACAACTCACTCAAGGGCTAGCCGCGTGCTGGTGCTCCAAATCTTCTACCGGAAGCTTCCATGTCCACCGCAGTCGATGCTCACACAATCACATGTGTGCGACTGTCGCTAGGGCTGCTTCGCTATGGGCAAACGGTTAAACATATACTTTTCTTAACTACAACATTTAAGTAATAGAAGCACAATCTACGATCCCAAATTCTCTAGAAATACTAATTATGCATAAGAGTACAACTTTCTGCAAATCAATACAATCTCCAAAAAATAAATAGCCGCTTCTTCTCTGTATACACACAGAAAATAGCTAAGTACAAATTCTTCACAGAGAATGCACATTGGTATTTTTGGATAAACAAATACTTATAATGGCACATCCGATATACTCACATAAGATGATTCTAGGCAGCTAATTGTCTAGCCAAACAATGAAACATTGTACATAATTCATGAAAATCAGAAGTATTTATTGATGAACTAAGAGGGATCATCATGTACTATTTTCCAATTAAGAATTTTAGTAAAATAAAAAGAGCTTCCGATGGAGGAGAAAAACTAATTGGCCGTGCCAGATGATTAGTATCTAGGCCAGCGTTATCGGTGCGGTGTTTAGGGGACATCAAAGATTAATGACGGTCAAGGTCAATGACACGTGTCCGATCATGGCATCCTACATTTTTTTTGCGGGGGATCATGGCATCCTACATGCAGTATCGTATACGACGGTGCGTGCTTTTTTTGTAGTGTGCAGCATATGCTAATCTTGTTTTCTCAGCTCACGTTTGTTTTCTGAAGCGGCTGGTTGATATTACAGAGAACTTGAAAACGTATACAAACTGATGGAAATCAGTTTTATAGGACGAGGTGGGACTATTGACAAAAAAAATATGCACACATCATATAAAAGGCCTTTGTGTATTTTTTGCGGCCTTTGTAAGCTGATGCTGGCGGCCTCACGTCTAAAACAAAGGGTGACGTCCAACTGAGCTAGCTATTACGGCTATATAGTTAAGGGAGGCTGTCTCTATTTACGTATCAAAGGAAAGGGAAGGGAGGATACGTCCTGGCCAGCTTGCCATGCCTCGGCCAACTTGCTCCCTCGCATTGACGCACTTGGCTGGTCGCCCGCCATCACGTGCTAGCTAGTCTCATCCATTGGCCGTCAGCAAGTGGAATCCTGAGCGTCCTCACGCGCGCTGGCCAGCAGCGCATCAACATGGTATCATTAGCAGCGTTGTCAGGCCGAACTTGGACTGGCACAATTAGAACACGAAAAATAAAGAGAAATAATTCTGACTTTACTAAAAAAGACTTTGGTGGTGGTCGAGTAGACTTGATCGGCGATCGTCGGCGTCCAGGCCGACGAGCTGACAGATACAGATGCGAGCGTTGCTTGAACTGGACAGGAGACGACGCGGGCCGGATATGCTGGCAAGGACAGTGCCGGTGCCCATGATGAGGAGCAGGGGTAAAGGCGAGCAACTTCACCCAATTGCTCTTGATCGATCTCAAAGTATAAGTGCTAATTACGTGATGCTCAGAACTTTCACGTAGAAGCACATAAAAAAAGAACTACTGGTTCCTCATGCATCATCGTTGGATTCTTCACGCGAACATCACATCGTCTCCGCAACTCCAATTGGCCATGGTTGTCTGCTAGACCGGTGGATCTTCGGAAGCAGCGGCGGCGGGCGCGGGCAGCACTTCGCGTCCTCCTTGGATGAGGCGGCTTACACGGCCGCGCGAGCAGCTGCTCATATCAGGAGACATCAAATTTGGCGGCGGCTGTCGTGCGCAATGAAGCCGGTATCTGGTGATCTAGATGAAGCCGCCTTCACGTGATACACCTCCTCTCGTCGTCTTTCTTAAGTCGATATTTATGGGAGGGGTTAAGGCAAGGCGGCAACCGGCAAGAGATGCCGAGTCAGAGTCCAACTAAGAGTCCGTGTAATACGGAACTCTGAGAGACGGACGGGATTCATTATGTGGGCGCAACATATGGGCCGGCCATATTTCAAATACGTGACCGGATGAAATCGAATAGCTTACTCACGGGAAGAAGCGTATTGTGACGGTGAACCCACGGAGTCAATCCGTGCTTTATTATTAGGGAAAGATTAGGGTAAAAAATCAATGATGACGGTGAACCCACGGAGTCAATCCGTGCTTTATTATTAGGGAAAGATTAGGGAAAGATATAGGGAAACAGGTTAGTACTCCTAGGAGTACCTACTCCTATCACCAAACAGCTCACATCGATGTGGTAACGGGTCAAACATGCATGCCCACTAGCAACTATTTAATCAAATTAAATTATTAATTAACTACCTGGTAAATCTCTCTGCATGGATCACGCATAGTTTGAAAATTAGTTCCATGAATTCAGGGATCAGATTTGGGCGGTAGTTGCCCATATATTAATACCCGACCTAACGGCGACGCGGCCGGTCCGGCGGTGATACTCTCCCTACCCGATCTGCATTGTCGTCGACGCACGGCCTATCCCAATCTGCGCCGAGCTGATCCATCCGGGACTCCGGCGAGAATTTTTGTCCAAAAGGACCACCTGCCCAGTGGAATTGCCAAAAGAGACCACCTGCGAGTCAAATTGCCGGATTAGACCCCCCCTGCCGCCACCAGCACAGGCGGCTGGGGCCTGCCGCCACGGGGTGAGGCGGCAGGTACTGTTCACGCGCACTGTTTGCGCAGGGACGTTTTTCGCGTAGTAAAACGAGAACGGACGAGCGAACAGGTACTGTTCATGCAGGATGAACAGTGATTTCGAAAAAAATTCAAAAAAATAGCGGAAAAATTCAAAAAAAACTGAAATTTTGCACCCACTTAGAACACTCGATCGTCTTTGCTGCCAAAAAAGTTCAGTATTTTTTTGAATTTTTTCGCTATTTTTTTGATTTTTTTCAAAATCACAGTTCATCCTGCATGAACAGTACCTGCCGCCACGCCCTGAGGCGGCAGGTACTGTTCGCTCGTCCGTTTCCGTTTTGCTGGGGTGAAACCGTCCCCCTCGTGAACAGTGCGCGTGAACAGTACCTGTCGCCTCACCCCGTGGCGGCAGGCCCCAGCCGCCTGCGCTGGTGGCGGCAGGGGGGTCTGATCCGACAATTTGACTCGCAGGTGGTCTCTTTTGGCAATGCCACTCGGCAGGTGGTCCTTTTGGACAAAAATTCCTCCGGCGAGAGCGGCTGCCATCCAGCACCCGGAACTGGTCTGGTGCTAAAAAACAGAGTTTGCCTCCGGCGGCAAGACGTAAGTGACATTCTTGTGTTATTTTGTATAACTCCATGCATTAATCTCGCCCGTTGTTGCATGTTATACAGTAGTGAAATCAGGGCAGTCCGGAGGCTCGATGGCGGACATAGATGCCGTCGGCGATGGCGCTCAATGGCTCGGCTCAATGAAGGAGAGGAGATGCGTTGTGGCGGCGCACGAAAACCTAGGACGACATGGAACCAGTAGCCTTTTCTCCACCTTCTATGCTGACCGGCCGGCGATACATCGGGCTTTATTTTGGCAGATGCAACATTAGCATCCTATTAGTCTAGTTAACTATAAGGCAAATCAGTAGATCCATGCATGATAGCTAGATGGTGTTCGTTGATGGGCTAATTCCTATGATGTGTGATTAAATTACTTGCATCCTACCACAAATTTATATTCGTGTGCATACATGGTCAGATTGCATCGGCTGATCTTGCATACACAGCAAGCATGCAAAGACAAGCGTGCTCTCCGATGTGATGTACATATACATTTGTATTTTATGGAGTGGACCAATATAAATATTCGAAGGAACTATGCTGTTTTTTTGTATTTAAATAATTATGCTACTAACTCTTGTAGTATACTCTTTCCATTAATTATATAGTACCATAATTAGTTTTGTACTTCTGTTGAATAAACCATATTAGTATTACATACACCTTTGTACACCAGTGTGATCTATATTTGTAGTACATACTCCTTTGTAAACCAAGTGGCAAGTGGTATATACCGTCGATCTGGTCAAAACATTGTCGTATATACTTCTTCCATCGTAAGAAAATATGGTGATATACTACATGGCAAAGAAACGTGGTATATACTCCATCCTAAAAAAAAGTGGCATATATATACTGTGTCACTATAAAGTGGCATATACTCTATTGTGAAAAAAAAAATCTGACATACACTTCACATGAATAAATGTGGTATATACCCCATCTCTAAAATGTGGCACATACTCCATCGCCAAAATTTAGTATACTCCACTTGGAAAAGGTGGTAGATATCGACTTATGAAAAATTGGTTGATACTCCATGAAAAAAAGTGATGTACACTTCATTTCAAACAAAATTGTGGTACCTACTCTATTTTTTTTAAGTATACTCCATCAGGAAAATGTTTTATATACTCCATTAAATATTTAGTATACACGGCCAACAACTATTAATACATGCGTACTAATAAAATTAGCTACCATGGACCTCACGTGCATGCACTACTTTTTTTTGTTTGCATCGTGCATGCACTACTTCACTTGAACCTATATACCCATACATACCAGGCGTATGGTGAAAAAGTTTCTATGTTCAGAAGTTGAGATCCACAAGTACGATCCTTAATTGTAGGATCATGGACATACCCGTGCGCACCACAACAGGAAAGTAGCTTCAGTTTTTTTCAATGGATTTGTTTGGTTTGTTACATATTGGGTATATCCACTCAAAGGACCCGTTAAATGGAGGGAGTATGTACTCTTAGGAGTACAAAAGAGGTGTCATATAGGGGCTATTATATATATATATAGGGGCTATTGCTTCTTACCACCGTAATTTCTCTTGAGAGGAAGGAAGCCATGGTGAGAGAGGCCTCAATAAAAGAGGAAGCAGGGAATTTATCTTGGGAGGAAGGAAGGAAGAAATTAACTCCACAAATTGACATTACAAGTGAGAGAGGCCTGGTAAAAGACGCATCGTGAGAAGGAAATTATACTAGAGGAAGGAAGGCAGGAATTAATGGCTTATACTTGCCAATAAAAGGGGTCCGGTTCAGGGGCTAGCGACGAGGAAGAGGCGGCGAACAACACGCCGGGGGGATGCTGGACAAGGCGAAGAAGGAGCTCGAGCGGGCAAACGCGAGCGCAGGAGTACCAGTGTGCATCACCGGCGTGCCAAAACAACTTGAAGGCAACACCAACGACGTCTCCGGCGAAGCTTCATGGCAGCCCCAGGCACTCCGTTGCAACTCCGGCTACGCCAAAAGCTCCAACGCAGCATCGATGCGAGCAACCCAGCCTCCTCTTGTGTGCTGGGTTGCATCACCGGCAGCGAGCGCCCCAACTCCAGCCTTCGTGCTGCGTTGCAACTTGCAACCCTGGCTGCGAGCAGCCCGACCTCCTCCTGCGAGCTTCGCGTCACCGGCGCCGACGTGCGTTAATGCTAGCGACGCACACACCGGCAGCACCGTTGAGTCATCGAGTCACATCACCAGCAGCATCGGAGCAGCGCGCCAGGCGCTCCGTTGCAACTCTGGCTACGCCAAAAGCTCCAACGCAGCACCGACGCGAGCAACCCAACCTCCTCTTGTGTGCTGGGCTGCATCACCGGCAGCGAGCGCCCCAACTCCAGCCTTCGTGCTGCGTTGCAACTTGCAACACTGGCTGCGAGCAGCCCGACCTCCTACTGCGAGATTCGCGTCGCAGCACCGGCGCGGACGTGCGTTAATGCTAGCGACGCACACACCGGCAGCACCGTTGAGTCACCGAGTCACATCACCAGCAGCATCGGAGCTGCGCTGCATCACAAAATTGTCACACCCTCGCCCCTGTTGTGCAGCGTCTCGGTGCCCAGCGGCTGGTGGCAGCAGCGCGCGAGGGGTCACAGCCAATCACTGGCAGTGTTGTTGTCGGGGCAAGCGAACGAGGAGGCAAGGTGAGGTGGATGTGCAGGCGGGATCCTCAGGCGGACGGAGGTAGGGGATGAAAGCGGGGAAATGAGTGGATGTGCGTCCCCTCGATCAGATAAGGGAAAAGCAAAAAGCGGTGGAGGCCCTGTATTGGACGCGTGGCACACATTGGATGAGGTTTACGCCACGCTGTAATCAGCCTGATTTTTTAAAACCTTTTGGACCGCAGTGCCGGTTGGATCGGGGTACGTGTCCTTCACGGACTCAACTATGACTTGGATGCCGAAAAAAGAACGAACATCATCCATTAGGATATATATACACAGGTTAGCATCACATATGCCTGCACGATTTTATACACAGAAAGCAAATAGAAAATATATTATCCTAGAAGTCATGGTTATAGAGTCCAATCTCAATGAAGTTGTTGTTTTGGAGCAGAAAGAAGATGACATGCCTAAGGTCCCTGGAGGTAGACATGTTGGAGGTGATATGGAGGAACAATTGCATCTAGATAAATTTATTACGTCAACAAAAGTGTTGAGTGTAAGACATTTTTATTTTATTATATTAGTGTGATATGCCTCGTCATCATGTATCGATGGTCCGATCCTCAATGCCGTACTGAAGTCGGACAATAAATATTGTGTGTATATATCAGTGCTCTTACTTTAATATCATTTTTGTTGTTTTCTAAATTGCATCAAAAAAAAACCTGACACTCTATCAACACATTCACCGACATTGCTTGACTCATTCATGGTTATTTCAAATTTTGTTTAGGGATACCGCACTACAAAATATATTATTTGAACAAAAGGATATAGTAAATGAAAGTAGTTTAGTTTATTAAAATAACTTCGGTAGTTATGACAATTGCAATATTCTACTACCATGATTATAATATGAGAACAATCTTGGTTTAAGACAGTAATGTAAAGCATCTAACTAACTAACTAACCGAGATAACATTTAGTGATAGGTAAGAGAAAACTTGCTAATTCTATGCATGATAGTCTTACCTTAATGTATTAGAAAATTTACACACAAGTGCATTATGCCTTCATGTATATTTGTATTTTTTTCAGAATTTTTCGAAACGTCAAATATTAATTTTGAATTTTGCAAATGGAGGCCTCCATGGAGCTCGGCCTCGAAAAGCAATGTTCGCTTAGAAACAACACATATATTCTAATGTTGATGTCCATTGTAATTAAAGTAATTTACAAGTAGATACATATGTTCTATTTATGATGTAAAATTTAATTAGTTTCTTCTTTTTAACAAACATAACAGATTCATACAATATACAAAAGTCACTTGCAGCGAAGCAATTTGGATCGCTATCTCCTACCCTGGATGCGAAAGAACAAAGAAATAAAAGATATAGAGAGCGGTACGCACGGATGACCAATGAAGAAAAGCATGAAAAGTTGAAAAAGCGACGCCAAGCCTATCAGCAAAACAAAACAATTAAGGATTCAAATCAGTTGCAAAAAAAATGCACACAAGGGAGGAAGAAATATGCAAATATGGAGCTAGCACAAAAGACAAAAAAATGCGCAAGAGAAAGGCAGAAATATGCAAATATGCAGCCATAGGAAAAGAAAGCTAGGATAAGACAAATCACAGCTAACCGTGAATTGAAGCGCATCACACCATGCAAAGAATCAATTGCGACGGAGAACCCAGCTTATGTCGCAACAGAAGAGAAAGTTAGTTCATCTATACGACGAAGACTTCACGGTTAGCATATAAGCATGCACGGTCGAAGAAGTATACGCCATTTTTATTATGCTATATAATCATTCTTATGTGTTTCTTCTCATGCTTCTCCTTCAATGTTCACGTCGAGAATAAAACTAACCAGATGCTTCATTTGGTTTTGTGTAATATTGAGATATGTGTGCTGTTGGAAATATGCCCTAGAGGCAATAATAAATTGGTTATTATTATATTTCCTTGTTCATGATAATCGTTTATTATCCATGCTATAATTGTATTGATTGGAAACTCAAATACATGTGTGGGTACATAGACAACACTGTGTCCCTAGTAAGCCTCTAGTTGACTAGCTTGTTGATCAAAGATGGTTAAGGTTTCCTAGCCATGGACATGAGATGTCATTTGATAACGGGATCACATCATTAGGAGAATGATGTGATGGACAAGACCCAAACTGTAAACGTAGCATTTGATCGTGTCAGTTTATTGCTATTGTTTTCTGCATGTCAAGTATCTGTTCCTTTGACCATGAGATCATGCAACTCACTAACACCGGAAGAATACCTTGTGTGTATCAAACGTCGCAACGTAACTGGGTGACTATAAAGGTGCTCTACAGGTATCTCCGAGGGTGTCTGTTGGGTTGGCATGGATCAAGACTGGGATTTGTTACTCCGTATGACGGAGAGGTATCTCAGGGCCCACTCGGTAATACAACATCACAATGAGCCTTGCAAGCAATGTGACTAAAGTGTTAGCCACGAGATCTTGTATTACGGAACGAGTAAAGAGACTTGCCGGTAACGAGATTGAACTAGGTATAGTGATACCGACGATCGAATCTCGGGCAAGTAACATACCGAAGAACAAAGGGAACAGCATACGGGATTAACTGAATCCTTGACATAGAGGTTCGACCGATAAAGATCTTCGTAGAATATGTAGGAGCCAATATGGGCATCCAGGTCCCGCTATTGGTTATTGGCCGTAGAGGTGTCTCGGTCATGTCTACATAGTTCTCGAACCCGCAGGGTCTACACACTTAACGTTTGGTGACGATTAGTATAATTGAGTTATTATGTTGGTGACCGAAAGTTGTTCGGAGTCCCGGATAAGATCCCGGACATGACGAGGATCTCTGGAATAGTCCGGAGGTAAAGATTGATATATGTGATAATAGTGTTTTGATCTCCGAAAGAGTTCCGGAGTTCACCGGAAGAGGTTCCGGATGTTTACCGAAGTGTTCGGGTGCAGCAACACTTTATATGAGCCAAAGGGATAAAGCCCACAAGGTATTGGAAAGTGCAAAAGTAGTTTTGCTGCCGCGTAAGCGGTACTACCGCTTGGTGAAGCGGTACTACCGCCGGAGCGGTACTACCGCTTGTGTGAAGCGGTACTACCGCCCAAGCGGTACTACCGCTTGTGTGAAGCGGTACTACCGCTTGTGCGCGGCTGTGCACGGTTCGGCAGGGATCCGAGTTGGACTCTTTCCCTGCGGGCCAAACCGACCTTGTGCGGGCAAAACCGACCCGGAGGAGGCTTTTACTCCAAGTTTAGACCCCAAGGCTCAACATATAAATAGAGGGGCAGGGCTAGCACACGGGACACATCAGGATTTCCCAAGCCGTGTGCCGGCAACCCTAGCCCTCTAGTTCCTCCGTCATAATCTCCGTAGCGCTTGGCGAAGCCCTGCAGAGATTGTTCCTCACCACCATCACCACGCCGTCGTGCTGCTGGAACTCAACCACTACTTCACCATCGCTCGCTGGATCGAGGAGGTGAAGGCGTCATCAAGCCGTACGTGTGTTGAACGCGGAGGTGCCGTCCGTTCGGCACTAGATCGGAAGGATCGTGATTGGATCGCGGGACGCTCGGCGATTTGGATCGCGAAGACGTTCGACTACATCAACCGTGTTTATTAACGCTTCCGCTTAGCGATCTACAAGGGTATGTAGATTCACTCTCCCTCTCGTAGATGCTCATCACCATGGATAGATCTTGCGTGTGCGTAGGAAAATTTTTTGTTTCCCATGCAACGTTCCCCAACAGTGGCATCATGAGCTAGGTCTATGCGTAGATGAGATCTCGAGTAGAACACAAACGAGTTGTGGGCGTGGGTGTATACATATTGCTTGCCGTTACTAGTTGATACTTGATTCAGCGGTATTGTGAGATGAAGCGGCCCGGACCGACATTACGCGTACGCTTACGCGAGACTGGTTTTACCGCTGCGTGCACTTGTTGCATAAAGGTGACTGGCGGGTGTCTGTCTCTCTCACTTTAGTTGAATCGGTTCAATGAAGAGGGTTCTTTTAGAAGATCAAAAAGCAATCACTACACCACGTTGTGGTTTTGCGTAGGTAAGAACGGTTCTTGCAAACCCGTAGCAGCCACGTAAAATTTGCAACAACAATTAGAGGACGTCTAACTTGTTTTTGCAGGGTATGATGTGATATGATATGGCCAATTACATGATGAGATATATGTGATGTATGAGATGATCATGTGATGTATAGAATATCACGACTTGCATGTCGATGAGTACGGCAACTGGCAGGAGCCATAGAGTTGTCTTTAATTATTGTATGACCTGCGTGTCAATCATTAAGCGCTATGTAATGCTTTACTTTATCGCTAAACGTTAGCTATAGTCGTGGAAGCAACAGTCAGCGCGACAACCTTATGGCGACACGTTGATGGAGATCAAGATGATGGAGATCATGGTGTCATGCCGGTGACGATGGAGATCATGCCGGTGCTTTGGAGATGGAGATCAAAAGCACAAGTTCATGGCCATATCATGTCACTTATGATTTGCATGTGATGTTAATCCTTTTATGCATCTTATTTTGCTTAGGACGACGGTAGCATTATAAGGTGATCCCTCACTTAAATTTCAAGATAAATTGTGTTCTCCCCAAGTGTGCACCGTTGCGAAAGTTCGTCGTTTCGAGACACGCCGTGATGATCGGGTGTGATAGACTCTACGTTCGCATACAACGGGTGTAAGCCATGTTACACGTGCGGAACACTCGGGTTAAACTTGACGAGCCTAGCATGTACAGACATGGCCTCGGAACACAAGAGACCGAAAGGTCGAACATGAGTCATATAGTAGATATGATCAACATGAAGATGTTCACCATTGAAACCACCTCAACTCACGTGATGATCGGACTTGAGTTGGTGGATTTGGATCATGTTACACTCGAATGATCGGAGGGATGTCAATTTGAGTGGGAGTTTTTAAGTAATATGATTAACTAAACTCATTATCTAAGAACAATAGTCTAAGTTGTCTTTGCTATATTTATGTTGTAGATCATGGCTCGCGCAGTAGCACCCCTGAATTTTAATGCGTTCCTAGAGAAAGCTAAGTTGAAAGATGATGGAAGTAACTTTGTGGACTGGGCCCGTAATCTAAGGATTATCCTTACGGCTTCCCAGAAGGCTTATGTCCTTGATGCACCGCTTGGTGATCCACCCGCTCCAGTTGAGTCTCTAGACGTTGTGAACGCCTGGCAGGCTCGTTCTGATGATTACTCAATAGTTCAATGTGCAATGTTGTATGGCTTAGAACCGGGACTTCAAAGACGTTTTGAACGTCATGGAGCATATGAGATGTTCCAGGAGTTGAAGTTTATCTTTCAGAAGAATGCCCGGATCGAGAGATATGAGATCTCCGATAAGTTCTATGCTTGCAAGATGGAGGAGAACGGGTCTATCAGTGATCACGTGCTCAGAATGTCTGGGTACTCCACCCGTCTGGCTGAGTTAGGGATGCCCCTTCCGCCAGAGGCTATCACTGACAGAGTTCTTCAATCATTGCCACCTAGCTACAAGAGCTTCGTGTTGAACTATAACATGCACGGGATGAACAAGTCAGTCGCCGAGCTGTTTGCGATGCTGAAAGCCGCTGAGTCTGAAATTCAGAAGGAGCATCAAGTGTTGATGGTCAATAAAACCACTAGTTTCAAGAAAAATGGCAAGGGTAAGAAGGGTAACTCCAAGAAGAGTGGCAAAGCAGTTGCTCCTCTCGTGAAGAAACCCAAGGCTGGACCCAAACCAGAAACTGTGTGTTTTCATTGCAAGGGAACTGGACACTGGAAGCGGAATTGCCCCAAGTATTTGGCTGACAAGAAGGCGGCCAACAACAAACAAGGTATATATGATATACATGTTATTGATGTGTACCTTACCAACTCTCGTTGTAGTGCCTGGGTATTTGATACCGGTGCGGTTGCTCATATTTGCAACTCAAAACAGGAACTGCGGAATAAACGGAGGCTGGCAAAGGACGAAGTGACGATGCGCGTGGGAAATGGTTCCAAGGTTGATGTGATCGCCGTCGGCACGCTCGCTCTTCGATTACCGTCGGGATTAGTGATGAACCTAAATAAGTGTTATTTGGTGCCTGCGTTAAGCATGAACATTATATCTGGATCTTGTTTATTGCGAGACGGTTACTCATTTAAATCAGAGAATAATGGTTGTTCTATTTATATGAGTAATATCTTTTATGGTCATGCACCCAATGTGAGGGGTTTATTCTTATTGAATCTCGATAGTAATGATACACATGTTCATAACATTGATGCCAAAAGATGTAGAATTGATAATGATAATACCACTTTCTTGTGGCACTGCCGTTTAGGTCATATTGGCGTAAAACGCATGAGGAAGCTCCATGCTGATGGACTTTTGGAGTCACTTGATTTTGAATCACTTGACACATGTGAGCCATGCCTCATAGGCAAGATGACTAAAACGCCGTTCTCTGGAACAATGGAACGGGCAAGTGACTTATTGGAAATCATACATACTGATGTGTGTGGTCCGATGAGTATTGAGGCGCGCGGTGGTTATCGTTATTTTCTCACCTTCATTGATGACTTAAGTAGATATGGGTATATTTACTTAATGAAACACAAGTCTGAAACATTTGAAAAGTTCAAACAATTTCAGAGTGAAGTTGAGAATCATCGTAACAAGAAGATTAAATTCCTACGATCTGATCGAGGAGGAGAATATCTGAGTTATGAGTTTGGCAGTCACTTAAGACAGTGTGGAATTGTTTCACAACTGACACCGCCTGGAACACCACAGCGTAATGGTGTGTCCGAACGTCGTAATCGAACTTTATTGGATATGGTGCGATCTATGATGTCTCTTGCCGATTTGCCACTATCGTTTTGGGGTTATGCATTAGAGACAGCTGCATTCACTTTAAATAGGGCACCATCGAAATCCGTTGAGACGACGCCATATGAACTTTGGTTTGGCAAGAAGCCAAAACTGTCGTTTCTTAAAGTTTGGGGATGTGATGCTTATGTCAAAAAGCTTCAGCCTGAAAAGCTGGAACCCAAAGCGGAGAAA
Organism: Elymus sibiricus; assembly: GCA_039707655.1. Classification (NCBI taxonomy): domain Eukaryota; kingdom Viridiplantae; phylum Streptophyta; class Magnoliopsida; order Poales; family Poaceae; genus Elymus; species Elymus sibiricus. The sequence continues at coordinate 413,887,201 of CM077667.1, forward strand.
TGCGTCTTCATAGGATACCCAAAAGAGACAATTGGGTATACCTTCTACCTCAGATCCGAGGGCAAAGTGTTTGTCGCTAAAAACGGAACATTTCTTGAGAAAGAGTTTCTCTCGAAAGAATTGAGTGGGAGGAAGATAGAACTTGATGAGGTTGTTGAACCTTTACTTCAACCTGAGAGTAGCGCAGCGCAGAAAGTTGTTTCTGTGGAGCCTACATTAGCTGAAGAGGAAGTTAATGATGATGATCATGAAGCTTTGGATCAAGTTGCTATCGAACCTCGTAGGTCGACAAGGACGCGTACTGCTCCCGAGTGGTACGGCAACCCTGTCTTAGAGGTCATGTTGTTAGACAACGATGAACCTACGAGCTATGGAGAAACGATGATGGGCCCGGATTCCGAGAAGTGGTTAGAGGCCATGAAATCCGAGATGGGATCCATGTATGAAAACAAAGTATGGACTTTGGAAGTATTACCTGAAGGGCGTAAGGCCATTCAGAACAAATGGATCTTTAAGAGGAAGACGGACGCGGACGGTAATGTCACCGTCTATAAAGCTCGACTTGTGGCAAAGGGTTTTTCACAAGTTCAAGGAGTTGACTACGATGAGACCTTCTCACCCGTAGCGATGCTTAAGTCCGTCAGAATCATGTTAGCAATAGCTGCCTTTTTCGATTATGAAATTTGGCAGATGGATGTCAAAACAGCGTTCCTTAACGGTTACCTTAAGGAAGAGTTGTATATGATGCAACCAGAAGGTTTTGTCGATCCAGAGAATGCTGACAAAGTTTGCAAACTCCAGCGATCCATTTATGGACTGGTGCAAGCATCTCGGAGTTGGAATCTTCGTTTTGATGAGGTGATCAAAGCGTTCGAGTTTATACAAGTTTACGGAGAAGCTTGTATTTACAAGAAAGTGAGTGGGAGCTCTATAGCGTTTCTAATATTATATGTGGATGACATATTGCTGATTGGAAACAATATAGAAATGCTGGAAAGCGTAAAGGAATATTTGAACAAGAGTTTTTCAATGAAGGACCTAGGAGAAGCTGCTTTCATATTAGGCATCAAGATCTATAGAGATAGATCGAGACGCTTAATAGGACTTTCACAAAGCACATACCTTGATAAGATTTTGAAGAAGTTCAAAATGGATCAGTCCAAGAAAGGGTTCTTGCCTGTTTTGCAAGGTGTAAAGTTGAGTAAGACTCAATGCCCAGTGACTGCAGAAGATAGAGAAAAGATGAGTGTCATCCCCTATGCTTCGGCCATAGGCTCTATCATGTATGCAATGCTGTGCACAAGACCCGATGTCAGCCTTGCCATAAGTATGGTCGGAAGGTTTCAAAGTGATCCAGGAATGGAACACTGGACGGCGGTCAAGAATATCCTGAAGTACCTGAAAAGGACTAAGGACATGTTTCTCGTTTATGGAGGTGATCAAGAGCTCGTCGTAAAGGGTTACGTCGATGCAAGCTTTGACACTGATCCGGATGACTCTAAGTCGCAAACCGGATACGTATTTATTCTTAATGGGGGTGCGGTTAGCTGGTGCAGTTCCAAGCAAAGCGTGGTAGCAGATTCTACATGCGAAGCGGAGTACATCGCTGCCTCGGAGGCGGCGAAGGAAAGTGTCTGGATGAAGGAGTTCATGATAGATCTTGGAGTAGTGCCTAGTGCGCTTAACCCAATGACTCTGTTTTGTGATAATACTGGTGCCATTGCTCTAGCCAAGGAACCAAGATTTCACAAGAGGACCAGACACATAAAGCGACGTTTCAATTCCATCCGCGATTACATCAAGGAGGACGACATAAATATTTGCAAAGTACACACGGATCTAAATGTTGCAGATCCGTTGACTAAACCTCTTCCAAGGGCTAAACATGAACAACACCAGAACTGCATGGGTGTTCGATTCATTACAATGTAAATCACATAGTGATGTGAACTAGATTATTGACTCTAGTGCAAGTGGGAGACTGTTGGAAATATGCCCTAGAGGCAATAATAAATTGGTTATTATTATATTTCCTTGTTCATGATAATCGTTTATTATCCATGCTATAATTGTATTGATTGGAAACTCAAATACATGTGTGGGTACATAGACAACACTGTGTCCCTAGTAAGCCTCTAGTTGACTAGCTTGTTGATCAAAGATGGTTAAGGTTTCCTAGCCATGGACATGAGATGTCATTTGATAACGGGATCACATCATTAGGAGAATGATGTGATGGACAAGACCCAAACTGTAAACGTAGCATTTGATCGTGTCAGTTTATTGCTATTGTTTTCTGCATGTCAAGTATCTGTTCCTTTGACCATGAGATCATGCAACTCACTAACACCGGAAGAATACCTTGTGTGTATCAAACGTCGCAACGTAACTGGGTGACTATAAAGGTGCTCTACAGGTATCTCCGAGGGTGTCTGTTGGGTTGGCATGGATCAAGACTGGGATTTGTTACTCCGTATGACGGAGAGGTATCTCAGGGCCCACTCGGTAATACAACATCACAATGAGCCTTGCAAGCAATGTGACTAAAGTGTTAGCCACGAGATCTTGTATTACGGAACGAGTAAAGAGACTTGCCGGTAACGAGATTGAACTAGGTATAGTGATACCGACGATCGAATCTCGGGCAAGTAACATACCGAAGAACAAAGGGAACAGCATACGGGATTAACTGAATCCTTGACATAGAGGTTCGACCGATAAAGATCTTCGTAGAATATGTAGGAGCCAATATGGGCATCCAGGTCCCGCTATTGGTTATTGGCCGTAGAGGTGTCTCGGTCATGTCTACATAGTTCTCGAACCCGCAGGGTCTACACACTTAACGTTTGGTGACGATTAGTATAATTGAGTTATTATGTTGGTGACCGAAAGTTGTTCGGAGTCCCGGATAAGATCCCGGACATGACGAGGATCTCTGGAATAGTCCGGAGGTAAAGATTGATATATGTGATAATAGTGTTTTGATCTCCGAAAGAGTTCCGGAGTTCACCGGAAGAGGTTCCGGATGTTTACCGAAGTGTTCGGGTGCAGCAACACTTTATATGAGCCAAAGGGATAAAGCCCACAAGGTATTGGAAAGTGCAAAAGTAGTTTTGCTGCCGCGTAAGCGGTACTACCGCTTGGTGAAGCGGTACTACCGCCGGAGCGGTACTACCGCTTGTGTGAAGCGGTACTACCGCCCAAGCGGTACTACCTCTTGTGTGAAGCGGTACTACCGCTTGTGCGCGGCTGTGCACGGTTCGGCAGGGATCCGAGTTGGACTCTTTCCCTGCGGGCCAAACCGACCTTGTGCGGGCAAAACCGACCCGGAGGAGGCTTTTACTCCAAGTTTAGACCCCAAGGCTCAACATATAAATAGAGGGGCAGGGTTAGCACACGGGACACATCAGGATTTCCCAAGCCGTGTGCCGGCAACCCTAGCCCTCTAGTTCCTCCGTCATAATCTCCGTAGCGCTTGGCGAAGCCCTGCAGAGATTGTTCCTCACCACCATCACCACGCCGTCGTGCTGCTGGAACTCAACCACTACTTCACCATCGCTCGCTGGATCGAGGAGGTGAAGGCGTCATCAAGCCGTACGTGTGTTGAACGCGGAGGTGCCGTCCGTTCGGCACTAGATCGGAAGGATCGTGATTGGATCGCGGGACGCTCGGCGATTTGGATCGCGAAGACGTTCGACTACATCAACCGCGTTTATTAACGCTTCCGCTTAGCGATCTACAAGGGTATGTAGATTCACTCTCCCTCTCGTAGATGCTCATCACCATGGATAGATCTTGCGTGTGCGTAGGAAAAATTTTTGTTTCCCATGCAACGTTCCCCAACATGTGCATGCTAAATTTCTTTCCCCCATTGCAGAAGAGGAAGTTGACTTCACGGTTAGCATATAAGCATGCACGGTTCAAGAAGTATACACCATTTTTATTATGTTATGTAATCACTCTCATGTGTTTCTTCTCATGCTTCGAGAATAAAACTAACAAGATGCTTCATTTGGTTTTGTGTAATATTGAGATATGTGTGCATGCTAAATTTCTTTCCCCCGTTGCAACGCACGGGCATGTTTGCTAGTAATAATAAAGCAGATAGTGCTTCTGGTCGTCCGTCATATGATTGCCCTTGATATTGTAAATAATTACTCACCATGCCACCGATAAGTGAAGAAAACGCTTCGTTTTTTTGTTTTAAAGTCACCGTTGGTTCTGATTCTTATAGAGCAATAGCCTGTTGTAACTCAAGCAGAGAAGTACTGCGATGGTAATGCCTTTGGAATTTCACGTGGAAGACCTGGGTTTGACCCCAGGTTCCACCCTTTTTCCTCTTGTTTTCTCTCTTTATAGCAAGCGTCCCTCCTCATGCCGCATGCATATGGGCCAGACCGTGGTGCCCCTTGCTTTTTTTATTTCCTTTTCTTTTCTCATTTTCCTTTTTCTTTTTTTATAATTTGGGATTTCTATAAATTCCAAATTTCAGAAAGTTGTGAGTTTATTTTTTTAGAAATCATATAATGTTTGTGGATTCAAGAAATGGTAGGGAAATAATAAAATGTACAAAATTTTGAAAAATATTCCTTTTCTTTTCTTTTCTCATTTTTGTTTTTGTTTTTCCTTTTTTATAATTCGGGATTTATAAAAATTCCAAATTTCAGAAAGTTATGAGTTAATTTTTTTTAGAAATCATATAATATTCGTGAATTAAAGAAATGGTAGGGAAACCATAAAATGTCCGAGATTTTCAAAAATTGTTTGCATATTATAAAAAATCCCAAATTCGAGATTTTTTATAATATGCAAACAATTTTGCAAAATCTCAAATTTTAAAAAATGTTCATAATTTTTAAAAAGTGAACGTGAATTCAATACAAATTTGGCAATTTGAAAATAATGTACATAAAATATTATAAAATATTCAAAGAAATACAAACATATACGTAAAGACGAACAAAATGAACCATCGCTCACATAGAGCTCTTTTAGGCGATATGTAGAGGTTGTTTTATGATATTATTTAGTTCATCGCGCATTGGTTAAAAATGGGATTTATTCCATACAATGCTTGGCCCTAGCAAAATGGACACAACTTCCGATGGAATAGTTTTTGTAAGCTATATGAAAATGAATAAATGTCTAATTTGCCTTCATACATAGCTATGTTTATTCTAGTACTATAGTTACTGGTCATGAAAAATACTGTGATGCTAGGTCAAGCTGAAGCACACCATTCATCGATCTAGCTTAGGCAGGGTACATCAATGCAGCTTGCTTAGCCAAAAAAAAGTATTTCATTGTGGCGCTGAAGGAAATCAAGTCGTAATGAGACCATCATATTTTCGGTTTTTGAAATGACTTCTTAAAAGTCTCTTATCTCATCGTGACATGATTCAGACGTAATTTATAAAATGACATTTTAAAAGTCCTTATCTCATCTTGACATAATCTGATTATTTTTCTCCCGTTGCAACGCACGGGCATATTTGCTGGTAATAATAAAGCAAATAGTGCTTCTGGTCGTCCGTCATATGATTGCCCTTGATATTGCAAATAAGTACTCACCATGCCACCGATAAGTGAAGAAAACGCTTCGTTTTTTGTTTTAAAGTCACCGCTGGTTCTGATTCTTATAGAGCAATAGCCTGTTGTAACTCAAGCAGAGAAGTACTGCGATGGTAATGCCTTTGGAATTTCACGTGGAAGACCTGGGTTCGACCCCAGGTTCCACCCTTTTTCCTCTTGTTTTCTCTCTTTATTGCAAGCGTCCCTCCTCCTGCCACATGCATATGGGCCAGACCGTGGTGCCCCCTGCTTTTTTCGTTTCCTTTTCTTTTCTCATTTTTCTTTTTCTTTTTTTATAATTTGGGATTTCTATAAATTCCAATTTTCAGAAAGTTGTGAGTTTATTTTTTTAGAAATCATATAATGTTTGTGGATTCAAGAAATGGTAGGGAAATAATAAAATGTACAAAATTTTAAAAAATATTCCTTTTCTTTTCTTTTCTCATTTTTGTTTATGTTTTTCTTTTTGTATAATTCGGGATTTATAAAAATTCCAAATTTCAGAAAGTTATGACTTGATTTTTTATAGAAATCATATAATATTCGTGAATTAAAGAAATGGTAGGGAAACCATAAAATGTTCGAGATTTTCAAAAATTGTTTGCATATTATAAAAAATCCCAAAATTCGAGATTTTTTATAATATGCAGACAATTTTGCAAAATCTCGAATTTTAAAAAATGTTCATAATTTTTAAAAAGTGAACGTAAATTCAATACATATGTGGCAATTTGAAAATAATGTCCATAAAATATTATAAAATATTCACAGAAATACAAACATATACGTAAAGACGAACAAAATGAACCATCGCTCACATAGAGCTCTTTTAGGCGATATGTAGAGGTTGTTTTATGATATTATTTAGTTCATCGCGCATTGGTTAAAAATGGGATTTATTCCATACAATGCTTGGCCCTAGAAAAATGGACACAACTTCCGATGGAATAGTTTTTGTAAGCTATATGAAAATGAATAAATGTCTAATTTGCCTTCATACATAGCTATGTTTATTCTGGTACTATAGTTACTGGTCATGAAAAATACTGCGATGCTAGGTCAAGCTGAAGCACACCATTCATCGATATAGCTTAGGCAGGGTACATCAATGCAGCTTGCTTAATAAAAAAAAGTATTTCATTGTGGCGCCGAAGGAAATCAAGTCGTAATGAGACCATCATATTTTCGGTTTTTGAAATGACTTCTTAAAAGTCTCTTATCTCATCGTGACATGATTCAGACGTAATTTATAAAATGACATTTTAAAAGTCCTTATTTCATCTTGACATAATCTGATTATTTTTCTCCCGTTGCAACGCACGGGCATATTTGCTAATAATAAAAAAACAAATAGTGCTTCTGGTCGTCCGTCATATGATTGCCATTGATATTGCAAATAATTACTCACCATGCCACCGATAAGTGAAGAAAACGCTTCGTTTTTTGTTTTAAAGTCACCGCTGGTTCTGATTCTTATAGAGCAATAGCCTGTTGTAACTCAAGCAGAGAAGTACTGTGATGGTACTGCCTTTGGAATTTCACGTGGAAGACCTGGTTCGACCCCAGGTTCCACCCTTTTTTCCTCTTGTTTTCTCTCTTTATAGCAAGCGTCCCTCCTCCTGCCGCATGCATATGGGCCAGACCGTGGTGCCCCCTGCTTTTTTCATTTCCTTTTCTTTTCTCATTTTTCTTTTTCTTTTTTTATAATTTGGGATTTCTATAAATTCCAAATTTCAGAAAGTTGTGAGTTTATTTTTTTAGAAATCATATAATGTTTGTGGATTCAAGAAATGGTAGGGAAATAATAAAATGTACAAAATTTTGAAAAATATTCCTTTTCTTTTCTTTTCTCATTTTTGTTTTTGTGTTTCCTTTTTTATAATTCGGGATTTATAAAAATTCCAAATTTCAGAAAGTTATGACTTGATTTTTTTTAGAAATCTTATAATATTCGTGAATTAAAGAAATGGTAGGGAAACCATAAAATGTTCGAGATTTTCAAAAATTGTTTGCATATTATAAAAAATCTTCGAGATTTTTTATAATATGCAGACAATTTTGCAAAATCTCGAATTTTAAAAACTGTTCATTATTTTTAAAAAGTGAACGTAAATTCAATACATATTTAACAATTTGAAAATAATGTCCATAAAATATTATAAAATATTCACAGAAATACAAACATATACGTAAAGACGAACAAAATGAACCATCGCTCACATAGAGCTCTTTTAGGCGATATGTAGAGGTTGTTTTATGATATTATTTAGTTCATCGCGCATTGGTTAAAAATGGGATTTATTCCATACAATGCTTGGCCCTAGAAAAATGGACACAACTTCCGATGGAATAGTTTTTGTAAGCTATATGAAAATGAATAAATGTCTAATTTGCCTTCATACATAGCTATGTTTATTCTGGCACTATAGTTACTGGTCATGAAAAATACTGCGATGCTAGGTCAAGCTAAAGCACACCATTCATCGATCTAGCTTAGGCAGGGTACATCAATGCAGCTTGCTTAGCCAAAAAAAAGTATTTCATTGTGGCGCCGATGGAAATCAAGTCGTAATGAGACCATCATATTTTCGGTTTTTGAAATGACTTCTTAAAAGTCTCTTATCTCATCATGACATGATTTAGACGTAATTTATAAAATGACATTTTAAAAGTCCTTATTTCATCTTGACATAATCTGATTATTTTTCTCCCGTTGCAACGCACGGGCATATTTGCTAGTAATAATAAAGCAGATAGTGCTTCTGGTCGTCCGTCATATGATTGCCCTTGATATTGTAAATAATTACTCACCATGCCACCGATAAGTGAAGAAAACGCTTCGTTTTTTTGTTTTAAAGTCACCGTTGGTTCTGATTCTTATAGAGCAATAGCCTGTTGTAACTCAAGCAGAGAAGTACTGCGATGGTAATGCCTTTGGAACTTCACGTGGAAGACCTGGGTTCGACCCCAGGTTCCACCCTTTTTCCTCTTGTTTTCTCTCTTTATAGCAAGCGCCCCTCCTCCTGCCGCATGCATATGGGGCAGACCGTGGTGCCCCCTGCTTTTTTCATTTCCTTTTATTTTCTCATTTTCCTTTTTCTTTTTTTTTATAATTTGGGATTTCTAAAAATTCCAAATTTTAGAAAGTTGTGAGTTTATTTTTTAGAAATCATATAATGTTTGTGGATTCATGAAATGGTAGGGAAATAATAAAATGTACAAAATTTTGAAAAATATTCCTTTTCTTTTCTTTTCTCATTTTTGTTTTTGTTTTTCCTTTTTTATAATTCGGGATTTATAAAAATTCCAAATTTCAGAAAGTTATGAGTTGATTTTTTAGAAATCATATAATATTCGTGAATTGAAGAAATGGTAGGGAAACCATTAAATGTTTGAGATTTTCAAAAATTGTTTGCATATTATAAAAAATCCCAAATTCGAGATTTTTTATAATATGCAAACAATTTTGCAAAATATCAAATTTTAAAAAATGTTCATAATTTTTAAAAAGTGAACGTGAGTTCAATACATGTTTGGCAATTTGAAAATAATGTCCGTAAAATATTATGAAATATTCACATAAATACAAACATATACGTAAAGACGAACAAAATGAACCATCGCTCACATAGAGCTCTTTTAGGCGATATGTAGAGGTTGTTTTATGATATTATTTAGTTCATCGCGCATTGGTTAAAAATGGGATTTATTCCATACAATGCTTAGCCCTAGAAAAATGGACACAACTTCCGATGGAATAGTTTTTGTAAGCTATATGAAAATGAATAAATGTCTAATTTGCCTTCATACATAGCTATGTTTATTCTGGTACTATAGTTACTGGTCATGAAAAATACTGCGATGCTAGGTCAAGCTGAAGCACACCATTCATCGATATAGCTTAGGCAGGGTACATCAATGCAACTTGCTTAATAAAAAAAAGTATTTCATTGTGGCGCAGAAGGAAATCAAGTCGTAATGAGACCATAATATTTTCGGTTTTTGAAATGACTTCTTAAAAGTCTCTTATATCATCGTGACATGATTCAGACGTAATTTATAAAATGACATTTTAAAAGTCCTTATTTCATCTTGACATAATCTGATTATTTTTCTCCCGTTGCAACGCACGGGCATATTTGCTAGTACTACACCTATGTAAGTTCCTGAAATCTAAAACGCGCGCACGCTCGCCAACCGCCGCTCGCATGTGACGGCTGGTGCCGTCTGGTGCCACCTGGTCGGGGCGCACCGAACCACTCACTTGGTCTGGCCATGCCACGCGTGGGGACACGGTCGCCCCGTCTGGGCCCGCTTGTCATAGGAACACTGTTGTTGGCGAAGTGGGCGTGGTGGGGGCGGCCGTTTCGAAATTTGTGCGTCACATTTCTCTCCCTCCTCTCCTCCTCATTCCGTATGTCCCGTCGTCGTCGTCGCCGTTGCGCTCGGGCGAGGGAGAGCCGTAGGGACGGCGCGGTCGAAGGCGGCGGTGCGAGGGTTTCCGGCGGCGAGGTCGAGCTCGAGGTCTAGGTCGAGGCCACGCTCTTTCCCTGCTCGTTTGTTTTTGCCGGCGAGGTCGAGCTCGAGGTCTAGGTCGAGGCCGCGCGAAGAGGGGCCGCACGACGGCGTCGTTTTCGGGTGCCAAGGTGGTGAAGAAGGCGGCGACGGCGAGGCGCACGGCGTCCACGCGGCCGCGTGGCGGCGCCATGTGCGGGTCGGTTGGAGGCGAGTAGGTCGTGGTGTCGGAGATGCGGCGTCGGAGACATGGTCAACGTCGGAGACTGTGTCGAGCTTGTGATTGATCTGGTTCATGGGGACATGGGTGGGTGATTTGATGCAACGTTCGACGTGGTTAGGTGTGATGTGGTTTTCGATTGATGTTTTTGTTATGAAACTGGGGTGGGTGTGATGTGCAATTTATCTATACTCGTAGCCAATTTCCTATGCAAACTAGGCAAAATAGGTTGTTTATTGTAATCAGTTGTTAATGTGTGTTTGTGTGCAACTAGGAAGTTCGCGGAGTGCAACTAGTTTGCCCTTGATGTGCAATTTGCTAGTATTAGTAGCCAATTTGATATGCAAACTAGACAAATAGTCTTGTTTCTCTGCATGTAAGTTATGTGCAACTAGGGTGGCTTAGTTTGCAACTGGTGTGCTATGATGTGCAACTAGGATGCAGTACTGTGCAATTTGAGGGGGTGGCGTACACTTGTCCAATATGTTTTACTGTGTAACTAGAGTGTAGTATTTTGTGCAATTAGAGTTTGCAGGACGCGCTCTGCTTACTTTTGTCAAATTTGTATCCTCAATTTGCATTTGTTCAACATGTCGAAGTTGTCCTTCCAGCGTTGTTCTCTATTTTTTTCATCCTTTCATTTAATGTGTGTTACACATTTGTAGCTAAAATATAAGTCCATGTCAGAACTATTAAACAAAATGGATATCATGTGCAACTAGGGTACCCACATTGTGCAACCTGTTTACGCCATATGTGCAATTTATTATATTTAGATGGCGATTGTACTGTGTAGCATTCATGTGCAAGCGGTTGTTGGCCCATGTGAAATTTCTCAATGTCAGTTGGCATCTTGCTATATAAGCATGTTGTGCAACCAGTCGTCCATATATGTTCAACTTTTGTTAACCCCATGTGCAACTTATTTTTAATTAGAGAATGACATATTGAGATGTAAGACTTTTTATGGTATTTTGCACAGGAAATTGCACCCAATGGCATGTTATTATTTTGTTTTTGTTTTTGCACATAATGTTTTTGGTTTGATTTTGAACTAAAATTCTTTACACATATGCACACATTGAACTTGTTGTTTGTCTTTTTCTTCAGACCAAATAATGGATGAGAGTGAAGGGGAGGTATTTTTCATCTCTCTAATGCTTTGTGCTTTTATTTTACTTTTCTTTCTTCCCCCATCCTCCACCTAACTATGTTTTGTTATCTGCCTTTTTGATCAACGCAGGGTTTAGCAAATCGTGTTGCTCGACGCAACTCGAAAAGGCCTGCTATGCGCAAATCACACAGTGATGATAATGACCCGGAGGTTGATGATGATCAGGTGAGTATCAGATAAATGGCATTTTCCGTTATATCTTTTTTGATTTTGTCACTTGTTTTTGTTGCGTGCTCATAGTAATGGATTCGTGCTGCTTTACATGCATATATAGGGTGCTCACAAATTTCGTTTAGTGAAACGAAAGAGACGCAAGATGTCCGCATCTCAAGGGGAAGTTGGAGCAACCTCTGCAGCAGCTGACGATGTAAGATGGAATTTTTAGTTTTTTTCTGCACAAAGTTTTGTGTATACATGAAGCAGTCATATGTGCAGAAGTCGAACAACTTATCACATCGAGGCAGTCAACGGTTTAGTAGCATGCTTTAATAGTTCTATCAAAAATATTACATGTCCTGGCATCATCAACCTTTTGCACTTGGTATTTTTTTTAGTTCTATAGTTGCACAATGAACTGTCAAGTTTCCCCATAGTTACACAAAATTTAGTATGTCTTGGCATCATCAACCTTTCCAGTTGGCATGTTTTTAGTTGTTCAGTTGCACGAGGAACTATCAATTATTTTCCCATACTTGCCCAAAATTGTATATGACTTGGCATCATTCCCTTTTTGGAGCAGGCGTGTTTTTAGCTATGTTGTTGCACAAGGGAAGATTTATATTTTTTTAATGCTTTTGCCTCATTTGTTCATTTACACAAGTGTTTCAATTTACTTGGCAACAACAGTCTTTTCAGTTGGCATGGTTAGGGATATAGTTGCACAAAATTACTTTTTGACTTGGCATTTCTGCACTAGTCTTTAGTTATATGGTTTACTAGATCATAGATGGCGCGCGTTGCAGCGCCCGTCTATTTTGGCAATTAAATGGTAGTAAAATTTATAAAAAAACATTTCAAGGAATTGTAATAAATAACCTAATCTTACATATATAGATGAGTTCTTTATCCTACATGTATCATAACGTCTCTTGTAATGTTAGAAATGCATGCAAATGCTCTTGCACGATGCATAATTATCATTTAGAACAAATAATTACAATTTCACCCTAATATTAAACATCAAGTAAGACCAGCAAGTCGTGCATAAGTCTACCAGGCATACAAATGTAAATATTTAATTTGCTATGGACTAAATTCACAATTGATGCCGCCAACGAAACAAACCTCTTCGCAAAGTAAGTCGCGTGTATTTCTATTTTCATAAACAAGGAATCAAATCGCACCTTTTTATATTTCCTTCTTTGTTCACCATAACCGTAGTTGCTCAATCGTCGGGGTGCTATGGTGTAGAAAATACTAATTTGGTTCTTGAAAAAGAGAGTCTGGCTTGCCTCAATCCTTGCTCAATAAAATCCTTGTTGCAATACATTTTCAATTAACTTTCAGTGTCACCATAAGGTCACAAAGATGTAGTTGATATAGAGTATCCAATAAAACAGAGGTTGATAAACAAGAAAATTTTCATGCAGGACCACCCTTAATTTGACGCCAAGTAATAATTCCTTTCATTTATTTTTCACTAATACATTCAACAGAAATTTGGCAAGGCACGTGATGCAGTGCCCATTCATTTTAGCAATAGAATAATAGGAATTTTCTTACAAATATGGAATAACGAATGATGGAAGTTAAAATTGGCATTACAGACCTAGGGCATTACCTGCAAAAAGTAAAACAGAAGTAAACAAGTTATATAATGTACGAACAGTTCACAATTTGAAGTATAAGTTCCATATAAACACTTAATTACTTGATTTTCTAGTCTCCAAGAGGAATTCGTTGCAATAAATACTTGGTAAACACAGAATATGTAAGAAATAATTTTAGACATCAATATGTAAGAGATAAGAAAACATTTCCACTGCACATGGTTGTGTTGCCTTGCAACATTATGCCAATATTCCACATCTTGCAGATATAAATAATGCATCATATAATTTATGCTGATGCAGAAGCCAGTAGAGCTATTTAGGCATCATAAAAACCATAACTGAATAGTGGCACAGGAAATGAAATGTGTTAGATGCAACATGTATGAACAAAAACACATCATTGTAAGTAAAAGAACCTTCTACAGTTATAACTTGCTCAATTTTTCGAGTAGAGTTGATGAACTACAAAGCTTATTATTTATTTTTCTAGTGTCTAATTATTAGTAGTACATTTCACATGACCCAATAAATAGCCAATAGTGTTGGGGAAGATAAAGATCAGTTACAAATCATAATTCTAACCAAGGTACGCGAAACCTCTTTTACTGAGAAGGAGATGGAAACATACTACTCTGGGTTTCTGTCTCATCAGCACATATATTTTTTTTTGCTTATACGCCTATAAACTAATCATTTTTTGTGAGAATACAGGACATAACTTTCATCAAATTACAGGCATTAAAAAATGTGGAACCAAGAACACCGTAACTAATCTTCACTGCACAATGAATATGTACAAATACAACCAGCTCAAGCCCCTCCTGATGCATGCATGTTTTTGTCGCTGTGACATAAAGCTCAGCAAGAATAAACATAACTGAAAATATCAGGGTGACTCACTTTGCCAGCAGCGAGAGTATAGTTCCCAAATCACATGATTCAAGTTGGAAGTGTCTTGAATGATATAGCATCTAAAGATGAACAAACTGATAGTGCAAACTTGGATATATAATTTTTTTGAATAGCCTGCAAGGTATCATCAGTTATATGTGAAGATGTACAAAGCTGCTAACTGATCATAACTATTATATGCCCAAGCTTGTTAAAATCAACGAACTAAAAGCACACCAAATACAATTGTGAATGGAATATTTTGCCTGATCCATACAACGGTCCCACGGCAGCTGGATCGATCCCCTCCTCTGTCTCCTCTTTCTAGCTGGCATCGGTCTGGTTGTCCTAAATATATATCAGTCTGTTGGCTGCATTTTTTAATATCTCCGTACCACAGTTAAGTAACTCTCCTGGAAATATAGTGGACAGTACGCTGCAAAAAGGATGCAGAATGAATTTTTATCTTGGGACGTGATTTTGTTCCCATTCATCTTTAGGAAAGGATAACAAAAATACTTTGGAGAAATTAAACAGTACAAATATCTATGAAATTTGATCTATAGTGCCTCAGTTTGTAGCATAGACAACAGTATATTTGCAGTATTGTTAAGAAGGGGCACTTCAAAGTTCAAGCAACAGTCAAATACCACGAGATGTACAGGGTGCTGCAAAACACTTTTAGCTAAATACCACAGCAGATAGATCTCTTTTTATTGGAAAGGTAACAATACATACATATGAAGGCACAAACATTTCCAATATATGAAATAGAAAGATGATGGGCCATACCAATCAACAAAATTATTGAAACAGTATAAGAAAAATACATGTCAGAATTATTGGAACAAGAGGCAGGGGAAATTACATGTGAAGGGGGTCTTGTTGAACGGACACGAACAAATGCATTTCAAAGCAATGAATAGGTAATGTTTTTATAGGAGTAACCCAGCCATGGCTTCAGCGCATCGCTTTGCACTGCTGAAGAACCAAAGCACTTCAAACCTGTATTTTTGCACCGCTAGACCACATGGTATTTCGTGTGCTCGCCTCCACGCAGTAGCATGGTCCCACGAACGACGAGAGCCTCCCGAGGCCAACCTGCACGAGCTCGTCAAGGAAGACGGTGTGACGCCCCCATTCTTGTCCGTACGCTAATCATGCACGCAATGCATACGACCAAGATTAGGGACTCACCGATTGATATCACAACACAACAAAAGACACAAATATAAAGTCATACAGCTCCATATTACAAGACAGGGGCCTCGAGGGCTCGAATACAAAGCTCGACATAAACACGAGTCAGCGGAAGCAAATATATCTGAGTACAGACATAAGTTAGACAAGTTTTGCCTTAAGAAGGCTAGCACAAACATAAGCAACGGATCGAAAGAGGCGAGACCTCCTGCCTGGGAACCTCCTATCTACTCCTGAGCGTCGGCGGTCTCCACGTAGTAGAAGGCTCCATCGGTGGTGTAGCAGTTGTCTCCGGCGTACTTCATCTCCTGGGCTTCATCGCCTGAACGCAGTATCGTATCGAGGGGGGAAAAAGAATGCAAAGCAGCGGTGAGTACTCATCCAAAGTACTCGCAAGACTGACATCAGAACTATACTAAATATGCATCATTATCAATGAAGGGGATATATCTGGGCTGACTGCAGAAAGCAAGAATAGGGAGAAGGCCTAGTCCTATCGAAGACTAGCATCTTCAGCATCTTCAACATCTTGCAGCATTAGAAGAGGGTAGACCTGTAACTCATATATAGTCATATTGTTATAGCAATTTTATTAAGTAATCACGCCCAGAGATCCTTCCTCGACTCCCTGCGAGGAAGCAATCCCGGAGCCACAATTCATTTCAAATTAAATTACAATTATAGTTGTATAAGGTCAAGGTACAACTCCAAGTCGTCCTGTTACCGTGGACACGGCTATTCGAATAGATTATTCTTCCCTGCAGGGGTGCACCGCATTTCCAACACGCCTGATCACCTCCGGCCGGACACACTTTCCTGGGTCATGCCCGGCCTCGGGATAGCAGCACGTCGTCGCCCCACCTAGGCTCAACGAAGAGGCCAGCCCGCCGGTCTAAATCCTATGCGCGCAGGGGTCATGGGCCCAATCACCCTTTGCACACCTGCACGATGCGTGGGCGGCCGGAAACATACCTAGTACACTCCAGTCCAAGAGCTGCACCGTCCAGTCCAATCCGGCGCGCGCCGCTCCATTGCTGACGTCCGAAGAGCTTCGGCTGATACAACGACGCTGAGTGCCCATAACTTTCCCACGCGATGGTTTGGTGCGTATTAAGGCCAACGACCTAACTCAGATCAAGTACCCAACCCATTAGCATTTATTAATGCAGGGCAATCGCGACCCTCAAAGTGCGGTCCCGTCACCCGGACTCGAGGATGTGTGGCAAAGGCCTCTCTCGCCAGTCCACGCCTCAACATAACCCGGATGCCTTACCGGTGCATCCCACCACATCTCACACGGATACCCTTGGGGCCGACCCGTCTCAAGACTGTTGGGAACTCAGGTCCACCTCAACCAGGGTGGTACCGCCTGTCCCTCCAGTCCCGTCTTTCACATGTAACAAATGTCAAGTCAAGGTAACTGTGTGTCTAAAACATCAAGGCAGGAACTGAGGAATCACCCTCAATGGTCCCCGCTCGATGAAACCGTCAAGGTGGAACTAGAGGAATCACCCTCGAGGGTCCCACACTTGAGGGGTTGCACGACAGAGTCATCGTCGGGAGTGGTGAAGGAGGAATCACCCTCGATAACCACGACCGACTAGCTGCACTACAGAGCTAGCATCAGGAGTACTTCACGAGGTGTCACCCTCGGTACTCGATAGTAGCGCTGCAGAGTCGTACAACTAAGGGGAGTGCGGTGATGTGTGGGGCCTGGCTTGTCGGTCGGTTGACCAAGTCTTCGAATCTTCGAGTCGTCGAGTCGTCGGTGAAGAAGCAGGGGCAACTGGGACTAAGGGGTCACTGGGGATTCACTGATCCACCTATACTAAGCAGTTGGTATGATTGCGGGTAAAGTAATAGTTTATCAAAAACAGGCTATGCATCAGAATAGGAGCTAGCTAATACTGTAGCAAAATTCTAATGCAAGAATGAGAGGGGAAGAATGGGTGATATCGGAATGCTCAAGGGGGGTTGCTTGCCTCGCTGCTCTGCGGCAAAGGTCTGAGCGTCAGGGGCGTAGTCGTACACAGCAGTATCATCGGAAGTCTCAGCGTCTATCGAGAGAGAGGGAGGGGGAAGAAACAGTAAATACAAAGCAACCAATGTAACACAAAGCATAGCATGGCAATAAGTTGTGCCGGGTGTGACCTAACGCAGTGTTATTCGATACCGATGAAGGGGGAAGCCATCCGGGAAGGTTTTCCCGGTTCCGGACAAATGTCGGACAGATGATCGGAGGGGGGGGGGAATGTTCCAGGTTTGCGGTGTTAGAGGCATGTGACAGCTAGGATGCAGTGTAGGGTTGCCTAAAATCATGTCTAAACCATTTTAGTTATTTTAGGATTAAAGTTGGAATTAATAGTCGGTAGTTATGCACTATTCCTATATCTGAAACAGGCAAAAAGCTCCATGTTCAGATAGTTAGAGGCATCTGACAGGTATGTGGGTAGCGTATTCGGATTTGCCATATTTTTCTGATCATTTTTCATATATAAATTATTTCAATCCGAGTTACGGTTTAAAAGATATGATTTTCTAAAGTTTTTATTAATTTCTGGAATTGTTTTAGTTGTTTAATTCGAAATTTAAACAGTAAATGAAAATGCTATGTGCACCCAGTTTTGTACCCAACTGACCAGTACAGAGGCTGACCAGTGGGCCCATTGACTGGGTCAAAGGGCAGGCAGCAGAGAATGACATGTGGGCCAGCCTGCTGACTCAGCAGCTGACTGGGTCAATCTTATCCATTGAAATAGTGGAAGGGCCCCACATGTCAGTGTCCCAGCAGTGTTAATTAGTGTTTAATTTTAAAAGAGATTTAATTAGGGGATGGGTCCCACTGTCAGTGGCTATATTAATTAATAGATTAAATTTAAAAGTTCAATTAACTTAATTAGGCAGGTGGGGCCCGCGTGTCAGTGACAGTAGGTGCCACGTCAGCACGTTGACCATGGTCAACGCGGTCAAACGGGGCCAGGGGACCCACTGGCATGTGACCCAGGTGGGCCCCAGGCCATGCCACGCTGGCGGCGGCCGGCGTCTAGCCGCCGGCGACCATTTCGCGCGGTGGAGGCACGGAAGGGGCTCGGGAATCGCCATCCGTGGGCTGTTTCCAGCGCGGTTTGGCCCGGCGTGTTCCAGGGGACAAGCCGCAGCGACTGGTGGGGATAGCAGGGCCGGAGGTGGCCGGAGTCGAGCAGCAGCTCCTCAATGGCGGCGGCGGTTCGGGTGTGCGACGGGGACGATGCTACGGCGTGCACATGGACAAGGCGAAGCGCTGGGGAGGCCCTACGCGGCACGGTGAGCAAAAAGCGCACGGGCCCGAAGCCATTTGGTCGCCGGAGCCATGCCGGCGACGAGCTCGGGCGGAGCGGCGTTCGGTCACGTTGGAGGAGGCCGTTACGGCGTGAACGAGAGTGCGAGAGGAGAGGGGAAGGGACGGGGTGCTCACGTAGAGCCTGCAGATGTGCTAAGGTGGGCCTGGGGAGGACGGACGGCGACGAATCGAGGCGGCGACCACCGGCGCCCGAAGGTTGAAGAAGACGGCGTCGCGGGTGTTGCGGTGGCTCCCGGCTCCAACGTGTCGGTGTAGAAGGCGTAGCCGAGGCCGGCGAAGCTCGTAGATACGGAGAGGCGGCGAGAGGGGCACGGTGGCCGCGAGTTCTACGACGGGCCGGCCATGGCGGCGCTCGGGTGGAGGTGGGGAGCAACGAGGAGGGAGAGGGAGGCAGCTAGGGTTCGACCGCGAGGGAGAGGAGGCTGGGCGCGGCCTTATCCATCGGAGGGGGTCGCGGATGGACGACGCGTGCGCCCGCCGGCGTCTCTGCGACTACGGCAGTGACACAGGGGAGGGAGCAGGTGGGGAGGTAGGTGAAGGCTTAGATGGGCTGAGCCGGTTGGCCAGTTGGGCCGGCCCGGCTAGGCCAAGGCCCAGGGGGGAGGGGGGCTGTTTTCTTTTCTTTTTTCCTTTTTTTGTTTTCTCTTTTAGTTTCTATTTTATTTATTTTTGGTTATTACTCTCTTTAGCAAAAATGTGTGACATGGCCCATTAAATACTTTGCCATATTTTAAAAAGGCCATACCAAGTTTGAGCATTTTTGGTATCTGTTTTAATTATCCATGGGATAAAAGGGGGCTTTTAAATGTTAATTGGTTCTGATTTGGGCGGTGTGGTCCACACCGGCTTGGGGGTGATGTTGTTTTCCTTAACAATAATTATTTTGGATTATTCCACAAGTGTGCAACATTTTTCTTTTGCTGTTTGCAATTTTATTTTATCACATAAAATTTCAATTGGTTTTTGAAGTGGAAGTTTGAATTGAGAGTTGAATTTCAACTTGATCATACCCTATTTAGCAAAATGATTTGAGGCTGATCATGGTCATTACTGTAGCTTAATTACAACCATTACTGTAGCACTTAATCCAGGGTGTCACAATTCTCCTCGTCTAACAAGAATTCTCGTCCCGAGAATTAAGAGGTAGTGTAAGGGAAAAAGTTCTGGTTACTAAGTTCTAACGGATCTTCTTGTCTTTGTTGTTCTTCTCGAAGAAGTTGATCCCTTTCGTTGATATATTCATCTTTCTGCTTCAGGTCATCATGATGAAGTCGTCATCCTTTCTTCGGGATCTTCATCGTCCTACGAATGAGATTAGAGGGAAAACTCTGAAAGATCGTATCTCCACAAAGTTGGGCACCTGACGGCGAACTCAGGGGAGAAGACATAACTTATCTCTCGAGTTGTTGCTTAGGGAATGCATCGAGAGCAATATGCGATGGTACAAAAGTCTCAAACAAGTAGGCAGTCATTTGATGCCTAATTTCAGAAGTTGAAAAGGGGTTCAGAGCAACGAAGAATTATTGCGTCTGATACTAGAATAGATCATCCCCTGGACGGTGGCTGGGGAGTTACATACGAAGCCATGTGCAAAGGATACTTTGGGGTCAAAGATGTACATGAGAGTCAGGTTTCGATCCTGTGGAACTATGGGTTAAGGGCCCATCATGTGGGTTAAAATATGGAGAGCGGTGACATCTTGCACGATCATGGTAGCAAGACATGTCAGAGGAAAATCTGTCAATTATGTCGGCAACAACATCGGTACCAAGGGCGGGGGACGAAGAGAACCATCTTCCTGCTCGTCGAGACGAGGCGGACCAATAGGCAAAGTTCTCATCCATCGGCAGTTACCGGAATGTTATCAACAATAGTAATAGAATCTTACTGACAGGCTTGTTCATCGAGGGGTTTACCTAAGCAGGGAATTATCACTGCTTAGATCATATAATCTCAAGAAAGGTTAAACAGACCAATGGAAAGGAAAATGTGATTATTAGATCAACCAGACCAATGGAAAGGAAAATGTGTTCATCACATTAAACAGACCAATGGAAAGGAAAATGTGTTTATACTCAAGTTTTAGGAGTATATCTTTCCCAAGGAAAAACAAAGCATGATTTACAAGACAGGATAGCAAGTAGATAACCATGTAGGTAGGAGGGGGAAGGAATTCATGACATTCCCATACAATGGCGTTTGGATAATTGATCAAGCAACAATTAGCATTGGGCTTACATTATTCCCTTTGATGATCGGTATACCACATTCATGCTTCAGGATAGCAATGATATGGTGTCCCAAGTAAAGTATGGAGTTTGGATACACGAAGGATCCAGTAGGAACAACTTATAAATTAAGTCTTATAATATCCCCATGGAAGAATGGCAATCCTTGCTGAACAAAGCATTATAACAATAGGTCATCCGGCCAGGTGTGCTGGCTTCAACATCACCTTACCGCGTAATAAAGACCAAAGTTATAATTCTTGATAATGTTCCAACCATCACATCTGTCCGAGATTCAGATCTGGTTGGTGTCAGGATATCTCAGGCATAGAAGGCCTGAGAAGAAAGAGGATGCAACACAGATCTACGAGATGATGTTGCAAGAATCTCGGAAAGAACGACAGAAGTAATCCTTGAATCAATAGCCAGACTGCAATACACATGAACACAAAGTCAAGCCATTCGTGCCCACATGGAAGTTTCTAGAATGGAGGGCAATTAGTTCTGATTTGGGGACCATCACAGAGGATAACAAAATTCCATGTGTAAGTCTGGACTAGGACAAATCAAATCAATTAGTGGCCTGGCGTGCTAGGAAATACACATGGAGTGAAGGTAACAAATCTATCAAACCATAGAAGACTTCGCACATGCCTGAATGAATTGGGACGGTTCCAGAGGAAGCGAGATAAAATTTTCCCATAAGCACGGTGGCAAAATGCACGTGAACTTATAGAAGGACACTTCTTTTACCAAACATATTCTTCATGAACTAGGCACAGAGATAATGCTTTCAAGGTTTCCAACACTAATTTAAATGTTCACCATGAACCATGAGGGATAAGAGGATGTGGCTGATGGCTCAGCATCGAGATTCCAAACGGATGGATTTCCACAATTATGTGAACAAGGAGATGACATTCGTCAGCTCAAATGATATAATGTTGTATGATCAAGGAAAACATACATCAATAACCATTGATTGAAAAGTGCGTCCGAAACATGACCTTAGGTAGCAAGATCAATGTTAGAGTGACGATTCAATAACCAACAGCTTAAGAACGAACTGACGATCGTTAACTTCAAAGCAATAGGGTTGCCAAAAGTTAGAATCAAAGCAGCATCGTTTGATGTTGAGAAGTATCACTATGCCAAGAATTTCTAAGAGGTGGAGCAATCCTCACAACATTCTCGACACAAAAGACAGTAATACTTCAGGGTAGAACATAACACAAGCTGGATAGCAAGTTGCATCCATATCATGGACAAATTTGCGATGGAAGGAAGTCAAGGAGGTTGTCGATGATCACAAAAATCATCGAGGGCAAGGAAGGTATTTCTCATCAAGAACTCAGTTGACGTCTCAGAAGAAGTCAAGTCATGGACGACGATCACGACACCATTTGTCGAGAGTTTTCAAGAGAATGCAACCGAACAGCGGTGGCGTCAAGTAGGGGAACGTCAACGTGGAAGGTTATAGGAACAACAGATAAGATGCAAGCTCAATATCGGGGTTGCTTTTCAAGACAAACAACATGATGTTGAAAGCCCGACGTAAGCAATGCTCACACTCTGAAAGATTTGCGTACCAGAGAAGGATGAGGTAGCACAGTCAAAGATAGCAAGACAAGGATGTAGCCGATAGTCTAGGAATGATCAGATTGACTTTGATATTCCCAGTAACAATTACAAGGGGGTATTGAATTGCAGTGTGGAATAAATTTTCCAATCGGTGTTCTCGGTTGTCAACAATCCCAGAACCCGTGGAGTGACTAAGACAAGGACAATTATTACCTCATCAAAGTTAATAAGATGTAGTGCAAAGGCGTGATATCCTCGAGATACCAGAGGGTAAAACTCGAAGGTAGAACAAGATAAAAGTAGAATCCGGGTCATTGACCTGCGACATCAGATACTTTAACCTTGTCAAAAATTGATGAGGCACCGGAATGAATTACCTTCGGATAAATTAATAAAGATGGTATGGTCGGAACCATAACTGCAATCGATCAAATTAAGGATACCGAAAGGATCATACGGACGAATAATTATTTTGCAAGGGGCTTCCGAGACGGTCTACATCATTTCCATGGGCATGAACACAAGTTCAATGTCGACTCCCACTTCATCAATGCATCACCTTCCATTTACACCTCGCCTTTGATAAAGTTATAGTTATGAAGGTTTAACTGGTAAAACACGAGGAAAGTATGACTCGTGAAAACTGTCGGGTCCACACGGATTAAGGAAGGCATAGGTTCAACCCATCGGGGCATCTTAGGAGCATATACCACCAGCTTCAAGAGTAGTTAACACAAACTCAAAGGTAGAGCATGGTTGGCAAAACAGAGGGTACAATTTACCAAATGCATTACGTATCAGGGGAAGAACTCACAAGGTGATTGAATATGAACGACACTGTCGGATAATAACCCAACAATGGATCGGGCGATCCACAGCGAAGTTGATGTGAGTATCGGTACTCAATCAGAGGAAGAAAGAATGCAGAGGTATCAGATTCAAGAGACACCTGAATAGTCTGTTGCTTAAAATACAAAGGAATTATGATTTCCAAAACTAAGGATCAGAAGCAGACGCTCTGATCAAGGATAGACAAGTTGAAAAGACTTAGTCGGACAACCAATAAAGGTTTGACTTGCCGAGAACCAACTCATGTCCAGAAGGACGTTTGAGCCGGAAAGATAATTTAAAAGGATCACCCGATGACTGCGTGCATACGCACACATTGAATCAATAGGCTCAAAATGGCAAAGACAAGGGATGTCAACGAAGACTACTAGACATATGGAGTTAACCATTATGCGAGCAGGCAAGAATTTCAAGAGCAACAAGCTGCAAAGGATTTTCGGAAGATCGAAAAGTATTTCGAAGAATTTTGTGAAACACATGAACAACTGGATTGAACGGATCCTCGATAAATGTGAGGAATTAACCGTAAGGTTTTTCATGTGGAAAGAACTACAAGGCAGTAATCTCAAAGGGTTATCGGGGAAATGGAGAGTATTTCGGGGCATCTTATAACAACAAGAGCAACGAGAAAGGGTTGTATGAATGACAAGTGCAATTAGTCATCCATAGGGACTTATCGGTGGTAGGGAATTGCAAGGCCGATGAGCACAAGTTCTCGAGAGAACTTCGGAGAGTATCTTCGGAGTCTTCTGATGAATCGAGCCATCGTCTGAAATGAGGGGCTCTCCGGGAGGAGTAGTTGCGAGAACCTAGAGTTAGAGTTAATAAAATCTTTAACCCAAAAGAGAAGAGAGATCAGAACCCAGAGTATAGACGAGGAATAAAAGATCCTAATACCACCCGATTGAGATGTGGGCCCGTAAGCCACAGCATCAGTGTTAGTAAAAGTTTTTCAAGTACTAGACTCAACTTTGGCCAAGGAGTTGGAAAGGGGGCTACCTACAGGCAGTCGGCTCTGATACCAACTTGTGACGCCCCCATTCTTGTCCGTACGCTAATCATGCACGCAATGCGTACGACCAAGATTAGGGACTCATTGATTGATATCACAACACAACAAAAGACACAAATATAAAGTCATACAGCTCCATATTACAAGCCAGGGGCCTCGAGGGCTCGAATACAAAGCTCGACATAAACACGAGTCAGCGGAAGCAAATATATCTGAGTACAGACATAAGTTAGACAAGTTTTGCCTTAAGAAGGCTAGCACAAACATAAGCAACGGATCGAAAGAGGCGAGGCCTCCTGCCTGGGAACCTCCTATCTACTCCTGAGCGTCGGCGGTCTCCACGAAGTAGAAGGCTCCATCGGTGGTGTAGCGGTCGTCTCCGGCGTACTCCATCTCCTAGGCTCCATTGCCTGAACGCAGTATCGTATCGAGGTGGGAAAAAGAATGCAAAGCAGCAGTGAGTACTCATCCAAAGTACTCGCAAGACTGACATCAGAACTATACTAAATATGCATCATTATCAATGAAGGGGATATATCTGGGCTGACTGCAGAAAGCAAGAATAGGGAGAAGGCCTAGTCCTATCGAAGACTAGCATCTTCAGCATCTTCAACATCTTGCAGCATTAGAAGAGGGTAGACCTGTAACTCATATATAGTCATATTGTTGTAGCAATTTTATTAAGTAATCACGCCCAGAGATCCTTCCTCGACTCCCTGCGAGGAAGCAATCCCGGAGCCACAATCCATTTCAAATTAAATTACAATTATAGTTGTATAAGGTCAAGGTACAACTCCAAGTTGTCCTGTTACCGTGGACACGACTATTCGAATAGATTGTTCTTCCCTGCAGGGGTGCACCGCATTTCCAACACGCCTGATCACCTCCGGCCGGACACACTTTCCTGGGTCATGCCCGGCCTCGGGATAGCAGCACGTCGTCGCCCCACCTAGGCTCAACGAAGAGGCCAGCCCGCCGGTCTAAATCTTATGCGCGCAGGGGTCATGGGCCCAATCACCCTTTGCACACCTGCACGATGCGTGGGCAGCCGGAAACAGACCTAGTACACTCCAGTCTAAGAACTGCACCGTCCAATCCAATCCGGCGCGCGCCGCTCCATTGCTGACGTCCGAAGAGCTTCGGCTGATACAACGACGCTGAGTGCCCATAACTTTCCCACGCGATGGTTTGGTGCGTATTAAGGCCAACGACCTAACTCAGATCAAGTACCCAACCCATTAGCATTTTATTAATGCGGGGCAATCGCGACCCTCAAAGTGCGGTCCCGTCACCCGACTCGAGGATGTGTGGGAAAGGCCTTTCTCGCCAGTCCACGCCTCAACATAACCCGGATGCCTTACCGACGCATCCCACCACATCTCACACGGGTACCCTTGGGGCCAACCCGTCTCAAGACTGTTGGGAACTCAGGTCCACCTCAACCAGGGTGGTACCGCCTGTCCCTCCAGTCCCATCTTTCACATGTAACAAATGTCAAGTCAAGGTAACTGTGTGTCTAAAACATCAAGGCAGGAACTGAGGAATCACCCTCAATGGTCCCCGCTTGATGAAACCATCAAGGTGGAACTAGAGGAATCACCCTCGAGGGTCCCACACTTGAGGGGTTGCACGACAGAGTCATCGTCGGGAGTGGTGAAGGAGGAATCACCCTCGATAACCACGACCGACTAGCTGCACTACAGAGCTAGCATCAGGAGTACTTCACGAGGTGTCACCCTCGGTACTCGATAGTAGCGCTGCAGAGTCGTACAACTAAGGGGAGTGCGGTGATTTGTGGGGCCTGGCTTGTCGGTCGGTTGACCGAGTCTTTGAATCTTCGAGTCGTCGAGTCGTCGGTGAAGAAGCAGGGGCAACTGGGACTAAGGGGTCACTGGGGATTCACTGATCCACCTATACTAAGCAGTTGGTATGATTGCGGGTAAAGTAACAGTTTATCAAAAATAGGCTATGCATCAGAATAGGAGCTAGCTAATACTGTAGCAAAATTCTAATGCAAGAATGAGAGGGGAAGAATGGGTGATATCGGAATGCTCAAGGGGGGTTGCTTGCCTCGCTGCTCTGCGGCAAAGGTCTGAGCGTCAGGGGCGTAGTCGTACACAGCAGTATCATCGGTAGTCTCAGCGTCTATCGAGAGAGAGGGAGGGGGAAGAAACAGTAAATACAAAGCAACCAATGTAACACAAAGCATAGCATGGCAATAAGTTGTGCCGGGTGTGACCTAACGCAGTGTTATTCGATACCGATGAAGGGGGAACCCATCCGGGAAGGTTTTCCCGGTTCCGGACAAATGTCGGACAGATGATCGGAGGGGGGGGGAATGTTCCAGGTTTGCGGTGTTAGAGGCATGTGACAGCTAGGATGCAGTGTAGGGTTGCCTACAATCATGTCTAAACCATTTTAGTTATTTTAGGATTAAAGTTGGAATTAATAGTCGGTAGTTATGCACTATTCCTATATCTGAAACAGGCAAAAAGCTCCATGTTCAAATAGTTAGAGGCATCTGACAGGTATGTGGGTAGCGTATTCGGATTTGCCATATTTTTCTGATCATTTTTCATATATAAATTATTTCAATCCGAGTTACGGTTTAAAAGATATGATTTTCTAAAGTTTTTATTGATTTCTGGAATTGTTTTAGTTGTTTAATTCGAAATTTAAACAGTAAATGAAAATGCTATGTGCACCCAGTTTTGTACCCAACTGACCAGTACAGAGGCTGACCAGTGGGCCCATTGACTGGGTCAAAGGGCCAGTCAGCAGAGAATGACATGTCGGCCAGCCTGCTGACTCAGCAGCTGACTGGGTCAATCTTATCCACTGAAATAGTGGAAGGGCCCCACATGTCGGTGTCCCAACAGTGTTAATTAGTGTTTAATTTTAACAGAGATTTAATTAGGGGATGGGTCCCACTGTCAGTGGCTATATTAATTAATAGATTAAATTTAATAGTTCAATTAACTTAATTAGGCAGGTGGGGCCCGCGTGCAGTGACAGTAGGTGCCACGTCAGCACGTTGACCGTGGTCAACGCGGTCAAACAGGGCCAGGGGACCCACTGGCAGTGACCCAGGTGGGCCCCAGGCCATGCCACGCTGGCGGCGGCCGGCGTCTAGCCGCCGGCGACCATTTCGCGTGGCGGAGGCACGGAAGGGGCTCGGGAATCGCCATCCGTGGGCCTTTTCGAGCGCGGTTTGGCCCGACGTGTTCCTGGGGACGAGCCGCAGCGACTGGTGGGGATAGCAGGGCCGGAGGTGGCCGGAGTCGAGCATCAGCTCCTCAATGGCGGCGGCGGTTCGGGTGTGCGACGGGGATGATGCTACGGCGTGCACATGGACGAGGCGAAGCGCTGGGGAGGCCCTACGCGGCACGGTGAGCAAAAAGCGCGCGGGCCCAAAGCCATTTGGTCGCCGGAGCCATGCCGGCGACGAGCTCGGGCGGAGCGGCGTTTGGTCACGTTGGAGGCGGCCGCTACGGCGTGAACGAGAGAGCAAGAGGAGAGGGGAAGGGACGGGGTGCTCACGTAGAGCCTGCAGATGTGCTATGGTGGGCCTGGGGAGGACGGACAGCGACGAATCGAGGCGGCGACCACTGGCGCCCGAAGGTTGAAGAAGACGGCGTCGCGGGTGTTGCGGTGGCTCCCTGCTCCAACGCGTCGGTGTAGAAGGCGTAGCCGAGGCCGGCGAAGCTCGTAGATACGGAGAGGCGGCGAGAGGGCACGGTGGCCGCGAGTTCTACGACGGGCCGGCCATGGCGGCGCTCGGGTGGAGGTGGGGAGCAACGAGGAGGGAGAGGGAGGCAGCTAGGGTTCGACCGCGAGGGAGAGGAGGCTGGGCGCGGCATTATCCATCGGAGGGGGTCGCGGATGGACGATGCGTGCGCCCGCCGGCGTCTCTGCGGCTGCGGCGGTGACACAGGGGAGGGAGCAGGTGGGGAGGTAGGTGAAGGCTTAGATGGGCTGAGCCGGTTGGCCAGTTGGGCCGGCCCGGCTAGGCCGAGGCCCAGGGGGGAGGGGTGGCTGTTTTCTTTTCCTTTTCCTTTTTTTTTGTTTTCTCTTTTAGTTTCTGTTTTATTTATTTTTGGTTATTACTCTCTTTAGCAAAAATGTGTGACATGGCCCATTAAATACTTTGCCATATTTTAAAAAGGCCATACCAAGTTTGAGCATTTTTGGTATCTGTTTTAATTATCCATGGGATAAAAGGGGGCTTTTAAATGTTAATTGGTTCTGATTTGGGCGGTGGGGTCCACACCAGCTTGGGGGTGATGTTGTTTTCCTTAACAATAATTGTTTTGGATTATTCCACAAGTGTGCAACATTTTTCTTTTGCTGTTTGCAATTTTATTTTATCACATAAAATTTCAATTGGTTTTTGAAGTGGAAGTTTGAATTGAGAGTTGAATTTCAACTTGATCATACCCTATTTAGCAAAATGATTTGAGGCTGATCATGGTCATTACTGTAGCTTAATTACAACCATTACTGTAGCACTTAATCCAGGGTGTCACAATTCTCCTCGTCTAACAAGAATTCTCGTCCCGAGAATTAAGAGGTAGTGTAAGGGAAAAAGTTCTGGTTACTAAGTTCTAACGGATCTTCTTGTCTTTGTTGTTCTTCTCGAAGAAGTTGATCCCTTTCGTTGATATATTCATCTTTCTGCTTCAGGTCATCATGATGAAGTCGTCATCCTTTCTTCGGGATCTTCATCGTCCTACGAATGAGATTAGAGGGAAAACTCTGAAAGATCGTATCTCCACAAAGTTGGGCACCTGACGGCGAACTCAGGGGAGAAGACATAACTTATCTCTCGAGTTGTTGCTTAGGGAATGCATCGAGAGCAATATGCGATGGTACAAAAGTCTCAAACAAGTAGGCAGTCATTTGATGCCTAATTTCAGAAGTTGAAAAGGGGTTCAGAGCAACGAAGAATTATTGCGTCTGATACTAGAATAGATCATCCCCTGGACGGTGGCTGGGGAGTTACATACGAAGCCATGTGCAAAGGATACTTTGGGGTCAAAGATGTACATGAGAGTCAGGTTTCGATCCTGTGGAACTATGGGTTAAGGGCCCATCATGTGGGTTAAAATATGGAGAGCGGTGACATCTTGCACGATCATGGTAGCAAGACATGTCAGAGGAAAATCTGTCAATTATGTCGGCAACAACATCGGTACCAAGGGCGGGGGACGAAGAGAACCATCTTCCTGCTCGTCGAGACGAGGCGGACCAATAGGCAAAGTTCTCATCCATCGGCAGTTACCGGAATGTTATCAACAATAGTAATAGAATCTTACTGACAGGCTTGTTCATCGAGGGGTTTACCTAAGCAGGGAATTATCACTGCTTAGATCATATAATCTCAAGAAAGGTTAAACAGACCAATGGAAAGGAAAATGTGATTATTAGATCAACCAGACCAATGGAAAGGAAAATGTGTTCATCACATTAAACAGACCAATGGAAAGGAAAATGTGTTTATACTCAAGTTTTAGGAGTATATCTTTCCCAAGGAAAAACAAAGCATGATTTACAAGACAGGATAGCAAGTAGATAACCATGTAGGTAGGAGGGGGAAGGAATTCATGACATTCCCATACAATGGCGTTTGGATAATTGATCAAGCAACAATTAGCATTGGGCTTACATTATTCCCTTTGATGATCGGTATACCACATTCATGCTTCAGGATAGCAATGATATGGTGTCCCAAGTAAAGTATGGAGTTTGGATACACGAAGGATCCAGTAGGAACAACTTATAAATTAAGTCTTATAATATCCCCATGGAAGAATGGCAATCCTTGCTGAACAAAGCATTATAACAATAGGTCATCCGGCCAGGTGTGCTGGCTTCAACATCACCTTACCGCGTAATAAAGACCAAAGTTATAATTCTTGATAATGTTCCAACCATCACATCTGTCCGAGATTCAGATCTGGTTGGTGTCAGGATATCTCAGGCATAGAAGGCCTGAGAAGAAAGAGGATGCAACACAGATCTACGAGATGATGTTGCAAGAATCTCGGAAAGAACGACAGAAGTAATCCTTGAATCAATAGCCAGACTGCAATACACATGAACACAAAGTCAAGCCATTCGTGCCCACATGGAAGTTTCTAGAATGGAGGGCAATTAGTTCTGATTTGGGGACCATCACAGAGGATAACAAAATTCCATGTGTAAGTCTGGACTAGGACAAATCAAATCAATTAGTGGCCTGGCGTGCTAGGAAATACACATGGAGTGAAGGTAACAAATCTATCAAACCATAGAAGACTTCGCACATGCCTGAATGAATTGGGACGGTTCCAGAGGAAGCGAGATAAAATTTTCCCATAAGCACGGTGGCAAAATGCACGTGAACTTATAGAAGGACACTTCTTTTACCAAACATATTCTTCATGAACTAGGCACAGAGATAATGCTTTCAAGGTTTCCAACACTAATTTAAATGTTCACCATGAACCATGAGGGATAAGAGGATGTGGCTGATGGCTCAGCATCGAGATTCCAAACGGATGGATTTCCACAATTATGTGAACAAGGAGATGACATTCGTCAGCTCAAATGATATAATGTTGTATGATCAAGGAAAACATACATCAATAACCATTGATTGAAAAGTGCGTCCGAAACATGACCTTAGGTAGCAAGATCAATGTTAGAGTGACGATTCAATAACCAACAGCTTAAGAACGAACTGACGATCGTTAACTTCAAAGCAATAGGGTTGCCAAAAGTTAGAATCAAAGCAGCATCGTTTGATGTTGAGAAGTATCACTATGCCAAGAATTTCTAAGAGGTGGAGCAATCCTCACAACATTCTCGACACAAAAGACAGTAATACTTCAGGGTAGAACATAACACAAGCTGGATAGCAAGTTGCATCCATATCATGGACAAATTTGCGATGGAAGGAAGTCAAGGAGGTTGTCGATGATCACAAAAATCATCGAGGGCAAGGAAGGTATTTCTCATCAAGAACTCAGTTGACGTCTCAGAAGAAGTCAAGTCATGGACGACGATCACGACACCATTTGTCGAGAGTTTTCAAGAGAATGCAACCGAACAGCGGTGGCGTCAAGTAGGGGAACGTCAACGTGGAAGGTTATAGGAACAACAGATAAGATGCAAGCTCAATATCGGGGTTGCTTTTCAAGACAAACAACATGATGTTGAAAGCCCGACGTAAGCAATGCTCACACTCTGAAAGATTTGCGTACCAGAGAAGGATGAGGTAGCACAGTCAAAGATAGCAAGACAAGGATGTAGCCGATAGTCTAGGAATGATCAGATTGACTTTGATATTCCCAGTAACAATTACAAGGGGGTATTGAATTGCAGTGTGGAATAAATTTTCCAATCGGTGTTCTCGGTTGTCAACAATCCCAGAACCCGTGGAGTGACTAAGACAAGGACAATTATTACCTCATCAAAGTTAATAAGATGTAGTGCAAAGGCGTGATATCCTCGAGATACCAGAGGGTAAAACTCGAAGGTAGAACAAGATAAAAGTAGAATCCGGGTCATTGACCTGCGACATCAGATACTTTAACCTTGTCAAAAATTGATGAGGCACCGGAATGAATTACCTTCGGATAAATTAATAAAGATGGTATGGTCGGAACCATAACTGCAATCGATCAAATTAAGGATACCGAAAGGATCATACGGACGAATAATTATTTTGCAAGGGGCTTCCGAGACGGTCTACATCATTTCCATGGGCATGAACACAAGTTCAATGTCGACTCCCACTTCATCAATGCATCACCTTCCATTTACACCTCGCCTTTGATAAAGTTATAGTTATGAAGGTTTAACTGGTAAAACACGAGGAAAGTATGACTCGTGAAAACTGTCGGGTCCACACGGATTAAGGAAGGCATAGGTTCAACCCATCGGGGCATCTTAGGAGCATATACCACCAGCTTCAAGAGTAGTTAACACAAACTCAAAGGTAGAGCATGGTTGGCAAAACAGAGGGTACAATTTACCAAATGCATTACGTATCAGGGGAAGAACTCACAAGGTGATTGAATATGAACGACACTGTCGGATAATAACCCAACAATGGATCGGGCGATCCACAGCGAAGTTGATGTGAGTATCGGTACTCAATCAGAGGAAGAAAGAATGCAGAGGTATCAGATTCAAGAGACACCTGAATAGTCTGTTGCTTAAAATACAAAGGAATTATGATTTCCAAAACTAAGGATCAGAAGCAGACGCTCTGATCAAGGATAGACAAGTTGAAAAGACTTAGTCGGACAACCAATAAAGGTTTGACTTGCCGAGAACCAACTCATGTCCAGAAGGACGTTTGAGCCGGAAAGATAATTTAAAAGGATCACCCGATGACTGCATGCATACGCACACATTGAATTAATAGGCTCAAAATGGCAAAGACAAGGGATGTCAACGAAGACTACTAGACATATGGAGTTAACCATTATGCGAGCAGGCAAGAATTTCAAGAGCAACAAGCTGCAAAGGATTTTCGGAAGATCGAAAAGTATTTCGAAGAATTTTGTGAAACACATGAACAACTGGATTGAACGGATCCTCGATAAATGTGAGGAATTAACCGTAAGGTTTTTCATGTGGAAAGAACTACAAGGCAGTAATCTCAAAGGGTTATCGGGGAAATGGAGAGTATTTCGGGGCATCTTATAACAACAAGAGCAACGAGAAAGGGTTGTATGAATGACAAGTGCAATTAGTCATCCATAGGGACTTATCGGTGGTAGGGAATTGCAAGGCCGATGAGCACAAGTTCTCGAGAGAACTTCGGAGAGTATCTTCGGAGTCTTCTGATGAATCGAGCCATCGTCTGAAATGAGGGGCTCTCCGGGAGGAGTAGTTGCGAGAACCTAGAGTTAGAGTTAATAAAATCTTTAACCCAAAAGAGAAGAGAGATCAGAACCCAGAGTATAGACGAGGAATAAAAGATCCTAATACCACCCGATTGAGATGTGGGCCCGTAAGCCACAGCATCAGTGTTAGTAAAAGTTTTTCAAGTACTAGACTCAACTTTGGCCAAGGAGTTGGAAAGGGGGCTACCTACAGGCAGTCGGCTCTGATACCAACTTGTGACGCCCCCATTCTTGTCCGTACGCTAATCATGCACGCAATGCGTACGACCAAGATTAGGGACTCATTGATTGATATCACAACACAACAAAAGACACAAATATAAAGTCATACAGCTCCATATTACAAGCCAGGGGCCTCGAGGGCTCGAATACAAAGCTCGACATAAACACGAGTCAGCGGAAGCAAATATATCTGAGTACAGACATAAGTTAGACAAGTTTTGCCTTAAGAAGGCTAGCACAAACATAAGCAACGGATCGAAAGAGGCGAGGCCTCCTGCCTGGGAACCTCCTATCTACTCCTGAGCGTCGGCGGTCTCCACGAAGTAGAAGGCTCCATCGGTGGTGTAGCGGTCGTCTCCGGCGTACTCCATCTCCTAGGCTCCATTGCCTGAACGCAGTATCGTATCGAGGTGGGAAAAAGAATGCAAAGCAGCAGTGAGTACTCATCCAAAGTACTCGCAAGACTGACATCAGAACTATACTAAATATGCATCATTATCAATGAAGGGGATATATCTGGGCTGACTGCAGAAAGCAAGAATAGGGAGAAGGCCTAGTCCTATCGAAGACTAGCATCTTCAGCATCTTCAACATCTTGCAGCATTAGAAGAGGGTAGACCTGTAACTCATATATAGTCATATTGTTGTAGCAATTTTATTAAGTAATCACGCCCAGAGATCCTTCCTCGACTCCCTGCGAGGAAGCAATCCCGGAGCCACAATCCATTTCAAATTAAATTACAATTATAGTTGTATAAGGTCAAGGTACAACTCCAAGTTGTCCTGTTACCGTGGACACGACTATTCGAATAGATTGTTCTTCCCTGCAGGGGTGCACCGCATTTCCAACACGCCTGATCACCTCCGGCCGGACACACTTTCCTGGGTCATGCCCGGCCTCGGGATAGCAGCACGTCGTCGCCCCACCTAGGCTCAACGAAGAGGCCAGCCCGCCGGTCTAAATCTTATGCGCGCAGGGGTCATGGGCCCAATCACCCTTTGCACACCTGCACGATGCGTGGGCAGCCGGAAACAGACCTAGTACACTCCAGTCTAAGAACTGCACCGTCCAATCCAATCCGGCGCGCGCCGCTCCATTGCTGACGTCCGAAGAGCTTCGGCTGATACAACGACGCTGAGTGCCCATAACTTTCCCACGCGATGGTTTGGTGCGTATTAAGGCCAACGACCTAACTCAGATCAAGTACCCAACCCATTAGCATTTTATTAATGCGGGGCAATCGCGACCCTCAAAGTGCGGTCCCGTCACCCCGACTCGAGGATGTGTGGGAAAGGCCTTTCTCGCCAGTCCACGCCTCAACATAACCCGGATGCCTTACCGACGCATCCCACCACATCTCACACGGGTACCCTTGGGGCCGACCCGTCTCAAGACTGTTGGGAACTCAGGTCCACCTCAACCAGGGTGGTACCGCCTGTCCCTCCAGTCCCATCTTTCACATGTAACAAATGTCAAGTCAAGGTAACTGTGTGTCTAAAACATCAAGGCAGGAACTGAGGAATCACCCTCAATGGTCCCCGCTTGATGAAACCATCAAGGTGGAACTAGAGGAATCACCCTCGAGGGTCCCACACTTGAGGGGTTGCACGACAGAGTCATCGTCGGGAGTGGTGAAGGAGGAATCACCCTCGATAACCACGACCGACTAGCTGCACTACAGAGCTAGCATCAGGAGTACTTCACGAGGTGTCACCCTCGGTACTCGATAGTAGCGCTGCAGAGTCGTACAACTAAGGGGAGTGCGGTGATTTGTGGGGCCTGGCTTGTCGGTCGGTTGACCGAGTCTTTGAATCTTCGAGTCGTCGAGTCGTCGGTGAAGAAGCAGGGGCAACTGGGACTAAGGGGTCACTGGGGATTCACTGATCCACCTATACTAAGCAGTTGGTATGATTGCGGGTAAAGTAACAGTTTATCAAAAATAGGCTATGCATCAGAATAGGAGCTAGCTAATACTGTAGCAAAATTCTAATGCAAGAATGAGAGGGGAAGAATGGGTGATATCGGAATGCTCAAGGGGGGTTGCTTGCCTCGCTGCTCTGCGGCAAAGGTCTGAGCGTCAGGGGCGTAGTCGTACACAGCAGTATCATCGGTAGTCTCAGCGTCTATCGAGAGAGAGGGAGGGGGAAGAAACAGTAAATACAAAGCAACCAATGTAACACAAAGCATAGCATGGCAGGTTTTCCCGGTTCCGGACAAATGTCGGACAGATGATCGGAGGGGGGGGGGAATGTTCCAGGTTTGCGGTGTTAGAGGCATGTGACAGCTAGGATGCAGTGTAGGGTTGCCTACAATCATGTCTAAACCATTTTAGTTATTTTAGGATTAAAGTTGGAATTAATAGTCGGTAGTTATGCACTATTCCTATATCTGAAACAGGCAAAAAGCTCCATGTTCAGATAGTTAGAGGCATCTGACAGGTATGTGGGTAGCGTATTCGGATTTGCCATATTTTTCTGATCATTTTTCATATATAAATTATTTCAATCCGAGTTACGGTTTAAAAGATATGATTTTCTAAAGTTTTTATTGATTTCTGGAATTGTTTTAGTTGTTTAATTCGAAATTTAAACAGTAAATGAAAATGCTATGTGCACCCAGTTTTGTACCCAACTGACCAGTACAGAGGCTGACCAGTGGGCCCATTGACTGGGTCAAAGGGCCAGTCAGCAGAGAATGACATGTCGGCCAGCCTGCTGACTCAGCAGCTGACTGGGTCAATCTTATCCACTGAAATAGTGGAAGGGCCCCACATGTCGGTGTCCCAACAGTGTTAATTAGTGTTTAATTTTAACAGAGATTTAATTAGGGGATGGGTCCCACTGTCAGTGGCTATATTAATTAATAGATTAAATTTAATAGTTCAATTAACTTAATTAGGCAGGTGGGGCCCGCGTGCAGTGACAGTAGGTGCCACGTCAGCACGTTGACCGTGGTCAACGCGGTCAAACAGGGCCAGGGGACCCACTGGCAGTGACCCAGGTGGGCCCCAGGCCATGCCACGCTGGCGGCGGCCGGCGTCTAGCCGCCGGCGACCATTTCGCGTGGCGGAGGCACGGAAGGGGCTCGGGAATCGCCATCCGTGGGCCTTTTCGAGCGCGGTTTGGCCCGACGTGTTCCTGGGGACGAGCCGCAGCGACTGGTGGGGATAGCAGGGCCGGAGGTGGCCGGAGTCGAGCATCAGCTCCTCAATGGCGGCGGCGGTTCGGGTGTGCGACGGGGATGATGCTACGGCGTGCACATGGACGAGGCGAAGCGCTGGGGAGGCCCTACGCGGCACGGTGAGCAAAAAGCGCGCGGGCCCAAAGCCATTTGGTCGCCGGAGCCATGCCGGCGACGAGCTCGGGTGGAGCGGCGTTTGGTCACGTTGGAGGCGGCCGCTACGGCGTGAACGAGAGAGCAAGAGGAGAGGGGAAGGGACGGGGTGCTCACGTAGAGCCTGCAGATGTGCTATGGTGGGCCTGGGGAGGACGGACAGCGACGAATCGAGGCGGCGAACACTGGCGCCCGAAGGTTGAAGAAGACGGCGTCGCGGGTGTTGCGGTGGCTCCCTGCTCCAACGCGTCGGTGTAGAAGGCGTAGCCGAGGCCGGCGAAGCTCGTAGATACGGAGAGGCGGCGAGAGGGCACGGTGGCCGCGAGTTCTACGACGGGCCGGCCATGGCGGCGCTCGGGTGGAGGTGGGGAGCAACGAGGAGGGAGAGGGAGGCAGCTAGGGTTCGACCGCGAGGGAGAGGAGGCTGGGCGCGGCATTATCCATCGGAGGGGGTCGCGGATGGACGATGCGTGCGCCCGCCGGCGTCTCTGCGGCTGCGGCGGTGACACAGGGGAGGGAGCAGGTGGGGAGGTAGGTGAAGGCTTAGATGGGTTGAGCCGGTTGGCCAGTTGGGCCGGCCCGGCTAGGCCGAGGCCCAGGGGGGAGGGGTGGCTGTTTTCTTTTCCTTTTCCTTTTTTTTTGTTTTCTCTTTTAGTTTCTGTTTTATTTATTTTTGGTTATTACTCTCTTTAGCAAAAATGTGTGACATGGCCCATTAAATACTTTGCCATATTTTAAAAAGGCCATACCAAGTTTGAGCATTTTTGGTATCTGTTTTAATTATCCATGGGATAAAAGGGGGCTTTTAAATGTTAATTGGTTCTGATTTGGGCGGTGGGGTCCACACCAGCTTGGGGGTGATGTTGTTTTCCTTAACAATAATTGTTTTGGATTATTCCACAAGTGTGCAACATTTTTCTTTTGCTGTTTGCAATTTTATTTTATCACATAAAATTTCAATTGGTTTTTGAAGTGGAAGTTTGAATTGAGATTTGAATTTCAACTTGATCATACCCTATTTAGCAAAATGATTTGAGGCTGATCATGGTCATTACTGTAGCTTAATTACAACCATTACTGTAGCACTTAATCCAGGGTGTCACAGACGGCCTGCGCATCGGCTTCCCAGATCCCATCTCTCTCGCAACTACGGACGAATCCCTTCACCCACTGGTATTGTTGCAACGCTAGGAACCTAGGGTAGGCAGCGGCGGGAGGCAAGCCTATGGCCGGAAGCAGTATCCCACCGGCGCCGAGGCATGGGGTTGAATGAACTGAGTTGTTGGTGGCGTGGGAGGCGAAGGCGGCGTACCTAGGGTTCCACGGTCCCGCGGGGGCTGGATCGATCTCCTCCTCTGTCAATCTCGCAACTCCGGTGGATCGACTCGACTGACGCACACCAGCTGCTCCTGTGCACGCCTCGCATCGGGAGTGGTCGCTGTGCGCCTGCATCGGAAGTCGATGAAACCGGCGACTCCTATGTGCGCATCGCATCGGCATTTTTTTTCCATCGGGTCGAAGCCCAGACGGTAGATTGGGCTGGCAGACGGCCCAGTGCACCGGAGGCTTTCGTTTCGGCCTCTGGAACAGCAGCCCACAGGACAGCTGGGCC
This sequence comes from Elymus sibiricus, assembly GCA_039707655.1. Taxonomy (NCBI): domain Eukaryota; kingdom Viridiplantae; phylum Streptophyta; class Magnoliopsida; order Poales; family Poaceae; genus Elymus; species Elymus sibiricus. The sequence goes on from CM077667.1 coordinate 413,925,619, forward strand.
ATATTTTATACACTGCGGGATAGATTGATTGACACAGTAGATCCGACGGCAGAAACACTTAGATCGCGAAAACGGACGGTCCAAAACGCACATCACTGAGAGACCTCCGTTTAGGCTCAGTTTTACTGTCCTTAATGCACAAGGAAACACTTAAATATTCTCATAGTTTGCACAACATATCATATGACTTGGCATCATCCCCTATTGTAGTTGGCATGTTTCTAACTCTATAGTTTTTGCTCTAGGGAACAACCTTTTTTGTTGAATGCTTGTGCCTTCTTTTTCTTTACAAGAGTATATTAATTCACTTGGCAACACCAGTCTTTTTAGTTGGCATGCTTAGAGATATAGTTGCACAATAATACCATTTGAATTGGCATTCCTGCAACTTACACCTATTTGTTGTCCAGGAAATCATCCAACAAGACGCGACAAATGATGCAGAGAATGTAGATTGTCCATCACAGGCTGGGAGGATAAGAGCTTCTCCAGGGAGGTTAGTCAAGTTGAACAGAGAGTTGACTCCACTCCAAAAGTCAAACCTATGTCGGAGGCTGTTTGGGGGTCTTCCGAACATAGCAGATACACTACCCGCGGAGTTCACCAAGTACCTAGTTCAGTGCTACAAACCAGAAACTTCAGAAATGGTCTTTCCAGTAAAGGGGAGAATTTGTGTTCCTACACCGGCTCCGTGCTATCTCTGCCAGCGGCGGGATGTGGGCCACCACATCGTCGCCCATGACCCTCTACACGCTGCTGGACCCGGCCAGCGCGCTGGCAACCACTAGCACCACCATGACCCACGCCACCCATGTGTTGGAAATATGCCCTAGAGGCAATAATAAATTGGTTATTATCATATTTCCTTGTTCATGATAATCGTTTATTATCCATGCTAGAATTGTATTGATTGGAAACTTAAATACATGTGTGGGTACATAGACAAAACTGTGTCCCTAGTGAGCCTCTAATATACTAGCTCGTTGATCAAAGATGGTCGAGGTTTCCTGACCATGGACATGAGTTGTCATTTGATAACGGGATCACATCATTAGGAGAATGATGTGATGGACGAGACCCAAACTATGAACATAGCGTATGATCGTGTCAAGTTTATTGCTATTGTTTTCTGCATGTCAAGTATCTGTTCCTATGACCATGAGATCATGCAACTCACTAACACCGGAGGAATACCTTGTGTGTATCAAACGTCACAATGTAACTGGGTAACTATAAAGATGCTCTACAGGTATCTTTGAGGGTGTCTGTTGAGTTGGCTTGGATCAAGACTGGGATTTGTTACTCCGTGTGACGGAGAGGTATCTCAGGGCCCACTCAGTAATACAACATCATAATGAGCTTGCATGCAAAGTGACTAAAGAGTTAGCCACGGGATCTTGTATTACGGAACGAGTAAAGAGACTTGCTGGTAACGAGATTGAACTAGGTATAGAGATACCGACGATCGAATCTCGGGCAAGTAACATACCGATGAACAAAGGGAACGGAATACGAGATTAACTGAATCCTTGACATCGTGGTTCGACTGATAAAGATCTTCGTAGAATGTGTGGGAACCAATATGGTCATCCAGGTCCCGCTATTGGTTATTGACCGTAGAGGTGTCTCAGTCATGTCTGCATAGTTCTCGAACCCGCAGGGTCTGCACACTTAACGTTCGGTGACGATTAGGTATTATTGAGTTATATATGTTGGTGACCGAACGTTGTTCGGAGTCCCGGATGAGACCTCGGACGTCACGAGGAGTTCCGAAATGGTCCAGAGGTAAAGATTGATATATGGGAAGTACCGTGTTGGTCACCGGAAAGAATTCGGGCGTCACCGGCAGTGTACTGGGGGTGCCGAAGGGTTCAGAAGGTCCACCGAAAGGGGCCCACATGGCCCCGAAGGGCTCCATGGGCTGTGAGAGGGTGCGCACCAGCCCCTGGTGGGATGGCCGCCCCTCCCACATAGGCCCATGCGGCTGAAGGTGGGGGGCCAAGCCCAAAGGGTGCTGCCACCCCTTGCCTTGCGTGGCAAGGCACCCCTTTGGCTGCCACACCAAACCCTAGGGGAAACCCTAGGGCGGCCGGCCCCCTCCTCTTCCCCTATATATATGTGAGGGGAGGGAGGGCTGCAACACCCTAAGCCACGGCGCAGCCTATCCCTCCCTCATAGATCGTTTTCTCCTCTAGATTGATTCTGGTGGTGCTTGGCGAAGCCCTACCGGGACAGCTCCACCACCACCGCCACCACGCTGTCGTGCTGCTGGAAAACTCATCTACCTCTCCGCCCTTGCTTGCTGGATCAAGGAGGCGGAGAAGGTCATCGAGCTGTACGTGTGCTGAACGTGGAGGTGTCGTCCGTTCGGCACTTGATCGGGAGTTCGCGGGACGGATCGTGATTGGATCGCGAAGACGTTCGACTACATCAACCGCGTTTCTTAACGCTTCCGGTTAGCGATCTACAAGGGTATGTAGATGCAATCTCTCCTCTCGTAGATGGTCATCTCCTAGATTGATCTTGGTGAAGCGTAGGAAATTTTTTGTTTCCCATGCAACGTTCGCCAACAGTGGCATCATGAGCTAGGTCTATGCGTAGATGATATCACGAGTAGAACACAAAGGACTTTGTGGGCGTTGATATTCAGATTGCTTCCTTCCTTAGTCTTATTTTGATTCAGCGGTATTTGAAGCGGCCCGGACCAACTTTACATGTCCACGTAGATGAGACTGGTTCCATCGACTGACATGTAACTTTGTTGCATAAGATGGCTGGCGGGTGTCTGTCTCTCCCACCTTGGTTGAATCGGATTCGAAAAAGGTGGTCCTTGTAGAAGTTTAAATAGCAACTTGTATATCACCGTTGTGGTTTTGCGTAGGTAAGAATCGTTCTTGCTAGATACCCATAGCAGCCACGTAAAACATGCAACAACAAATTAGAGGACGTCTAACTTGTTTCTGCAGGGTATGATGTGATATGATATGGCCAAAGACATGATGATATATATTTGATGTATGAGATGATCATGTTTTGTAATAGTTTATGTCAACTTGCATGTTGATACGGCAACCGGCAGGAGCCATAGGGTAGTCTTTAATAATTATGTGGCATGTGTGTCACTCATTAAGCGCTACGTAATGCTTTACTTTATCGCTAAGAGGTAGCAATAGTAGTAGAACATAGTTGGCGCGACAACCCCGATGGCAACACGATGATGGAGATCATGATGATGGAGATCATGGTGTCATGCCGGTGACGATGGAGATCATGACGGTGCTTTGAAGTTGGAGATCAAATGCACAAGTTCATGGCCATTGTTGGAAATATGCCCTAGAGGCAATAATAAATTGGTCATTATCATATTTCCTTGTTCATGATAATCGTTTATTATCCATGCTAGAATTGTATTGATCGGAAACTCAGATACATGTGTGGATACATAGACAACACCATGTCCCAAGTGAGCCTCTACTAGACTAGCTCGTTGATCAGAGATGGTTAAGGTTTCCTGGCCATAGACATGAGTTGTCATCTGATAACGAGATCACATCATTACGGGAATGATGTGATGGACAAGACCCAACTGTAAGCATAGCAGTTGATCGTGTCAGTTTATTGCTACTGCTTTATCCATGTCAAGTATCTGTTCCTACGACCATGAGATCATGCAACTCCCGGACACTGAAGGAATGCCTTGTGTGTATCAAACATCACAACGTAACTGGGTGACTATAAAGGTGCTCTACAGGTATCTCCAAGGGTGTCTGTCGGGTTGGCATGGATAGAGACTGGGATTTGTCACTCCGTATGACGGAGAGGTATCTCTAGGCCCACTCGGTAATACAACATCACAAGAAGCTTGCAAGCAATGTGGCTAAGGAGTTAGTCACAGGATCTTGTATTACGGAACGATTAAATAGACTTGCCGGTAACGAGATTGAACTAGGTATGGAGATACCGACGATCGAATCTCGGGCAAGTAGCATACCGCTAGACAAAGGGAACTGCATACGGGATTGATTGAATCCTTGGCATCGTGGTTCGACCGATAAAGATCTTCGTGGAATATGTGGGAACCAATATGGGCATCCAAGTCCCGCTATTGGTTATTGACCGGAGAGGTGTCTCAGTCATGTCCACATGATTCTCGAACTCGTAGGGTCCGCAAGATTAACGTTCGTTGACGCTGGAGTAGTATTGGGATATGTACGTTGGTGACCGAATATTGTTTGGAGTCCCGGATGAGATCCCGGACATCACGAGGAGCTCCGGAATGGTTCGGAGGTAAAGATTTATATATGGGAAGTCATATTTTGGCTACCGGAAAAGTTTTGGGTTTTGCCGGTATTGTACTGGGAAGCTTCCGGAAGGTTCCGGAGGGTTCCGGAGGAGTCCGAAAGGATCCCTCTAGCCCCTAGGGCATGCATGGGCTGTAGGGGGGCATCCTAGCCTTATTGGGCCAGGGGCACCAGCCCGACAAGGCCCATGCGCAAGGGGAAGGGGAAACCCTAAGTGGGAGGGAGTCCACTTGCCTTGGGAGGCAAGTTTCCTCGCTAGCCGCCGGCCCACCTTGGAGGAGGGGCCTAGGGCTGCGACCAAACCCTGCCCCTTGCCTCCTATATATAGTAGAGGGGAGGGGGAGGGCTGGACACAACAATCCCATGCCCCGGTGGCAGCCCTACCTCTCTTCCTAGATCGTTTTCTTCTCAAATCGCATCTACGGTAGCGCTTGGCGAAGCCCTGCCGGGATTGCTCCACCACCATCTCCGACATGCCATCATGCCGGTTGAGATCCTATCCACTTGTCCTCCCACGCTTGCTAGATCAAGCAGGAGGAGACGTCATCGAGCCGCACGTGTGCTGAACGCGGAGGTGCCATCCGTTTGGCGCTAGATCGGATCGGATCGCGATTGGATCGTGAAGAGTACGACTACATCAACCGCGTTATATACGCTTCCGCTTAGCGATCTATAAGGGTATGTAGATACACTCCCCCTCTCGTAGCTATGTGTAACACCCCTGGTTACCAGCCACAGTAACCCCAGTACTTAAGCAACAACAATCACAGTGGTTAAGCTAATCCATTTTTTTTGCTAAGCCGATTGCCTCTTGGCAAAAACAAAGATCAAAATTCAAATTCAAAATCCAAGTCAAATTATTATTTCATCAACCTGTCAAATATAAAAGCTGTTTATTTTTCAAATATTCCCTAAGTTATTTTCATCAATAAATTAACATCCATTGAATATTCAAATTGCCCTTCAGCTATTTTTAACAAAGCCAACAACAATTCCTCGAGCCATTTAAATATACACACAATTTTAAATGTTCCCAAATTAGTTGAAACTTTTTTTGCCACCCCAAACTATTGTGCTTGATTTATGTGCCAAGTTTCAGTTTTAGCAAAAATCGTTTGCCGCATAAACTAAATGTAAAAGAGGGGTGCAAATATTATAGAAAATAATAAAAGGAAAAGGACCGAGTGTACTGTGCATGTGGGCTCTAGTGCCCACAGTACACTATGGCCCAGCCCACCACGGCCTTGTCTTCCATCTCTTGCCAGGAGAGGCAGAAGCCATGGCGTGGCCTCTGTGTGCCCGCCCATGCGCCCGATGACCCCGTGTCGATCATCCTGCGGTCGAGGGGGAGGATAAGAACACCCCAGCCCCCTTCCCTCTCTCCCTGGAACCCTAGATCCCCCATTACCCCGCTCTCTCGCTTATACTGTACGTGCCCGAGCGTCGCTATCGTCGTCGTCGCGGCCACCGGCCTCCTCTCGTCGAGCCAATACGTCCAGGAGGTCCGCCGCGGCCGGCTCTGTCCGTCCCGGTGACCAGCTCAAGTTGGGACGCCCTCGAGCCGACGCCGTCTTCGTCTTCTTCGTTCGGCCGACGCATCTCGCCGTCAAGCTCGACGCGTCCGGTCAACCCCGACCCTCCCCGAGCAAGCCAACGAACTCGTGGTGAGCTCCTCTCCCCGTTCCCCCTGTTTTTCTTCTCGTTTCGTCGCCGTAGCCGTCGTCCCTGAGCTCGTACGCGTACGCGTATGCGTGCGTGCGTGCGTGCCCGCGCGTGGCCTCGCCGCGGCCTACCGCTGCAGCCGCCCGCGCGTTGCTTCCTGGCCGCGCCCAGGCGTTCGCCCGCTGCCCCACGTCGTCTGGTCGGCCGCTCCCGTGCCTGTCGCTACTGCCCTGCTGGTGCCGCCGCTGTTTGCTGTTGCTCGCTGCTGTCCCTGTCTCCTACTAGCTGCTGCTAGATACAACTGCCGCCGCCGCTGCTCGCCGTGCGCCGCTACCGCTGCCGCACGCGCGAGCCCGGGCCGCCCGCAGCCGCTGCTGCTCGCTGCCTACAGCTGCTGCTCTGCCTACTGTTGCCGCTGCTACAGTAACGTTCAGTTACTGTAGCGCGCGCTAGCTTTTGCGAAATCACACTGTGTAGCCCTCTAAACAGCCCCTAAACATTAGCAAAACAAATTCTAATATGGATAAAAATTATATGGACAGAAAGTACACTCGACAAACTTCATTTTATCCCACTGGACCAAATCCATTTGATGCACGGATTAAATCCTATGAAAATCACAAAATCCAATGTTCTGTTAACAGAAAAACGGAAAAACAGCTTTAATTTCATAGCTACTTTAGAGCTGTTGATGATCAAGCAAATGAACTCCAATATGAATGAAAGTGATACTAACATGTAGATCGCGGAAAAATGCTCACAATTGATATAAGGCATAAAATCATAGGATCTACAAATCATTAGCAATAGCCTTCGGAAAACGGCTAAGTGATGTTTAAAACTGAGCAATTCTCAGACTTAGCAAATTTTCGGAGATATTCAGAAAACTTCGGAAATTCGTAGGAATTCATCCGTAACTCGGATCAAAAAACTTTGTACATGAAAGTTGCTCTGTTCGTTCACCACATGCCTCTAACTACCCGAACCTGCAACCGTTCCCCTCCGGTCATCCGTCCGACAAATGTTCGGAACCGGGAAAACTTTCCCGGATGGGTTTCCCCTTTCTCGGTATCGTGTAACACTGCGTTAGGACACACCCGGCACAACTTATTGCCATGCTATGCTTTGCGTTACATTGTTTGCTTGTATTTATCTGTTTCTTCCCCCTCTTCTGTCTCGGTAGAGCCCGGTGCCGACGTAATCCCTGAGGCTGACGGTGCTGCCGGATACGACTACGCCCCTGACGATCAGTCCTTTGCCGCAGAGCAGCAAGGCAAGCAAAACCCCCTTGAGCATTCCAATATCACCCATCTCTCTCCCTCTTATGCTTGCATTAGATTTTTGCTACTGTATTAGTTAGCTCCTATTCTGATGCATAGCCTGTTTTTGATGAACTAGTACTTTACCCGCAATCATATCAACTGCTTAGTATAGGTTGGGCAATGAATCCCCAGTGACCCCTTAGTCCCAGTTGGCCCTGCTTGTTCATCGACGACCGACGACTCGAAGATCCGAAGACTCGGTCAACTGACCGACGAGCCAGACCCCTCACATCACCGCACACCCCTTTAGTATGGCACTGCATAGCTACCATCGAGTGTCGAGGGTGATACCTCACTTAGCACTTACGATGTTAATTCTATAGCGTAGCTAATCGATCGTGGGTACCGAGGGTGATTCCTCCTTCCCATTTATCGATAGCGACTCTTGTCATACACATACCTCGAGTGGGATCCATCGAGGGTGATTCCTCGTATATCCACTTGGTGTATAACCACACAGTTACTTTGTCTTGACATTTATCACATGTGAAAGACGGGACTGGAGGGACAGGCGGTACCACCCTGGTCGAGGTGGACCTGAGTTCCCGACAGTTCTGAGACGGGTCGGCCCCAAGGGTACCCGTGTGAGAAAGATTTGGTGGGATGCGCCGCAAGGCATCCGGAGATTTGGTGGGGTGCGCCGGTAAGGCACCCGAGTGTTATTGATCACTAATAAAATTGCTACTGGGTTGAGTATTTGATCTGAGTTAGGTCGTTGGCCTAATACGCACTAACCACCACGCGGGGTAATCAGTATGGGCTGCTCGGCGGCGTACATTCTCCCGAAAGCTCTTCAGATGCCACATTTTTCGACTCGCGCCCGGGTGGTCTGGAACGCATGGCGCTTGCAAGTTAAGGCATGCTAGGACTGGTCCCGACCGATGGCGTAACGTGCAGGATGGCGAGGGCGATGGCCCAAGACCCCGAGCCATTAGGATGTAGACCGGCGTGCTGGCCTCTTTGTTGAGCCTAGGTAGGACTACGTCGTGTCGATCGGCCGAGGCCGGGTATGACCAGAAAATTGTATCCGGCCGGAGCTTATCGAGCGTGTTGGGTAATGTGATGCACCCCTGCAGGGATGTAAACTATTCGAATAGCCGTGTCCACGGTAACAGGACGACTTGGAGTTGTGCTTCGACCTACAACAACTATAATCATAAACTAATAAAATGAATTGTGGCTCTGAGATTGCTTCCTCGCAGGGAGTCAAGGAAGGATCTCTGGGCGTGTTTACTTAATTAAAATTGCTACAACAATATGACTATATGTATGAGATAGCAATCTGCACTCTTCTAATGCTGTAAGATGTTGAAGATGCTAGTCTTCGATAGGACTAGGCCTTCTCCCTATTCTTGCTTTCTGCAGTCAGTCCAGATATAACCCTTCATTGAGAATGATGCATACTAGTATAGTTCTGATGTAAGTCTTGCGAGTACTTTGGATGAGTACTCACAGCTGCTTTGCTCCCCTTTTCCCCTTCGATACGTTGCTGCGTTCAGACGATGGAGCCCAGGATTTGGAGTACGCTGGAGATGTCGACTACTACTACCCCGACGGAGGCCCCTACCAGCAGGATGGAGCTTACTACGACGTAGACTTCTCCGACGTCCAGGAGTAGTTAGGAGGTTCCCAGGCAGGAGGCCTCGCCTCTTTCGATCCGCTGTTTATGTTTGTGCTAGCCTTCTTAAGGCAAACTTGTCTAACTTATGTCTGTACTCAGATATATTTGCTTCCGCTGACTCGTGTTTATGTCGAGCTTTGTATTCGAGCCCTCGAGGCCCCTGGCTTGTAATATGAAGCTGTATGACTTTATATTTGTGTCTTTTGTCGTGTTGTGGTATCAATCAGTGAGTCCCTAATCTTGGTCGTACGCCTTGTGTGCATGATTAGCGTACGGACAAGAATGGGGGCGTCACAAGTTGGTATCAGAGCCGACTGCCTGTAGGTAGCCCCCTTTCCAACTCCTTGGCCGAAGTTGAGTCTAGTCGTTGAAAAACTTTTACTAACACTGATGCTGTGGCTTACGGGCCCACATCTCAATCGGGTGGTATTAGGATCTTTTATTCCTCATCCTTACTCTGGGTTCTGATCTCTCTTCTCTTTCAGGTTAAAGATTTTGTTAACTGTGACTCTAGGTTCTCGTAACTACTTCTCCCGGAGAGCCCTCGTACCAGAAGATCACCTGCTTCCTCAAAAGATTCTGAAGATACCCCTCGGTGTTTTCCCGAGACCTTTGTGCTCATCACCTTTGCGAGTCCTACCTCCGGTATATCCCTATGGATGACTAATTGCACTAGTCATTCATACAATCTTTTCTCGTTGCTCTTGTTATTACAAGATGCCCTGAAATACTCTTCATTGCCCCGATAACCCTTTGAGTTTACTGCCTTGTAGTTCTTTTCCGCATGGAAGCCTTACGGATAATTCCTCACAATTGTCGAGGATCCGTTCATCCCAGTTGTTCATATGTTTCACAAAGTCCCTCGAAATGCTTTTCGATCTTCCGAAAATTCTCTGCAGCTTGTTGCTCTTGAAATTCTTGCCTGCTCGCATTATGGTTAATTCCTATGCCTAGTAGTCATCGTTGACATCCCTTGTCCTTGCCATTTTGAGCCTATTGATTCGATGTGTGCGTATGCACGCAGTCATCAGGTGATCCGTTAAATTATCTTTCCGGCTCAGACGTCCTTCCGGACATGAGTTGGTTCTCGGCAAATTCAAACCTGTATTGGTTGTCCGACTAGGTCTTTTCAACTTATCCATCCTTGATCAGAGCGTCTGCTTCTGATCCTTAGTTTTGGAAATCATAATTCCTTTGTATTTTAAGCATCAGACTATTCAGGTGTTTCTTGAATCCGATACCTCTGCATTCTTTCCTCCTCTGATTGAGTACCCATACTCACATCAACTTCGTTGTGGGTTGCCCGACCCATTGTGGGGTTATTATCTGATAGCATCCTTCGCATTCAAAATTATTGTGATGATCTTCCCCTGATACATAATGCCTTTAGCAAATTGTATCCTTTGTTTTGCCAACCGTGCTCTACCTTCGAGCTTGTGTTAAGTACTCTTGAAGTTTGTTGTATATGTTCCTAAGATACCCCGATGGGTTGAACCTATGCCTTCGCTAACCCGTGTGAACCCGAAAGTTTTCACGAGTCATACTCTTCTGGTGATTTGCCAGATAAAGTTTCAATACTACCGCTTTATCAAAAGCGAGAAATGAATGAAATGTGATGCATTGATGAAGTGGGAGTCGACATGAACTTGTGTTCATGCCCATGGAAACGATGTAGACCGTCTCGGAAGCTTCTTGCAAAATAATTATTCATCCGTATGATTCTTTCAGTATCCTTAATTTGATCGATTGCGGTTATGGTTCCGACCATGCTATCCTTATTAATTTGTCCGAAAGGAATTCATTCCGATGCCTCGTCAAATTTTGACAAGGTTAAAGTATCTGTTGTCGCAGGTCAATGACCCAGTTCTATTACTATCATGTTATACCTTCGAGTTTTACCCTCTAGTATCTCGAGGATATCACACCTTTGCTATACATCTTATTAACTTTGGTGAGGTAATAATTTTCCTTGTCTTAATCACTCCACGGGTTCTGGGATTGTTGTCAGCCGAGAACACCGATTGGAAAATTTATCCCACACTGCAATTCAATACCCCTTGTAATTGTTACTTGGAATATCAAATTCAATCTGGTCATTCCTAAACTATCGGCTATAACCTTGTCTTGCTAGCTTTGACTGTGCTACATCATCCTTCTTTGGTACGCAAATCCTTCAGAGTGTGAGCATTGCTTACTTCGAGCTTTCAACATCATGATCGATTGTCTTGAAAAGCAACCCCAATATTGAGCTTGCATCTTATCTGTTGTTCCTATAACCTTACACGGTGTCATTTCCCTACTTGACGCCGCCGCTATTCGGTTGCATTCTCTTGAAAACTCTCGACAAAAGGTGTCGTGATCATCGTCCACAACTTGACTTCTTCTGAGACGTCAACTGAGTTCTTGATGAGAAATACCATCCTTGCCCTCGATGATTTTTGTTATCATCGACAACCTCCTTGACTTCCTTTCATCGCAAAATTGTCCATGGTATGGATACAACTTTCTATCCAGCTTGTGCTATGTTCTACCCTAAAGTATTACTGTCTTTTGTGTCGAGAATTTTGTGAGGATTACTCCACCTCTTAGAAATTCTTGGCATAGTGATACTTCTCACCATCAAACGATGCTGCTTTGATTCTAACTTCTCGCAACCCTATTGCTTTGAGGTTAGCGATCGACAGTTCGTTCTTAGGCTGTTGGTTATCGAATCGTCACTAACATTGATCTTGTATCTTTGATCTTGTCCTTTGCAATCATGGTTCTGACCATGTTGTTCTACTTCGATTTCATTCTCATACAAGTTAAAGTGCTTGTCTTCCACAGATCGATACGCCAGTCTGACCTCTGTTATGATCTACCCCCGGGTATTATCCCTGGTATCTTGATGAATATCATGGAGCTTTATAACTTATTAAGAGCTCCTCATCAACTATGATATTTCACTGATTCCAGTTTCCCTGTGTTCTGAGTTGTTGGACAATCAGGGACGCTGATACCCGAGATCGAGTGCGCTTTGTGATTCAATAACTCTTGGAATCTTCTTTGCTTATGAGTTTATACTCAATCATGTCTTCCTAAGCTGTTAAATGTTGAAGCCCGACTATATGCCTTGAATGCATTAAATGAGTCGCCTCTTGAAGGGATTGGAAACATTCCAGCTGTCTGGGATTTCCAAGATGATTTTCCGGAAGAACTTCCAGGGATTCCCCCCTGCTAGAACTGTCGAGTTTGGCATCAACTTGGTACCTGGTACCACTCATATTGCCAAGCGTCCGTATAAAATGCAACCACATGAACTCCTTGAACTGAAACAAGAAATTGACAATTCGCTTCGTCAAGGGTTCATTCGTCCAAGTTCCTCTGCTTGGGGGACACCTTCTCTCTTTGTCAAGAAGAAGGATGGTACGAATCGGTTGATCCAAGATTACCGACCCCTCAACCAAGCAACGATTCAAAACAAATATCCGCTTCCTCGGATCAACGATCTGTATGATCAACTTGCTGGTTCATCAGTATTTTCTAAACTCGACTTGAGGTTGGGTTACCATCAGATCCGGGTTCGTGAAGAGGATATTCCCAAGACTGCATTTGTTACTCGCTATGGTTCATACGAGTACACCGTCATGTCCTTCGGCTTAACCAATGCTCCAGCAACATCCTCTCGCCAGATGAACTATGTATTCATGGGTTACCTCGATAAATTCGTCGTGGGTTATCTGGATGATATCCTGGTTTTCTTCAAGAATAAAGAAGAGCATGCTAAACATCTTCGTCTTATACTGGAGATGACTTACAGATACATCCCGTATGTTCCTACTGGAGTTGATACTGCAGCCGACGACCCCTTTCGCGCGTAGTAGTGTCCCGTCTTGCAGAGACCTCCATCCATGGCCACGTGCCATATGTCCTGTTCGATCGGTGGTCAGTCCCAGGTCTATCGCCCACGGTGACCTCCCAGCCGTTCTTATCCAAGGTGGAGAGGCAACACTGTTAAGCACAACCTGGTCAGTCTGTCCATGCATGCGCCGGTACGGTACGTGTCACGCGTGTCTCTCCACGAGAGAAGCCAGCCACGCATGCACCCTCCGTGCCATGCATGCAACAATGGCGCGCATAGTGAAACTCTTTACCTAGCTCGTGGGTCGGTGGATGGGTGGAGTTTACCGTCTCGTCTTCACGCAGATAAGGATCGAGTATCTCCACACCCCACCTCCCCGCAATAAGAAGTAACCGCGTCCACATCCACACCTCCGTGGATCTCGCATCCCCATTGTTATAGTACCAAGCATCTGAAGTACCTGTTTATTCAGCCAGATCTGAACCTCAGTCAGATATGGTGGTTGGAACATATTTCCAGGAGTAATAATAATTGTCCTTTGATGGCCCGGTAAGGTGATGCCATGCCTAACACACCTGGCTGGAGGACCTATTATTATAGTTTCCTTTTTGTGCAAGGTTTACCATTCTTTCATGGGAGAATTGTAAGACTTATGTTATAAGTTGCTCCTGCTGGATCCTTCGTGTGTCCAAACTCCATCTCTTACCTGAAACACCATATCATTGCTATCCCGAAGCATGGATGTGGAATATCGATCATAAAAAGGAATAATATAAGCTCAATGCTAATTGTTTCTTGATCAATTATTCAAACCCCATTGTATGGGCATGTCATAGATTTTCCTCGCCCCTTTTACCTAACTGGTTATCTACTTACTATCATGTTATGTATATCATGCTCTGTTTTCCTTAAGAAAGGTATACTCCTAAAGCTTGAGTATAAACACATTTTCCTTTCCATTGGTCTGTTTAATGTGATGAACACAATTTTCCTTTCCATTGGTCTGGTTGATCGTTTAACCTCTCTTGAGATTATATGATCTAAGCAGTAAAAGTTCTCTGCTTAGGTAAACACCTCGGTGAACAAGTCTGTCAGTAAGATCCTGTTACTATTGTTGATAACATTCCGGTAACCGCCGGTGGACGAGAACTTTACCTATTGGTCCGCCTCGTTTCAACGAGCAGGAAGATGGTTCTCTTCGTCCCCCGCCCTTGGTGCCGATGTTGTGTCGACATAACTAACAGACTTTTCTCTGGCACGTCTTGTTACCATGACCGTGCAAGATGTCACCGCTCTTCCTACTCTTGACCCACATGATGGGCCCACAACCCATAGTTCCACAGGATCGAAACCTGACTCTCCTGTACCAGTTTGATTCCATGGTATGCTTTGCACTTGGCTTCCTATGTAATTCCCGAGCCACCGCCTAAGGGATGACCTATTCTTGTGTCAAACGCAATATTTATTTCGTTGCTCTGAACCTCTTTTCACCTTCTGATTAGGCATCGAATGATTGCCTACCCGTTTGAAACTTTTGAACCATCGCATATTGCTCTCAATGAATTCCCTGAGTAACAACTCGAGAAATAATTCATGTCTTCTTCCTTGAGTTCACTGTCAGGTGCCCAACTTGGTGGAGATACGTTCTACCAGAGTTTCTCCCTCTAATCGCATTCGTAGGACGATGAAGATCCCGAAGAAAGGATGACGACTTCATCAGGATGACCTGGAACAGAGAATTGAAGACTTCAACATAAGGGGATCAACCTCTTCGATGAGAGCAACAAGAACAAGAAGACTTGTTAGAGTTTCGTAACCAGAACTTTTCCCCTACTCTACCTCTTAATTCTCGGGACGAGAATTCTTGGTAGACGAGGAGAGTTGTAACACCCCTGGTTACCAGCCACAGTAACCCCAGTACTTAAGCAACATCAATCACAGTGGTTAAGCTAATCCATTTTTTTGCTAAGCCGATTGCCTCTTGGCAAAAACAAAGATCAAAATTCAAATTCAAAATCCAAGTCAAATTATTATTTCATCAACCTGTCAAATATAAATGCTGCTTATTTTTCAAATATTCCCTAAGTAATTGTCATCAATAAATTAACATCCATTAAATATTCAAATTGCCCTTCAGCTATTTTTAACAAAGCCAACAACAATTACTCGAGCCATTTAAATATACACACAATTTTAAATGTTCGCAAATGAGTTGAAACTTTTTGTGCCACCCCAAAATATTGTGCTTGATTTATGTGCCAAGTTTCAGTTTTAGCAAAAATCGTTTGCCGCATAAACTAAATGTAAAAGAGGGGTGCAAATATTATAGAAAATAATAAAAGGAAAAGGACCGAGTCTACTGTGCATGTGGGCTCTAGTGCCCACAGTACACTATGGCCCAGCCCACCACGGCCTTGTCTTCCATCTCTCGCCAGGACAGGCAGAAGCCATGGCGTGGCCTCTGTGTGCCCGCCCATGCGCCCGATGACCCCGTGTCGATCATCCTGCGGTCGAGGGGGAGGATAAGAACACCCCAGCCCCCTTCCCTCTCTCCCTGGAACCCTAGATCCCCCATTACCCCGCTCTCTCGCTTATACTGTACGTGCCCGAGCGTCGCTATCATCGTCGTCGCGGCCACCGGCCTCCTCTCGTCGAGCCAATACGTCCAGGAGGTCCGCCGCGGCCGGCCTTGTCCGTCCCGGTGACCAGCTCAAGCTGGGACGCCCTCGAGCCGACGCCGTCTTCGTCTTCTTCGTTCGGCCGTCGCATCTCGCCGTCAAGCTCGACGCGTCCGGTCAACCCCGACCTTCCCCAAGCAAGCCAATGAACTCGTGGTGAGCTCCTCTCCCCGTTCCCCCTGTTTTTCTTCTCGATTCGTCGCCGTAGCCGTCGTCCCTGAGCTCGTACGCGTACGCGTACGCGTGCGTGCGTGCGTGCCCGCGCGTGGCCTCGCCGCGGCCTACCGCTGCAACCGCCCGCGCGTTGCTCCCTGGCCGCGCCCAGGCGTTCGCCCGCTGCCCCACGTCGTCTGCTCGGCCGCTCCCGTGCCTGTCGCTACTGCTCTGCTGGTGCCGCCGCTGTTTGTTGTTGCTCGCTGCTGTCCCTGTCTCCTACTAGCTGCTGCTAGCTACAACTGCCGCCGCCGCTGCTCGCCGTGCGCCGCTGCCGCTGCTGCACGCGTGAGCCCACGCCGCCGCAGCCGCAGCCGCTGCTGCCCCATTGCCGCTGCTGCTCTGCCTGCTGTTGCCGCTGGTACAGTAACGTTCAGTTACTGTAGCGCGCTAGCTTTTGCGAAATCACACTGTGTAGCCCTCTAAACAGCCCCTAAACATCAGCAAAACAAATTCTAATATGGATAAAAATTATATGGACAGAAAGTACACTCGACAAACTTCATTTTATCCCACTGGACCAAATCCATTTGATGCACGGATTAAATCCTATGAAAATCACAAAATCCAATGTTCTGTTAACAGAAAAACGGAAAAACAGCTTTAATTTCATAGCTACTTTAGAGCTGTTGATGATCAAGCAAATGAACTCCAATATGAATGAAAGTGATACTAACATGTAGATCGCGGAAAAATGCTCACAATTGATATAAGGCATAAAATCATAGGATGTACAGATCATTAGCAATAGCCTTTGGAAAACGGCTAAGTGATGTTTAAAACTGAGCAATTCTCAGACTTAGCAAAATTTCGAGATATTCAGAAAACTTCGGAAATTCGTAGGAATTCATCCGTAACTCGGATCAAAAAACTTTGTACATGAAAGTTGCTCAGAACGACGAGACGAATCCGAATACGCGATTTGTTCGTTCACCACATGCCTCTAACTACCCAAACCTGCAACCGTTCCTCTCCGGTCATCCGTCCGACAAATGTCCGGAACCGGGAAAACTTTCCCGGATGGGTTTCGCCATTCTCGGTATCGTGTAACACTGCGTTAGGACACACCCGGCACAACTTATTGCCATGCTATGCTTTGTGTTACATTGTTTGCTTGTATTTATCTGTTTCTTCCCCCTCTTCTCTCTCGGTAGAGCCCGGTGCCGACGTAATCCCTGAGGCTGACGGTGCTGCCGGATACGACTACGCCCCTGACGATCAGTCCTTTGCCACAGAGCAGCAAGGCAAGCAAAACCCCCTTGAGCATTCCGATATCACCCATCTCTCTCCCTCTTATGCTTGCATTAGATTTTTGCTACTGTATTAGTTAGCTCCTATTCTGATGCATAGCCTGTTTTTGATGAACGGTTACTTTACCCGCAATCATATCGACTGCTTAGTATAGGTTGGGCAATGAATCCCCAGTGACCCCTTAGTCCCAGTTGGCCCTGCTTGTTCATCGACGACCCGACGACTCGAAGACCCGAAGACTCGGTCAACTGACCGACGAGCCAGACCCCTCACATCACCGCACACCCCTTTAGTATGGCACTGGAGAGCTACCATCGAGTGTCGAGGGTGATACCTCACTTAGCACTTACGATGTTAATTCTGTAGCGTAGCTAATCGATCGTGGGTACCGAGGGTGATTCCTCCTTCGCATTTATCGATAGCGACTCTTGTCATACACATACCTCGAGTGGGATCCATCGAGGGTGATTCCTCGGATATCCACTTGGTGTATAACCACACAGTTACTTTGTCTTAACATTTATCACATGTGAAAGACGGGACTGACGGGACTGGCGGTACCACCCTGGTTGAGGTGGACCTGAGTTCCCGACGGTTCTGAGACGGGTCGGCCCCAAGGGTACCCGTGTGAGAAAGATTTGGTGGGATGCGCCGCAAGGCATCCGGAGATTTGGTGGGGTGCGCCGGTAAGGCACCCGAGTGTTATTGATCACTAATAAAATTGCTAATGGGTTGAGTATTTGATCTGAGTTAGGTCGTTGGCCTAATACGCACTAACCACCACGCGGGGTAATCAGTATGGGCTGCTCGGCGGCGTACATTCTCCCGAAAGCTCTTCAGATGCCACATTTTTCGACTCGCGCCCGGGTGGTCTGGAACGCATGGCGCTTGTAAGTTAAGGCATACTTGGACTGGTCCCGGCCGATGGCGTAACGTGCAGGATGGCGAGGGCGATGGCCCAAGACCCCGAGCCATTAGGATGTAGACCGGCGTGCTGGCCTCTCTGTTGAGCCTAGGTAGGACTACGTCGTGTCGATCGGCCGAGGCCGGGTATGACCAGAAAATTGTATCCGGCCGGAGCTTATCGAGCGTGTTGGGTAATGTGGTGCACCCCTGCAGGGAAGTAAACTATTCGAATAGCCGTGTCCACGGTAACAGGACGACTTGGAGTTGTGCTTCGACCTACAACAACTATAATCATAAACTAATAAAATGAATTGTGGCTCCGAGATTGCTTCCTCGCAGGGAGTCGAGGAAGGATCTCTGGGCGTGTTTACTTAATTAAAATTGCTACAACAATATGACTATATGTATGAGATAGCAATCTGCACTCTTCTAATGCTGCAAGATGTTGAAGATGCTAGTCTTCGATAGGACTAGGCCTTCTCCCTATTCTTGCTTTCTGCAGTCAGTCCAGATATAACCCTTCATTGAGAATGATGCATACTAGTATATTTCTGATGTAAGTCTTGCGAGTACTCTGGATGAGTACTCACAGCTGTTTTGCTCCCCTTTTCCCCTTCGATACGTTGCTGCGTTCAGACGATGGAGCCCAGGATTTGGAGTACGCTGGAGATGTCGAGTACTACTACCCCGACGGAGGCCCCTACCAGCAGGATGGAGCTTACTACGACATAGACTTCTCCGACGTCCAGGAGTAGTTAGGAGGTTCCCAGGCAGGAGGCCTCGCCTCTTTCGATCCGCTGTTTATGTTTGTGCTAGCCTTCTTAAGGCAAACTTGTCTAACTTATGTCTGTACTCAGATATATTTGCTTCCGCTGACTCGTGTTTATGTCGAGCTTTGTATTCGAGCCCTCGAGGCCCCTGGCTTGTAATATGAAGCTGTATGACTTTATATTTGTGTCTTTTGTCGTGTTGTGGTATCAATCAGTGAGTCCCTAATCTTGGTCGTACGCCTTGTGTGCATGATTAGCGTACGGACAAGAATGGGGGCGTCACACTATGCATCTCCATGGATAGATCTAGGGTGTTCGTAGGAAAATTTTTGTTTCCCATGCAACGTTCCCCAACAGTGGCATCATGAGCTAGGTCTATGCGTAGATGATATGCACGAGTAGAACACAAAAGAGTTTGTGGGCGTTGATGTTTAGATTGCTTACTTCCTTAGTCTTATCTTGATTCGGCGGTATTGTGGGATGAAGCGGCTCGGACCAACCTTACTCATCCACGTACGAGAGACCGGTTGCATCGACTGACATGCAACTTGTTGCATAAAGATGGCTGGCGGGTGTCTGTCTCTCCCACTTTAGTTGAATTGGATTCGAGAAAGGCGGTCCTTGTAGAAGGTTAAAAGGCAACTTGATTATCACTATTGTGGCTTTGCGTAGGTAAGAACGGTTCTTACTAGTTGCCCATAGCAGCCACGTAAAACTTGCAACAACAAAGTAGAGGACGTCTAACTTGTTTTTGCAAGGCATGTTGTGATGTGATATGGCCAAAGACATGATGTGATATATGTGATGTATGAGATGATCATGTTTTGTATAGATTATATCGACTTGCATGTTGATGCATACGGCAACCGGCAGGAGCCATAGGGTTGTCTTTAATTATTATGTGGCCTGTGTGTCACTCGTTAAGCGCTATGTAATGTTTTACTTTATCGCTAAGCGATAGCAATAGTTGTAGAAGCATGGTTAGCGCGACAACCCCGATGGCAACACGATGATGGAGATCATGGTGTCATGCCGATGACGATGGAGATCATGCTGGTGCTTTGGAGATGGAGATCAAAAGCACAAGTTCATGGCCATATAATGTCACTTATGATTTGCATGTGATGTTAATCCTTTTATGCATCTTATTTTGCTTAGGATGACGGTAGCATTATAAGGTGATCCCTCACTAAAATTTCAAGATAAAATTTTGTTCTCCCCAAGTGTGCACCGTTGCGAAAGTTTGTCGTTTCGAAGCACCACGTGATGATCGGGTGTGATAGACTCTACGTTCGCATACAACGGGTGCAAGCCAGTTTTGCACATGCGGAACACTCGGGTTAAACTTGACGAGCCTAGAATGTACAGACTTGGCCTCGAAACACAAGAGACCGAAAGGTCGAACATGAGTCATATAGTAGATATGATCAACATGGAGATGTTCACCACTGAAACCACCTCATCTCATGTGATGATCGGACTTGGGTTGGTGGATTTGGATCATGTCACACTTAGACAACCTGAGGGATGTTGATTTGAGTGGGAGTTCTTTAGTAATATGATTAATTGAACTCATTATCATGAACATAGTCAAAATGTCTTTGCAAATTATGTTGTAGATCAATAGCTCGCGCTGTAGCTCCCCTATATTTTGATACGTTCCTAGAGAAAAACTAAGTTGAAAGATGGTAGTAGCTATTATGCAGACTAGGTCTGTGATCTGAGGATTGTCCTTAGTTGCTGCACAGAAGGCTTATGTCCTTGATGCGCCGCTCGGTGTGCCACTCCCTCAAGCGTTCTCTGTGGGTGTTGAGAACATCAGATAGGCACGTTTTTTATGACTACTTGATAGTTCAGTGCGTCATGCTTTACGGCTTAGAATTGAAGCTCCAAAGACGTTTTGAACGTCATGGATCATATGAGATGTTCCAAGAGCTAAAATTGGGATTTTAGGCTTGTGCCCGTGTTGAGAGGTATGAGATCTCCAACAAGATTCTTTGCCTGCAAGACGAAGGAGAATGGCTCAATCGTTGAGCACGTTCTCAGATTGTCTGGGTGCTACAATCGCTTGAATCAAGTGGGAGTTGATCTTCCAGATAAGATAGTGATTGACATACTTCTTCAAGCCACTGCCGCCAAGCTACTAAGGCTTCGTGATGAACTATAACATGCCAGGGATGGAGAATATGATCCCTGAGCTATTCGTGATGTTTTACACCACGAAAGGTAGAAATCAAGAAGGAGCATCAAGTGTTGATGGTAAGACCACTAGTTTCAAGAGGGGCAAGGGCAAGAAGGGAAACATCGAGAATGGCAAGCCAGTTGTCGCTCTAGTGAAGAAACCCAAGGTTGGACCCAAACCCGAGGCTGAGTGCTTCTGTTATGAGGGGAACGGTCACTGAAGCGAAACTGCCCCAGATACTTGGCAGATAAGAAGGCTGGCAACGTCAACAAAAGTATATTTGATATACATGTTATTGATGTGTACCTTACTACTACTCCTAGTAGCACCGGGGTATTAGATACCGGTTTAGTTGCTAATATTGGTAACTCGAAGTGAAAGCTACGGAATAAACGGAGAATAGCTAAGGGTGAGGTGACGATGTGTGTTGGAAGTGTTTTCAAGGTTGATGTGATCACCATCGCACGCTCCCTCTACCTTTGGGATTAGTGTTGAACCTAAATAAATGTTATTTAGTGTTTGCGTTGAGCATGAACATGATTAGATCGTGTTTATTGCAATATGGTTGTTCATTTAAGTCAGAGAATAATAGTTGTTCTGTTTACATGAATAATACCTTCAATGGTCATACACTCAATGTGAATGGTTTAGTGAATCTCGATCGTAGTGATACACATGTTCATAGTATTAATGCCAAAAGATGCAAAGTTAATTATGATAGTACCACATACTTGTGGCACTGGCGCTAAGGTCATATTGGTGTAAAGCACATGAAGAAACTCCATGCTGATGGATCTTTGGACTCACTCAATTTTGAATCGCTTGAGACATGCGGACCATGCCTCGTGGGCAAGATGACTAAGACCCCGTTTTCCGGTTTGATGGAGCGGGCAAGTGACTTATTGGAAGTGATACATGTTGATGTATGCAGTCCAATGTGTGTTGAAGCATGCTGTGGATATCGTTATTTTCTTACCTTCACTGATGATTTGAGTAGATATGGGTATATTCACTTAATGAAACACAAGTCTGAAATGTTTGAAAAGTTCAAGCAATTTCAGAGTGAAGTTGAAGATCATCGTGACAAGTAGATAAAATGTCTATGATATGATCATGGAGGTGAATATCTGAGTTACGAGTTTGGTATGCAACTTAAGACAATGTGGAAATTGTTTCACAACTCACACCGCCTAGAACACCATAGTGTGATGGTGTGTATGTACGTCGTAGTCGTGCTCTATTGGATATAGTACGTACTATGATGTCTCTTACCGATTTGCCACTATCATTTTGGGGGTTATGCATTAGAGACAACTACATTCACTTTAAAATAGGGCACCATCTAAAGTCCGTTGAGATGACACCGTATGAATTATGGTTTGGCAGAAACCTAAGCTGTTATTTCTTCGAGTTTGGGAATGCGATGCTTATGTGAAAAGACTTCAACCTGATAAGTTCGAACCCAAACCGGACAAATGCGTCTTCATAGGATACCCTAAGGAAACAATTGGGTCTACCTTCTATCTCGGATCCGAGGGCAAAGTGTTTGTTGCTAAAAACGGGTCCTTTCTCGAGAAAGAGTTTCTCTCGAAAGAATTGAGTGGGACGAAGGTAGAACTTGATGAGGTTATTGAACCGTCACTTCAGTTGGATGATAGCACGACACAGAAAGATGTTTCTGCGGCGTCTACACCAAATGAAGAGGAAGATAATGATGATGATCATGAATCGTCAGGTCAAGTTACTACTGAGTCTCGTAGGTCGACAAGGAATCGTACCGCTCCTGACTGGTACGACAATCCTATCTTGGAGGTCATGTTGTTAGACAACAGTGAACCTATGAGCTATGAAGAAGCGATGGTGGGCCCGGATTCCAACAAATGGCTAGGAGACATGAAATCCGAGATAGGATCCATGTATGAAAAACCAAGTATGGACTTTGGTAGACTTGCCCGTTGGACGGCTGGCCATTAAGTACAAATGGACCTTTAAGAAGAAGACAGACGCTGATGGTAAATGTCACCATTTATAAAGCTCGATTTGTCGCAAAGTGGTTTTCGACAAGTTCAAGGAGTTAACTACGATGAGACTCTCTCACCCGTAGCGATGCTAAAGTCTGTTGGAATTGTGTTAGCAGTTGCTGCATTTTTCGATTATGAAATCTGGCAGATGGATGTCAAGACAGAGTTTCCTTAACGGTTTCCGTGAGGAAATGTTGTATGTCATACAACCAGAAGGTTTTGTCGGTCCTAAGGATGCTAAAAGGTATGCAAGCTCCAGCGATCCTTCTATGGACTAGAGCAAGCATCTCGGAGTTGGAATATACGCTTTGATGAGGTAATCAAAGCTTTTGAGTTTATACAAAGTTTATAAGAAACTTGTATTTACAAGAAAGTGAGTGGGAGCACTATAGCATTTCTGATAAGTATATGTGGATGACATATTGTTGATCGGAAATGATGTAGAATTTTCTGGAAAGCATACAAGGTTGTTTGAAAATAGTTTTTGAAAGGAAGACCTGGATAAAGCTACTTAAATATTGGGCATCAAGATCTATAGAGATAGATCAAGACGCCTGATAAGACTTTCAATGAGTACATACCTTGACAAGATTTTGAAGGAGTTCAAAATGGATCAGTCAAAGAAGGAGTTCTTGCTTGATTTATAAGGTGTGAAGTTGAGTAAGACTCAAAGCTCGACCACGGCAGAAGAAAGAGATAGGACGAAGGTCGTTCCCTATGCCTTAGCCATAGGCTCTATATAGTATGCCATGATGTGTACCGCACCTCGTGTGTGCCTTGCCATGAATCTGTCAAGGGGTACAAGAGTGATCCAAGAGTGGATCACTGGACAGCGGTCAAAATTATCCTTAGTAATTGGAGGTCTTCTCGATTATGGAGGTGATGAAGAGTTCTTCGTAAAGAGTTACGTCGATGCAAGCTTTGACACCAATCCGGATGACTCTTAGTAGCAATCCGGATACGTATAGTGGAGCAGCCATTTGGAATAGTTCCAACTGGAGCGTGGTAGCAGCATCTACAGTATGACATAGAGATTTGCAAAGTGCACACGGATCTGAATGTTGCAGACCTGTTGACTAAAACCTCTCTCACAAGCAAAACATGATAAAACCCTAGAACACATTGGGTGTTAATCACATGGTGATGTGAACTAGATTATTGACTCTAGTGCAAGTGGGAGACTGTTGGAAATATGCCCTAGAGGCAATGATAAATTGGTTATTATCATATTTCCTTGTTCATGATAATCGTTTATTATCCATGCTAGAATTGTATTGATGGGAAACTCAGATACATGTGTGGATACATAGACAACACCATGTCCCTAGTGAGCCTCTACTAGACTAGCTCATTGATCAGAGATGGTCAAGGTTTCCTGACCATAGACATGAGTTGTCATCTGATAACGGGATCACGTCATTAGGGGAATGATGTAATGGACAAGACCCAACCGTAAGCATAGCAGTTGATCGTGTCAGTTTATTGCTACTGCTTTATCCATGTCAAGTATCTGTTCCTACAACCATGAGATCATGCAACTCCCGGACACCGAAGGAATGCCTTGTGTGTATCAAACGTCACAACATAACTGGGTGACTATACATATGCTCTACAGGTATCTCCGAGGGTGTCTGTCGGGTTGGCATGGATCGAGACTAGGATTTGTCACTCCATATGACGGAGAGGTATCTCTGGCCCACTCGGTAATACAACATCACAAGAAGCTTGCAAGCAATGTGGCTAAGGAGTTAGTCACGGGATCTTGTATTACGGAACGAGTAAAGAGACTTGCCGGTAACGAGATTGAACTAGGTATGGAGGTACCGACGATCGAATCTCGGGCAAGTAGCATTCCGCTAGACAAAGGGAACTGCATACGGGATTGATTGAATCTTGGGCATCGTGGTTCGACCGATAAAGATCTTCATGGAATATGTGGGAACCAATATGGACATCCAGGTCCTGCTATTGGTTATTGACCGGAGAAGTGTCTCGGTCATGTCCACATGATTCTCGAACCCGTAGGGTCCGCACGCTTAACGTTCGGTGACACTAGAGTAGTATTGGGATATGTACGTTGGTGACCGAATATTGTTCGGAGTCCCGGATGAGATCCCGGACGTTACTAGGAGCTCCGGAATGGTCCGGAGGTAAAGATTTATATATGGTAAGTCATATTTTGTCTACCGGAAAAGTTTCGGGTTTTGCCGGTATTGTACCGGGAAGCTTCCGGAGGAGCCTGGAAGGATCCCTCCAGCCCCTAGGGCGTGCATGGGCTGTAGGGGGGCATCCTAGCCTTATTGGTCCAGGGGCACCAGCCCCACAAGGCCCATGCGCAAGGGGAAGGGGAAACCCTAAGTGGGAGGGAATCCACTTGCCTTGGGAGGCAAGTTTCCTCCCTAGCCGCCGGCCCTCCTTGGAGGAGGGGCCTAGGGCTGCGACCAAACCCTGCCCCTTGCCTCATATATATAGTAGAGTAGAGGGGGAGGGCTGGACACAACAATCCCATGCCCTGGTGGCAGCCTACCTCTCTCCCTAGATCGTTTTCTCCTCAGATCGCATCTACGGTAGCGCTTGGCGAAGCCCTGCCGGGATTGCTCCGTCACCATCTCCACCATGCCGTCATGCCGGTTGAGATCCCATCTACTTCTCCTCCCACGCTTGCTGGATCAAGAAGGAGGAGACGCCATCGAGCCGCACGTGTGCTGAACACGGAGGTGCCGTCCGTTCGGCGCTAGATCGGATCGGTTCGCGATTGGATCGTGAAGAGTACGACTACATCAACCGCGTTATATACGCTTCCGCTTAGCGATCTATAAGGGTATGTAGATACACTCCCCCTCTCGTAGCTATGCATCTCCATGGATAGATCTTGGGTGTTCGTAGGAAATTTTTTGTTTCCCATGCAACGTTCCCCAACAGCCATATCATGTCACTTATGATTTGCATGTGATGTTAATCCTTTTATGCATCTTATTTTGCTTAGGACGACGGTAGCATTATAAGGTGATCCCTCACTAATATTTCAAGATAAAATTGTGTTCTCCCCGAGTGTGCATCGTTGCAAAAGTTTGTCGTTTCAAAGCACCACGTGATGATCGGGTGTGATAGACTCTACATTCGCATACAACGGGTGCAAGCCAGTTTTGCACATGTCGAACACTCGGGTTAAACTTGACGAGCCTAGCATGTACAGACATGGCCTCAGAACACAAGAGACCTAAAGGTTGAACATGAGTCATATAGTAGATATGATCAACATGGAGATGTTCACCATTGAAACCACCTCATCTCACGTGATGATCGGACTTGGGTTGGTGAATTTGGATCATGTAACACTCGGATGACCGGAGGGATGTCAATTTGAGTGGGAGTTTTAAGTAATATGTTTAACTAAACTCATCATCTTGAACAATAGTCTAAGTAATCTTTGCATATTTATGTTGTAGATCAATGGCTCGCGCAGTAGCTCCCCTGAATTTCAACGCGTTCCTAGAGAAAGCCAAGCTGAAAGATGATGGAAGTAACTGAAAGGACATGGATGTCGCCTAGAGGGGGGGGTGAATAGGCGCTTTGAAATAATTACGGTTTAGGCTTGAACAAATGCGGAATAAAACTAACGTTTAATATGTCAAGCACAAAATATAAAACAACTAGGCTCACCTATGTGCACCAACAACTTATGCTACGCAAGATAAACAACTAAGTGATAGCAAGATATAAAGCATGAAACAATATGGTTATCACAAAGTAAAGTGCATAAGTAAAGGGCTCGGGTAAGAGATAACCGAGGCACGCGGAGACGACGATGTATCCCGAAGTTCACACCCTTGCGGATGCTAATCTCCGTTCGGAGCGGTGTGGACGCACAATGCTCCCCAAGATGCCACTAAGGCCACCGTAATCTCCTCACGCCCTCGCACAATGCAAGATGTCGTGATTCCACTAAGGGACCCTTGAGGGCGGTCACCGAACCCGTACAAACAAGGTTGGGGCAAACTCCACAACTTAATTGGAGGCTCCCAACAACACCACGAAGTTTCACCACAATGGACTATGGCTTCCGCGGTGACCTCAAATGCTCAGGGCAATCTCCACAACTTAATTGGAGACCCCGACGCTTGCCCGGAGCTTTGCACCACAATGATTGAGCTCCGAGGCACCACCAACCGTCTAGGGCGCCAAAGAACCCAAGAGGAACAAGCTCTAGGGTGCTCAAACACCCAAGAGTAATAAGCTTCTCAACTTCTCACTTCCACGTATCACCGTGGAGAACTCAAACCTATGCACCAAATGCAATGGCAAGGGCACACGGAGTGCCCAAGTCCTTCTTTCCCAAATCCCACCAAAGCAACTAATGCTAGGGAGGAAAATGAGAGGAAGAACGAAGAAGAACACGAAGAACTCTAAGATCTAGATCCAAGGGGTTCCCCTCACTTAGAGGAGAAAGTGATTGGTGGAAATGTGGATCTAGATCTCCTCTCTCTTTTCCCTCAAGAACTAGCAAGAATCATTGGAGGGATTGAGAGTTAGCAAGCTCGAAGAAGGTCAACAATGGGGGAAGAACACGAGCTAAAGAGATAATGTTCAATGGGGAAGAAGACCCCCTTTTATAGGTGGGAAAAAATCCAACCGTTATCCTCACAGCCCGCACAGAGCGGTACTACCGCTCCAAGGAGTGGTACTACCGCTAGGGCGGTAGTAGCCATATGAAACACTACTGCAACGAGGCAACAGGCCGGTAGTACTGCCGGAGTGGTACTACCGCCTGCCCTCGCGGTACTACCGCGAGGGTAGTATTCAACTGCCACTCAGGTGCAGCACACGGCAGAAGACACCGTGAGGCAGCGGTACTACCGCTCAGGGTAGCGGTACTACCGCGTGTCCACGGATGTAAAAAATTACTTTCGGGCTACATCCGCTGGAGCTAGCTTCAAGAAAATATCCGGCACGGTAGTACCGCACATACATCACGGTACTACCGCTCGAGGGCGGATGTAAAAAATTACATCTGCGCCTACTACCGCAAGCGCACGCAACAGGGCTGGGGACAGCGGTACTACCGCTCACTGGAGCGGTACTACCGCTGTCTCCTACGGTACTACTGCTCCCTTGAGCGGTACTACCGCCCCCGGGAGGGAAACAAAGAACCAGAGCAGCCAGATGGAACCAGTAAAACCAGAACTGCCATAACCTTCGCATATGAGCTCCAAATTGAGCAAACTCAAGCTTGTTGGATTCAGGACGACAAGAGCTATCCAATAGAGATGTGAAACCTCTATCAATGAAGAACCGGCAAAAACTCCAACATCGAAAACATCATAGAAGATGCATATGGACTCCGTTTTCGATGAACTTGAGCTTGTCATGAAGCTGACCATAAGCTCAAGAACCCACATAGAGAAAAGCCAACCAAGAACCAAGAAAGATTATGATGCCAAGAATGCAATGGTTTGAGCTGTCAACGAACGATACGATCAAGCTACTCACTTGAGAGCCCCCCTTGATAGTATGGCTATCGATCCTATAACCCGGTCTCCCAACTACCACCATGAGACCGGTAAAATAGAAAACCCTATCAAGGTCAAACCTTTGCCTTGCGCATAGTCCACTTGAGCTGGATGATGATGATCTTGTCCTTCTCAAGATGGACCACCTTTCTTCATTGCGCCAGCTCGATGAAGACTAGTAGATTGCTCCCCCATACTCCACTATGGGTGAGCCACTCTTCGGCACATCTTCACAAGTCCATTGTCACCACAATGGACGGCAAGCTTCAAGCATGATCTCTCCGTGATGCTTCACTTGAACTTGCACACCGCAACCTTGATGACGATCACCACTTGATGTCATCCTCCATGGGTTGTATGAGATCTTCCTCTTGACGCAAGCCCGTGGAAATATACCTAACCCCACAACGAACTCTCACGTAGACCATGGGTTAGTACACAAAGCGTAATGGACAATGCTTACCATACCATGGGATCACTTGATCCCACTTGGTACATCTTCTATGCTTTGTGTGTTGATCAACTTGAATCATTCTTTGCCTTAATCTTGATCAACCTTGTGTCTTCTCTTCTCTCTTCACAAAGATGATGTCTTGAAGGTAAACATGAATGTTCACACAATCTTCTTCTTCAAGACATGCTTGCAATGAGATCAACTCTCACATGACCAATCTTTGGATAAAACCTTGAATACCACCTTGGTCACCATATAAACTCCTTGAAACCAACAGATGGACTTCAAGAAGTACCTACGGACAAATCCTTCGAATATAACTCAGGGCAACCATTAGTCCATAGGGATTGTCATCAATTACCAAAACCACACATGGATAAATGTGCTCTTATAGTAACTTTGTAGATTGGGCCCGTAATCTGAGGATTATCCTCACGGCTTCCCAAAAAGCTTATGTCCTTGATGCACCGCTCGGTGCGCCACCCGCTCCAGTGTCGTCTGCAGACGTTGCGAACGCCTGGCAGGCGCGTTCTGATGACTACTCAATAGTTCAGTGTGCTATGTTGTATGGCTTGGAACCGGGACTTCAAAGACGTTTTGAACGTCATGGAGCATATGAGATGTTCTAGGAGTTGAAGTTTATTTTTGAGAAAAATGCCCGGATCGAGAGGTATGAGACCTCCGATAAGTTCTATGCTTGCAAGATGGAGGAGAACAGGTTTGTCAGTGAGCACATACTCAGAATGTCTGGGTATTCCAACCGCCTGGCTGAGCTGGGAATTACTCTCCCGCTAGAGGCGATCACTGACAGAGTACTTCAATCACTACCACCTAGCTACAAAAGCTTTGTGTTGAACTATAACATGCAAGGGATGAACAAATCAGTCGCCGAGCTGTTTGCAATGCTGAAAGTCGCTGAGTCAGAAATCCAGAAGGAGCATCAATTGTTGATGGTCAATAAAACCACTAGTTTCAAGAAGAATGGCAAGGGCAAGAAGGGTAACTCCAAGAAGAGTGGCAAAGCAATTGCCCCTCCCGTGAAGAAACCCAAGGCTGGACCTAAGCCGGAAACTGAGTGCTTTCATTGCAAGGGAACTGGCCACTGGAAGCGGAATTGCCCCAAGTATCTGGCTGACAAGAAGGCGGCCAACACCAAACAAGGTATATATGATATACATGTTATTTGTGTGTACCTTACCAACTCTCGTTGTAGTGCCTGGGCATTTGATACCGGTTCGGTTGCTCACATTTGCAACTCAAAGCAGGAACTACGGAATAGACAGAGGCTGGCAAAGGACGATGTGACGATGCGCGTGGGAAATGGTTTCAAGGTTGATGTGATCGCCGTCGGCATGCTCGCTCTTCGATTACCATCGGGATTAGTGATGAACCTGAATAATTGTTATTTAGTGCCTGCGTTGAGCATGAACATTATATCTGGATCTTGTTTAATGCGAGACGGTTACTCATTTAAATCAGAGAATAATGGTTGTTCTATTTATATGGGTAATATCTTTTATGGTCATGCACCCAATGCGAGGGGTTTATTCTTATTGAATCTCGATAGTGATGATACACATGTTCATAACATTGATGCCAAAAGATGTAGAGTTGATAATGATAGTACCACTTTGTTGTGGCACTGCCGCTTAGGTCATATTGGTGTAAAACACATGAAGAAGCTCCATGCTGATGGACTTTTGGAGTCACTTGATTTTGAATAACTTGACACATGTGAACCATGCCTTATGGGCAAGATGACTAAAACCCCGTTCTCTAGAACAATGGAACGGGCAAGTGACTTGTTGGAAATCATACATACTGATGTGTGCGGTCCGATGAGCATTGAGGCACGTGGTGGATATCGTTACTTTCTCACCTTCACCGATGACTTAAGTAGATATGGGTATATTTACTTAATGAAACACAAGTCTGGAACGTTTGAAAAGTTCAAGCAATTTCAGAGTGAAGTTAAGAATCATCGTAACAAGAAGATTAAATTCCTACGATCTGATTGAGGAGGAGAATATCTGAGTTATGAGTTTGGCAATCACTTAAGACAATGTGGAATTGTTTCACAGTTGACGCCACCTGGAACACCATAGCGTAATGGTGTGTCCGAACATCGTAATCGAACCTTATTGGATATGGTGCGTTCTATGATGTCTCTTGCCGATTTGCCACTATCATTTTGGGGTTATGCGTTAGAGACGGTTGCATTCACTTTAAATAGGGCACCATCAAAATCCATTGAGACAATGCCGTATGAACTGTGGTTTGGCAAGAAACCAAAGTTGTCGTTTCTTAAAGTTTGGGGATGCGATGCTTATGTCAAAAGGCTTCAGCCAGAAAAGCTCGAACCCAAAGCGGACAAATGCGTCTTCATAGGATACCCAAAAGAGACGGTTGGGTACACCTTCTATCTCAGATCCGAAGGCAAAGTGTTTGTCGCTAAGAACGGGTCATTTCTCGAGAAAAAGTTTCTCTCGAAAGAATTGAGTGGGAGAAAGATAGAACTTGATGAGGTTGTTAAACCTTTGCTTCAACCAGAGAGTAGCGCAACGCAGAAGGATGTTTCTGTGGAACCTACGTCAGTTGAAGAGGAAGCTGATGATGGTGATCATGAAGCTTCGGATCAAGTTACTGTCGAACCTCGTAGGTCGACAAGGACATGTACTGCTCCTGAATGGTACGGTAACCCTGTTTTAGAGGTCATGTTGTTGGACAACGATGAACCTGCGAGCTATGGAGAAGCGATGGTGGGCCCGGATTCCGACAAATGGTTAGAGGCCATGAAATCCGAGATAGGATCCATGTATGAAAACAAAGTGTGGACTTTGGACGTATTACCTGAAGGGCGAAAGACCATTCAGAATAAATGGATCTTTAACAAGAAGACAGACGCAGATGGTAATGTCACCGTCTATAAAGCTCGACTTGTGGCAAAGGGTTTTTCACAAGTTCAAGGAGTTGACT
Organism: Elymus sibiricus; assembly: GCA_039707655.1. Lineage (NCBI taxonomy): Eukaryota > Viridiplantae > Streptophyta > Magnoliopsida > Poales > Poaceae > Elymus > Elymus sibiricus. The sequence continues at coordinate 413,957,327 of CM077667.1, forward strand.
ACGATGAGACTTTCTCACCCGTAGCGATGCTTAAGTCCGTCAGAATCATGTTGGCAATAGCTGCATTTTTCGATTATGAAATTTGGCAGATGGATGTCAAAACAGCGTTCCTTAACGGTTTCCTTAAGGAAGAGTTGTATATGATGCAACCAGAAGGTTTTGTCGATCCATAGAATGCTGACAAAGTTTGCAAGCTCCAGCGATCCATTTATGGGCTGGTGCAAGCGTCTCGGAGTTGGAATCTTCGCTTTGATGAGGTGATCAAAGCGTTTGGGTTTATACAAGTTTACGGAGAAGCTTGTATTTACAAGAAAGTGAGTGGGAGCTCTATAGCGTTTCTAATATTGTATGTGGATGACATATTGCTGATTGGAAACAATATAGAATTTCTGGAAAGCGTGAAGGAATATTTGAACAAGAGTTTTTCAATGAAGGACCTAGGAGAAGCTGCTTTCATATTAGGCATCAAGATCTATAGAGATAGATCAAGACGCTTAATAGGACTTTCACAGAGCACATACCTTGATAAAGTTTTGAAGAAGTTCAAAATGGATCAGTCCAAGAAGGGGTTCTTGCCTGCATTACAAGGTGTGAAGTTGAGTAAGACTCAATGCCCAGTGACTGTAGAGGATAGAGAAAAGATGAGTGTCATCCCCTATGCTTCTGCCATAGGCTCTATCATGTATGCAATGTTGTGCACAAGACCAGATGTCAGCCTTGCCATAAGTATGGCCGAAAGGTTTCAAAGTGATCCAGGAGTGGAACACTGGACGGCGGTCAAGAATATCCTAAAGTACCTGAAAAGGACTAAGGAAATGTTTCTCGTTTATGGAGGTGATCAAGAGCTCGTCGTAAAGGGTTACGTCGATGCAAGCTTTGACACTGATCCGGATGACTCTAAGTCTCAAACCGGATACGTATTTATTCTCAATGGTGGAGCGGTAAGCTGGTGCAGTTCCAAGCAAAGCGTGGTAGCTGATTCTACATGCAAAGCGGAGTACATAGCTGCCTCGAAGGCGGCAAAGGAAGGTGTCTGGATGAAGCAGTTCATGACAGATCTTGGAGTTGTGCCCAGTGCACTGGACCCGATGACTTTATTCTGTGACAACACTGGTGCCATTGCTCTAGCCAAGGAACCAAGGTTTCACAAGAGGACAAGACACATAAAGCGACGCTTCTATTCCATCCGCGATTACATCAAGGAGGAGGACATAAATATTTGCAAAGTACACATGGATCTGAATGGCGCAGACCCGTTGACTAAGCTTCTTTCACGAGCAAAATATGATAAACACCAGAACTGTATGGGTGTTAGATTCATTACAATGTAAATCACATAGTGATGTGAGCTAGATTATTGACTCTAGTGCAAGTGGGAGACTGTTGGAAATATGCCCTAGAGGCAATAATAAATTGGTTATTATCATATTTCCTTGTTCATGATAATTGTTTATTATCCATGCTAGAATTGTATTGATTGGAAACTGAAATACATGTGTGGATGCATAGACAGCACTATGTCCCTAGTGAGCCTCTACAAGACTAGCTCGTTGATCAAAGATGGTCAAGGTTTCCTCGCCATAGACATGAGTTTTCATTTGATAACGGGATCACATCATTGGGAGAATGATGTGATGGACAAGACCCAAACTATGAACGTAGCATATGATCGTGTCAAGTTTATTGCTATTGTTTTCTGCATGTCTAACCATGAGATCATGCAACTCAGTGACACCGGAGGAGTACCTTGTGTGTATCAAACGTCGCAATGTAATTGGGTGACTATAAAGGTGCTCTACAGGTATCTCCGAGGGTGTCTGTTGGGTTGGCATGGATCAAGACTGGGATTTGTTACTCCGTGTGACGGGGAGGTATCTCAGGGCCCACTCGGTAATACAACATCATATTGAGCTTGCAAGCAAAGTGACTAAAGAGTTAGCCACATGATCTTGTATTACGGAACGAGTAAAGAGACTTGCCGGTAACAAGATTGAACTAGGTATGGAGATACCGACGATCGAATCTCGGGCAAGTAACATATCGATGAACAAAGGGAACGGAGTACGAAATTGGTGATTGGCCGATAAAGATCTTCGTAGAATATGTAGGAACCAATATGGGCATCCAGGTCCTGCTATTGGTGATTGGCCGTAGAGGTGTCTCGGTCAAGTTTGCATAGTTCTCGAACCCGCAGGGTCTGCACACTTAATGTTCGGTGACGATTAGGTATTGTTGAGTTATATATGTTGGTGACCGAAAGTTGTTCGGAGTCCCGGATGAGATCCCGGACGTCACGAGGAGTTCCGGAATGGTCTGGAGGTAAAGATTGATATATGGGAAGTACCGTGTTGGTCACCGTAAAGAATTCGGGCGTCACCGGTAGTGTATCGAGGGTGCCGAAGGGTTCAGAGGGTCCACCGGAAGGGGCCCACATGCCCCGAAGGGCTCCATGGGCTGTGAGAGGGTGTGCACCAGCCCTTGGTGGGCTGTCCGCCCCTCCCACAGAGGCCCATTCAGCTGGAGGTGTGGGCCAAGCCCAAAGGGGGCTGCCACCCGTTGCCTTGGGTGGCAAGGCACCCCTTTGACCGCCGCACCAAACCCTAGGGGAAACCCTAGGGCGGCCGGCCCCCTCCTCTCCCCCTATATATATGTGAGGGGAGGGAGGGCTGCAACACCCTAAGCCACGGCGCAGCCTCTCCCTCCCTCATAGATCGTTTTCTCCTCTAGATTGATTCCGGTAGTGCTTGGCGAAGCCCTGCCGGGACAGCTCCACCACCACCGCCACCACGCCGTCATGCTACCGGAGAACTCATCTACCTCTTTGCCCTCGCTTGCTGGATCAAGGAGGCGGAGAACATCATCGAGTTGTACGTGTGCTGAACGCGGAGGTGCCGTCCATTCGACACTTGATCGGGAGTTCGTGGACGGATCGTAATTGGATCGCGAAGACGTTCGACTACATCAACCGCATTTTTTAATGCTTCCGCTTAGCGATCTACAAGGGTATGTAGATCTCTCCTCTCGTAGATGGTCATCTCCTAGATTGATCTTGGTGAAGCGTAGGAAATTTTTTGTTTACCATGCAACGTTCCCCAACACCATGACCCCTCCTCCTCCTGGTTCTTCTTCTTCTTATGCCTCCTGATCACCTCCTATTGCTCTCGGTTCAGTGTCAGTTGGACCAGCAGCAGCCGCTTCAGTGCCCGTATCAGCTAGAGTATGACTCTCAGACTCCAAAGAAACGACTACATGGTTAGTAGTTACCGGTGGCTGCCCTACGATGTCAACATAAGCTCTAGGAACATGGCCAAACCAACTGTGTATGCAACTAGCACATTGTACATGTCGTGCGCCAACATCATCGGTAGGTTCATTGGGTTCAGGAGGAAGCTCATTGAGATCAGGAGGCATCCTCGTCCTCCTCCTCCTCCTCCTCCTTCTTCTTCTTCATCTTCTTCTTCTTCTTCTTCTTCTTCTTCCTCTTCTTCTTCTACCTCCTGATCACCCCCTCTTGCTCTCGGTTCAGTGTCAGCTGGACTAGCAGCAGCTGCTTCAGTGCCCGTATCAGCTAGAGTATGACTCTCGGACTTCAAAGAACGAATACACGGTTACCAATTGCCGGTGGCTTCCCTATGATGTCAACATAAGCTCTAGGAACATGGCCAAACCCACTGTGTGTGCAACTAGCAAATTGTACATGCCGTGTGCCAACATCATCGGTAGGCTCATTGGGTTCAGGAGGAAGCTCATTGAGATTAGCAGGCAGATCATTGAGCTCTAACATGTCTTTTTCTTTTCTTTTTCTTGGCACACCCAGAGCGAAAGTTGGTCAGCACAGCTACTTTAGTTGGTCAGCACAACTACTTTAGTTAGCACAGCTTCTTTTCTTTTTATAGTGTGTTGCACTTATTACTATAAAAGTTGGTCAGCACATCTACTTTAGTTGCATAGTTTTACCACTTTAATCCCTTGGACCACTATTTCTTAGTTTTTCTCCTTCCTAAACTGTGTTGCACTTGCTACTACAAAAGTGGTCAGCACAACTTATTTGGTTGCACACTTTCACCAGTAATTTTGCACATCTACTTATTAGAAATCACTTGGACCACAAAAACTGGTCTTCTTGGTTTAGGCACTGGAATAATTGGAAGGAATTTACCCAGTTTTTGCACTGCTGGATTCCTTTTCTAATCTGTGTTGCACTTATTACTACTAAAGTTGGTCAGCAAACATTATTTTGTTGCACAGGTACTTCTTGGTTTAGGCCCAGTCAAAATTGGATGGAAATGAGGAGTTTTTGCACAACTAACAACAGTTTTTGTTCAACTAAGAGGAGGTAGGGTAGAGAACTGGTTCAAGATTTGATGAGGAGGTAGGGTAGAGAAAAGAAGGACAACTCACGGGTATTCTGTTGTTCTTTCCTCTTTGACCTTCTTCCTTCAGATTTCAATTTCTCCCTGTCATGGCGATCTGGTGTTCTTCCTCCAAAAGAACATGCTTTTCATGGAGAAGGGGTCGACCTGGGAAGTTGGGGATGGAGGATGGAGGTCAAGGGTGGATCTGGGTGCAGTGTCGCCTTTTTATGGACTCGGGGGAGGGTTTATTGTGCACGTGATCCGCTAGGCCCGCTGCGAGCAGTCGGGGACCGGCTGGGAGTGGGGGGAGGGTTTGGCTGGTGCGCGTCAGGTTCCCTTTCCTTTTGTAGAAGGGGGGCAAAACTTCTGCCTTCTGATCACCCCCTCTTGCTCTCGTTTCAGTGTCAGTTGGACCAACAATAGCTGCTTCAATGCCCGTATCAGCTAGAGTATGACTCTCAGACTTCAAAGAAACGACTACACTGTTAGTAGTTGCCGGTGGCTGCCCTACGATGTCAACATAAGCTCTAGGAACATGGCCAAACCCACTGTGTGTGCAACTAGCAGATTGTACATGCCATGCGCCAACATCATCGGTAGGCTCATTCGGTCCAGGAGGAAGCTCATTGAGATCAGGAGGCAGTTCATTGAGATCTAACATGTCTTTTTCTTGGCACACCCTGAGCGAAAGTTGGTCATCACAGCTACTTTAGTTGGTCAGCATAGCTACTTTAGTCAGCACAACTTCTTTTCTTTTTATAGCGTGTTGCACTTATTACTATAAAAGTTGGTCAACACATCTACTTTAGTTGCATAGTTTTACCACTTTAATCCCTTGGACCACTATTTCTTAGTTTTTCTCCTTCCTAAACTGTGTTGCACTTGCTACTACAAAAGTGGTCAGCACAACTTATTTGGTTGCACAGTTTCACCAGTAATTATGCAAAACTACTTATTAGAAATCACTTGTACCACAAAAACTGGTCTTCTTGGTTTAGGCACTGGAATAATTGGAAGGAATTTACCCAGTTTTTGCACTGCTGGATTCCTTTTCTAATCTGTGTTGCACTTGTTACTACTAAAGTTGGTCAGCAAACATTATTTTGTTGCACGGGTACTTCTTGGTATAGGCCCAGTCAAAATTGAATGGAATTGAGGAGTTTTTTGCACATGTAACAACAGTTTTTGTTCAGCTAAGAGGAGGTAGGGTAGAGAATTGGTTCAACATTTGAAGAGGAGGTAGGGTAGAGAAGATAAGGACAACTCACGGGTATTCTGTTGTTCTTTCCTCTTTGACCTTCTTCCTTTAGATTTCAATTCTCCCTACCATGGCGATGTGGTGTTCTTCCTCCAGAAGAACATGCTTTTCGTGGAGAAGGGGTCGACCTGGGAAGTTGGGGATGGAGGACGGAGATGACGGGCGGATCTAGGTGCAGTGTTGCCTTTTATGGACTGGGGGAAGGGTTTGTTGTGCACGTGATCCGCTAGGCCCGCTGTGAGCGGTCGGGGACCGGCTGGGAGCGGGGGAGGGTTTGGCTGGCGCGCGTCAAGTTCCCTTTCCTTTTCTAGAAGGGGGGCAAAACTTCTGCCTCCTGATCACCCCCTCTTTCTCTCGGTTCAGTGTCAGTTGGACCAGCAGCAGTTGCTTCAGTGCCCGTATCAGTTAGAGTATGACTCCCGGACTCCAAAGAAATGACTACACGGTTAGTAGTTGTCGGTGTTTGCCCTACGGTGTCAACATAAGCACTAGGAACATGGCCAAACCCACTGTGTGTGCAACTAGTAGATTGTACACGCCGTGCGCCAACATCATCGGTAGGCTCATTGGGTCCAAGAGGAAGCTCACTGAGATCAGGAGGCAGTTCATTGTGATCTAACATGTCTTTTACTTGGCACACCCTGAGCGAAAGTTGGTCAGCACATTTACTTTAGTTGGTCAGCACAGCTACTTTAGTTAGCATAGCTTCTTTTCTATTTATAGTGTGTTGCACTTATTACTATAAAAGTTGGTCAGCACATCTACTTTAGTTGCATAGTTTTACCACTTTAATCCCTTGGACCACTATTTCTTAGTTTTTCTCCTTCCTAAACTGTGTTGCACTTGCTACTACAAAAGTGGCCAGCACAACTTATTTGGTTGCAGAATGGATGGTTTTGTGCTTATTAACGGTTCTTCCTCCCGAATTGAGACCTATTGTTTATAGGTCCGGAGATACAGTAGTGACTTCAGACAATAATGAACTTTATAAGAGAGTTATCCGTCGGAACAACAATCTTGCCTATCTATTAAAAAGAAGTCACACTTTCACCAGTAATTTTGCACATCTACTTATTAGAAATCACTTGGACCACAAAAGCTGGTCTTCTTGGTTTAGGCACTGGAATAATTGGAAGGAATTTACCTAGTTTTTGCACTACTGGATTCCTTTTCTAATATGTGTTGCACTTGTTACTACTAAAGTTGGTCAACAAACATTATTTGGTTGCATGAGTACTTCTTGGTTTAGGTCCAGTCAAAATTGGATGGAATTGAGGAGTTTTTGATCAGCTAAGAGGACGTAGGGTAGAGAACTGGTTCAAGATTTGAAGAGGGTGTAGGGTAGGGTAGAGAAGAGAAGGACAACTCACGGGTATTCTGTTGTTCTTTCCTCTTTGACCTTCTTCCTTCATCTTCAATTTCTCCCTGCCATGGCGATCTGGTGTTCTTCCTCCAGAAGAACATGTTTTTTGTGGAGAAGGGGTCGACCTGGGAAGTTGGGGATGAAGGACGGAGGTCACGGGTGGATCTGGGTGCAATGTTGCCTTTTTATGGACTTTGTGTGTGTGGGGGGGGGTTGTTGTGCACCTGATTCGCTAGGCCCGCTGGAAGTGGTCGGGGACCGGCTAGGAGTGGGGGGGAGGGTTTGGCTGGCGCGCGTCAGGTTCCCTTTCCTTTTCTAGAAGGGGGGGGCAAAACATTCCTTTTTGGTCGGCTACTCGGGACACCTACCAAGCCAATGTGGGCTGGCTAGACGCGCCCATGTAAGTTTTAGGCAGCTTTACGCCAAATCACTAGTTGAGAAGCACTATTTGCAAAGGCCGCTCCCACCTCCCCAGATTGCGACAAGTGGCGCACATGTGTTTTTACCGTTTGATTCCTCGCATCGAGATCTTCAAAACTAGATCCCATGTTGATAGGTTTTGGCAAACTTTTATTTTCACCAAAAAAACGGGTGAAAAAACCAAACCGGGAGCATTTTTTTCCTTTTCAGAAGAGCCACGGCCATACCTCTCATGGAAGCACATCCATGCCTCTCGCGGAAGCAAAACCATGCCTCTCGCAGAAGAAAAAACCGCTTTGTTTTTCGTTTATGAGACGCACGGCGCGGAAGAAAATCCGTGCCTCTCGCGGAAGCAAAACCGTGCCTCTCATGGAATAAAAAATAAAATGTTTTTTTATCGTTTCCGAGAGGCACGGTCATGCCTCTTTGCGGAAGAAAAAAACACATTTTTCACACAAAAAATATTTTCTTTCAACAAAAAATTTCGTCCAAACGCTAAGTAAGACCGGTGGAAAACCAAAAGGCTGAAAAAACCCAGAAAAAACCATCTAAAAAGACGAAAACGTCTGCAAAATAATAATATTAATAAAATCTAGAGAAAGCGCCCAGAGCATGACACGTGGCGACGGCTGAGAACATGCCAAGTGACGCGCTCTCAACCCAACCTAAGTGTACCTTGGGAAGCTCCCGAAGAAGCGCTCCTTCGTTAGTTGCTCCCCAGCTTTACGTAATCCTTCCATCTAATTAATCTCCTCCCCTTGAATTTCACCCGGGTGGGCCTCTCCTTCTCCCTAGACCCAATAATAACCCCCACGCCGGACAGCCTCTCCTTCTCCCTAGACCCAATATAACCCCCACGCTGGACAGCCCGTTAACTTACGTATCTAGCATTGCTCGTGAAAACAAGTGGCTTCTGGTCTAGTCATTTTTCACTTACTATCGGAAGAGAACATTTTTTAGAGGGTAAAGATACATATCTATGCCTTTCAATAGAAGATACATATCTATGGGCCAGTTTTTTTAAGTTCGACTTAACATAAGTATAAGATGTTTTAATTACGAATTGATTTCTTCGTCCTTTCCCCTGCCCAAGGCGGCAGAAGCAGCGGTGGCTGGTCTACAAACCTCATAGGTGAGAGTGAGACCACTATTCAAAAAATCGTCCGATTCAGTGATTTATCCTTCGATTTATCGATACTCATGGGGTGAGCGATAAGATTATCCCTTATCTTCACCGTTTATCTTTTGGGTCGATTTATCGCTTTGACAAGCGATTTAGCGGGAATCTACCGATAAATAAGGCCTATTCTTAGCACTATGTTTGCAAAAACTATGTTTATTTGTGTTTTTGTGGACCTTGTTATGCAATATTATTACTTCCCTATTTTGTTTGTCCTTATACGAGGATTTGAAGGCTAGGAATCAAGGTAACACTTTTGTCCAATATTTTTCTGGTGTTAAATATAGCATATTTCAGTGTTGGGAAGCTGGGATTTGCAAGAAATGTCCGATTAATAGTCGACCGATAAACTCGATTAATCAGCCGATTTCCGATTAATCTCTAATCCCCGGCTGACCGAGATGCTAACGATAAGCGATATCCTCAAGATTGGGTGAGACTGCAGGCCACCTCTCCCTTTGTCCGTCGCTCATCAGCGGGGACGCTGGGGCTTCAGTCCCGCGGTAGTAGGTTTAGAAATAAATTTAGATTTTGTCTTTGATCAACGTGTTGGTACGATGGTGTTGTCGTCGGTGTGGAATTGTTTCCCTTTGTCTCGCCCTTGTTTCGGTGGTATTTCTTCTGCTGGAGTTTCGACCGACGCAAATTGGCCAGCCTTGGCCTGGTCGGGGAGCGTGGGAGACTTGTTTCCCCAACATCGCATGGTTGGATCTGGGGTTCTATAGGTCGAGTTCGCCATTTGCTTTCTCCGGGCGGTGATTTACTATGTAGATCGCAACCGTCGACATTTTCTGGTGTACAACGACGAATTCATGGCCATTGCTTCTACAAACTCATGGTTTCAACAAATTTGATCCCCTGAGATGGAGGCCCAAAGGAGACAACAAGTTTGTCTCACCACGCGTTGCAGGTGGATTAATGAGGAGGAAAACTTCGGTACCCTGAAGTATTTAGATATACTTTTCAATTTCTGTGAGTGTGCATTTAAGGGTTTGTGGTACTTAATACTCGTATATGGCATTTAAACTGCTTGAAAATAAAACATAAATATAGAAGATTTAAAATTAAGCCTTCTAAAACGGTTTGTGTGAGTAAGATTTATACCATGCATCTATCAATATCTACTCTAGCTAACGACGTTCGCGCAAGAAGAAGACTACGACACTAGACGTTGTTCGAATGGAGGGTATACCCCGCCTATGCATATTGCAACATTTGTTTCTACTTATGAAACGTCATCACAATATGTTTTCTGAGTGTTTCATCAGAAATGTTGCAGCATGTCAAGCATATCCCTGCAACCCTTTTTCTCTATACAATAAATACATGTTGATCGCACCAAACCAATGAGAAAAGTCATCGCATTACACACAACATAGAACCGGGCATCAATAACAAATCAACAACACTAAAAAAAATGTTGCGTGGACACAACATTGCAATGGGCCAGAAACATTGCAACATGACGCCCATGTGTATTGCAGTAGAACATACATAAGGATGAAGGTTGTGAAAACAATCTATGCAACATAATAAATATCTAAGTGTTTCAGAAAAAAAAAACATAAAAAAATCTAAAGAAACTACCTTATACAGCCAGAAATTTAGAGGGTTATCTTGTTGCCTCGAGCTCGCCAGCAACGAGCATGACTAGCCGGAGCTCCCCCATCACCACAATGTAGCTAGACCGGATCTAGCCGCCCACGAGCATCATCTTTCACAAACTTGCTAATATATGGTATTTTCTGTTGCTTTTCAGAAGCCTGATAAAATTTTACAAAGTTTCACTTAGAACAAAACAAACATTCACAGTAAATTGTAATAGAGGAAAGTGGTTCGTAGGGCATCTCCAATGCTGACCAACAAATTTGCTTCGGTATCCATTTGCGGACAGGGCTGATCAATCCGCAAAAATGGATGCTGGAGCCGGCCATCCAACATTGTCCGCATACATTTCAAGCCGGATTTCGACTTAGCGGACGAAATTCATGCAAACCGACTGATATTCATTAAAGTTAGGATAGAAAATAGCACAAATCATTCATACATAGCATGCAAATAAGTCTAGTACAACAATGTCTCAAATTGGATGTTCAACAAATTTTTCAATAACGGATCATGTCGTCCCACACATATTGTCCTTTCAGCTTCATACAACAGTGTGTGTACGTAAATGGTCGTCCATTTTTCCTGTGATACATCACGACAGCGCGTATGAGCTACACAATGTGTAGAGCAACATAGAATGAATAAATGATTCAATCAACAAGTTCAGAAAGAAGAAGCAAAACTTAGGATTTTCCCCTTTGCCGCGTGCAATGGTCACCTTGCCTCTAGCTGAGCAACGACGTGACAAAACTTGGTGACGATGGTATGAATGACGTACCATCGATACGATAACGACCTCACATTGCGATCATGAATGATGTCCATGTCGTAGGGCGCAATGCACTTTCGTGCGTGAAACGATTCATACACTTGCTGCCAGAAGGTCCCCCTCTGCTCCTGCCTACGAAATCAGCGATACGACCAACCACGCATCGCACAAAACTCATACTCCATGGTGGAATACCTCGCGATCCTTCTTACTCCAAAAAAATTACATGCGTCCGAAATTAAGCTCAATGACATTTGTCCGAACACCTGTCAGGCGTGGTGGTCACCATGAAGGTCGTCGACAAGGTGGCGGAGTGTGCCTGGGTACAAACGGCTCCAGGGTGGACAACGCCGTCGTAAAAGGCGAGCGGGCGCGTCAGTGCTGGTTGCGAACGTCCGGCAATGCCTGTGTGGCGGCCGGAGAGGCACAACGACGGCGACGGAGGTGGAGGGTGCGAATGCAAAGAGGAGAAGTGACGAAGTGAAAGAAAATAAGACCGGTAGGGCGGATTTGATGAGCCTAGGGTGTCGGAGTTCAACGTTGTTGTTGTCCGGGCTCCTGCAAAGTCCCCACTTTGTCTTCACGTTGCGAGACAAAGTGTGTCCGGACCGTCGAACGGTCCGATACACGACTACGTTGGATGTGTTGTTCAGGTCACACGGTTCAGACGTATTGGGACGGTTTGAGAGTAGGCGTCGGAGTGCCTTTATTGATGAATACAAATTATACATTTCTGTCCTGTTATTGTCTTTGCTCAGTACTGTCAGGCTTCGAGATATGTTAATGGTACGTGCTCCAATTCCCTGACCCGAGCTTAGCAGTTAATACCAGCTCACAGGCTGGGCTTGACCTTGTCGCTGTACCCGGTCTTCCCATCGTAGAACCTCGACCACAGCATGATCCCACCGTACTTCTTCGACTTCTTTACCACCGGCAGCACCTTGGACACCAGGTCAGTCGCCTCCACGAACCCGGTGCCGGCGGCCTCGGGCGCCGCCGGGAGCCCCAGGAACACCTGCTTCGCCGGTATCGCCGTCCACTGCTCCCACGCACGCGCCAGGTTGCCCACCCCGCCGTCCACAGTGTACTGGCACGGCGGGTTGTTATAGAACTGCACCCACACGTAGTCGAACAAGCCCGTGCCGAGCGCGCCGCCGAGTCCGCCGAGCGACGCGTCCGGGAACGGGCACTGCGGCGCCGCCGCCAGGTACACTCTCTTGCGCTCGCGCCCCTTCCCCGAGTACTTCTTGAGCTCCCGCGCCAGGTCGTCCCAGTGCGCGCTCCCGCCGCTCTCGATGTCGAAGTCGACGCCGTCGAGGACGGCGTCCCCGAGGGGCCTCGACGCCGACGCGCCGCCGAGGTAGTTGTCCCAGAGGTACTTCGCGACCAGCCTGGCGTCCGCGCGGGACGAGAGGCCGTAGCTGCCGACGCCACCGCCGATGGAGAGCATGACCTTGATGCCGAGGCGCTGGCAGGACCTGACGTCGGCGCCCACGCCCGTGCAGCCGTTGGACGCCGGGTCGCAGTGGCCCGCCAGGTTCAGCAGCGGCGTCTGGCCCTTGCCGAAGGTGTACAGGAAGGCCACGTTGACGAACTTGTAGTTGCCGCTCGCGCACGTCTGCGCCAGCGTGCCTTCGTTGCCGTTCTGGCCCCAGTAGATCGCGACGCCGCCGACGCGCGGCGCCCCGGCGGCCAGTCCGGCCAATGACGCCACGGAGATCAGCAGCACTGCCGGCAACAGCTCGCTCGCCATCATTATTTCTTGGCGGTGCCGCCGAAGCGATGATAGCCGGCGGTGAAGAGCTATGCGGACGAAGGTTCATGGTCTCTGTAATTCTATATGTAGGTGAATCAAGGGAGGTCTGTTCTGCCGCGCCGCCGGGCATGAGTGAGTGGCGAGTATTCTGAACTTATCGTCGTGTTGAGAGCTGCTTCCACTTCGCTCCACGCACCCGAATACCTTCTAAACTTTGCTTTGATTTGCTGAAAGGTTCAGTGCGCGAAATAGGGGTGCACTTCAGTTAACGCCACAATGCCCCTCCACTAGCACATTTCCACAAGCCGTGCGAGGTTGACCGAAATTCTCGTTTAAATGTCTAAGCGGCGGCTTACTACAGCCAATCCACAATTACCCTTTTCGAACGGATGCATGGTACCTAGCCAGTTAGCTGCACAAACCAAACAATATACTCTCTCTGTTCCATAATATATTACGCATTGATCTTATCCAAAGTCACCCTTCACAACTTTGATACTAATGTTTATAAATAAAAATTATTTATATCTACAATACTAACTATATCATATTTCATAATTAATCTAATGGTATTAATATGATATTATAGGTGTTGATAGCTTTTTTATAAACTTGGTTAAAGTTCACAAAGTTTGCCTTTGCATCCAGGTCACAAACACGGGTTAAACTAGACCCAGGCATGGGCAGCCCAGCCCAAAAAACCCGGGCCGGGCCGGGCTCGGGCCTTGTTTTGCTGCCTAAAAGTTAGTCGGGCCGGGCTCGGTCTTCTCTTTTTTGCATTTCGGGCCGGGCTTTCGGGCTTCGGGCCGGGCTTGCACGTTCGTACACCCAAAAACAACGTTCGGGCCGGGCTTTTTCGGGCTCCGGGCTTGATTTTAGGCCGGGCTCGGGCTTGGAAAAACAGAGCATTTCGGGCTACGGGCCGGACTCGGGCTTGAGAAATGAAGGTCGGGCCGAAACCCGACCCGGCCCGACGTTTGCCCAGGTTTAGGTTAAACCCAATCCTTCTAATGTGTTAGATACAATACCTCAGCCATGATCGAGATTTGCCCAAGATACTCTACACTTCCTTCACCCTTTGGCAGCTGAAAATAATGTAGGAAGATCAAAGAGACCTTACTTCAGCACTGCATCGCCGTCGTCGCCTCAATGCCAGAGGGAACAAAGACCTAAAGAAGACAAGGACCAACGAGAACTAAGAAACATGAAAGCGATGAGACCCCACTCCTCTGTTGTGGAACGTAGTAATAATTCAAAATTTTCCTACGTGTCACCAAGATCAATCTAGGAGATGCTAGCAACGAGAGAGAGGGAGTGCATCTTCATACCCTTGAAGATCGCTAAGCGGAAGCGTTGCAAAGAACGCGGTTGATGGAGTCGTACTCGCGGCGATTCAAATCGCGGAAGATCCGATCCAAGCGCCGAACGGACGGCGCCTCCGCATTCAACACACGTACAGCCCGGGGACGTCTCCTCCTTCTTGATCTAGCAAGGGGGGAGGAGAAGTTGAGGGAGAGCTCCGGCAGCACGACGGCGTGGTGGCGGTGGAGCTCGTGGTTCTCCAGCAGAGCTTCGCTAAGCACTACGGAGGAGGAGGAGGTGTAGGAGGGGGGAGGGCTGCGCCAGGGGCAAGGGGTGCGGCTGCCCTCCCACTCCCCCTCTATTTATAGGCTGAAGGGGAGAGGGGGCCGGCCCCCCTAGATCCATCTAGAGGGGGGGCGGCCAAGGGGGGGAGCTTGCCCCCCAAGTTGGTGGGAGGCGCCCCCACCCCCTAGGGTTCCCAACCCTAGGAGCCTTGGGCCCTTGGGGAGGCGCACCAGCCCACTAGGGGGCTGGTTCCCACCCATATTCAGCCCACGTGGTCCTCCGGGGCAGGTGGCCCCTCCCGCTGGACCCCCGGAACCCTTTCGGTGGTCCCGGTACAATACCGATAAACCCCGAAACTTTTCCGGTGACTGAAACTGGACTTCCCATATATAAATCTTCACCTCCAGACCATTCCGGAACTCCTCGTGACGTCTGGGATCTCATCCGGGACTCCGAACCACTTTCGGTAACCACATACAATTCCCATTACAACTCTAGCGTCACCGAACCTTAAGTGTGTAGACCCTACGGGTTCGGGAACCATGCAGACATGACCGAGACACCTCTCCGGCCAATAACCAATAGCGGGATCTGGATACCCATATTGGCTCCCACATGTTCCACGATGATCTCATCGGATGAACCACGATGTCGGGGATTCAATTAATCCCGTATACAATTCACTTTGTCCATCGGTATGTTACTTGCCCGAGATTCGATCGTCGGTATCCCTATACCTTGTTCAATCTCGTTACCGGCAAGTCTCTTTACTCGTTCCGTAACACATGATCCCGTGACTAACTCCTTAGTCACATTGAGCTCATTATGATGATGTATTACCGAGTGGGCCCAGAGATACCTCTCCGTCACACGGAGTGACAAATCCCAGTCTCGATTCGTGCCAACCCAACAGACACTTTCGGAGATACCTATAGTGCACCTTTATAGTCACCCAGTTACGTTGTGACGTTTGATACACCCAAAGCATTCCTACGGTATCCGGGAGTTGCACAATCTCATGATCTAAGGAAATGATACTTGACATTAGAAAAGCTCTAGCAGACGAACTACACGATCTTGTGCTATGCTTAGGATTGGGTCTTGTCCATCACATCATTCTCCTAATGATGTGATCCCGTTATCAACGACATCCAATGTCCATGGTCAGGAAACCATGACCATCTATTGATCAATGAGCTAGTCAACTAGAGGCTCACTAGGGACATGGTGTGGTCTATGTATTCACACATGTATTACGATTTCCGGTCAATACAATTATAGCATGAACAATAGACAATTATCATGAACAAGGAAATATAATAATAACCATTTTATTATTGCCTCTAGGGCATATTTCCAACAGTCTCCCACTTGCACTAGAGTCAATAATCTAGTTACATTGTGATGAATCGAACACCCATAGAGTTCTGGTGCTGATCATGTTTCGCTCGTGGAAGAGGTTTAGTCAACGGATCTGCGACATTCAGATCCGTATGTACTTTACAAATATCTATATCTCCATCCTGAATGTAACCACGAATGGAGTTGAAGCGGCGCTTGATGTGCTTGGTCTTCTTGTGAAACCTGGGCTCCTTGGCAATGGCAATAGCTCCAGTGTTGTCACAGAAGAGAGTCATCGGGCCCGACGCATTGGGAATCACTCCTAGGTCGGTGATGAACTCCTTCATCCAGACTCCTTCCTGCGCTGCTTCCGAAGCAGCTATGTACTCCGCTTCACATGTAGATGCCGCCACGACGCTTTGCTTGCAACTGCGCCAGCTGACTGCCCCACCATTCAAAATATACACGTATCCGGTTTGTGACTTGGAGTCATCCGGATCTGTGTCGAAGCTAGCATCGACGTAACCCTTTACGACGAGCTCTTCGGCACCTCCGTAAACGAGAAACATATCCTTAGTCCTTTTCGGGTACTTAAGGATATTCTTGACCGATGTCCGGTGTTCCATTCCGGGATCACTTTGGTACCTCCCTACCAAACTTATGGCAAGGTTCACATCAGGTCTGGTACACAGCATGGCATACATAATAGAGCCTATGGCTGAGGCATAGGTGTTGACACTCATCTTTTCTCTATCTTCTGCCGAGGTCGGGCATTGAGCTATGCTCAATCTCACACCTTGCAATACAGGCAAGAACCCCTTCTTGGACTGATCCATATTGAACTTCTTCAATATCTTGTCAAGGTATGTGCTTTGTGAAAGACCAATGAGGCGTCTCGATCTATCTCTATAGATCTTGATGCCTAATATGTAAGCAGCTTCTCCAAGGTCCTTCATTGAAAAACACTTATTCAAGTAGGCCTTTATGCTTTCCAAAAGTTCTATATCATTTCCCATCAACAATATGTCATCCACATATAAAATGAGAAATGCTACAGAGCTCCCACTCACTTTCTTGTAAATACAGGCTTCTCCATAAGTCTGTATAAACCCAAACGCTTTGATCACCTCATCAAAGCGAATGTTCCAACTCCGAGATGCTTGCACCAGCCCATAGATGGAGCGCTAGAGCTTGCATACCTTGTCAGCATTCTTAGGATCGACAAAACCTTCCGGCTGCATCATATACAATTCTTCTTTAAGGAAACCGTTAAGGAATGTCGTTTTGACGTCCATTTGCCAGATCTCATAATCATAAAATGCGGCAACTGCTAACATGATTCAGACGGACTTCAGCATCGCTACGGGTGAGAAAGTCTCATCGTAGTCAACTCCTTGAACTTGTCGATAACCCTTAGCGACAAGCCGAGCCTTATAGACGGTCACATTACCATCCGCGTCAGTCTTCTTCTTAAAGATCCATTTATTTTCTATGGCTTGCCGATCATCGGGCAAGTCCACCAAAGCCCATACTTTGTTCTCATACATGGATCCTATCTCGGATTTCATGGCTTCAAGCCATTTGTTGGAATCCGGGCCCGCCATGGCTTCTTCATAGTTCGAAGGTTCACCGTTGTCTAATAACATGATTTCCAGGACAGGGTTGCCGTACCACTCTGGTGCGGAACGTGTCCTCGTGGACCTACGAAGTTCAGTAGTAACTTGATCCGAAGTTTCATGATCATCAGCATTAACTTCCTCTCTAGTCGGTGCAGGCACCACAGAAACATTTTCCTGCGCTGCGCTACTCTCCGGTTCGAGAGGGGGTACAATTACCTCATCAAGTTCTACTTTCCTCCCACTTACTTCTTTCGAGAGAAACTCTTTCTCTAGAAAGGATCCATTCTTGGCAACAAAGATCTTGCCTTCGGATCTGAGGTAGAAGGTATACCCAATAGTTTCCTTAGGGTATCCTATGAAGACGCACTTTTCCGATTTGGGTTCGAGCTTTTCAGGTTGAAGTTTCTTGACATAAGCATCGCATCCCCAAACTTTCAGAAATGACAGCTTAGGTTTCTTCCCAAACCATAATTCATACGGTGTCGTCTCAACGGATTTAGACGGTGCCCTATTTAAAGTGAATGCGGCAGTCTCTAATGCATATCCCCAAAATGATAGCGGTAAATCAGTAAGAGACATCATAGATCGCACCATATCCAATAGAGTGCGATTACGACGTTCGGACACACCATTACGCTGAGGTGTGCCAGGCGGCGTGAGTTGTGAAACAATTCCACACTTCCTTAAGTGCGTGCCAAACTCGTGACTCAAATATTCTCCTCCACGATCAGATCGTAAGAACTTTATTTTCTTGTCACGTTGATTCTCTACCTCACTCTAAAATTCCTTGAATTTTTCAAAGGTCTCAGACTTGTGTTTCATTAAGTAGACATACCCATATCTGCTTAAGTCATCAATGAGGGTGAGAACATAACGATAGCCACCGCGAGCCTCAACGCTCATTGGACCGCATACATCGGTATGTATTATTTCCAACAAGTTGGTTGCTCGCTCCATTGTTCCGGAGAACGGAGTCTTAGTCATCTTGCCATGAGGCATGGTTCGCACGTGTCAAATGATTCATAATCAAGAGACTCCAAAAGTCCATCTTCATGGAGTTTCTTCATGCGTTTGACACCAATATGACCAAGGCGGCAGTGCCACAAGTATGTGGGACTATCATTATCAACCTTACATCATTTGGTATTCACACTATGAATATGTGTAACATCACGTTCGAGATTCAATAAAAATAAACCATTGACCAGCGGGGCATGACCATAAAACATATCTCTCATATAAATAGAACAACCATTATCCTCGGATTTAAATGAGTAGACATCTCGCATCAAACGAGATCTAGATACAATGTTCATGCTCAAAGCTGGTACTAAATAACAATTATTGAGGTTTAAAACTAATCCCGAAGGTAGATGTATAGGTAGTGTGCCGACGGCGATCACATCGACCTTGGAACCATTCCTGACGCGCATCGTCACCTCGTCCTTCGCCAGTCTCCGCTTATTCCGCAGCTTCTGTTTTGAGTTACAAATGTGAGCAACCGCACCGGTATCAAATACTCGGAGCTACTACGAGCGCTGGTAAGGTACACATCAATAACATGTATATCATATATACCTTTGACGTTGCCGGCCTTCTTATCCGCTAAGTACTTGGGGCAGTTCCGCTTTCAGTGACCGGTTCCCTTGCAATAAAAGCACTCAGTCTCAGGCTTGGGTCCATTCTTGGGCTTCTTCCTGGCAACTGATTTACCGGGCGCGGCAACTGCTTTGCCGTCCTTCTTGAAGTTATTCTTACCCTTGCCTTTCTTGAAACTGGTGGTCTTATTCACCATCAACACTTGATGTTCCTTTTTGATCTCCACCTCCGCTGATTTCAGCATCGAATATAACTCAGGAATGGACTTCTCCATCCCTTGCATATTGAAGTTCATCACAAAGCTCTTGTAGCTAGGTGGAAGCGACTGGAGGATTCTATCAATAACCGAGTCATCCGGAAGATTAACTCCCAGCTGAGACAAGCGGTTGTGCAACCCAGACATTTTGAGTATGTGCTCGCTGACAGAACTATTTTCCTCCATCTTACAACTGAAGAACTTGTCGGAGACTTCATATCTCTCGACCCGGGCATGAGCTTAGAAAACCATTCTCAGCTCTTGGAACATCTCATATGCTCCGTGTTGCTCAAAACGCTTTTGGAGCCCCGGTTCTAAGCTGTAAAGCATGCCGCACTGAACCAGGGAGTAATCATCACTACGCGACTGCCAGGCATTCATAACGTCTTGAGTTGCTGGGAAAATGGGTGTGTCACCTAGCGGTGCATCAAGGACATATGCTTTCTTGGAAGCTATGAGGATGATCCTCAAGTTGCGGACCCAGTCCGTATAGTTGCTTCCATCGTCTTTCAGCTTAGTTTTCTCTAGGAACGCGTTGAAGTTGAGGGCAACATTAGCGTGGGCCATTGGATCTACAAGATAGATTGTAAAGACAATTTTAGACTAAGTTCATGATAATTGAGTTCATCTAATCAAATTATTTAATGAACTCCCACTCAGATAGACATCCCTCTAGTCACCTAAGTGATACATGATCCATATAGACTAGGCCGTGTCCGATCATCACGTGAGACGGACTAGTCATCAATGGTGAACATCTCCATGTTGATCGCATCTACTATACGACTCATGTTCGACCTTTCGGTCTCTCATATTCCGAGGCCATGTCTGTACATGCTAGGCTCGTCAAGTCAACCTAAGTGTTTCGCGTGTGTAAATCTGGCTTACACCCGTTGTATGCGAACGTTAGAATCTATCACACCCGATCATCACGTGGTGCTTCGAAACAACGATCCTTCGCAACGGTGCACACTTAGGGGAAACACATTTCTTGAAATTTTAGTGAGGGATCATCTTATTTATGCTACCGTAGTTCTAAGCAAATAAGATGTAAAAACATGATAAACATCACATGCAAATCATAAAGTGACATGATATGGCCAATATCATCTTGCGCCTTTGATCTCCATCTTCGGGGCGCGGCATGATCACCATCGTCACCAGCACGACACCATGATCTCCATCATCGTGTCTTCATGAAGTTGTCTCGCCAACTATTACTTCTACTACTATGGCTAACGGTTAGCAATAAAGTAAAGTAATTACATGGCGTTTTTGATTGACACGCAGGTCATACAATAAATTAAGACTACTCCTATGGCTCCTGCCGGTTGTCATACTCATCGACATGCAAGTCGTGATTCCTATTACAAGAACATGATCAATCTCATACATCACATATATTTCATCACATCCTTTTGGCCATATCACATCACATAGCATACCCTGCAAAAACAAGTTAGACGTCCTCTAATTGTTGTTGCAAGTTTTACGTGGCTGCTATGGGTTTCTAGCAAGAACGTTTCTTACCTACGCAAAAGCCACAACGGTGATATGCCAATTACCATTTACCCTTCATAAGGACCCTCTTCATCGAATCTGATCCGACTAAAGTGGGAGAGACAGACACCCGCTAGCCACCTTGTGCAACAAGTGCATGTCAGGCGGTGGAACCAGTCTCACGTAAGCGTACGTGTAAAGTCGGTCCGGGCCACTTCATCCCACAATGCCGCCGAATCAAGATAGGACTAGTAACGGCAAGCAAATTGACCAAATCATCGCCCACAACTACTTGTGTTCTACTCGTGCATAGAATCTACGCATAGACCTAGCTCATGATGCCACTGTTGTGGAACGTAGTAATAATTCAAAATTTTCCTACGTGTCACCAAGATCAATCTAGGAGATGCTAGCAATGAGAGAGAGGGAGTGCATCTTCATACCCTTGAAGATCGCTAAGCGGAAGCGTTGCAAAGAACGCGGTTGATGGAGTCGTACTCGCGGCGATTCAAATCGCGGAAGATCCGATCCAAGCGCCGAACGGACGGCGCCTCCGCGTTCAACACACGTACAACCCGGGGACGTCTCCTCCTTCTTGATCCAGCAAGGGGGGAGGAGAAGTTGAGGGAGAGCTCCGGCAGCACGACGGCGTGGTGGCGGTGGAGCTCGTGGTTCTCCGGCAGAGCTTCGCTAAGCACTACGGAAGAGGAGGAGGTGTAGGAGGGGGGAGGGATGCGCCAGGGGCAAGGGGTGCGGCTGCCCTCCCACTCCCCCTCTATTTATAGGCTGAAGGGGAGAGGGGGCCGGCCCCCCTAGATCCATCTAGAGGGGGGGGCGGCGGCCAAGGGGGGGAGCTTGCCCCCCAAGTTGGTGGGAGGCGCCCCCACCCCCTAGGGTTCCCAACCCTAGGCGCCTTGGGCCCTTGGAGGGGGCGCACCAACCCACTAGGGGGCTGGTTTCCACCCATATTCAGCCCACGTGGTACTCCGGGGCAGGTGGCCCCTCCCGGTGGACCCCCGGAACCCTTTCGGTGGTCCCGGTACAATACCGATAAACCCCGAACCTTTTCCGGTGACTGAAACTGGACTTCCCATATATAAATCTTCACCTCCGGACCATTCCGGAACTCCTCGTGATGTCCGGGATCTCATCCGGGATTCCGAACAACTTTCGGTAACCACATACAATTCCCATTACAACTCTAGCGTCACCGAACCTTAAGTGTGTAGACCCTACGGGTTCGGGAACCATGCAGACATGACCGAGACACCTCTCCGGCCAATAACCAATAGCGGGATCTGGATACCCATATTGGCTCCAACATGTTCCACGATGATCTCATCAGATGAACCACGATGTCGGGGAGTCAATTAATCCCGTATACAATTCCCTTTGTCCATCGGTATGTTACTTGCCCGAGATTCGATCGTCAGTATCCCTATACCTTGTTCAATCTCGTTACCGGCAAGTCTCTTTACTCGTTCCGTAACACATGATCCCGTGACTAACTCCTTAGTCACATTGAGCTCATTATGATGATGTATTACCGAGTGGGCCCAGAGATACCTCTCCGTCACACGGAGTGACAAATCTCAGTCTCGATTCGTGCCAACCCAACAGACACTTTCGGAGATACCTATAGTGCACCTTTATAGTCACCCAGTTACGTTGTGACGTTTGATACACCCAAAGCATTCCTACGGTATCCGGGAGTTGCACAATCTCATGGTCTAAGGAAATGATACTTGACATTAGAAAAGCTCTAGCAGACGAACTACATGATCTTGTGATATGCTTAGGATTGGGTCTTGTCCATCACATCATTCTCCTAATGATGTGATCCCGTTATCAACGACATCCAATGTCCATGGTCAGGAAACCATGACCATCTATTGATCAATGAGCTAGTCAACTAGAGGCTCACTAGGGACATGGTGTGGTCTATGTATTCACACATGTATTACGATTTCCGGTCAATACAATTATAGCATGAACAATAGACAATTATCATGAACAAGGAAATATAATAATAACCATTTTATTATTGCCTCTAGGGCATATTTCCAACATCCTCTTACCGAAGCGGCATGGAGGAGATCTTAAGCAACGGCTAGGGTTGAGAAAAGGGGACGCGTTGGGTTCACAAATTTCTTTTGTACTCGTTTTTAGTAATTAATATAATCTAGTTATTATTTTTTGGGGGAAATATATCCAATTATTAGTTTAAAATATATAGACATCACAGTCCCATGACCCACATCATACCTCGCTCATCGCATACCTGCATGCAAGTCCCGTGACGGGCACAAACCTATCGTGTTTGCGCCCATACGAGCAAACCAACTTGGGGGTTGGATTACGAGGACCGTTGAATGTTCAAACCCGTGGTCGTTAGAAAGAGATCAAAATGCTTATTGAGAACCTCCTTGAACCAGAATATATTTATTGGCTTCAGCAGGTCGTGCAAACCGGCTCATGCATGGTGATAGGAATTCTTCCTTTCTTCATCTAGTTTTGCTAAGTCTCAGTCGATTGAGACTTCATTATGTCTCGTCGGTGCTATATGCCTTTGATTTTGCATCAAGATACATATAAATTGTATCTTCTCAATTTTTCTTTTTTGTTCTTATATACTATGTCACTTGATTAAGAGGTTTTTTTGGGACACTTGATGGTTAAATCTCAGTCGATTGAGACCTAGTCATACCCTTCATAAAACTGGCACGTCACATAAGAAACGGAATCATATAAAAAATATTGTTAGATGACAATGGGTTTTGGTGTTAAGGTACAGATGACTTGAGTAATCTGATTTCAGGTTATTTTTCTACCCCGTCTACATCACATGTGAATGCATCGGATCAGGAGATTTTATCTAGGGTAAGATAATTGTCTTGGATGATATGAATTCGATCAACGGTCATATTGGCACATTAGAGCATCTACAGCCGAACCTTGCAAATCCGGTCCATCAAACATACGCGGACACGCGGACGCGTCCGCGGACAGTGACCGGTCATGCTTCAAAAAATGACTACTGCATCCGGACATCTCATATTAGATTCCTCAAATCCATACAAAAGCATGCAACATATTAAATCTACGTACTACGTATGAGCTATCTACTCTTCGTCGGAGATTTCAACGATCTCCGTGTCCTCCAGCGGATAGATGTGCGGCAGCCTGCGCTCCGCCCCGTCCGACGCCGGCGCTACGGTCCCGCTGCGACTGCTCCACTGTGGCTTCCTCCGTCGCTATCTTCGCCTCGAGCTTGTCAAAGAGGGCTCCGGCTCCTCGTCCTCGTCCTCGACCTCATCCATGTAGGCGAGCATCTCTGCCTCCTTCGCGGCCTGCTCCGCCTCCA
The DNA here is from genome assembly GCA_039707655.1 of Elymus sibiricus. Classification (NCBI taxonomy): domain Eukaryota; kingdom Viridiplantae; phylum Streptophyta; class Magnoliopsida; order Poales; family Poaceae; genus Elymus; species Elymus sibiricus. Next base: position 413,981,302 of record CM077667.1, read on the forward strand.
TCTCCTGGCGACGCCGCCATCTGGCCTCCGCATCTGACTCCGAACGGATGGAGTCGAGGATGGCCTGCTGCTCCGCCTGCAGATCCGCGTCCCCGGCGTCCCCTACACCCTCCTCGTCCTCCTCCTCAACCTCCTCATCCTCCTCCTCCTCCAACTCCTTCTCCGGATCCACTGTAGGAGATATGCCCTAGAGGCAATAATATATGTTATTGATTATCTCCCTGTTCATAATTAGGTTTATGTTCCATGCTATAACTGCTATGGTTCTCGAGTCTACAATAACGACGAGGCTCGGAGGAAGACTCATATGCACGTGTGGAATAATAAACGGTAAAATGTATTCCTAGTCTGGCCTCTAAGACTGGCTCAATTATTGCATGATGATCCTGTTTTCCTGATCATGGGCATGGCTATGCCGGCAATTTTGAGGGCACAATGTTGGAAGAACATTTGTGTTGAATCGACCCAAATTGATGTTATGCTATGAGATTCATTCGTCATAAGTTAATGGTTTATAACACAGAGATGGTTAATGTTTGCATGATTCCTTAGACCATGAGAGTATCGAGTTCCTTCATGCTTGCTTCATGAACTTTGGGGTTTGTTAAACGTCATCCGTAAATGGGTGGCTATTACGGCGGCTTACGGGTTCATGGAAAAGTATGTCAAGTAACTTGATAGCTCAAGATTGGGATTTTCTCCTCCGACGATGGAGAGATATCTCTGGGCCCTCTCGGTGTTACGGTATCCATCATCGTCTGGCCAGACACAGGGTGATTTGATCACAGGGATGCCGGAACACGGGAACGAGAAAAGAGAACAATACCGGCAACGAGGTAACTGGCATAGTGGACAAGTTGTTGATCCACGGGGATGCCAACGTGTCTCACCTCGGGTATTTGTAACATATCGCGAAGCAACAGGAATAGCACACGGCAACTGGAGGTTCACTCGAATATTCATTCGTGTGGGTATAGGGATCAATATGGGTGTCCACGGCTCCGATGTTGATCATTGATCGGAAGGGGTTCCGGGTCATGTCTATGCTTCACCGAACCTATAGGGTCACACGCTTAAGGGTCATCTATCTGCTGAATACTAGACAGGGAGTCTGAGAGAAAATCACCGAAAAAAGTTTCGGACACCGGAAAAGTTTCGGACAGCGGAAAAGTTCCGCAGAGAGAACACCGGAACAGTTTCGGTAAAACTGAAAAGTTGTTTCAGGGGATACCATTAAGTCAAATTGGTTTCGGCACGTGCCTGATAATTCTTGGAGGATGCCAGAATCATTCTAGAAACTTTCTGGAATTTTCCGGGATGAAAACCGGAAATGTTCCGGAGCTGCCGAAACCGCTTCAGATGCTTTTCGCAGATGAAAATCACTAAACCGGAATTGTTCTGGCTCGCGTTGAAAATTATTTTGGTGGGTACTGGAAATGTTCTAAGCCCACATAAATATTTTCAGTTCGATCAGACGCTGAAAAATGTCGTCGTGAATAGTGAAAGTGCTTTTTGGGATATTTATGGAAAACCACCTTTTGGGATATTTCCAAAAGGCCTTCTAGAAGGCTTGGGGACCAAGGACCCTCCCTTGGGGGGGGCCCCCTTGGGTGTGGCCGGCCAAGATGGTGGAGCTCCATGGAGCTCCACATGGCCCTCCCTTTTCCCTTCCATGCCCTTTATGTGAGACATAAAGTAGGGGTATTTTGGTATTTTCAAGTGCCAACCCTACCCCTTGGTTTTCCTATAAATAGAGGAGTTGTGGGCTGCCATAAGACAGACTCTTGCTCTCATACACAAGCCATGCATGATCTGGCCTTCTCTCTCCCTCCCAGCGAAATAGTTTCGTAGAGCCGAAAGGCTGTCTGGGTTCCGGCAGGAACTAGTTCTGGACGGCGAAGCCCTGTCGGATAGATGACACCGTATGTGTGCAACTCTGTAGAGAGATCGTAGTTCCGGTCTTAGTTCGAGAGTGCCTCCCGAAGGGCTGTCCGTGTGACCGTCCGAGTTTCGAAGGTCCTCCCGAAGGGCTGTCCGAGTGACAGTCCAAGTTTTGGAGGTCCTCCCGAAGGGCTGTCCGCGACACCGTCCGGGGGACTGGCTGACCGCCTCCCGGAGGGCTGTCCGTGGGGCGGATGAGGGTATACATCCTCGCGGTTGGGAGGTTGTAAAATCCTAGCTGCGGGGATCTGCACCGCCGTTCGTCATCGACTCTACTTCCACTGCGCTACGAGTCGGTAACGAAAATGATCAAACCTTGTATGCAGTCTCCATAGTGGTCCTGGGCTGGTGCGTGGGTCGGAAATTTTTTGTTTTCTGCTGCGTTACCCTACATCCACTACATCCGGAGGTAGCCCCACGGCGATCCGGGCTTCGCGCCTTGTCCGGACCTGCTCAAGGAGCTGCAACCGGCGGTCCGGCATTAGAAAGTGGCATCGGAGGGGGGTGGGGACATGGCTAAATAGCCGGCGCTCCGACGTTAGAAAGTGGCGGCGGCGGGGGACGGGAGGAGGAAATGGTGGATGGGTAGGGTTTCGGTGCCGGCGGTCGGCTTAAATAGTCGGGCTAGGGAGTACACGTCCCGCCGGAGGAAACGAGCTTCGGACCGCCCGGTTTCCGAACGAGACCGCGTGAGACCCCATCGTTAGGACGACGTGGCGGGCGTGCCCGGGCGCGCGCTCGCTCCCCCATATACACCTCATATTTGGGCTGGATATGGGGGGTGCCGGTCAGCCCGGGCATTTGAGGCCGATTTGAGAGGTCCGTCTGGGTCGCATTTTCGTGACCGGTCAGTGACCGGGCGGCCTGCCCAGGCATTTGAGACGGGTTTGAGGGGTCCGATTGTAGATGCTCTAAGGTAGAGGGGATGAATGTCGAGATCATGTGGATAAGGAGGAGGGAGTGGCTGATGTTGGGCCGAGGAAGCTATGGGTGGTCCGTTGGATCGAGTTTGATCTACCGGCCAACATGCGACCAGTGCAAATCGTGGCCGGTCGGTCGGGGAGAATCATTTCCCATATTTCATTGCGGACGCAAATGAGGAAATTTGTATTTGTACTTATGATTTTATGGTTGAGGCATAGCCCTCCCTTTTGGACCGAATCTAACTCAAACGGTGAGATGCAATAAAAAATGAGATTCGTGGGCACTAACTTCCAGGACATATATTTATAGAAGGAGCCCACCCGAGCGAGGCGCCAGAAGTCCGCTCCCGACGGGAGTCAAACCCTGGGCGCAGGTTGCGCCACTGTGACCCTATAGACTAGTGCCTTGTTCTCATGATGGGATGCAATAGACTGATGGTCAATTTGGATAACGCAGATGTTGTTTATACGATGCAAGAGGGAGGCTCCTTTGTGGTACTACTCCGGGAATCTTTGAGGATTTTTACCATATGTCTTTTGATCTATGTCATATAATTTATGAATTTTATCCTAAAGAAGCTAATGGTGTAGCCCACTAGTTAGCTAGATTAGCCAGATTTTCCCTCGTGGTACTTGGCTAGATGATGTCCCGGAGGCTTTAGTTTCACTCCTTATCAACGATGTAACCACTATGACAGCTGAATAAAGGAGTGATGCTTGTCAAAAAAACTCCGAGGTTGGTTTATTTGCCATGTTTAACTCGCGTTTTTTAATGATTTGCTCTGGGTTCACAATAGGAATCAGCTAATTTGTCGTCTGTGGGGGTCTTTGCCGTCAGCTTTTCATCATGCCTAACAGCAAAGACCTCTTTTTTCGTCAGCTGCTGACAGCAAAGAAAGACTGATAGCAAAATACTCTTTGACGCGTGCAAAAAAAACACAAACGGCAAAAAGCTTAGTTTGTCGTCTGCCAATAAAAATACAGACGACAAAGATTCTTTGGCGTCTGTGTTTTCATTGGCAGACGGCAAATATTATTTGCCGTTCGTGTGTTTTTTGGCAGACGACAAACTGAGTTCTTTGTCGTCTGTGTTTGTTTTGGCAGACGACAAAGAAGAAACACACGACGCGGATCGATCCCACGGATTAATGACATGGCATGATCTGGTCCACACACAACGCAGCCCACCCCACCACTCTCCCCCCTATCCCCACCACGATCGAAAGCCCACCCCACACCCATCCCCACCGATCCCTCTCTCTGTCCCGCATATCTCTGTCTGTCTCTCTGGTATCTGTCTCTCCCCCACGCCGAGCCATGGAGGAACCCCTCCCGGGAGAGCTCCGGCGAGCTACGGGCTGCCGCCACATCCAGGGCAGGGCGTCCTGCAAAAAGAAACGGGGCGGAGCGGAGCATGGTGAGGAGAGGAGGACGGAGCGGAGCATGGCGAGGCGGCAGTGGAGGAGCAGGTCGAAGCCGCGGTGGTCGCTCACCGAGCCGCCGTCGGGCCTCTTCCCCGCCGGCATCCACGACCTCCTTCGCCTCCTCGCGGTGCTCGCCATCGCTGCCGCGATCACCGCCACCTACACCACCAGTTCTCACGCCCGGCCCCCAACCGGGAGGAGCTGCGGCCATGCAGGGAACGGCGGCAGACGCGACAGCGTGATGAGTGGCGGCAGCGCGAGGTGATGGCGGCACGACGTAACGTATGGAGGCAGGGCGAAGGTAGCCAGAGGCGAACGGGCGTAGCCATGGCGTCGGGTCAGATCTCATAGAGAAAGAAAAGGAGGAAGGGAAGAGGGGAGGAGGAAGGAAAGGGAGTGACAAGGGCGGCTCAGACCGCTAGGAGCTCGGGGCAGAGCTCCTGTAGAGCTCGAGGCTAGGAGCTCGAGGCAGAGCTCATGTAGCGCCTTGGGATTTTTTTATTATTTTAGAAAATGCTTTGACGTGTGTGGGTATAAAGGCTGACGGCAAAGAAGTACATTGACTGACGGCAAAGTGCGCTCATTTTGTCATCTGTGGATATAAGGGATATAAGGGCTAACGGCAAAGTAGTATATTGACTGGCGGCAAAAAATTTGCCCTCTGCCAATGAAAAGCTGACGGCAAAGTACTGTTTGCCGACATGCTTTGCCGTCAGCAAGTTGCCGTCTGTAAATTGGTCTTTGTCATCTGTGGACCACAGACTGAAATTACCTAATTCCTGTAGTGGTTATCTGAGTGGAAGGTAGCTTGGCCCCACATGGAATTTTGCGCGCGGGGGGGGGGTGTGGTAATCAAAGCGAGGAGTAAAACGAAGCAAATGGTCAAAAATTCCACTCTACGTGCCAGTGAGAAACCAACATCAACGAGATTCCCGACCGAACCGATGATCACAAATTCACGGTACACTCGACCCTCCTCGACGGCACCATGAGCTGCAGCACCAGCGGGCACTTCACCGACAGCGTGCTCGCCGACGTCGTCATCACCCCGCCGTACCTGTACCGCACTTTACCGTCGAGCCACAGGTCCACATTAAAAACCGCCGCCTGGTCATCATCGCCGGCACCGAGCGCAACGACGCCGGCGCCGGCGCCCACGGCGGAGGTCCCTTCGAGCACGGCCCGCACCCTGTCGGCGCGGTTCGCGGCCTGGAACAACGTCGGCAGGACAACGCGGTCGAAGCTCTCGCCGCGGTAGATCCCCTCGGCGTGCAGCAGGTCGTAGTGGACGGCCACGCGCCGGTTGGGGTTGGTGATGACCAGGCCGGCGGTGAGGTTGAACGACAGCACCGGCGGGGCCGTCGTCGAGTTCGCGAGGAAGCGGGACAGCGTCGCGGCGTGGACGGCCACCTGGACCCTGCTGGGGCGGTAGATGAGCCAGACGAGCAGCGCGACGACGCCGGCGAGGAAGCACGCCCCGACGAAGGCCAGGATGAAGATGCGGAATGGGCTCAGCCGGCGGCGCGGGGGAGGAGGCTGAGGCCGGGGCTGGTCAGGGCGCGGGGAAGCGTCGGCGGCTGCCGGCACGACGCCGACGCCGTGGCCGTAGGCGGGCGCGGCGCCGGCGCTGTAGCCGTAGGCGTGGATTTCCAGAGGCGGCTGCTGCATGGCTAGAGGCAGACGAGGTGACGTGACATGACTCGCATGAATCGATGGATAGAGTAGAGATATATGTAGAGGACGACGTTGTTGAAGGCTGATACAATGCTGTGGCGTTGTTTCAAGGCTAGATACAATGTTGTTGCAACACGTATGGCAAGGATCTGACGAGACCTTCAAGGCTCGCAGCTGCAATACAGCTATTTCAAGTGCACAACGACGGGAGATGCCTAAGAAACTCCGGCAGCACGGACACGCAGGACAGAGGGTGCGACTGTGGAAGTACACAGCGAAGTCTGGCACTACATGGAAATTGATTAAGAGTGAATGAAATGGAGCTATTGATAAGAGTAAAGTTTGCCGACTGGATAATACTTCTAAGTCATTTTACAATGCTTGCTCTGTGGGTGACAAGAGTTGTCCGCAAGCAGAATATACTGATAGCAAACATAATAAACCATCCTCTCGAATCCGGGCGAGTTTGATAAACAGATAAATAAATAGCGGACCTTCAATATGCACACCTTGGTATGCAGATTTAACATTATTTTTTACATGTCTTATTTCTGTGTACAAGTCTGGGCTATTTACAGAATGTACCCGTATACAACTGGGAACCATTGACACACAAACATGGGACTGATATACATATAGCACACGAGATGAGGGGGCGTGAGGTGGTCAAACTTTACACATTAGGAGATTTCAGAGCATAAAAATGAATTGAAAAAAAAAGGTCGACGTTTACGAGCACTCACGTTGAGCTGCGACTCGCTTCATCATTCATCATCCCTTGAAAACTTCTGGCCAGCCAGATGGCCGTTTCTCGCGGGGACACCTTCGCCTTCCCAAACGGCCTCAGAACAACCGCAAGCTCCTCCAACCTGTTGTTTTCCAGCAGATCAGCAGAAAGCTCCAAGAGCCCTTCAAGGGCCTCGGACCGTTGCCTGAAGGACTTGACATCAAGCATCTCCTTTGCTGAGGTTGCCAGTATTTCCTTTGCTGGTGTCATCTCCTCCTTGAACGTACCGTTGGCCTCCGGAGAAGTAAAATTTACTTCCGGTGTAGAGGGCAATTTGACAACATCTGAATTGGCCAGTTTCGGACTGATAGTATTATCTTCCGTCACAGCGGCAGAACCAACAAGCCCGGAAGGTGTAAGACTTGGTGTGATGCTTCTCACATCCACTTCTTCTTTTATAACATCGTGAAGTTCGCCAACATCTGTGCTTTGGGCTTCCATTTCAGCATTCCCTGTTGCTGCCTGCTCATCACTGACGCTGAAACTGCTGGGCCTTATAACATGAGGGCCCAAATGAGAAACTGGTGATTTCTCTGATGACTGATGGATGGAATTGGATCCTTTGTCTAGTGCAATGGTTTTTGTTGCTGAATCATAAGGAGCAATATATGGTACTGATGAGAGCAGCTCTTGTACTGTGAACTTATCCTCATCACTCTGTACAGTGCTAGTGGGAGTGCTCTGCACCGTCTCACTGCAGGGAATATCATCCTTGCAAACAAATTCTTGCACATTTGTATCAATAGATGGGTCCAAGGCTGAGCTTACACTAATATCATCATTACTAACCATACTCTTCTGCAAATTGGTGGTGTTGAGCTCTGAGCTTGGCATATCTGTTAGGTCATGCTTTTGTATGACAGCGTCAGGGGTTGAGCATTTGCAGGATGAAACCAAGCTGGTTAGTGAATCAGGTTCAGATGGTTCTTCAGACTGCTTGATGCTGTTAGCATAATCAATCGTGGAACTGCAGCAAGCACTGCTGACTTCTTTGGTTGCTACATCCCTGGGTGGAGCACATTTCGCCTGTGAATTGCCAACTTTCATTTGATTACCGCCCAGGGGGCTTGGAGGAGCCATTAGAACACCTGGAAGCTCATTGAAAGCATTTTTTGGACTATGGACAGGTCGAGAAGGGCTTTTTGCATGCTCTGTGGTAACCTTACTGTGAGCTCGTTTTGTCCCGGTGTGCTGTGGACTCTCTGCTCCCACTTTCCTATAGGGAGGGAAGCTAGGGCGTCTACTAAAACTGGGTAGAAGTCTATTCTTGACCTTCCCTTCAGCGGCATCAACATCTTCAATTGTCTGCTTGGTAGGGTCTAGCTGCTGCGGCTCATCCGCTTTGATCTTAACTTTTGGAGAATGTTCAACAATTGGCGACTGCAGGACAGGATCAGAAAAAAATTAGCAACACAGAAAAAAGGTGATTCAGCACAAAAAAATGATTAATCCTCATTCCTCACCAAATGCTTCATGGGAGGAGATGCCTGTATGTGTTTCACAGTATCGCGGTTAACCTTTGCTGGTGCATGTGGTGTCACTTCACTAGATTTTACACTGGAGGAAACACTGTTATGCTCTGAATCATCAGACAAGAGCTCTTTGTGACTAGGTGAATGTAGCTTTACACGGCTAGCTCTCAAAGGTGAATTGTTTACCCTGAGCTTACTAGTCTCCTCTCTTAGAGTTGTTAGTATCTTCTTGATGATTTTTGGCTGCTTACTCCCGTATTTGGGACGCTGATCAACATGTATGGATTTAGATGAGTCTTGTCTCTCCAGTTCAGGACTATCAATGTCCTTATGGCTTTTAAGATCACGTGGTGTTGAACATGTTTTAATTGATGCATCATCAGTAGCTTCAGCACCTCCAGTACCAATGGTGGTGTTGTTGGAACTTGTAGCTAGCCCTGACGTGTTTCTTTCACTTGATTGTATACTGTCCAAATCACTACCAGTGCCAGAAATGCTGCTACATTGGCTCCCAGACATGCTCTTCCGACTGCTCCGAGAACTGGTAATGGATTTCAACGGTGATCGAATGGGATGTGGTACAGCGGTAAATGTGCGGTGCTGATCAACATAAGGTTGCAGGTATGGATTTTTCAGAATATCAGATGCCTGTTTACAAATAGTAATAAACAATGTCAGAATCGAGTAAATTTGGTAAACAGGTATTGTGGTGAGATTTCTATGTGCATAGTAACTTACAGTAGGTCGGTGTTCAGGATTCTTCCTCAACATGCTTTTGATAAGCGTTTTCCTGCAACCAACAGCCAAAACGGGAACCTTTTAGCTCACAATGGACTAGGAAACTCATCAGAATATGACAATAGGACAATGATGTTCTGTAATGGGATAAAAAGTGCTGCATTTTCCAGCAGACATCGCTTGACTTTGAAGAAATTGAAATACAACGTATCTAAGTATTAAATGGTAGGCTTAGAAAGGATAGAATGGTCCATATTATGACAATAACAAATGTGACAATAGAAGAATGGAACTATTTTAAACAAGAATGATAAGGAAAACCAGACTTCCATGCATGCCTACTATATATACCATGAAGGTGCACTTACATAGATGGAGAGTAGCAAGTAGGTATAGGGCCAATGGAGGAGCGATTTATCTTGCTTATCAGTCCAGCCATATCCTGAAAGAAGGAGCAAATTTAAGCACAGCTAAGCTTTTACAATTTCGAAACCAATAACGCCATCACAATGGTAAACTGTATTCACTAGAATGAACATTTAAGAGAAAAAATGGAACATATACTACAGTCCAGCAATTCAACAAAAATAACGTGCAGGGAAACTAATAATCAGCATCATTTTTCCCAAAGAAATCTTGACTTTGAGTTAGTTTAGGTAAACATGGATCTGCGTAAAAGCAAAATATTCATACTTAAGAGAGAGCAGTAGACCTCTTCAAACATATTTTTGAAGGTCAACGAGACAAAGATCTGCATCATTCACATAAATCCAGAAATGAATTTCCTGGATGGATCATGGATAAGTATATTCCAGTATGGTATGAATCTGGAAAAGAAACCCATCCTTCTATTATACCACAATGTTAGACATGTGCATGAAAATTGTGCACGCACACACACACACACAAAAGTTCTACACAGAATGAAGACGTCAGTGCTTCTTAATTGTCGAGTTGTTTTCCTTAGCTAACATCAATGAATGTAATCGAAGTGGAAGAACAAATTATTCTATGGAGATGCAAATGCCCCAACCTCTCAAATGGAAGGTGCCTATGATCACTCTTTCCCTACTAATCAAAGAGGCTGGAAGCCATATGGTTTGTACATTGTGGATTGGTGACCATTCGTGATGCTACAAGAAACTGCACTTGAGGGATTTTTATATATTCCATTATGTCTGTTGATAGCAACCTGCATATTATTTCAAGTGTTCTAGTAAATCTTATCCTTCTATGGGAAGTCGGCAGGAACTTTCCAAATACAAGCTACGTAGCATTGATTACAAGCTATGTAAAATCCATGGAGATATAACTACTGTTAGGTAGGAGAATGTAGTGGTATAAGAACATGAGTTGATAAGAACTCACAAAAGCCTTGAAAGCAGGTCGATGAGCAGCCATCTCATACATACAACATCCTGTAAGGACATATACCAGTTAAAACTAGGCTATGTGACATTGATTTTTAGAAACAAGGTTTTATAAATAAAGCCACATGACATTAATTTCCCAAAGTATCTCCATAAAAGTAGGTAGTTACCAAGAGACCATATGTCTGACTTGAATCCATAAGGAATGTCGGTAAGAAGCTCTGGGCACATGTAATTTGGTGTTCCCACAACCTAAGAAAGCATCATGCTAACATATAAGATTCAGGGAATAAAACATAAAATGATTAATCAGCATCTGTATCCGAGATAGAAGGGATATCACAGAGAAGCTTACCGAAGATGTTAAATCGTCTGCCTTTAAGGTCTTAGCAAGACCAAAATCCCCTGCAAGTAAACTAGAGATATTTAAACTCCAGCAGTGAAGCGTTGCGGAGTGCAAACGGAATACAAGATACGAGTTATTTGAGTCAATGTGAGGCACTAACCAAGACGGATGTCATGATCTTTCGTGAGAAATATGTTTGAGCACTGCAGAAAGGACAAGGACACACTATATTACTGGTTGCTTGATGAACTAAATGACAGCATCATCATTCTTTGTCACTTACCTTGAGGTCCCGGTGCAAAACATAGTTTGAATGCAAGTAGTCAACAGCTAGAGCCAATTGAGCAAACCATCTCAGCAGTTTCTGATGGTTGTTCAGAACAGTTAGCACACTTCTGAATATTTCTTACCTAAAGCGTGAAACAAAAGTAGTTGAAAAAAATCGTAATAACCTCCTCCGGGAAGTATGTCCCATTTGCCTTTTTCATCAGTTCAGCCCTACCAGAAAGAAGACAGCAAAACAAAACAGAGTCAACAGAAAGTCAACATCAAACACTAATCTCCCAGACTCCCACTGCCCGTAAATTACACTCACATATCGCCACCTTCACAGTATCCCGTCACGATGCAAACGTAGCAACCCTGTCATCACTCACACGGTAAGCCAGAGGAAAGATGTAACAAAACAAAAGGCATATGAATATGATGATGCATGCTCCTAGAGAACAAACCTTCTCAACCCATGCCTCCTTGAATTCGACAGTGTAAGGATGTTGAAGGCGAGCAATAAGGGCCATCTGCAATTTTTCCTTTCATCTGTCAGTTTCTGAAACCAATACTAATCGATGATGAACCAATAAAGCCTAAAGAACGGCTTCTCGTGCTTCACTGACCTCTTGATGAGCAGACTTGCGGCAGCGCTCTGTCTGCCTCGCGAGCCGTATCTTCTTCAGCACATACCTGCAAACCAATCATATATCAACCACCTTCTTTAAGGGGAAACAGACTCTGTAACTGAATAGAAGAAGCCAATGCTGCATCATACTTTTTCTTCTCGGTCTTGTGGTTCACCAGAATGGCGGCACCAAAGGCGCCGCGGCCAATCTGCTCCATAATCTCGTACTGATCCATCCGTGACTCCATGGTGCCCAGCATATTGGACGCGATTCCCACAGCAAAATCCAGTCTCTAATACCCAAATCTTCTCATGTCTTGTGCACGACACGGTTCCGATCAGCTCCAGGCCCTATACGATTTCTGCAAAAGCATATAAACAAGCACAAATCAAGCGGCATCAGCGCACGCCTTGATTCGAATTTGACCAAAACCTACTCCTGTTCCATCCAATAAGAATCTTGAAGAGCTATTTATTTGTTTATTTTTTGCCGGGGGGATCCTAAACACCTAACTAAAATGAGATAGGAAACAGTAAACAGCCAGTCACATACTATCATCTAGCCACACGAATCCGCGGCCGGAGTTTAGCGGCTGTACTTCGCACAGGAAAAAGAGTAAAAAAGCCATGTTTTTCACGCGGAAAAGCGAGAAGTTCCGCAACTGTACTACCGCGCGGTTGGCACCAACCGCCACTGGCCGGGAACAGGGACCTTACCGCGGCACGCTACGCCGACATTGGCCAGCACGGGCGGGGACTGCTCCGGCCGCTCCCCGGACGGCTGGGCTCCGATTCCGGCCGAATCCGCCGGCGGCAGGATAGGGCGGGGCGGGGTGCCCCCTCTCGTCACGGCGCCGGCGCCGACGCCTCTGCTGCTCTCCCCGCGCCGAGCCCGAGCTCCCGGTGCCCCCGCGGCCTCGGCTGCTACGCCGCCCCCTCCGGTTTGGGATTCTGATTACTGTTGTCGCCTGCTGGCTTCGCTCTTGCTTCTCTCTCTCTCCTCCTCCGTTTGTTGCGGTGTGCTTTTTGGTTATTTAAATAAATCGTCAAATGGGGGAAGTGGAGGCAGCACCTGCTTATATACGGACGGCGCCATGGCCGCTGAGTACCGACGAGAGGTTAACGCTTGACTAGACTACTGCTAGTAGTACTAAATTTAGAACGGTTTTTTGGAGAGAGAGAAAATTGAGCATTTTATGCTTGCTAATGATGAGATACTGGCAAATGAACCAATCTCATCAGCATTTATTTACTCCAAATATCCGTACTGACTAGACGTCCAAACCGAAAGGGGGTTTCCGTCCTCCCGCGCCCGATTATTCATTCATTTCCACCACCCTTTAAAATCCAAAATGGGGTCACATTTTTTTTATAAAGAAATGAGGACACATACAGTTCGTATTCACTGATGAAGTTGAGACCCTTATTTTTGGGACGGAGGGAGTACTAGTGTCTGAACCGGTGGTGGTACGAATTAATGCCCAGCTTGATAGGATTATTACGTGGAGTATGATTAGGGATGTGGCGTCACCATCTCCTTCGTGCCCGACGGTATGATCCGTGCGTCCTGCTTTGCTATGTTGGGCGGCTAAAGCATAAACTATGTTTGATTTTCGACGGTTTTCTCTTCTTTCTTTAGGTTGGCGTGCGTGCGGGCTTGTGATGCTTTTGGCTTTGTGGAACACTTTGACGATCCAAGAGGGAGCCGATGAACTTATCCTGTTACGATCGGGCAAAAAAGAGTGCCTATTAATGGCGAGAAGACGGGGAGTTGGTGAGGTGATGGTTCAACGTCTTCGTCCTTCGTTGCTATGGTCTGCGGCACTGTGGCTTTATACAAGTCCAAAGAAGCCTTTGTTTCTTGCCATCAAATACATACATGGAGTGCATATACCAATGCCGACGAGAAGCAATTTAGGCTTGAATTATGGTTGTGCGCGTTGTATGATGTAGAGGCCGGGGTTGTCCCATTTTCAAAACAAAGAAAAATCTTAAGCTTGATTTTAGTGTTTGTTTTTTCTCTATTGATAGTATGAAAAACATATCTACAGCTGTACTGGTACGTTCCGTCTATGGTCATCTCTACAACGTGCGGACAATCAAGACTTTTTACGGTGGTGTGTGTACGCTTGAAGCGCATGGCGAGGGATACTTTTACCCAACATAAATGAAAAACATGATCTTAGGATTGGCCCTCCTTCAGTTTAGATGTCATACAAACTCATGATTTCTTGCATTTTGCCTTTTTCTTTGCTTTTTTTACATTGGACTTGGTTTGGCCGTGTGCATCCCAGTTAGAGCATCCACAACCGGATCCCTTATATCCGTCTCAAACGCGTGGTCAGGCCGTCCGGTCACTGTCCAGTCACAAAATTTCGACCCATCCGGAGCTCTCAAACCGCGGACAAACGCCCGGGTTAACCGGCACCCCTCATATACAGCCCAAATATGAGGCGGATATGAGGCGGCCCGAGCGCGCCCGGGCACGTCCGCCATGTCAGCCTGGCCCACCCCGACCCCACAAAAAACCCCTCTGGCACAAACCCTAGCTCAGTTCACTCCGCTCCGCTCCACTTTCCCGACTCTCCACTTTCCCCAATCCACCGAATCCGTAGCGCCGACGAGCATGTCCAACACCGGTAGCCACTCCGACGGCAGCGAGGTTGACGAGGAGGAGCTGGCGCTCCGTATCGCGCTCGAGCGCTCGCGGGTAGATACGGGCGGCAGCTCCAGGTCCGGTGCGACGCCTCCTGTAACCCGTCGCCACAGCGCCGGCGCCGGCCCTTCCCGTCCCGAGCACGGATCTGCAAGAAATGCGCAGTCTGCTCCGCTCGCCCGACGGCCTCCTCCACCTCCGACCGCTGCTCCACGCGGGCAGCGGTGGGTTGTAGTGCCCGCTCCGCCGGCGCCGCGGATGCGAGCGCCGGAGTCGGAGGCACGCGCCGCCCGCCGCGAGAGGCAGAGGGCAAGAGAGAGGGCGGGCGGGTCCGACGCGGCTGGGCAGTCCTCCCGACGCCGCCGCGTGATGCCAATGGCCAACGAGAAGAACCGTCTCCTCCAGTTGGTGTGCCATCGGTCACTGACCATGGCGGAGACAAACGCCTGATGGCTCCGTAGGATCAACACCAAGAACCTCCGGCTCGGCATTGAGCAATCCGAGCGGGAGGCAGCGTTGGCAGCGGCGGAGGCGACGAGGGTGGCCAAGCTGAAGCGCAAGCAAGACCGCATCGTCCGACGCTTGCTAGGCTTCGTCGTCATCTCCTCCGACGGGTCTGGCTCCGACGGCTCCGACATCGACCCACCTCCTGTTGCGGACGCCTACAACGGCGTCGGCGACCGGAAGGGCAAAGGGCCGGCGAGGAAGTGGTGAAGCTCGCCCTCTCATCTATTATTACTATGTAGTTATTAGAATGTGCCGGATCTTTGAACTATGTCAGTTTGATGATCTTTTAGTGATGTTTATGTGAACTATGCCCGTTTAGTATCGGTTTATATGTCTGTTTCCTGTCGATTTTGATCGTTTGGTGATCTGTGTACTACGTGCACGCATATGTATGGATATAGGTTGCCGGATATGAGATACACGGGTGTGGGGACGCGGATAGAGAGTTTGAGGAGTCCGCGGGCGTTTGAGGAGTCTTATTTGTCAAGTCCGGCTGGAGATGCTCTTATGCCGAGGCGAGGCGTCATGCTTAAATCGTTAATTAATAAAGCGTCCTTTATTGGAACAAAATAAAAAGCATATAGTTCCTTCCTTCTAGACAGATGGTAATAGTCTATGTACAAGTCATTTGTGTTAGGATGATCTCCACCGTGTGGGCCCAACAGCCCACCGGGCCCTTAGATCCACGCCCTGATCGGGGGTGCTCAACCCACTATGGTTGACGGGCCCCTGTCACCTGCACTATATATAAAGAGGTGGGGGCCGGCGGCTCGCAACACGAGGTTCGTCGCGACGCCATACACCCCACCTACATCCCCTACCGATCTAGGGTTAGTGCAGTGCTGACGGGAAGCTCCGCCACCACCTCGCTATCTCTCTGTCCACTCACCGCCGCCACCATCCCACCATGGCCATCGGCGGGAGTTCATCATCGCAAGGAGAAGGTAATTCCCCATCTCCTACTGCCACTGTTGCCGTAATCCTAGCCTACCCGATCCCGTGGGTCTATCAATGGTATCAGCCCAGGTTGGTTTTTGGATTTTCGGTAGCAAGAACACAAAGATCCCTCCACCCCAAAGAACCCTCGCAGGGAAAAGAAAAGCTTCTCACCGGAGAGGGCCTCGGGCCGTCGGCAAAGTGCGCCGCCGCTAGGCCGCGCGAGTTCCTCTCAATCCCCACACGCATCGGCATGCCGAGGTGCGGGGAAGAAGAACACCACCCCCTGGGGGGCAAAGAGCGCCGCTCGCCACGCCGTTCGACGGCGGCACGCTCCCCGCAAGGGGAACGCACCACCGGCGAAGGGGGTGGAAACGGCAGCCGCTACAGTCCGCTGCATCGCGCCGCCGCATCGGTTAAAAAGGGGCAGAGGAGTGCTCTGCTCACGGTGCGGTGGTTGGAAGAAAGAAAGGAGGGGGAAGGAGAAGGGGCGCTCGAGCGGCGCCGTGGTCTTCAACACAAGGCCGGACGGAGACCCGCCGCTCGCCGGGGACGGACGGAGACCCGCCGGTGCCCTGTATCGCTCCCGTGCGGAGAGAACGAGGAGAGCGGCGCGGGAACAGGGGGAGAAAGGAGAGGCACGCGCGGCGCGGTGGTCTGCGACCCCGTCGCCGGCGGCCGGGGCGAAGCCCTTTTCTTTCTCTCCGCCGTCGCACGAGACATGGACAGAAAAGAGAAAAGGGGGAAGGGGAAGGCGGGCTCGCGCGGCGTGGTGTTTCGCCGCCGTCGCCGGCGGCCGGCGTCGCCCTTGCCCCGCTGCCATGGACAGAGCGGCGGCGGGCGCAGAGACGCGCGAGCGGCGCGGGGGAGGGAGGGTTTGACCGAGGGTTCGCTCGGCCCCTCTCCAGCTCGCCTGTTTATTTCTAGCGAGAACAGCGGCGCGTCGTTGGATCTAGATCGACAGCCACCGTGAAACCCTAGCCCCGCCCCGGGCCAAGTGGGCCGAAAGTGGACTCGCGGCTGGGCTCTAGCCGACTCGCGCACTGGGCCGAGGCTAGGCCGAGCTGCAGTTTTTTATTTGTTTTTTCTATCCAGTGTTTTGGGCAAAGTTCACACAGTTCATTTTCTATTCAAATTATTCAAAGAAATTTTTTGTTTAGAAAATAGACAAGTAAAGAATTGCATCTGAACAGTGCTGTTTTCATGAATTTTATTCATGTTTTCCACTGTGAAAGATTAAATTGTTGCTTCTCTAATTCAATTTTGAACCAACCGGTTAAAATTGCTTAGAGAGTAAAAGAGTACAGAATTGTTTCTGAATAGAATATTGTAAAGTTTACGCCGCAAAGTAAAAGTTTAATCCTCCAATTAAATTGGAACCAACGGGAAAATTTAATTGGAAGAACTGTTCTTAGCAATGTTTTTCCCCTGTGGGTGAAATCAGATTCAGATAGTTTCCGCTATGACAAAAGAAAGATATTTGTTTTAAAGTTAAAATATGGTATTGTTATTTTCTGACCAACGTTGATGATAACAGTACTATAATTCTATGAGTCTTATGTTCAAAGCTTAAATCTCTGATAAATTTTGTATCAAAGTGATCAATTTTCAGAGAACAGATAAAGATCAAGAAATGCTCTTGAGCTAGAGAAATGTATATTTCTTGTTCCCGCTGCAATATAGTTGATGATGATGATTATTTCTTAGCAAAGTTGTTTAATAGAAATACTATCATCACATTGTTTATGAGTTATATGCATTATTTCCATTTCCGCCCAACGGTGATATGGAATTAATGTAGAAGGATGATGTTTTATTCTAATTCTGCCACAACGGTGATTTGGAATATAAAAAGAAAGTTTTAAAAAGTTTAATGTGCATATTTTTAACCAGACCAACGTAGGGTTATTTTTTTATGCTCATTATTGTTGATTATTGGCTAAGTTTTCTCAGACTAAAAGTTTTCCATGCTTTCATTCGTGAAAGCGAATGGCTGGGTACTTGTGACCCGAAAGATGACCAAGAAAGGTCATAACGTGAGGGAGTATGTTCTCTCTAAAGAATGGCTTCAAAAGAAAAGAATTCTTGGATATTAATCCAAGAAAAGAAAAGAGATAGATCATTGAGAGTCTTGGTTGACGAATGTCTTTCATGTACTCTCTATGAAGAAGATTTTTCAGTCAACATGATTTGAGATGAAACAAGCAACATGCGTGTTTAATTTGACCAACGTCGGATCAAGCATGTGTGTCAAAGAGCATTCGGATTTATTTCTGAATTTGATGATTGAATATGCAGTCAAAAGAGCCAATTCTGGCATTTATGTCCCTTACAGGGAATTACCCGCATAGCGGGAAAAGATGATTATGATAAAACCCGCATGGCGGGAAAAGTCTGGGAAAATACCTGCGTAACTGGGTAAAGTTGACATAGTATTATGTCAAAAATCCTGTATGGCGGGAGAAATTTTGGCAAAGGACTTATCCTGTATGACAGGAGAAAGATATGATGACTCATGTGCGTTTAATGTGTCCCACTCTGGGAGAAAAGTATGGAGTAGCTATTATGCTTTCCTAGTATCGACCGTACACCTTATGTGTAACGGTCATTAAGCACTCAATAAATCCAAAGAGAATAAAAGTTACAGACGAACCTAAAGATAAGAATGATATGCAAGTGTGACTTGCAAAAGTACTAATGATAAAGAACTCTGTTGAGTTTCTGAAATGGAATGAGGAAAAAATACTCCCATACCAGTTAACAGACAACTTCATTTCGCATGAAGTAATCAGATGAATGAAATAGATAATCGAAGTTTCCTCAATTCACAAGAGTTATGAATGGTTTTCGAAATTGTGGCAGAAAAGTTCTTGCCACATTTCAAGGGGGAGAAAGAAATATGAAATAAATTAAGAATGATGAAACTCCCCTATACTTTAGATAATGTGATGCACATTATGCATCTAAAGTGATCCATTAATGAAGAATGTGATCGTCTGGGGGAGTACGACGGTCATAATAATACCCCTAAAGAAAAGAAATAGCTGTATTTCTGGATCTTTTACAGTTCCGAAAGCAGACTAAGGAATACTAAAATGGTGCTTAAAGTGCCATAAAGAAGAAAGTTTTAACAGAATAAACCCAAATAATAAAGTTTAAAGATACGCCATTTTTTAGTAAAGATGGAGTAATCTGGGGGAGCATGTTGTATGACCTATACAACACCTGTTGTTAGCTCTATAAAGGATGAATGAGTAAACATGGATCTTGTGATACAGGTCCCTGTAAAACCTATTGCCTCTTGGAAATGAAAGACTATAGAATTAATTTGCCTCTTGGCAATGACAGAGCAACAACAGCCCCATATGAAAGAAGTGCCAGTACCTGAGACACTGATGGTCTCAAGGAATGAGAAAATCAGATACTTCTGATTACTATAAAGTCTATGTTAGTGAAATTCAAATGGAGGTTGATACCACCTCATTTAAAGCGCTCAATCGAGCTTTGAGAAGTGTCTGTTTGTCTAAATGATAAGAGACTATGTGAGATGAAATAAAATTGGTGAATCCCGACGATGTTTGGGACTCATAAGTAATTTCCAATGGAGCCAAAACAGTAGGCTGTAAAGGGTCTACAAGGTCAATGTGACTCCAAAGGAAATATGTAAAGGTGTAAAGCGCGACTTAAATCGAAAGATTTTGTGCAAAGAGAATGAATAGATTACAATGAGTGTTAGTGGCACATCATGATCGACATCATGATCTGAGTTACATCAGATGAAAGTAAAGAACACAAGGGATACTGCTTCAAGAAGTCTTTTATGGACTAGAGCAAGTCTCTAGACAGTGGCATTTAAAGTTAAAAGAATCAGATGTTATTTTTGGGTTAAAGAAGATGAGAGGACAATTGTATTCATGCAAAGTTATAGAATGGGAAATTCATTTCCTAATTCCTGTGCATGTGGATGACGTCCTACTTGCTAGTGGTGATGTCAATCTACTGCAGGAGGAGAAAAGAAGTTCTTGTCCTCAAAGTTCAAAAGAATGTTCTCGGTAGAGTGTCTCTCGTTATTAGTATCGAGATTCACCAAGAAAAGAATAAAAGGGGGTATTAGGAATGTCGCATGGACATGCTAAGAAAGGTCTCTAAAGTATGCATGCGAGAAAACCTACGCCTGTTCTTATAGACAAGGGTAATGGAACTGGAAACTATGGTGTTCCAAAAGTTGATGAGAAAAGATTGAAAACGGATATGGTACCATATGCTTCAGCTGTTAGAAGCTCAATATATTACCCTGACACAGTTCACGTATCCGGGTTGTTTTGGCAATGTCCAGTCCATATATAGATCACTGGAATGGAGTCAGAGATATCGGCCTCATGCTGAAAGAAATAAGTGCTCTAAAAAGATTGTGAGTACAAAGACAAGACTTGTGAAATGTATGGCGAAATCCACAATTGTCGCTAACTTTCACACTTGGAGTTTTTTGTGTGGAAAAGCTCCAAAGAATGAAACAATTATCATCAATGTGATGCCAAGATATGTTATAGCTTGATATGAGGCTGAGGGACAGGCAAAATGGTTAAGGAGACCTGTACCCGGAGTTGATAATGGTTGACAACAGCGATAACCATTTTAAGTTTTTCGCTCCCATGACAACGAGTCAAGTGTTGATGCCAAACACACTGACACAGAGTTATGCGTTGTAAAGGAGAAAGTCCGGAATTATGTAGAAATGCTTGAAGCATAAAAGCAACAGACAAGTGTTTGCAGATCTGCTTATTAAAGGCTTACCGCCCAGTGTGTTCGGAGAACACACAGTCGACATGGGTTTTATGGTATAGTCTAAGATTTCCGGACAATAAAGGGCCCAAGGTTAAAGAATTTGTTTCAAAACAGAGAGGTACGTTGTGGCTGTCTGATTCTATCGGCAATTGAGTTGTGACGATGAAACATGTCCTATGTATTGATCTGTTATGAAACGAGTAAAGTAAAAGTATAAGGTCAAAAGTAAAAGTTGAGATCAAGGGGGAGAATGTTAGGATGATCTCCACCGTGTGGGCCCAACGGCCCACCGGGCCCTTAGATCCACGCCCTGATCGGGGGTGCTCAACCCACTATGGTTGACGGGCCCCTGTCACCTGCACTATATATAAAGAGGTGGGGGCCGGTGGCTCGCAACACGAGGTTCGTCGCGACGCCGTACACCCCACCTACATCCCCTACCGATCTAGGGTTAGTGCAGTGCTGACGGGAAGCTCCGCCACCACCTCGCTATCTCTCTGTCCACTCACCGCCGCCACCATCCCACCATGGCCATCGGCGGGAGTTCATCATCGCAAGGAGAAGGTAATTCCCCATCTCCTACTGCCACTGTTGCCGTAATCCTAGCCTACCCGATCCCGTGGGTCTATCAATTTGCACTCTAATGCTCCTTTAGCAGATGCAACTCAATAGTGTTTTGTTTATGGCAAGTCAAATCAGACGCACTGATACGGCTAGTGGGACGTACTATGTACTGGTGGTGTGTCGGCAACGCCACCGCATTTGCTTAATCAACCAGTAGAGAGAGTCGCAGATTGCAGCTCGAAGGACCAAATTGTTCCAAAAAATGGCCAAAACAGTGGAGATGATGGCTTCATTCTATACCATCACCCAAGCTATCCATAGGCAAGCCTGGTTGAGTTAGGAAGGTTCAGGCTAATGCACCACCTTCCTTAATCATCATCTGTCCAGCAGGTTAGTGGGTAGTACTCCGGTATTGAATGGGTGTAGGGCCGGTCTTCCTAATGGCGACTGCTGGTCACTGCTTGCTGATGACTGATGAGCTCTCTGCTCTCCTCCATACGTCGATGCCACACCGACGCCCGAGCTTGAATTCGATTCGAGGTAGCAGCAAGTACAAAACACACGGGAAGATATGCCATATGGTAGTGTTCTTTGACTCCTTGACCACGTTCACAGTTCACGGGAATGCTGTGGTGGTAACTACTGCTCCTCCGGGGTCCGGAGGTGATGCTCTGTGATTAAATCTCCATGGACGACGAGCGTGATCTTCATTCAATGGAGAAGAAGAGTCGTCAGCTCAGTAATGGCGGCAGAAGCGAATAGCTCAGCTGCTTCACCAGCAACGTGGTAGCTCTCGAGCCCTTCACCTAAGTTAATGACAGGTGGGACCCTGTGGCTAGGGGCAGGTGTGGCAGGTTGTCCATCAGGTTAAGTCCAAGATGGACAAGATAAGCAGATAACTCGAGACCGCAGCAGTACAGTACCGACTGCTGAGAGCTGTGATGATGGGTTTTATAGCTATGCTCTTTACTTCCCATGGCAAAGCCAAAAGATATGGACTCCTCCATTGCACATTGCTGGTAGATCAAGACCATGTTAAACAAAAACTGATCACGTTGTCACTGTAGGTTTTATTGCTTTGTAAAGTGTGCTCATGCAGGTTGTGCTGAACCTAAACAAATGATCGACGTTGAAGACATACACAATCATGGCCCCAGCAAAGTTCTTATAGTCCTTGGAGTCATCATGGCCGTAGGTCTCCGGACACCACAGGTTCAGTGCCCGGTGCTGCTTCTCTCCGAACCGAAAAGCGGAGGCCCTTGATGAGAGTGCCTCTGGTGGTACTTAAGCATCTAGCACCATGATCTTAGTTAATGGTTGTGCAAGTACCATGGCACATAATTCGTATCATTGCAATGATCAGGATGGTCATCTTTTGAAGGCAACTATTGGAGGCTAAATGCTACAGCTCCGACCAGAAAGTAACCGTATCCCGTACTGTCCGTGGTGATATTTCCTGAGCTTTTTATTAGCTTTCTATAATCTCCTCATTACCAGCTAGAACTAACTTGCTGATGGTGGTTTGAATTGAATACTGTACGCATCGTTTCTCAAGGTAGGTGTACCGTCGGGGTCGATAGGAAAGCAAGATGCCTAAATCATTTTATTTCCTTTTTAAAAAAATCTAACAAAAAAGGAGATGCCTGGTTCTTTTGTAAGTTGCCCACTTTCATACCGGCAACTCGGAGCACTTGGCACCCATTTAAAAAAGGGTTACCCTTTAAAAAACGAGGTCAGAGAATGATGGTGCAACCATCTTCAAAAGAAAAATCACCCATGAACGATATGGAGAAAGCTTGCACTGTGCACCGCACTATTAGTTCAAAAAAATGGAGGGACGAACAAATATTTACCAAGCGAGGTCGATGGAGTGCTTCAATTCATATATTAACTTACGAAGAAAAAAATAAATCAGTTAACTATGACGTGAATAATCTTTTTTTAAGGTCATACCATGCTAACCAAGTCTGAACCTTACAAGAACACCATGGCCTCCCGGCAAAGAAAAGAACCCTCTAAGTAGGTCCAAGGCGAATTCGTCGGGACCACCATGAGCCCATCTCGATGCCCCACCTTCTTCACATCACCGAAGCCAATGAGTCGTTATAGCCGTTACCTGAAATTTTAACCGACAACGCCAGGAACATCGACTTGGAAAGAATGCGAAGACCGAATGAGGAGACTCAACCCCCACGTCGACACCGAAAGCGTCTCCATAGAATCTTATTGACGACACCACTGAAGCCACCACAAATCAATACAAAAGCATCGTGGTTGACAACTCTTTCCTACACTAACCAATATGAACTAGGGGAACCAACCCGCACGCACCCCGTGATGCCAGAACCAATGCCACCACGACATAATGAAGCTAGAGGTACTTATTCCATTTCATCACCAAACCCACTGCTCGGACAAACAACACGAGTACACCAAAAACTAACAGACCATATCAAGACTCCTTGCAAACGCGAAGATCAATGCCCGCCCCCTCTTACCGACATCGAAACCACCTGCCAAAAGCGAGGGAGATCAATGGAATTAGCCGATGAAGACGAAGGTTGCGTGGCGGCTAGGGTTACGGAGGACTCTAGGTAAAACACGAAAGGTGTGATCATTGGTAACATGATTATATAGATTTCTTATAGTTCTCTTCGAGGGGCATACAATGAGAGTTGTTGTATGTCAACCGTGTAAGAGTATCTACAGCCGGATCTTGCAAATCCGACACCTCAAACGCCCGCGAACACTGACCAAGCACTCCCTAAATCCACGCCTCCACAACCGTGTATCTCATATCCGGCACCCTATATCCATACAAATTCATGCAACGTAGTACGTAGATCATCAAACGATCAAAATCGACAGAAAACTGACATATAAACCGATACCAAACGGGCATAATTCACATAAACATCACCAAAAGATCACCAAACGTGCATAATTCACATAGTTCAACGATCCGGCACATTCTAACTACATGCTAGAACTAGATTATCTAAAAGGAGAGGGCAAGCTTCACCACTTCCTCGCCGGCCCTTTGCCCTTCCGGTCGCCGGCGATGCCGTAAGCGTCTGCAGCAGGAGGTGGGTCGACGTCGGAGTCAGACCCGTCGGAGGAGGAGGAATCGGAGATGACGATGTAGCCTTGCAAGCGCCGGACGATGCGGTCTTGCTTGCGCTTGAGCTTGGCCAACCTCGCCGCCTCCGCCGCTGCCTCTGCCGCCTCCCGCTCGGATTGCTCAATGTCGAGCCGGAGTTGCTTGGCGTTGATCCTCCAGAGCCACCGGACGTCCGTCTCCGTCGTGGTAAGTGACCAACGGTACACCCACTGGAGGAGACGCTCCTTCTCGTCGGGCACCGGCATCACGCGGCGGTGTCAGGCGGACTACGCAGCCGCGTCGGACCCGCACCCCTCTCCCTTGCCCTCTGCCTCTCGTGGCGAGCGGCACATGCCTTCGACTTTGGAGTCCGCATTCGCGGCTTTGGCGGAGCGAGCACTAGAACCCACTGCTGCCCGCGCGGAGCAGCGGCCGGAGGCGGAGGAGGCCGTCGGGCGGGGCGAAGCAGATTGGGCAGGCCTCGCAGATCTGCGCGCACGGTGGGAAGGGTCGGCGTCGGCGCTGTGGCGACGGGCTACAGGAGGTGTCACACCGGACCCGAAATTGCCGCCCGTATCGACCCACGAGCGCTCGAGCACGATACATAGTGCCAACTCCTCCTCGTCTACGGAGCTGTCGTCGGAGTGGATGCCGGTGCTAGACATGCTCGTCGGCGCTACGAATTGGACGAATTGGGGAAAGGGGAAAGTTGGGGATCGGAGCGAAGCAGGGTGAAGTGAGCTAGGGTTTGCTCCTGAGAGGGATTTTGTGGTGTCAGGGTGGGCCAGCGGTGGGCCGGGCTGACTTGGCGGATGCGCCCGGGCCGCCTCATATCCACCCTATGAGGGGTGCCGGTCAGCTCAGACGTTTGTCCACGGTTTGGGAGCTCCAGTTGGGTCGGTTTTTTGTGACCGGTCAGTGACCGGACGGTCTGTCTGGGCGTTTGAGACGTGTTTGAGAGGTCCGGCTGTAGATGCTCTAATATGCTTAAGCAGCTACGATTCTACTAAAGAGGCTTCAATAGGCTTAAGCCTACCCTTCAAAAATCCTATTTTGACTAAACACACTACTTGACAACTATACTGAGGTGTTTAACATGTAAACTGCAATGAATTTGCTAATTAGACTTGGAAACTTGATGTTTTGATCCCACCTTCGTTTTTGTGGTAGATTCGCCACTGTACTTAGGTAAGGTAACTACGGTCTACTTACCTAACTGTTGGCACGTCCCAGTTAATAAGTTTCCTGACCTATTGTTGTTATCGCTGGTAGTACAGGCCGAACCCCTTTTTTCCCCGTACGCAAGGTCAGTACAATCTACTAGTTGCAACTTGCAACAGAAATAGGAACGTTTTGTGTGCTCGGATGGGAGGCCATGATGCGCAGGGAGAGCAGGCAGCGCTAGTGCTACCGCTGGGCCGGGGACCAACGGTTGCTGGTCAAGCGTACTACTACATCGCCGGTCAGAGGAGCGTCTCCGTCCGCCATGTGCCCCGGGCCCCCGGCGTACATGCATACATGCCGCCGTACCGTATCCAGCCAACTCGGAGCCTGCCAGCGGGGATCCATCAATGGCGCCAGGCTGCCATGCCATTGCCATGGGCCCATGGCCATGTGCGCGCGCGCCCAGTCCGTCCACAGGCATCGCCAGGACGGACGGCGACGCAGGTGCCACCCGTCGTTCACGTGGTGACGTAGCATATCGTATGCTTTCACCGCAGATCCAAGAAGATGCGGCCTCGGGATCGATCAAGGGAGGAGGGATGGACTGGAGCATCGGGCGGCGGCGACGCGTTGTCTTAATTGGTGCAAACGTCGATGACCAGCCAGCGACCGGCCGCACGCACCGCACGGCGCGGCGCCCATGATTGGGCCGGGCCACCGGCGATCGTTGGCGCGGAAACGTGCGGTGGTCCACGGCTCGTCGATCGGCGGCCGCGATCGAGGGCTCCCCCTCCCCCCCCGTGCGCGGCGACCTTCGCCTATCCTGCGTCCCTCCGAGTTATTGCTCTCCATGGATCGATCGGCAAGTGGAAGAGTTTGGGTGGCCCGGGGACAAATTTTCTGCACGCATTGGTGGTATCGGCGACGCTGTACGGTAGAGCATTCATGTGGGGGGCAGCCTATTTGATGAAAGTGGCCATGTTCTGTTTTCTCTCCGAGTATCTCGAGTGCCGATCTACTATTCCCCGCCCAAGAGAGAAAAGCGTGTGGATCTGCTCTCCTTCTCGGCCACCTCTCGAAGACACTGCAGCAGAATGCTTCGTCCATTCCCTCGGGAATCAATCATGTACTGGACCTACTGTCACATATGGGTCACTGTCCTTGACCCGCCTGAAACGCCACAGATATACTATCAACGAAGAGGCCCAGGAGCAACTCCAACGGGAAGGACCCAAACGGAGACGTGATTTATTCGTTTTTTGTCCGTTTGGATAGACATGTCCGTCCCGGTTTTTGTTTCGGTCGGCAGTGTGTCCAACGCGTAGATTCATTTTTCGTCCGCGCGACTGGTTTGCGGTCATTTTTTTTATTGTTTCACATATGTATAAAATTTAACCGTAGATAGTTTAATATAAATATAAATATTGCATAGTTCAAAAACCACAAAAATATCTCATAGTTTACAAGCCAAATAAACATTAAATTGTCTCAAATACATTTGAAAAAAGGTGACCAATACATCTATTGATTGTCAACATGAACCCATATATGCTCAACCAAACCATTTTGCAGCTGCATGTGAGTTTCCCAATCACGCATCTGCTGATGAAACTCGGTGAACTGTGCAAACGTTGCCGCTCCTCCATGCTCAGGCACAACATTGTCACCTTGAAATTGAAACCCTTGATCGTAGAGACATTCTGGGCGCTCATCCTCTACGATCATGTTACGCATGATCACACAAGCAGTCATCATTTCCCAAAGCTTCAAGTTCTTGTAGGATACCGAACAATGCCCCATCGAAATTGCAGAACATCAAAGGCACGCTCAACATCTTTCCTAGCACTCTCTTACTCTTGGGCAAATCTCTTATTCTTCTCTCCTACAGGGCTAGGGATTGTCTTGACAAGAGTAGTCCACTGTGGATAGATACCGTCAGCTAGATAGTATCCATTATTGTAGTGGTGGCCATTGATCTCAACATTGACCTCCGGGCAATTGCCTTTTGACATCCTAGCAAACACTGAAGAGCGCTGGACCACATTGATATCGTTGTGAGAGCCGACCAGGCCGAAGAAAGAGTGCCAAATTCACAGATCTTGTGAAGCAACGGCCTCAAGTATGACAGTGCAAGCTCGTACATGGCCCTTATAGTGCCTCTGCCAAGCAGCAGGCAGTTTTTCCACTTCCAGTGCATACAACCTATGCTACCAAGCATCCCCGGGAACCCCTTGCTGTCATTCATCGCCAAAACCGTGCTGTATCAGCAACAGTTGGCTCTCTCAAGTACTCCGGCCCAAACACATCTATGATAGCCCTGCAGAACCCATACATGGACACAAGGCAGGTGGACTCACTCATCCGGACATACTCATCAATGAGATCACCGGGAACGCCATATGCAAGCATTCGAATGGCAGCAGTGCATTTCTGATAAGAGGAGAAGCCTCTTTCCAAGGGCATCTGTCTTGCACTCAAAATAGTTATCGTGCCCCACCACCCCTCCCGAATACGGTTGAACACATGCCTAGCCATACGAAAACGAAGCCGGAACATGTGATCTTTGAAGAGCGGGTTGGGGTTCTCGAAGTAGTCGTTCCATAGTAGGAAATGGCCACTCTCCCGGTTGCGATTCAACACCGGCGTGTGCCCCAATATCGAGCCCCTAAACAATGGCCGCTGCCTATTTAGGTGGTCATGGACGACCAACACAGCTACCACGATCTCCTACCGGAAGGGTGACCTATCTATGGACGGATGGCTGGCGGTGTCGGCGAAACTAGGCGGCGGCGGCGGCGAGAGGTGGGGCAGCCGGGTGAGTCAGGGACGGTGGAAGAAAGAGGAGACTGGCGGGCCAGAGGGAAAAGGGCGGGCATCACACGCGTCCGTCCCGTGTCCGTGCTGACGTAAATACGGCTTAAGTTTGGACCTGGAATGGGTCGCGGGCGGACAAAAAACGGACGCGCGTCCGTTTGGATCGTCGCGTTGGGCCGAGTTTTATGTCCGCGACAATCCAAACGCGCCCGGTTGAAGTTGCTCTAAATTAGTTGGGTTGGCCTGTTGGCATCCAGAAACACACCTATGAACATGGAGTTGCTCTAAATTAGTTGGGTTGGCCTGTTGGCATCCAGAAACACACCTATGAACATGGAGTTGCTCTAAATTAGTTGGGTTGGCCTGTTGGCATCCAGAAACACACCTATGAACATGGGTTGTTGGGCTGATTCGGTATGGACCTTCTTTACAAAAGTTGTGTATATGGGCCTTATATGTAGATGGCATGTGCAAAGACGTTTCTCAAAAAAAAATGCTATAGTACAATGACTGGTTAAAAAAAACTACAGTGCAAAAAACAAAAATAACACTTAACAATAGACAGAACAATAAAAGTTAACTTTTCAGAAAAGAAAGCAAAATGAAATAAATTCTAGAACAACATTTTATCCACAGTAGACATTTTTTTTTTGGAAAAGTAGTATTCCCTGGTTAAAAAAGTAACGAAAACAACAATACTGTAAAAAAACGAAATCACAATGATAATGTACAATTTACATATGAAGTACACGGCACTCTTGCACTTCTACGACAAGCACAAGAACAAGCAAAATAAGATGCAACTTTGAGCCGACTCAACTCATACGAGGTATGTGGTCCAGAAGGGACAGTGAAGGTTTTATAAAACAGTATAAAATTTACAATGGTGAAACTCTAGCTGGCCATGTACAAGTCCTTTTGCTGAAGACATGAAAAGTTTACATCATTTGCCCTTGCAAGTTTCCCCTAACACTTTTCTTATTGGTGATTTTGAGCTTGAAGAAACCAAACCAAATCATGAGCCTGGCTATGACCCATGACCAAGATTGCAGCTTTTCATCCGAAAAAAAAAGCAACAGAAACATAAAATACTATAGCTTTGAGTTGGCGCGGCTCAGCGTTGCTTCAATGGTTCCATGTGGTTCATCAGTTGGCATGTACACATCATCAGCAAACTGTACATAGAAATGATTCAGTTAAAGTGGGTAACATGTTATGGAGTAATTAAAAGTGCAATATCTGACATAAAACAGAAGAAAAATAGAGCTCAATCATGTTTTTGAACTAAGTCACCTTCACCAATCCTGGATTTTCCTTCCCTGATAGGTTCACTGGGAGGAAGTGGAGGTTTGGCATCCTAAGCTGAACGGATGCTATGTCAGGGAACCTGGGAGTTGACATCATATATTCAGGCATACATATAACTAGGGGCTAAATATGGCTGAATAAAAGCCATACATCAGATAACAAATTAGTGAACAAATCTCAAAATTGCAAACCTGGTAAGAACTTCCCTAGCCATTAGGTATAATGTATTCTGCACTGATGGACTATAGACACCAACATCAGGAGGACCAAAGAATGTGTCTGCGAGAACTTTCTTTACATCCTGGTATCTTTGGGTGAAGCAAAATGGCTTTGATGGAAGCTGAGAAATATGCTGGAATGGATACCTGAATACAAAATAGAATGCATGAAGGGAATCAATTGGACGGATTCTGGCATTTTTTGACATTTAAAAGACTAGGAAATCGTGAATCATGACTTGTAACATGAGTTCATATTAGCTTTGAAAACCCAAAAGACACTGGCAACAGTATTTGTAAAGAACTATGCTTGTCCAAGACCAACAGCAATAGAAGTGCTACTCCTCTGGACAGACAAGCGACAGTTCAACTTAAAAATATTATAGTAATACTGACACTTGATTTATCGCCTTGCATTTAAGAATTACTATGGACAATAAGGGTTGAGTGACTATCAGCATTGTGGAAAAGAGAGCATTTCAGGCAGATGGGGAAGAGTGCCCAAACCTCCACCAAGCAGTTACTTCTGTTGCCACAATTCTTTCTCTTGTTTCAGGAAGAAGAGTGTAGCGGTCCCTCACGAATCCTTCAAATCCAGACTGAGAATAGATAGTGACGAGAATTTAGTATTTATTACTTCAGCTAAAACTAGTTCAATTATTTTGCTTAGGTGACACTACATCTAACAAAGTTCCTGCCTGCTGGCATGTTGCATTTGATCCCCAAAAGCATGAATACATGACATATTGACATAAATGTAGCATGTCCATTCCAATTTACCGAAAAAGGCTATGTCCATTCCTATTTCAACGGTCTTCTATAAGGACTGTCTCATATCCCATCAACCATGGAAAAAACTTCTGGTAAGGCTACATATATCTTCCTACTTAATAATCCCCTTAAATCTCTATTATATCAGAACTCTCAACTTATTCAACTATGTACTGTGACTAGCAAACTCAACCAGAGTTGGAGAAATATGCAGAGTCCATTTTTTTGGGAATGGTGACATGAGGATTAAGACAAATAAGTGAAATAAACACCTGAGTTGTCTTTAGCAGGGAGTATCCTTGTATCCCAGAATTTATAAGCAGGCTTCCAGACTTCTTCACGATGACCTCTGTGGTGTGCTTTTCAGAACCAAGTTTGAACCCTGCAAGGAAGTCCATTGTATAAGTTATCAGATAACTCTGAAATGATTCATCAGGGAGGGACTGTTTTCCTTTACCATGACATTATGCAATATATCAATGTGAATATTTACCATAATAAATGTGAGGATGTTATCTGTTAAAAAAACAGCAAGTAATTGAAAAGAAATAAACTGCTCGATTATCATAATCCTCCTGTTTGACTATCAGTGGATTTACCAGGAATCTAAGTTTTAAGGAGAAAATGGAAGACATATAGGGTAAGGGTACTATTATGCACCATACTATCCAACTTGAAAACAGGATGATAACGACGTGAAATTATTTTTCAAGCACCATAGCAAAATTATTTTTGGCCAATATACAAGGTTCTAGCGCAGGCAGGCTTACCAATAGTAATTGTATGCTTAAAGATTGCGTGGCTCTAGTATTTAACTTAAAGGTTGAGTCCCATTCGGTTCTGTTCTCTAATAATAATGAAATGCATTTCACTAGTTGGAAGAGGGATTTCCAAACAACATGCAAAATTGTGCATTACACTACTTAAATATGCACTTGCCAATTAAGTATCATGTATATGTTTGATCAAAAACAGTTAAATGATGATTGTGCATCCTCGCGCTAGATAAAAGCAACATGTTGTTTGTTGACACTTGCCAACAGTCGTTGATAAATATGCATTGCCGTTCAGTATCTAACATCCATTTTCTCTAGCTTTACTTCAGCTGCTACTGCTTGTTGATCTTTACAATGTTTTTCAATGCATATACTGTAGCTAAAACTGTTCATAATGAACGACAGAGTGTTCAGAAATGTGGAAGAAACATACGTAACATATTTTTTAACATAAAATCCTAATGGCACAGAACAGCTGCAATTCATCCTATTTGCATATGGAACCAATACCGTGCTGATCTACAAAAAGAGGCGGATCAGCATTTCCTTTAAAAGGGTTCAGAACTTCTATTGCAGGTGACCACTGAAACAAGACACGAGGATGGAGCATTTGTCACATTGTCTTGTGCTGGTACTTCTTTCATATAGACTCTAAGCAAATTCGGCCATTCAGGGATGTGCAATCACTAGTGTCTGAGCTCTGCTTGTACATATTACTAAGCTGCTATTGGAATGTCTGTAATATAATCTGGTATTGTTAAGTAAAGCTGGGGGGTTGGCCGTCCTGACTTGGCTTCCATTTTAATGTAACTCATTATGGCATCATGAAAGCAAATTTTGCATACGCTAGCACTAGTAGACAACAAGCGCGAGCGATAAAACTCTGCTTACCATGCGAATGGGGCTTCCCGTCCACAGCCACACGCTCCCATGGGCGCTCCACGATTGTCACTGTAGCCTCCGAGACCTGCTCGAACAAGAAGACGCCATAAACAGCCGGGTTCCACTGATTTCATATAACATAACACACCATAAATGGCTGGGAAAAATTCCCATCCCCAGCATTCCGCACCTGCGGGTACAGGGAGGTGAAATGCCTTCCGAGGATGACCGCAAATTCCTCCATGGACACCACCTCCGTGCACTCCTTGGCCTTCACATACACCTGATCAAGCAAACAAAAGGTACAGTGGATCAAGGAACCAGGAATCCAGGACCGAGACTGAGAGGCATCGCGGGGCACAGAGAACAGAGAGGAAGGGGGAAGGGAAGTACGGTGTTCTTGATGGAGTCGGTGGCGACGATGGCGGAGTTGTCGTCGGAGGTGTAGGAGGGGAGGCAGTCGGAGACGACGCTGACGGCGACGCTCCACTCGACGAAGAGGTGGCCGCCGGCCGCCGCGGGGCGGCGCCACACGCGGGAGACGCGGACCCGGGACTTGCCGTGCCTGCCCTGGAGGTCGAAGCGCCCGGCCATGGTTGGGGATCCGATCTGCGGTGCTCTGCTCGGGGACGATGAAGGGCGGATGCGGATGCGGATGTCGCTGGCGAAGTGACGCGCACGGGAGCGCCACCGCTTCCTTTTGTAGAGAGAGAGGGAGAGACGGAGGGGATGTGGGGACCGCGCGCAGTCGTGGCGTCACTCTCGATCGTCGGTCGTGTGTACTAGTAGTAGTGTTTGTGCCACCTCGGAGGGGATCGAGCTGACACGTCCGTCTCTGGCACCGTTATGCTATGCTATGGGCCGCTTCGTCGTTTATTGCCCGGCCCACGTTGCTTCGTGTGCATCTTGCCCAAATACCCAAAAAAGAAATGCGTTTGTTGCCCAAATACAAATGGGAATACAGATGGTATACTGTGCTGCCACATCAGTGCGTGTCTCTTGCGCCAAGTGGCTGATCGAAGCTATCTCAAAAAAAGAAAAGAAAAAGTGGCTGATCGAAGCTGGTATACACGTAGGGATAAACCGCTGCCTGCACGCTGTTTCGGTATAGCGGCCGCAGCCCACTGAAACGACACAGCGAAAAACAGTGACACGCCGTTAAATGAAAGAAAAAGGAGTGACACACGGGAGAATAAGTACAGTAAAAAATTGGAGCTGCAGCCCACTGTTTCCGTGTAGCAGCTGCGGCACATCGTTTTGCGCTCCGCTTCGTCCTAGTTGTGGCTTGTGGGCGATGATGCCTGCCGCTTCTGAACCTTTTCTTTCGGTTGCTTGCACCAACTGGTGGCTGGTAGCGTGAACGTGCGTGAGTCGTGAGACCTCTAGCGTTGTGTGCATGTGTGTTGATCAGTTTGACTGCGCGGGATGCCACTGAATGACTGAATCAAAAACACAAGTGCTCCCTTCCGACCTTAATGGGCATGGAATTTTGGGTCTTTCGATTTGATCAGCAAAAAATATGGTGTGTGTCATAACAAATACAACCTCTGTAAAATTCCATAAGATGTTTTACACAGGGAGTATGTCTTTAGATCCGTCGTTGAATAAGTTTATACTTATTTTCTGTGGCATATTATGTATGTTTTGCTTGTTAAATTGATGACCAAAATTCCCATGCCAGACTTAGAGCATCTACAGCCGCACATGACAAATCCGGCCCCTCAAACGCCCGCGGACGCGCCCGGACGCGTCCGCGGGCACTGACCGGGCACGCCTCAAATCCGCTCGTCCACATCCGTCTCCCTCATATCCGAACCCCTATTTCCATAATACCCATGCAACGTGGATCAAATTACGTCGATCAAACGCAGGACATATGAATCCGGACAGCAGATAGCATCACATTGCAACAAAAGTTCCACCAGTTCATACATACGACGGACAAATTTAAAACTAAGCTAATCTAACTAGTACTTGCGGGCCGGACCTTTCCCCTTGCGGTCGCCGGCGTAGCTGTAGCCGTCGGGGCGGGGGGCTGGTCATCGTCGTCGTCGTCGTCGTCGGAGGAGCCGTCGTCGGAGGAGGAGGAGGAGTCGGAGACAATCACGAGGCCCTTCAACCGCTCCGCCGCCCGGTCCTGCCGGCGCTTGAGCTTGGCCAGCTTGGCCCGCTCCTTCGCCGTAACCGCCGCGAGCCGCTCGGACTCCTCAATGGCGATGCGGAGGGCCTTGGCGTTCTTGCGGCGGAGCCTCCTCGCGTCCGACTCCGCCGTCGTGAGCGACCGGCAGCAGACCCACGCGAGGAGGTGGTCCTCATCCAGATCCGCCAGAGCCCGCGCCCGCTCTTTCGCCGTCTCCGCGGCCTCCCTCTCCCTCCGCCACTGCCTCTCGCGGCGGGCGGTACGCGCCTCCGACTCCGGCGTGCGCGTTCGGGCCGGAGGGGCGGGCACAAGCACCCACCGCTGCCCCGCAGGGGGAGCAGCGACGGGCGGAGGGAGGGCACGACGGGAGGGAGCCCGCCCCGCTGGCACGGACTGGGCTGGCCGTCGGTCGCCGCTTCCCGTGGCACGGGACGGGCCAGCGCCGGCGTCCGAAATGCGCCGACGGAAAGCGGGCGGCTGTGAGGACGCTCCAGATCCGGAGCTGCCTCCGGTCTCCGCCTTGGACCGCTCCAAGGCGATGCCGAGAGCCAGCTTGTACTCCGGATCGGAGTCGCCGGAGACGCTGCCGGAGCTCGACATGCTCGTCGGCGGGGGGAGAGGAGCGGACGGAGCGAGAGTGAGTGAGCTAGGGTTTCGCCGGACGGGGGTTTTTAGTGGGGCGGGGTGGGGTCGGGGTGGGCCGGGCTTGTCAGGCGGACGCGCCCGGGCGTGCCCGGGCCACCCCATATCCACCCCATATTTGGGCTGGATATGGGGGTGCCGGTCAGTCCGGGCGTTTGAGGCCCGTTTGAGGGGTCCGTCTGGGTCAACTTTTTTTGACCGGACACTGACCGGACAGCCCGCCCAGGCGTATGAGGTGTGTTTGAGAGGTCCGGTTGTAGATGCTCTTATATTCTCATCTGGAGGGAGTAGAGATTTCCTCTTCTCTCCCGTGCGACGACTGTAATAGTGTTCATGTAGGATATAATATAAGCTCAATGCCAGGGGCAAAGATAGAGAATTTATATGGTGTCAGCACTGTACCAATGGTATATTCACTACAAATAAACAGTGCGATTATAGTGGCGCGATCCCAATGCTGATACGCACCAACTACGCGGAGTGGGCGCTGCTCACGAAGGTCTACCTTCAGGCCCATGGATGGTGGGGGGCTGTGTCTCACGGCGACGCCTCCTACCACGACGAGCGCAACGCCATGCTCACCATCCTTCGAGGCCTTTCGGCGGATGTGCTGCTCGTTGTGGGTGAGAAGGAGAACACCAAGGAGGCGTGGGATGCTATCGCCACGCGGCGCCTTGGCGCCACACGAGTGTGCGAGGCCAACGCGCAGAAACTGTGGCGCAATTTTGAGAGCATCACCTTCCGCGACGGGGAGACAATCGACGACTTCTCGCTCCGCCTGTCCGACATCGTCTCCGGACTATGCGCCCTCGGCGACAACTTGGGCAAAATTTCATCGTGTTGTGCTGCAGCAGTTCGCACAGGTGGCAATCGCGGTCGAGACGCTGCTAGACGTCAGCACGCTTTCTCTGGACGAGGTCACCGGCAGGTTGCGCGTTGTGCAGGACCGCCTCGACGATGCGCATGGCGGCAGCAACAGCCAGGGTGGTCGCCTGCTCCTCACCTGGGAGGAGTGGCAAGCCCGCCAGCAGTAACCCCTTCCACCAGACCCTCCTTCGGGCGACAACAACAACCGTAGAAGGGGCGGCGGCCGTGGCCGCGGTGGCGGACGAGGAGATGGGCGTGGCGGCGGGTGCGGCGATGACTACCCTGACAAGAGCGGCGGGGACAAGGAAAAATGTCGGTACTGCGGCACCAGGGGGCATTGGGCCCACGAGTGCAGGAAGAAGAAAAGGGAGGAGGAAGCTCTCCTAGCCCAGACAGATGAGGCCAGCGACCCAGAGTTGTTGTTTGCCGAGGTGGTCGAACTCACGCACTCAATCAGGCAGCGGTCCCCGCTGTTGAGAACCTTGCCATGACTGCGGCCCTGGACCGCTCCGACTCGCCGCGTGCCACCGTCTTCCTCAACGAAGAGCAGGCAAACGTCGTCCTGCCGCCGTCGGCGCCGCCGCCCCAAGCGCGTCCAATCACATGACCGGCGACTGCGCGGCCTTCACCGAGCTCGACACTAGCATCACCGGATCGGTGCGGTTCGGAGATGGGTCAGTGGTACGGATCGAGGCGCGCGGCACCATCACCTTCTCCATCGATGGGGGAGCGCGGCGTGCCCTCATGGATGTGTACTTCATCCCCAGCCTCAAGAGCAGCATGGTGAGCCTTGGGCAGCTCGATGAGAACGGCTGCGACATCAACGTGCGACACGGCGCGCTCACCATCCACACGATCGGCGTGGCGCCCTCATTGTCAAGGTAAAACGATCCCTAAACCATCTGTACAAGCTCCATCTGCGCCCTATTCGTCCGGTGTGCCTTGTCGTGTGCACGGATAGCGTGTCATGGCGTTGGCACGCCCGCTTCAGACACCTGCACATCGACGCGCTACAGAGGATGGCGCGAGCAGGGCTAGTGCGAGGATTGCCGGGCATCGAGCACACAGGAGAGCTCTGCCCGGCGTGCCTCGCCAGCAAGCAATGCTGGACGCCATTCCCATAGGCAGCCAAGTATAGAGCGGAACACCGCTCGACTTGGTCCACGCAGATCTCTGCGGGACGATCACGCCAGCAACGCCTGGAGGACGGCGCTACTCCCTGCTCCTTGTGGATGACCATAGCCGCTACATGTGGCTCACCTTGCTAGCAAGCAAGGACGAGGTCGGCGCAGCCATCAAGAAGTTCCAAGCTCATGCAGAAGCGGAAGCACGATGCAAACTGGGCACGCTGTGCACAGACCGCGGCAAAGAGTTCACATCAGCGGCACTGGCCAAACACCTTCGCCACCACCAGCGTCCAGCGCCACCTGATGGCACCGTACTCGCCACAGCAAAACAACGTCGTTGAGAGGCGCAACCAGACAGTGGTGGGCATGGCAAGGAGCATGATGAAGGGCAAGGGCATGCCGGACTACTTCTGGGGGGAGGCGGTGACCACGACTATGTAACACCCTGGTTTTCGCTCCGTTTTTTTTCCTTCGCGGGATTTGACTCCCGTTTTTTTTTCTCGGTGTTATCGGATTTCTCTAGCTCTTCGGTATATGAAGATGGTCATCTAGCCTTGCTTTTCCCATCCAACCAGAGATTATCTCCAGTCCCCCCCCCCCTTGCCACCCAAGATCCATCTCAAGACTTTGTCATCAGAACTCTACCTTCCGAGTTGCCGGAAGGGAAACCCTGATCCTTCCAGTTGCAAAGGAACCCCAATTTCCTTTGATCTTCTGTCTCCCAAACTTTTTCCAGAGATCATCCTTCATCTATAAACCCTGGATATGCAAAAATATTGCCAAGTCCTTTGCAATATTTTTCATTTATAATTAATTCCTTTTTCTGCCAGTTAAAGGAATTAAATCCAGGAAAATATCTATCCATCTCCAAGGTTCATGAAAACTTGTGGAGATATTCTTTGTGATCATATTGAGCTCCCACAAAAATATTGGCCATAATTAAATAAGGAAAATTGTCTTTTCCTATTTAATGCCAATATTGCATTTTGGGCAGTTTCTAAAGGAACTACCCTTTTGGTAGCTAGGAAAAATCCCAAATAAATTGTGGAGCTTCTCATATCCATATCTTCCCCATTTCCATCAATATCCCAAGTCCCATAGTTCAATTTTTGAGCACCACATCAATTTGCAGATTCTGTCCAGTTGGGCAAGTTGCAAAGGAAGTGCTCTATTCCTTGATTTATTTGAGCTAAAAAAATTCATGGTGGTTAGCATTTCTAAATCACTCATGGAAACCAAAAATCAGCTCAATTCATCTAACCATGTTTCCCCAGCAATTTTTTCCAAGTTCCTGTCCATTTGAAAGAACTGTGAAGGAAGTACCACTTTGGTGTACCCAAATGGTATGAAATTTTACCAGTGCCTTCATGCTCCTAAATCATGACCCTAGACCAAATTCCAGCCCAATCCACTCAGCCATTTAAGCCCAGCTTCAAATTCTAGTTTCTGGACCAATTCCTGGTTTGTGAAGGAAGTGTATGCAAATGGATCCTAAATGATTTAAAATTTTGCCAGCATATACTCCTTCCTACCTTATCTATTTGTGACAAAGATCCAGCTTCTCTCCTTCATCCATTTCTCCAGAACTAACCACAAACACCTTTATGTCAGGAACCTTTCTAGAGCCTCTAGTCCATTCCAGGGAAGATGAGATCAAACCAGAGGCATGGGATCCCTCCTGGATGTCAGGACGACGCAATGGACAAGGTGTTGGGTCAAGTCGTGCTACAGAGCACGTTTTGCCATGGTGACCACGCGGCTGGCATAGCCAAATGCGTGCTCTGCACGCCGGGGCCCTCGGCCACCGTCAACACAGCGCGCTCGCGCCACCGCGGCATGTCTTGACTTGTCCAGCACCTCTGCGACATCCTAGAACCCCTCTGGACCCTTCTTTCCCCTCCTCGTTCCCTCTCATCGCGCCACGGCGACCGCCGACATGCCGCTGTCCCGCCCGTGACTCCGTCGTCTTCCTCCTCCCTCCCTTGGCCTCTTCCGCACTGAGCTATCCCGTCGCCCTGTTGCTCGTCAGGTCGGCCACTTCTCGACGCCGGGCACCAGCCTGAGCCATCGCCTCCGTGCTCCAGTGCCGCGGCCAGCTCATCACGCGGCATCCTTATCGGCTCGCTGCCGTCCGGCTATATAAAGCCATCCCCGGGTACCCCTCGAGCGCACCTCTCCTCCTCCTCACCCTCTAGACCACTCCCGCAACCCCGCCCGGTCGAGCCCCTCACCGGAGCACGGCAATTTCGCCGGATCTCCACTCTCTGCCTCCGCCCGCGAACCCCTCCTCTGGCCCTCCCTTGTGCTCGTGGAGGTGCCTACTGGAGGCGCCACTCTCTGGCGAACCCGCCCCTGCCCTCGCTTGGCCTCCTGGCCAACCGGAACCTCGAGCCCGAGCTCACCGGAGCTGCCCTCCGCCGCGGCCGACGTCTCGCCTAACTGCGAGCTCCCCGACGTCCAACTCATGCATCCTTGGGTGCGCCGTGACGAGGGGGTTACTCCGGTGGTCCGAGCTCCACCGGAGGTGGCCGGAGTTGGCCGGCCGCACGCCGGCGCCGGCGGCCTCCCTCTGCCTGCGAGCGGGAGTCGGGAAAGGAGAGGGGAGCGGGAGGAGAGGAAAGAGAGAGCTGACATGTGGGCCTCGACCCCACCCGTCAGTGAGAGAGGCACCCGCCAGCGTGGATAAGTGGAAGCGTAAATTCAAAAATACGCTTTCATCTCTAAAAAGCGCATTTCCTTAGCACTTCGGCTTGAAATGCGGTTCTCTGTGCAAAAGGCGTATTTCTTTCAAATACGTTTTCTGTTTTATCCACCAAGGGCCTGCTTGTGGAGGAATTTTTGCAGATTGGTCCCTGATTTTCCACCTCTCATATCTTTTCATCCGTGACTCCAATTCCGGTGATTCCAACGCTCACCTCTTCGTCTCGTCAAGCCCGTTCTTTTGGTGTCATTTCCACAAGGTGGTCACATAGTGGAAATTACCATTTTGCCCTTGCCTCTTATGAGCCCTCTCCGAGGGAGAACCATTCCGGCGTATCGTTCCGCGGCTTCATCGCACTGCTTTCCAGAGTATTCCTTCACCCCCAGGCAAGCCGACCATCTGACATATGCTCTAAAGCATCGCTCTGTGTTATTCTTGCGTGTTTACTTATTGATTATGTCTGCGATAGAAATAATTTAATTCCTGTTATATTGCACCTGCCGTTTTTCATTACTTTCATACTTCATAGTAAACTGAGTAAATGCCTAGCTGCTGCCCTCATAAGTTATTGTGGCGAACCACATGCTTATTTAATGAGACGTAGTCGGTTGATCTAGAGTCACCTGTCCGGGCTTATTCGTGCAGCCACATTTGCCGGTATGGGACGACCTTGACTTGGCCTGACTGCGTGATCTTTCACCGATACCTCCAAAGAGGGAGGGTTATGCGCGCGTGCTACCCTGATCAGGTAGGCGGCGATAATCCTGTGAGCCCAGTTGTTGTTTGTTTGCACGCGGTCCCCGTTTGGGACAGTAGCCCCCGTTTGGGTCTACATAGTTTGGCCACGATGGTGGCAGGTGTCATGAGGACACAGGGGCCACCCAAGGCAGACCTCCGGGGGAGGATGAGTGTCGGTGGTACGATGAAAGAGTCACGGGTTAGGCAGGTTTCGTTGAAGCAACGCTGGTCCACCCGAGTGGGATCACGAGGCCAGGTGCTTCATGGTGTGGGTAAAGCGCGCAACCTCTGCAGAGTGTAAAAATATATTCGAATAGCCGGGTCCACGGTATTGGACAGCCCGTCCAGACCTCAGTAGATGGTCAACTGTATTAATGTTGGTAATGATGGAAGAACTCGTCTGGCATAGACATCAGATGATGTCAGGAATATGATATGTTAGCCATGGGATGGCTATGAGATGAGTGGTCGGATGACCACATGATTTGGATTAGATTCGGATCAGATTCAGACTAAATCGTTAGAAGATTTGGAGTATAGATTATTTACTTGATATGCATTACTCTACTGTATTTTACTTTAGTATTTAACCTGCTAGATAATCCTGTTATAACATGATAGCTAATATTGCTCTAATAACAAATGCATGCTTGAATGCCATGGATTGCTTTGCTTGGTGTATATGTTAGTTTGGTTTGCTTGCGAGTACATTCAAAAGTACTCAGCGGCCTTGAACGTGGCCAGGTTCACATAAGGATCCGTCGTCCATCGACGAGGAGCCGGAGCGTTCGCGGGCTAGAAGAGTAACCTAGTCAGATCCCTGTGGATTGGAGCCGCACCAAGACCATGCTGCCCTAGATAGAGCCTTTCCGCTGCCATCACCCTTGTAATATCCCTTGTAAGACTTATATATCCATTAATAGAAATGCCTGTGTTCATGATACTTGTTGTAAACGCGCATGCCAGAGTGATTTCCTGGGCTGGTATGCGTGGCGACCGTCTGGCTACAGTGGTAATCAGGCGGGGCGCCACAGACTGTCTACCTCCTGAACTGGGCGTTCATGCGCAGTTTCGACGGCGCGACACCATACGAGGCATGGCACGACAAGAAGCCAGAGGTGAGTCGCCTACGCGTTTTTGGCTGTGTGGCACATGTCAAGAGCGTGCGCCCAAACCTCAAGAAGTTGGAGGACAGGAGCACGTCCATGGTCTTCATCGGGTATGAGCACGGCTCCAAAACATACATGGTCTATGACCCGGCGAGCCGCCGGGTGCACGTGTCCCGTGACATCGTGTTCGATGAGAGCATGAGCTGGTACTGGAGCCACAAGATGGCAGACACGGGCGGCACCTTCACCGTCGACTTCATGTCGTAGGGCAGCTCGATGGAATCGGCTGAAACGGCGCCAAGTTCACCACCCACGGTGCCACACGATTTTGCTGCCATGGCAAACGATTCCGCTGGCTCCACACCCAAATCCGCAGCCATGGCAGTTGATCCAGACACGGTGGGTGGCGCGTTGCCCACTCCTGTAGGCTGGCAGGACGTGCAGTTCGCCACGCTGCCGTCGTATGACCCAGCCATGTTCGACGACGCCGACGATCCCGGCGCAGTTCATCACTTTCGCCGCATGGATGATGTACTCGAGCATGGCGCGACCAACTCCAGCAGAACAGAGTAGCTGCTCCTGCTGCCCGAAGGGGAGCCGGCGACGTTCCCCGAAGGCGAGCCCCATGCGGCATGGCGAGTTGCGATGAGGGAGGAAATGGCGTGCATCGAGTCTAACGGGACGTGGTCCCTCTGTGATCTGCCCACAGGTCGCCGGCCCATCGAACTCAAATGGGTCTTCATGGAGAAACGGAACGCCGTCGGCGAGGTAATCAAGCACAAGGCTCGTCTAGTGGTGAAGGGCTTCATGCAGTGCACCGACATCGACTTCGAGGAAGTATTTACGCCGGTGGCCCACCTCAACTCCGTGCGTGTACTGCTCGCCGTAGCAGCTCAGGAGAGCTGGGGGTGCATCACCTGGACATCAAGTCCGCCTTTCTCAACTGCGACCTTGAGGAGGAGGTCTACGTGGTGCAGCCCCCGGCTTCGAGCTCGCCGACGCGGTGAACAAGGTGCTCCGGCTGCACAAGGCGCTCTACGAACTGCGTCAAGCACCGTGCGCGTGGTACGCGAAACTTGATGGCACCCTCAACGTGCTCGGCTTCGGGAAGTGCTCGTCCGAGCACGCAGTGTACACACACATCGGAGACAGTGGCCGTCTCCTTGTCGGGGTGTACGTGGACGATCTGATTGTCACTAGTGCGTCCACGGCGGCGATCACGGAGTTCAAGAAAGAGATGATCACGCTCTTCAAGATGAGCGATCTAGGTTGATAACCCACAAGTATAGGGGATCAGTTGTAGCCTCTTTCAATAAGTAAGAGTGTCGAACCCAACGAGGAGCTAAAGGTAGAACAAATATTCCCTCAAGTTCTATCAACCACCGATACAACTCTACGCACGCTTAACGTTCGCTTTACCTAGAACAAGTATGAAACTAGAAGTACTTTGTAGGTGTGATAGGATAGGTTTGCAAGATAATAAAGAACACGTAAATAAAAACTAGGGGCTGTTTAGATAAAGTAACAATTAAGTTAGTTTAACGAGTGTGGAAAAGTGGTGGTAGGAGTTGTGGAATTGTCCCTAAGCAATTGACTACGTTACTAGACCGATAGCAAGTTTTATGTGGGAGAGGCCACTGCTAGCATGTCATCCCTTACTTGGAATTCTATGCACTTATGATTGGAACTATTAGCAAGCATCCGCAACTACTAACATTCATTAAGGTAAAACCCAACCATAGCATTAAGATATATTGGTCCCCCTTCAATCCCGTATGCATCAATTTCTATGCTAGGCTGAAGCTGCTATCACCCTTGCCCTCCAATACATAGTCCTATCAACATACAACTAACCCTATGGTGTGATCCACGCGCGCGCTCATATGATGGGCACCAAAGGACAGCAACATAACTACAAGCAAATTAAACCAATCATAGCAATTCACCAATCACCGATAGGACAACAAAAATCTACTCAGACATCATAGGATGGCAACACATCATTGGATAATAATATGAAGCATAAAGCACCATGTTCAAGTAGAGGGTACAGCGGGTTGCGGGGGAGTGGACCGCTGTAGATAGATGGGGGAAGGTGATGGAGGTGTTGGTGAAGATGACGGAGTTGTTGGAGTAGATCGCCGTCACACGATGATTGCCCCGGTGGCGTTCCGGCGCCACCGGGAGAGAGGGGGAGAGAGCCCCCCTCCTTCTTCTTCTTCCTTGACCTCCCCCCTAGATGGGAGGAGGGTTTCCCCTCTGGTCCTTGGCCTCCATGGCAGCGGAGGGGCAAGAGCCCCTCCGAGATTGGATCTCTCTCTCTGTTTCCTTCTGTTTCTGCCTTCGCAGATTCTGGCCTTTCACCGTTTCTTAAATTCCCGGAGATCCGTAACTCCGATTGGGCTGAAATTTTAACACGATTTTTATCCAGATATTAGATTTCTTGCGGCGAAAGAAGGGCACCAAACGCCTTACGGGGTGACCACAAGCCACCCTGGCGCGCCCTACCCCCCAGGGCGCGCCCCTGTGGCTTGTGGGCCCCTCGGGCACCGCCTTCTGTTGATTCCACTTCCCAAAATTCACATATATTCCAAAACAAATCTCCATAAGTTTTTATCCTGTTTGGACTTCGTTTGATATGGATATTCTGCGAAACAAAAAACATGCAACAAACAGAAACTGACACTGGGCACTGGATCAATATGTTATTCCCAAAAATAGTATAAAAAGTTGCCAAAAGTATATGAAAG
Source organism: Elymus sibiricus (assembly GCA_039707655.1). Taxonomy (NCBI): domain Eukaryota; kingdom Viridiplantae; phylum Streptophyta; class Magnoliopsida; order Poales; family Poaceae; genus Elymus; species Elymus sibiricus. Next base: position 414,025,427 of record CM077667.1, read on the forward strand.
TTGTACAATATTGGCATGAAACAATAAAAAACTATAGATACGACGGAGACGTATCATAGGTCTGCTGAGCCACTACCTCGGCATCGAATTGGACTAAAGGCCGGTGCGGATCGTCATCGCGCGGTCCTCATACACAGGCAAGCTTCTGGAGAAGGCCGACATGGAAGACTGCAACCCCGTGGCCACACCGATGCAACCACGCCTCAAGCTCAGCAGGAAGGCCGACGGCGAGCCCATCGATGCCACATACTTCAGAAGCGTGGTGGGGAGCCTCCGTTACCTTACCCACACACAGCCAGACATCACTTACACCGTCGGGTACGTCGGCAGATTCATGGAGGCGCCAACAAGTGAGCATTGGGCTGCCATCAAGCAACTACCGAGATACATCTGGGTGGAGACGTGAATGATCGCAAGAGCACAAGCGGCGTCATCTTCTTCGTTGGAGGCAGTCCAGTGTGTTGGAGATATGCCCTAGAGGCAATCATGTATGATGATATTTCCTATGTGTTTATGAATAAAGATAGTCCTTGGACATTATCAATGATGTGTATTAACAAGTATGTGACTTGTTTGTGAGACTATGCATTGTACGATAACTGTCCTAAATGGTGCCTAGTCGAAAGAACTGTGTGGACGCGCAGCGAGTTGGACTAGCATATGACACGGTGGATGGTCCGGTCTCACTGACCATATAGCATTGGATGCTAACCGTATAATATGGACTCAGAAAGATCTGGCCGGATTCGACGTAGTTGGATCCGAGTCGAGATAAGGTCTGAGTTGGATAGACCCAACTATGAGACGCAACGATAGGTCATCTGTGAGTCTCTAGTACAACATACGTTCTGTGTCCTAAGACCTGAGCTGGCGCATGTACTCGGGATGGTGACAGACTTGCTTTGGGCCGACCAAACACTACTCCGTGACAGGGTAGTTATAAAGGTAGGTTTCGGGCTTGTCCAGACCCATGCTGCGAGACGTGGTCGAGCAAGATGGGATTTGCCCCTCCGATGAGGAGAGATATACTCTGGGCCCCTCGGGTGATCCGACCTGGATAAGCATGGCCATGCGATGAGGATTATGAGATCATCCGAAGTGTTGGTCGGATTCACCGAAACGAGAAAGAGGTCGTGCGGCAACAAGGATGACCACATCTCCTTGAGCATGACAACATATATCGTGTGGCAAAGGGAACAGAAGTGTGAAGTACAGGTTCGCCTAACCAGCTTCATCGGACACTTGGAGTCGGCACGCTTTGCTAGAGGCCGCTACCGACTCGTCGAGTCGGATGTGATCTGACTCGCGACCAAGTGAACAAGAACCTAAGGGGTCGCGCGCTTAAGGGAAGGAACTACACGTGGGCTTTAGGATCCGTGCGAGGCCCAAGAGTTGAGCGCGCGCCGGATGCCTATATATAGCGGAGGTGCGGCACACCCATCTGGTTGCTCGCTTCGGCACCGTCATTAGGGCTTTGCATGTGTTGCAACTAGTCACCTCCACTTGTCGCCGAACTGTGTGATCGGACCTAGCAGTCCGCCGCACGGTGTTCCTCCTGCACGCGCGGATACCTTTAGAGGCAGTGCACCTGCGCCGCTCCGGCGAACCTGTACGTGGGATCCGGCGACCGGCTGCACGAGGGAGATCGAATCGGTTGTTCAAGGGAGATCAGACGAGGAGGAGACGGACCACGCGAACGCGCTGCCCCAACTCTATTTCCGCTCTGATAATCCCCAAGTGCAAGGAATCATCGTAGCAATTTCCAAAGGTGGAAGTGATAAGTATGGAGTGTCGAACCCATAAGGAGCTAAAAGTAAGATCAATATTCTCTCAAGTCCTATCTGCCACTGATACGACTCTACGTACGCCGAACGTTTGCTTCCAACTAGAGACGAGAAATAAAACTACATTATGGGTATGAAGAGGATAGCTTTGCATGATATCGGAGAGCTAAAATATAAAAATAGGTGTTGTTATCATAAAGCTAGAATATATTACAATGTATTACAAACAGCGAGGGTGGAATAATGATGGGTCGGTGTGCGGAATTGTCCTAGGCAATTGTTAACAAGATCAGTAATCCTTATTGCAATTTTATATGAGGGAGAGGCATAAGCTAACATACTTTCTCTACTTGGATCATATGCACTTATGATTGGAACTCTAGCAAGCATCCGCAACTACTAAAGATCATTAAGGTAAAACCCAACCATAGCATTAAAGCATCAAGTCCCCTTTATCCCATACGCAACAACCCACCTACTCGGGTTTATGCTTCTGTCACTCAAGCAACCCACTATAAACGAATCATGAACGTATTGCAACACCCTACAACGGGAATCCTTCACGTGTGCGCGACACGGAAGGCACAATAGGACAGCACCAAAATAAACATACAACTCAAACCAATCTATATCATCAATCAGCCCAAAGGACAAAAGTAATCTACTCAAAACATCATAGGATGGCAACACATCATTGGATCATAATATGTGGCATAAAGCACCATGTTCAAGTAGAGGGTACAGCGGGTTGCGGGAGAGTGGACCGCTAAAAGGAGATGAGGATGGTGATGAAAAGGGTGATGTTGATGAAGACGATCACCACGGCGATGGTTCCCCCGGTGGCACTACGGTGCCACCGGAAGAGAGGGGGAGAGGGTCTCCCCCTTGTGCTTCCTCCTCCATGGCCTCCCCCCTAAGTGGGGAGAGGTTCTCCCTCTGGTCCTTGGCCTCCATGGCGATGATGGCCCCTCCGTCCACCTCCTCCATGGTCTCCGGTGAAGGTGACCCCCTCCGGCAGGGTGCCGGAGAGGGCCAAGATTGATCTTTCGTGGCTCTGGAGACTTGCGGCGGCGGAACTTCTGATCTTGGTCTCTTTTCGGTGTTTTGGGTATTTATAGGAGTATATGGCGTTGGTCCCACGCCTAGAAGGTTCCCGAGGAAGTCACAAGCCAGGGGGGCGCCCCTGTGGCTTGTGGCTTCCTCGGCCTTCCTCTCCGGTGACTCTTCGCTCCAGTATTTTTTATATTTTCCAAAAATATTCTCCGTAAATTTTCAGCTCATTCCGAGAACTTTTATTTCTGCACAAAAACAACACCACGGTAGTTCTGCTGAAAACAGCGTCAGTCCGGGTTAGTTCTAATCAAATCATATAGAAATATTGTAAACATGGCATGAATACTTGATAAATTATAGATACGTTGGAGACGTATCAGCATCCCCAAGCTTAATTCCTGCTCGTCCTCGGGTAGGTAAATGATAAAATAAATAATTTATGAAGTGTGAATGCTAGCAAGTGCACAAGTTTGATCAATGATAATTCCAATCACTTTTTCTAGCATCAATATAAACCATAAACAGTAGCTCATCTCATAAAACTTCTCATGATCAAGTAACAAGCTATTCACATGTTTAAAGTATAGACCAGGAAGTTTCTTGAAAACTAACAAACCATATTCCTAGTCATCGAACAATTGCAATTCATCTTATTTTCAGGAAGGGTCTATGTAAGAGCTTTGATTTAGCAAATTCCACATACTCAACTATCATATAGTCTTCCATGATTATTGACACTCAAAGCATATTTTTAGAACAAATAGCATCCATCGAACACAGAGAAAGATAGGGGCTTAATGTTTCGCCTCCCAACTTATTTATCATATAGATAATTGTCAACAATAATAATTCATGATCAAATATATTTGTGTGGATATATATGTCTAGATCATTCCCCAACACATGACGCTTGCCAAGAGAAAAAGGCAAAATATAGGAAATGGTGAAGATCACCATGACTCTTGCATAAAGGTAAGTACTAGAAAGTAAAAGATAGGCCCTTCGCAGAGGGAAGCAGAGGTTGTCATGCGCTTTTTGTTTTTGGATGTGCAAACCCCTTAATGCAAAGGAACGTCACATTGTATTGCCCTTTGTGATAGCAACCTTTATTATGCAGTCCGTTGCTTTTATTTCTTTACCATCACAAATTCATACAACGCTTATTTTCCCTTACAATAAAAGATCATACATATTTAGGAGCAATTTTTATTGCCTTTTGCACCGATGACAACTTACTTGAAGGATCTTACTCAATCCATAGGTAGGTATAGTGGACTCTCATGGCAGAACTGGTTTAAGGGTGTTTGGATGCACAAGTAGTATTTCTACTTGGTGCGAAAGTTTTGGCTAGTATGAGGTGGAAGCAAGCACCACATGTTGGAGGATCCATAACAATATAACTTCTATACAAATATACCCAAACATAACTCATTAAGTTGTCTTCCTTGTCCAACTTCAACTAATTTGCTCAAGTTTGAAAATAGTTAATGGGCATTCACAATCATAGAAGATGTCCAAGATAGTATATTTATATGTGGAATCTCTCTTCCTTCAATATTCTTTCATGAATTGTTCAAGTGACCAATGCGGTGTTTGCTAACTTTCAATAAATTTCACCACCTATACTTATTATGTGTGAAGTCATTACTCTCCATGGGATAGGTATATGAAGCATATTTAATTTCAGATTTATGATATTCAATTCATTCAACCATTTACTCATAGGATAAAAGTGAAGCACGAGAGTGAATGACAAACTACTCCAAAAAGATATAAGTGAAGAGCAATGAGTAGCCAACAATTAAATAACTATGTGAGGACTCTCTCATCTAAGAATTTCAGATCCAATGATTTTATTCAAACAGCAAGCAAAAGAAAAATAGCACTCCAAGAATAGCACGCATCATGTGAACGAATAAGAATTTAGGCTCAACATAGGCTAACCGATAATTGTTGATGAAGAGAGGTGGGATGCGTAGCATCCCCAAGCTTAGATACTTGAGACTTCTTGAAATATTTACTTGGGGTGCCTTGGGCATCCCCAAGCTTGAGCTTTTGTATCTCGTTCAATCCTCTCATATCATGGTTTTACCTATTCTCAAAAATTTCATCCACACAAAACTCGAAAAGAACTCGTGAGATAGGTTAGTACTCATAAGAATAAATCAACACTTCATGTACTGCCAAGACAAGTTGCACAATAATTTTCAAACATCATCTACTGTTTACTATCGTTTCCTCAATTGATATCTACCAATATAGGCTATGGAAACTAGAGGATAAGTAGATAACAAAACTATGACAGCAATCTGTCCAAACAGAACAGTCTGTAGCAATTTCTAACAACAGTGTACTTAAATAACTCAAACAATTATGAAAATTTAGCACATGCTAAGGAATTTATATGACAATACTGTGTAAAAATTTCAGAAACTTTCCACGTTCCGGTAAAATATGAAAATTCAAACACTACAGCCAAAGTTTCTGTTTTTACACAGCACTCATCAAAACATGCAATGCAAGCATCCTAAGGCAATTCTTGGAACTTTTTATTGAAAAACAAGATTATAAATAACACCTAACAGAAAATAAAAAAATATAATGACGATCCAAGCAAAGCACATATTATGTGATGAATAAAAATATAGCTCCAAGTGAGGTTACCGATAATGTTGAAGACGAAAGAGGGGATGCCTTCCGGGGCATCCCCAAGCTTAGGCGCTTGAGTATTCCTTGGAGATTACCTTGGGGGTGCCTTGGGAATCCCCAAGCTTAGGTTATTTTCACTCCTTATTCTCCTCATATCGGTGTCTCACCCAAAACTTGAAAACTTCAATCACACAAAACTTAACGGAACTTCGTGAGAAGGGTTAGTGTAATAAAGATAAATCATTCACTTAGGTACTGTCAATACAAGATTCATAATTGTTCCCACATGATACCTACTGTATTATATCATTCCCATAATTTATACCACTAAATATAAACTATGTAAACACTAAAACAAGCAAACTATGCATGCAAAACAGAATCTGTCAAAAACAGAACAGCCTGTGAAGATATATAGTACAGCCATACTTCCCTGTCTATAAAAATTCTGAAAAATTAGGACAATCTAGGAAATTTGTATATCAATCATGTGTAAAAAATTAAGATCAAAATCACGTTCCAGTGAATTTACAAAATTCCTGGACTGAGAGAAAAAGTTTCTGTTTTTGCACAAAATCAAATCAACTATCATCCACACTATCCCAAAGGCATTACTTGGCACTTTATTGAAATAAAAGGCACAAAACATGATTACTACAGTAGCTTAATCATGTTAAAACACAAAAACAGAAAGTGTAAATATTGGGTTGTCTCCCAACAAGCGCTTTTCTTTAATGCCTTTATAGCTAGGCATGACATTGATACACTTCCAAACCCAATTCCGATGGAAATTTTATTCATACTCTAAAAGATATAAGTGAAGTTCATAGAGCATTCTACAATTAATGAATATTAACCAATACCCAAGATCAAAATATATAAGTGAAGCACATGAAGCATTCTATAAAGCCATACTCAAAAGGATTTAAGTGAAGCACAAAGAGCATTCTACAAACCCATACTCAAAAGATATAAGTGAAGCACAAAGAGCATTCTTCAAAGCCATACTCAAAAGATATAAGTGAAGCGCATGAAGCATTCTTCAAAATCAATGAAGGACTATCTCATACTAGAAGGGTGCATAAAAGGGAAAGAAAAACACTAAAAACGCATATCATGTGAACAAAACAAAAATCGAGGTATACCGATAATTGTTGAAGAATAAAGATGGGATGACTTCCGGGGCATCCCCAAGCTTAGATGCTTGAGTCTCTTAGAAATATTTACTTGGGGTGACTTGGACATCCCCAAGCTTGAACTCTTGTCTCTCCGTATTCTTCTTATATCAATACCTCCTCGATCTTCGAACACTTCATTCACACAAAACTTAACAAAAACCCTCGTGAGCTCCGTTAGTATAATAAAGCAAAATTCTACTTTAAGTACTGTTGTGAACTCATTCCAAATTCATATTAGCATTATATCTACTGTAGTCCAACTTCACCATGGTTCATACCCCCCGATACTACCCATAGATTCATCAAAATAAGAGAACAATGCATAGGAAACAGAATCTGTCAAAAACAGGACAGTCTGTAGTAATCTGGAAACTTCGTATACTTTTGTAATTCAAAAAATTCTGAAAAATTAGGAAAAATTAAACAATTTATATAGCAGTACTGTGTAAAAATTTCAGAAACTTTTGATGTTCCAGTAAGAAATGTAAATTCATGCACTACAGTCAAAGTTTCTGTTTTTGCACAGCACAAAGCAAACAAGCAATCTATTTGTCCTAAAACCAAATCTTGGCACATTATTTTTATAATACAATGGATATATACAGGGGATAATTATTTTTGAGAAGCTTCCATGAAAAATTCTACATTGTTTCCATGAGCATGAACACAAGTGTTCAAGGTCGACCCTCACTTCTCCAATGCACAACTTTCCAATCACTTCTCTTTTTGAAAAACTTCTTAGGCAAGAGGCAAGTAATTCTTTTTGTATTTTTCATTATTTAATTTTTTTGTTGGTTTCACCCACAACTAAAGAAAGCAAAAAGGGAAAACAAAATCTACTAAGTGAAGAAAGCAATCAAGCACACACGAGAATATCAACTCCACGCTATTGCTCCCCGGCAACGGCGCCAGAAAAGAGCTTGATAATCCCCAAGTGCAAGGAATCATCGTAGCAATTTCCAAAGGTGGAAGTGATAAGTATGAAGTGTCGAACCCACAAGGAGCTAAAGGTAAGATCAATATTCTCTCATGTCCGATCTGCCACTGATACGACTCTACGTACGCCGAACGTTTGCTTCCAACTAGAAACGAGAAATAAAACTACGTTGTGGGTATGAAGAGGATAGCTTTGCATGATATCGGAGAGCTAAAATATAAAAATAGGTGCTGTTATCATAAAGCTAGAATATATTACAATGTATTACAAACAGCGAGGGTGGAATAATGATGGGTCGGTGTGCGGAATTATCCTAGGCAATTGTTAACAAGATCGGTAATCCTTATTGCAATTTTATATGAGGGAGAGGCATAAGCTAACATACTTTCTCTACTTGGATCATATGCACTTATGATTGGAACTCTAGCAAGAATTCGCAACTACTAAAGATCATTAAGGTAAAACCCAACCATAGCATTAAAGCATCAAGTCCCCTTTATCCCATACGCAACAACCCACCTACTCGGGTTTATGCTTCTGTCACTCAAGCAACCCACTATAAGCGAATCATGAACGTATTGCAACACCCTACATCGGGAATCCTTCACGTGTGCCCGGCACGGAAGGCACAATAGGACAACACCAAAATAAACATACAACTCAAACCAATCTATATCATCAATCAACCCAAAGGACAAAAGTAATCTACTCAAAACATCATAGGATGGCAACACATCATTGGATCATAATATGTGGCATAAAGCACCATGTTCAAGTAGAGGGTACAGCGGGTTGCGGGAGAGTGGACCGCTAAAAGGAGATGAGGATGGTGATGAAGAGGGTGATGTTGATGAAGATGATCACCGCGGCGATGGTTCCCCCGGTGGCACTCCTGCGCCACCGGAAGAGAGGGGGAGAGGGTCTCCCCCTTGTGCTTCCTCCTCCATGACCCCCCCCCCCCCCCCCGCTGAGTGGGGAGAGGTTCTCCCTCTGGTCCTTGGCCTCCATGGCGATGATGGCCCCTCCGTCCACCTCCTCCATGGTCTCCGGTGAAGGTGACCCCCTCCGACAGGGTGCCGGAGAGGGCCAAGATTGATCTTTCGTGGCTCTGGAGACTTGCGGCGGCGGAACTTCTGATCTTGGTTTCTTTTCGATGTTTTGGGTATTTATAGGAGTATATGGCGTTGGTCCCACGTCCAGAAGGTTCCCGAGGAAGTCACAAGCCAGGGGGGCGCGCCCTAGGGGGGGCGCCCCTGTGGTTTGTGGCTTCCTCGGCCTTCCTCTCCGGTGACTCTTCGCTCCAGTATTTTTTATATTTTCCAAAAATATTCTCCGTAAATTTTCAGCTTATTCCGAGAACTTTTATTTCTGCACAAAAACAACACCACGGTAGTTCTGCTGAAAACAGCGTCAGTCCGGGTTAATTCTAATCAAATCATACCAAAATCATATAGAAATATTGTAAACATGGCATGAATACTTCATAAATTATAGATACGTTGGAGACGTATCACGCTGCACGGCACTGCGCGTCTAGTGGTAACGACCTCTGATCCATCTCCGTAGCATGTTCTTGGATGTTCTGCGTGTCGGAAAATTTTAATTCGCATGCGATGCACATCAGTAGAACCCAACAGTGGTATCAGAGCCTCTGTTATAGGATTTGGATTTAGTTCGGATGCATATATGATATGTGGAGGCGGCAGATGAGATCTGTCGTCGTTTGTGAGATCGGCTATGTGCACGGTTGATGAGATCAGCTGCACATGGGGATCGTTGAGGCGATATTTTTTGTCCATCGGAATCGATGAGGTCGTGACACAACCTACCCCTACTGGTAGGTATCCGCCATCGGGGTTAACAGTGAAACATAAATCTGAAACGGGTTCGCGATGATCGATGAGATCGGTCAGATCAGAAAATCCAGCATGATCGGAATACAGATTCGATCTGTGATTTCCGAAAACGTCGGGCGCTGCCCGCACCCGTGAGGGGCGCTGCCCCTTCGAACCCCGCCCGCTAACTGGCTAGCGGGACCGCCGTGTGCGTAGCGTCTTGTATTTCATACACGATCACACAAACCGGTAGAATGTGATTCTATGCATGACTTTGTTTTGCAGGTTTGATGTGAATAGTATGGCTCATATGTATGTGATGCATGTGTGTAATTTAACATGACCCGCGTGTCATGATTGTCAGCCGGCAGGAGCCAAAGTGCTGTACATATATTATATAACGACCTGCGTTTCGACTTGTGATTCTCTGTAAATTCATTACTAGTTGTAGTAGGTGGATAACAGAGATCAAGTTTGAGGCTTTGGCGTCCCGGTGTGAAGAACAAGATGGAGTTCCGCCTTGGTCATCGGAGTTGGAGCCGGCCTGGAAGGATGTCCATGAAGGAGCCATACTATTTCACATATTTATGTTTATATGTGATTGATATTGCTTCTTGTTTCTATGCATGTTAAAATGGTAGAAAAATCCCTCATTAATATCAAGCACATTGCCATTCCGGATGTTGCACCTTCGCACGTCAAGTACATCTAGTGGTGGGCTCATAAAATTGAGGTGCCACTAGGTGTCCTTGAACTGGAGGGTTCGTGTCGGACATGGACATGCACTGCATCAGGTTAACTTGACAAGGCTATCAAAACGGTTTTAGGTCTTGTGGCAAAGAAGGTCGGGAGCCGGGGTATGAGATACCTACCCGACCGACATGAGTCGTATAGAGATACGATTAGCAAGGAGTTGCTTACCGAATAGGCAAGTTGGCTAGCAGTGATGCTAAAGCTCACTAGTCGCTCGCGCTAGACGGGTCCTGAATCACTAAGAGTTTGCGGAGGGATGCTGACTTTAGTGGGAGTAGTTCTGTTTAAGGCTTGAATTACTCTACATAAACACATTGCTTAGTGATTGCATATTTTCTTTTGTAGATCAATGGCACCACCTGCTCAACCCAACTTTGCATTGAAATCAATTCTGGAAAAGGATAAACTGAATGGAACAAACTTTACCACCTGGTATAGAAATTTGAGAATTGTTCTCAAGCACGATAAAAAGGAACATGTTCTAGAGGATCCACTTCCAGAGGAACTTGCCAATAATGCTAATGCCACAACCAAGAATGCCCACCAAAACTCGTTGATGAATCAAACGAGATCATCTGCCTCATGCTGGCTTGTATGAAGCCCGATTTGCAACAGCATTTCGAAAACATTCAGGCTTTCGATATGATCGAGAGTCTCAAGAGCATGTTTCAGGTGCAGGCTAGGACCGAAAGGTTCAATGTGTGGCAATCCTTGACGGATTGTAAGCTGAAAGAGGATGATCCACTGAGCCCGCATGTGATCAAGATGATCGGGTACGTGCAAGCTTTGGATCGGTTAGGCTTCCCACTTGGGGATGAGCTGTTCACGGATGCAATTTTGGGTTCTCTTCCACCTAGCTATGGGACGTTCGTCTCGAACTATCATATGCACGGCATGGATAAGAAGCTCACTGAATTGCATGGGATGCTTAAGGTGGTAGAGCAAGATATTAAGAAAGGCACACATCAAGTGTTGATTGTGCAGAACTCGGCTAAGTTCAAGAAGAGTTGGTCCAAGAAAAGGGGTAAGGCAAAGGGCACGGAGAAGGTTGTCTCCACCGCTGCGTCGAAGCCGAGACCGGACTCCAAGACCATTTGCTTTCATTGCAAGGAAACTGGTCACTGGAAGAGGAACCATAGCAAGTGGCTTGCTGAGCATGGCAAGAAGGCCGGAAATGCTTCTTCAGGCAAAGGTACACTTGTTACATATGTTATAGACATTTACCTTGCTGACATACCTAGTAGCTCTTGGGTATTTGATACCGGATCGGTTGTTCATATTTGCAACTCGATGCACGGGCTGATAAGAACTAGGCATGTGGCACAAGGGGAGATTGACATTAGGGTCGGCAACAAAGCAAGAGTTGTTGCGTTGGAGGTTGACACGATGCAACTCAAGCTTCCTTCTGGATTTATTGTTATTACATTCCCGCACTTAGTCGTAACATTATTTCTGCCTCATGCTTGATGAGTCAGGGTTATGAATTCAATTTAAAGGACAATGGTTGTTCTTTTTATTTGAATGGAATGTTCCACGGCTATGCACCCATAGTAGATGGGCTATTTATTTTGAATCTAGAAACGAAACCAGTCTATAACATAAATGTCAAGAGGCATAAGCCTAATGAGATAAATCCGACATACTTTTGGCATTGCCGGCTTGGACACATTAGTCTGAAACGCATGAAGAAGCTCCATGATGATGGACTCCTAACTTCGTCCGACTTTGGGTCGTTCGAGACATGCGAATCATGCTTGCTAGGCAAGATGACTAAGTCTCCTTTTGCAAAGAGTTGCGAAAGGGCATCCGAGCTGTTGGAGGTTATACACAGTGATGTGCGTGGTCCAATGAGCACAACTGCCAGAGGTGGCTATCAGTACTTCGTGACTTTTACCGACGACTTGAGTAGATATGGATATATCTATTTGATGAGGCACAAGTCGGAAACTTTTGAAAAGTTCAAAGAGTTTCAGAACGAGGTTGAAAATCAGCTCGGCAAGACGATAAAGCTTTTGCGATCAGATCGTGGAGGTGAGTACATGAGCCAGGAGTTTGATGATCATCTGAAAAGCCGAGGTATAATACCTCAGCTCACACCTCTGGGTACGCCGTAGAGAAACGGTGTGTCAGAACGGAGAAATCGAACCTTGTTGGACATGGTCCGATCGATGACGAGCAAATCGGATTTACCCTTGTCATTCTGGAGATACGCTCTAGAAACTGCAACTTTCACACTAAACAGGGTACCATCAAAATCCGTAGATAAGACAACACATGAGATGTGGACTGGGAAGAGTCCTAGTTTGTCTTTTCTAAAGATTTGGGGTTGTGAAACATTTTTCAAACGACTCATGTCAGACAAGCTTACACCCAAATCGGATAAATTCATATTCGTGGGATATCCGAGGGAAACCTTAGGATACAACTTCTACAACCGGTAAGAGAACAAAGTGTTTGTTGCTCGGAATAGGGTTTTCCTAGGGAAAGAGTTTCTCAGTCGGGAAGCCAGTGGGAGAACAGTGCGACTCAAAGAAATTCGAGACCCACTTGGGGACGACTCGGCTGGTGATGAGATCATACCGGAGTTGGTCAGAAAACCCATAGTGGAATCGGCACCGGAGCCACGAAGGTCGGAAAGATTGCGTAGAGTGTGCGATGTGTTGTTGCTAGAAAGCGATGAGCCGGCCACGTATGCGGAAGCGATGGTGAACCCAGATACCGAGGCATGGCTGGAGGCCATGAGATCCGAGTTAAAGTCCATGGATGATAATCAAGTCTGGGACTTGGTTGATCCGCCACCTGACGTAATTGCCATTGGTTGTAAATGGGTCTTTAAGAATAAAACCGATGTGGATGGAAATGTTCAGATCCACAAAGCTCGGCTTGTCGCTAAAGGTTATGGAGAAGTTCAAGGAATTGACTACGATGAGACCTACTCGCCGGTAGCGATGCTAAAGTCGGTGAGGATCATACTAGCTATAGCAGCATATTTCGATTATGAGATATGGCAGATGGATGTCAAAATGGCTTTCCTTCATGGAAATTTAAAGGAGGATGTATACATGATACAGCCTGAAGGTTTTGTCGATCCAAATAATGCTAGTAAAATATGCAAGCTCAAGAGATCCATTTATGGATTGAAGCAAGCAGCTCGGAGTCGGAACATTCGTTTTGATGAAGTCATCATTGACCTTAGTTTCATCAAGAACGAAGAGGACTATTGTTTATACAAGAAGTCTAGTGGGAGCTCGGTAGTATTTTTGATCCTGTATGTGGATGACATACTACTGATCGGAAATGATGTTTCGATGTTGAACTCGGTCAAGGAATCATTGAATGGCAAGTTTTCGATGAAAGACCTTGGAGAAGCAGTGTACATTTTAGGCATCAAGATCTATAGAGATAGATCGAGAAGGCTGCTCGGCTTAAGCCAGAGCACATACATAGACAAAGTGTTAAAGCGGTTCAACATGAGTGAGGCTAAGAAAGGGTTCTTGCCCATCTCACATGGTATAAGGCTAAGAAAGACTCAGAGTCCTACGACTTCTGATGAGCGAAACCAGATGAGTAGGATTCCGTATGCTTCGGCAATAGGATCCATCATGTATGCCATGCTATGTACTCGGCCTGATTTTGCATATGCAATAAGCTTAACAAGCAGGTACCAGGCCGACCCAGGTGAGAGTCACTGGGCAGCGGTGAAAACTATCCTGAAGTACCTGAAAAGGACTAAAGAGATGTTCCTAGTTTATGGAGGTGAGGAGGAGCTTTGCGTAAAGGGTTACACTGATGCTAGTTTCCAAACCGACAGGGATGATTGTCGATCGCAAACTGGATTCGTGTATGTCATGAATGGAGGAGCAGTGAGCTGGACGAGTTCCAAGCAAGATACGGTGGCCGACTCCACAACAGAGGTCGAATACATTGCGGCTTGTGAAGCCGCAAAGGAAAGTGTTTGGATTCGGAAGTTCCTGGAGGATCTTGGTGTGTTCCTGGGCTGGGCAAAGCCGTTGGACCTGTATTGCGACAATTCAGGTGCCATCGCACAAGCCAATGAGCCGAGACAACACCACAAGACCAGGCACATAGACCGAAAGTATCACCTCATACGACAGCTCGTAAAGAATGGTGATACTAATTTATGCAAGATTCATGATACGTCTCCAACGTATCTATAATTTATGAAGTATTCATGCCATGTTTACAATAATTCTATATGATTTTGGTATGATTTTATTAGAACTAACCCGGACTGACGCTGTTTTCAGCAGAACTACCATGGTGTTGTTTTTTGTGCAGAAATAAAAGTTCTCGGAATGGGCTGAAAATTTACGGTGATTTTTTATGGACCAAAAGAGACCCCCAAAGCACCGGAGCTGGGCCAGGAAGTGACCGAGGAGGTCACAAGCCTGGGGGGCGCCCCCCCTAGGGCGCGCCCCCTAGCTTGTGGACTCCTCGAGCACCCCCTTGACGTGAGACCGACGCCAAAAATTCCTATAAATACCAAAAACCCCAGAAAGAAACCTAGATCGGGAGTTCCGCCGCCGCAAGCCTCTGTAGCCACGAAAAACCAATCGGGAGCCCGTTCCGGCACCCTGCCGGAGGGGGAAACCATCACCGGAGGCCATCTTCATCATCCCGGCGGTCTCCATGACGAGGAGGGAGTAGTTCACCCTCGGGGCTGAGGGTATGTACCAGTAGCTATGTGTTTGATCTCTCTCTCTCTCTCTCTCTCTCTCTCTCTCTCTCTCGTGTTCTTGAGATGACACAATCTTGATGCATCGCGAGCTTTATTAATATAGATGAATCATATGGAGTTTTCCCCTCTCTATCTTCTTGTGATGAATTGCGTTTTCCCTTTGAAGTTTTCTTATCGGATTGAGTCTTTAAAGGATTTGAGAACACTTGATGTATGTCTTGCGATGGGATATCCGTGGTGACAATGGGATGTTCTATTGATCCACTTGATGTATGTTTTGGTGATCAACTTGCGGGTTCCGTGACCTTGGGAATCTATGCATAGGGGTTGGCATACGTTTTCGTCTTGACTCTCCGGTAGAAACTTTGGGGCACTCTTTGAAGTTCTTTGTGTTGGATTGAACATGATGAATCTGAAATTGTGTGATGCATATCGTATAATCAAGCCCATGGGTACTCGTGGTGACATTGGAGTATCTAGGTGACATTAGGGTTTTGGTTGATGTGTAACTTAAGGTGTTATTTTTAGTACGAACTCTAGGTCTGTTCGTGACACTTATAGGGATAGCTCATACGATTGATCGGAAAAGATAACTTTGAGGTGGTTTCGTACCCTACAATAATTTCTTCGTTTGTTCTCCGCTATTTGTGACTTTGGAGTGAACTCTTTGTCGCACGTAAGGGATTTACATATGATTCAACTATGTCAGTATTGTTGAGAGAACTTGCACTAGTGAAAGTATGAACCCTAGGCCTTGTTTCTAAGCATTGCAATACCGTTTGTGCTCACTTGTATCATTACTTACCTTGCTGTTTTTATATTTTCAGATTACAAAAACCTATATTTACCATCCATATTACACTTGTATCGCCATCTCTTCGCCGAACTAGTGCACCTATACAATTTGCCATTGTATTGGGTGTGTTGGGGACACAAGAGACTCTTTGTTGTTTGGTTGCAGGGTTGTTTGAGAGAGACCATCTTCATCCTACGCCTCCCACGGATTGATAAACTTTAGGTCATCCATTTGAGGGAAATTTGCTACTGTCCTACAAAACTCTGCGCTTGGAGGCCCAACATGAGTCTACAAGAAGAAGGTTGCGTAGTAGACATCAATTCATACAGATGAAAATGTTGCAGATCCGTTGACTAAGCCACTTCCACAACCCAAGCATGAGGGGCACGTTAGAGCTATGGGCATTCGATGTCTGTTTGATTGACTCTAGTGCAAGTGGGAGACTTTTGGAGATATGCCCTAGTGGCAATCATGTATGATGATATTTCCTATGTGTTTATGAATAAAGATAGTCCTTGGACATTATCAATGATGTGTATTAACAAGTACGTGACTTGTTTGTGAGACTATACATTGTATGATAACTATCCTAAATGGTCCCTAGTCGAAAGAACTGTGTGGACGCGCAGCGAGTTGGACTAGCATATGACACGGTGGATGGTCCGGTCTCACTCACCATGTAGCACTGGATGCTAACCGAATAATATGGACTCAGAAAGATCTGGTCGGATTCGACGTACTTGGATCCGAGTCGAGATAAGGTCTGAGTCGGACAGACCCAACTACGAGACGCAGCGATAGGTCATTTGTGAGTCTCTAGTACAATATACGTTCTGTGTCATAAGACCTGAGCTGGCGCATGTACTCGGGATGGTGACAGACTTGCTTTGTGCCGACCAAACGCTACTCCGTGACAGGGTAGTTATAAAGGTAGGTTTCGGGCTTGTCCAGACCCATGCTGCGAGACGTGGTCGAGCAAGATGGGATTTGCCCCTCCGATGAGAGAGATATACTCTCGGCCCCTTGGGTGATCCGACCTGGATAAGCATGGCCATGCGATGAGGATTATGAGATAATCCGAAGTGTTGGTCGGATTCACCGGAACGAGAAAGAGGTCGTGCAGCAACAAGGATGACCATATCTCCTTGAGCACGACAACATATATCGTGTGGCAAAGGGAACAGAAGTGTGAAGTACATGTTCGCCTAACCAGCTTCATCGGACACTTGGAGTCGGCACGCTTTGCTAGAGGCCGCTACCGACTAGTCGAGTCGGATGTGATCTGACTCGTGACCAAGTGAACGAGAACCTAAGGGGTCGCGCGCTTAAGGAAAGGAACTACACGTGGGCTTTAGGATCCGTGCGAGGCCCAAGAGTTGAGCCCGCGCCGGATGCCTATATATAGCGGAGGTGCGGCACACCCATCTGGTTGATTGCTTCGGCGCCGTCATTAGGGCTTTGCATGTGTTGCAACTAGCCACCTCCACTCGCCGCCGAACTGTGTGATCGGACCTAGTAGTCCGTCGCACGGTGTTCCTCCTGCACGCGCGGATACCTTTAGAGGCGGTGCACTTGCGCCGCTCCGACGAACCTGTACGTGGGATCCGGCGACCGGCTGCGCAAAGGAGATCGGATCGGCTGTTCGAGGGAGATCGGACGAGGAGGAGACGGACCACGCGAACGCGCTGCCCCAACTCTATTTCCGCTACACGGCACTGCGCGTCTAGTGGTAACGACCTGTGATCCATCTCCGTAGCATGTTCTTGAATGTTCTGCGCGTAGGAAAATTTTAATTCGCATGCGATGCACCTACGGTAGAACCCAACACAATGTCGTGGCAATCCGCCAAGCAGAAGATTGTCATGCTCTCCTCATGCGAGGCAGAGTACGTCGCCGCAGCAGGAGCCGCGCGCCAGGGCATCTGGCTCAGGCGGCTGATCGGAGAGCTTCTCGGGTGTGTTGACGGAGCCACCAAACTCTGCATCGACAACAAATCCGCGATAGATTTGAGCAAGAATCCTGCTTTCCATGACAGGAGGAAACACATTGAGCTAAGGTACCATTTCATCCGGCAATGCGTCGACGACGGCAGCATCGAAGTTCATTACGTACGAACTGGTGACTAGCTTGCTGACATCCTGACGAAGGCGCTCGGGCGGATCCAGTTCGAGGAGATGCGTGAGCATGTGAGGATCATCAGAAGCCAGCCAACCTAGCTAAGGGGGAGTTTGTTGCACAATAAGCTAGTTTAGAGCATCTCCACCCATTGAGCCCCCCAGGAGGCATTTTTTGCGCCGGTTGGGGTTGTCCCGGCGTAATTTTTGCTTTGGGGGCGAATTTTTTTCCAGTCATTATGCTCCCAGCCACCAAACGGGGCGCTCTACACCGGCCACGCGCCCTCTATGCGGTTCCTGTGCCATGTGTGGAGGAGAGAGAAAAGAGAGGAGAGAGGGGATGGAAGACTGATGGTGGGCCATTTGCATGCAAAAAGTAGCGCCGGCGCCCCCGAGTGCCCCACGGTGGGCTGGGTTTGGCCTGGGAGCGCCGGGTCTAATTTTGTCCAAATCCGGCGAAAAGTAAGGCGCTGGGGCGCGAGTAGGACTTTTTTCGTCTGCCGGCGTTGAAAAAGTGCTCCTGGGGCATCTTGGGGGACGGGTGGAGCTGCTCTTAGCTAGCATGACAACTCGTGTCTGTTTCAGCGTCAGAATAGTTTCAGTCAAATTCAGTTAGCGTTTTTTCGTCATGTTAGTTAGCTGCTCCCGCGAGACGTGCTCTGTGCGATCCGTGGAGAGATTGTAGGAGCCGTGGACTAAGCGCTTGATCATGGGATGGCACGATCCAGTAGGGGCGACAGAACCACGGCATGATCAACTTCTGTTAAGCAATAAAAGGAGAACAAAAACAGAAAAGCAGCAAGATTGCGCTGCGCAAAATTCTCTCTCGAGAGAGTTGATTCTGAGTGTGGGGAGGCTACAATTTGAAAGTTTCAGTCCTATCCTTGGTTCTTTTTGCTGTGCTCCGACAGGTGCTTGAGAAAATCTCGCACACACTGATCATTCACCTCGTCGTCCCCGAACACTTTGGCGAGCTCCTTCACCTTGGCCCCGAACCCCTCGCCTTCGTCTTCCACCATGACCCTCCTCAGAGCCGCCGCGATGTCGTCGGCCGTGAACGACCCGTCCTGCTCGTCCCGTGCCACCTCCACGCCGACCTTCTTGTCCACCAGGTTCCTGGCATTGAGGCCCTGCTCGAACACCAGCGGCAGCAGCACCAGCCTCACACCCTGCGCCAGGCCCTCGGTGATCGAGTTCCAGCCGGCGTGCGTCAGGAACCCGCCGACTGACCCGTGGGCCAGGAACCTCACCTGCGGCACCCAGCCCCGGCAGACGACTCCACGGCCGGCGAGCCGCTCCTCGAAGCCCTCGGGCAGGCCACCGGAGACGGCGTCAGTCGGCGCCCTGAACGCCCAGATGAACGGCAGCCCGGACGCCTCCAGGCCGAGAGCGATCCGTTGCAGCTGCGCGCTCGTCAGCTTCACCTCGCTGCCGAAGGCCGCGTACACGACGGAGTTCGGAGCCTGTCCGTCCAGCCAGCGTAGCGTCGCCTCGTGGCCAGCCACGTCTTGCTGCGGCGCCGGAGGGAACAGGCCGACCGGGATCACTGGCTTCCGGTAGAGCTCGCCGAGCAGCCGCAGCCACTCCGGCTCGAAGTCCGCGCTGCTCCTGATGCCCACGAGCCGGCACCCTTCGATGGTCTTGGCGAACCGGTAGCCCTCCGACACGCCGGAGTCGTCCGGGACCATGCCCGGCTCGAACAGCTCGCGCGCCTCGTAGCCGCGGTACGCGACGGTGGTCGGGAACGGGACGTACTCGGGGACGACGGTGAAGTGCGCCGGCTCCGTCTTGGCGTGCTCCCCGAGACCGACGAGCGCCTCAGGGGTCCCGAAAAAGCTGAGCGCCGCGGCGCCGAACAGGCTGAGGAACGCGCACGGCACGCCGTGCCTCGCCGCGGCGGCGGGCGCCCAGTACGACGCGTAGTCGACAAGGACCCAGTCTGGCCTCGACCCCGCCGTCTCCTCCTCCTGGAGCAGCAGCGAGAGCTCGCGCTCGAAGGCAGCGTCATAGGCGCGGCGCAGGTACGGACGGAGGTCGTCAGAGGGGAGGTCGATGGTCGCCTCGGCGTGCTCCGGCAGGCGGTCGACACGCGGCAGCGGGACGTCCACGACGCGGATGAGGCCGGCGAGGCCCAGCGGGATGTCGATGAGACGGCGGGTGTTCCTCGGCGTGGAGAGGAGGGTGACCCGGTGGCCCTGCCGGGCCACGCGCTTGGCGAACTCCGTGAAGGGGAGCACGTGGCCGAAGGCCAGCCATGGCAGCATCACGACGTGCATCTTGCCGCCGTCCTTGGTCTCCATCTCAGGTGTCAAGAAAATGAGCTTTGGCAATGGAGGGCGGGATTTCCCAACTGCGAGATGCTTTCCTTGGAGTTCGCAGATTTGCGGATCATCGGAGGGTCAAATATAGCGAGCAATGAACATACGAAACTGGAACCAGATCAATCAGTCAGTGTTTTATTTATCTTTTGGGAAAGTCAATCAGTCAGCTTTAGCTGCGTCAGGGGAGACGTCATTCGCTGTACTTGGTCGATTAAAATCTTACTATTAAAGGAGAGTTGTGAATCCGGTATGCATATGGTTTATTTTCGCCCCCACCTCTATCTCTAGTGTAATTGTTTTATTACTTCTTTCGAGCGGTTTCCACAATTTCTCATGCAAAAATAATAATAAAATAACGCTTCTACCCGGACGATAGAGCCGCTTCCCTTTCTCTCATCGCACGAGTCGCTCTTGTCCCTGAGGCCTCGCACACGCTAGGGTTTCTCGCAGCGCCACCATATGGGTGTTCGTCGACTGACCCTGCCTCCCGCCGCCCTGCCCCTGGCTCCTCGTCGCTTGCCTTTCGTTCGCCGTAGGTTTTGCGGCCTCCCCCCATGGTCGAGACATTTTACGGAAGTTAAAAATCCCAAGTAAGACAAAGGTGTTCATATGAAAGGCTCTCCATGGAATAGTTTCGGGCATGGTGATCCTTGCATCAAGACATATACCCGTCTCGCCACAACGCCCTATATGTCGGTCAAGTCCGGAGAATATACACCACTTGTTACTCACATGCCCCGTGCACGATGTATTTGGAGTGCGCTCGGACTCATGAATGTCATTGGTGATGCCCTAGTTGCGGACAGGTCCGGATCGGTAGTGCTTGAGCGTATTATTTGTAACCCTAACAGGAAATCCCCGGTTCTCAGTATGTTGGGACTGCAGGAGTCGGTAGACGCGACATGCTGGTATGTATGATGGCAAAGAAGGGAGGCAGTGAACAAAAGGTCATTTTGGAGGACGAGTGCATTGAAGCCTTATATTTTGAATAGTGCCAAAAATGCTATTTTGAAGTTTCAAACTATCCTGAAAACAATTAACATCTTTATAGAGAGGCATATTAGACATGTGTAAATTTTGAAGTAACCATGTAAGTTACACAAAAATGATAAAATCGGGATTTTGGAAAGATGAACAGTACATGTATTTTGTCATTTTTGTATACCTCACATGTTTACTTATTTTATCACCAAACTTTACACATGTGTAATATTCATTCATATCGGATTTTTTAAAATAAGGTCCTTCAATGCACCCGGACTCCAAAAATCCACTCTCAGCAGTGAAGGGCGAAGCTGTGGCGGATCCCCCACGGATGACATTTGTGATTCAGACCTTAACGTCAAATTTTGGAGCTGCTTCCCATTCGAGTAAGCCACATGAAACAACATGGGACAAACCTAACCGAGGATGTCATCTATACCTAATAAAGGAAATAGGTATTCTTGGTCCGTCATACTATTTTTCATAAAACCCCTTCAAGTTCCTGGTAATTAACCCGCAGTATATATTAAGTGATTTTTGAAAAATCCATATCTTTTAAACCCTAACTCCAAATTTAACATGTTACATATGAAATTTGATTAGAAAAATATGTAGAATCTAAATATGATAATATTTTACATGTTAACCATTAAAAATTGTTATTAATAATGAAGCCTTAATCAACAACGTATGATCAGTCTTTCTTTCATAATGGGGCCGATCCGAATTGAAAATGAACACTTCGGAAAAACCAGGATAAGAAACAAAAATAAATATCTATAACCACGCATGGACACCTTGCTAAAATCTCACAGAAAAAAATGATTTATCATCCTATACCGAAAGGGAGACGTATTAAGATTGACAACATTCAAACGTGTTGTGATTGTGTGAACTCTAAGGCCACGATCGACGAGATTGGAAAGAAGAATAAATAGAAGCACAAATGGGATGTCATGTACTCCCTCGTAAACTAATATAAGAGCGTTTATATCACTAAAATAGTGATCTAAACGTTCTTATATTAGTTTACAGAGGGAGTATTAAACAAAGGACATGGACCTATTGAAGTCTCGAATCATGCATACCAGATTAGGCAGTGTTTTCTTTTCACCCATTGCAACGCACTGGCTCATTTGCTAGTAAGCTAAATACAGATGTTCCATTCCACTAAGATGGTTCGGGTGATGTTTTTTTGTTGTTGATAAAAGAGAGCTCTCTCCGATTTCATATAGAGAAGTCACATGTTTTTTACAAACTAGAAAGTAAAAGTAAGAGCTAAAAACAGAGACTTAGAGCATATCTAGTAGACCCCTTAAAAGTGGTCAAACCCTTATGATTTTTGCGTTTTAAGGTTTTGATCAAAAGAAATGTACAGAACAGATACTGTAAAAGTGTTCCAACCCTTAAATTTTTTAAAGAGCATCGAAAATCCACACCTGAGACCCTTATATTTGAAGGTTGGAAGGCCGAACCGAGGGTGCCATGTATGCCGGTCAAACCTCATCGGATCAAACACGCCGCCGCGGAATTTACCGGAATCCGCCCGAAACTCGTTGGAATTCATCACCGCACACCGAAAAAGGCCGCTGGACGCCGGAATCAATCGCCGACGGTTCGAATTGGACGAGCTCGACGTCGTCGTGGCCTCCCATGACCTTAGCCTGGCTGCCAGAATCCTCCCGGAGTGGCCGGCAAAGGGGCTCGGCTCGGCCGACGCGGCCGGCAGCGGAGCAGGACGCGGCCAGTGGGGCTGGGCGCGGCCAGCGTGGCGACGGGGCGTGGCCGGCGGGGGACGGGGCACGGCCGACGGGGCTTTGTTTTACAGTGTCTGTTCGGCCATAGCTAAAATGGACTCTTAAAATGCCTTTTTTCGACCCTTTTTCCAGTTTTCCAGTTTATGATTTTAAAGGGTCGTCTAGAAATGCTCTTAAAGGCGCATACATGCAGTTGCACCCATAGAATCAGATGGTTCGGGTGCTGTTGGGGCCGTCATACGTAACAATGCATCCAATCTCTTTCATGCGGCGTTAGATGCTGCTTCGGCGGAGGCCCTTGCGTTATTGAAAGAACTTGATCACTTGAGCTAGTGGGGAAACTGGTATGCACCCATATC
Source organism: Elymus sibiricus (assembly GCA_039707655.1). Classification (NCBI taxonomy): domain Eukaryota; kingdom Viridiplantae; phylum Streptophyta; class Magnoliopsida; order Poales; family Poaceae; genus Elymus; species Elymus sibiricus. The sequence continues at coordinate 414,048,646 of CM077667.1, forward strand.
ACATGTGAGTCTGGTTCTATGGAGTTAATCAGTGCTTGCAATGGAGAGCCGGAGATCTTTGGGCATTATGCTGTGGTCTTAGCTGACTGCTTGCGAGAGTCAAGATGATTGATGGAGTTTTTTCTCTCCCATTGCCCTAGGGAAACCAAACCAGTTGCCCATCACCTGGTGAAGCATTCTTATGACTCTCCATATGATTTTGTTTGGGATGGAAGTCCACCCAATTTTATTCTTCCTCATATAACTCTTTGATTGAAAAATAAAATACCGAGAGGCTTTCCCTTCGCACGCACGCACGCACACACGCACATGTTAAATTTTCTTCTCAAAGGAACATTTTTAGAGAAAAGGCTGAGGCTTGGCTTTAAATTAATAAAGCCACGAGGCAACCAAGTATTACAGATGATAAGTTATCAAAAACCCATTCAAAGGAAAGAAAGTTTTAGACACGGCCACAACCGGCAACATGGCACGCAGGCCGGAAACAAACGAACACCAAAGTAAGACAGCAGACACAACTTAGGGCCAGAATTAAGGCGCCGGTGCACGATAATCACCCAAAATAGAAGTTGCCGAGGCACGCACTCGAGAGATCAGAAGCTCCACGACTGCCCTGTCGTCTTCTTTAGTCAGAGATTGCCACTGCGGCAAAATGATCGAAAATTCGAAAACACAGTCATCAGCTTTGCTAGGGAACACCTGCTTGATAGTCAACTTATTTCTGGTAGTTCAGAGGGTCTAGCACATCGTAGGGAAACCAAACAAGAATAACCTTCTGGCTTGCCCAGACAGGGAAGAAACAAGCGGTCTGGCTCCGAGAAGTTGGCAGGGGCCCAAGAAACACCCAACCAGTCCCTAAGGCAACTCCGGAAAATTTGGGACACAGGGCGTTGGAACAAGATATGGCAAGAATCCTCCAGATGGCCACAGAGGACGCAAAATTTAGAACCGGGGCCCTCCCTCTTTTTAATTTGGTCTGCCGCCGGCAGACGCCCTTTAATGGCCCGCCACATGAAAATTTTAATCTTGGGTGGCACCCTAACCGCCCAGATGGGCTTGAATTTAGAAGACATTGGACCACCCGATAAAACGCTATAGCACGATTTAACAGAAAAGCAGGCAGAGGCAGAATCAGGTCAAGAGATCACATCCTGGACCTCTGAGAGCACAGGGAGGAGGGCAACGAGGCGCCGCCAATCCTCCAACTCTACAGGAGACAAAACCCGACGAAAACCAAGGTCCCAACCTCTGCCCGCGAGTCCTCGATGGAGACCGAAGGCGATGAGACAAAAGAGAAAAGAACGGGGAAGGAAACAGCTAAGGGGCCCTCCCCAACCCACCAGTCAAGCCAGAATCTAACAGACTCGCCATTGCCAACGGAAAACTTGGCCAGGGCTCTGAAATCGTCGCTAACGTTAAGTAAGAGCATCTACACTCGGACCCCTCATACCTCCCTCAAACGCCCGGGCAGGCCGCCCGGTCACTGACTGGTCACAAAAAACCGACCCAGCCGCCCCCTCAAACGCGCCTCGAACGCCCGGGCTGACCGGCACCCCTCATATCCAGCCCAAATATGGGGCGGATATGGGGGAGCCCGGGCGCGCCCGGGCATGCCCCTGGCCCGCACTGGCCCGCATCGACCCCACATATATTCGTCCTCATCCGTTCGCCGGACCAAACCCTAGCCACTTCACTCAACTCCTCTTCACTCCCATCCGCCACCCTAGCTCACCTCCGGCGATCTCCGGCCTTCTCCGGCATGAAGGGCAGCAGATCCGACTCCGACCAGTGCGGATCCATTGACTTGGGGGGTCGTCCCCTACGGAGTGGAGGAGGCAATGGCGATTCGCATTGCACTCCGCCGCTCCCGCGAGGACAGTGCCCGGCCGACGGCAGGATCTGTCCGCCGTGACTCCATAGCGCCCGCTTAACGGGCGCTCGGTTCCTCTGGGGCGGGATCATCGAGGTCCCGGCAGGCGGATCTGTCGACAGGTCTGGCGGACTTCGAGTCCCACCGGGAACGGGCTGCCCGCCGTGGGAAGGAGAGGATAAGGGCCGACGAGGCCTATCTCGCGGAGGAAATGGCGGAGACGGAGGCGGCTGATGCGGCGGCGCGGGCGGCCGCAGAGGAGGAAGCCATCCGCGCCCGCATTTTGAAGAAACGACAGCGGAGGAACACGCGCGCCCTTGCCCGCGAGCAGAATTGGGCGGTCCGTGAAATGGTCGGACTGCCATCGAAGGAGGTGGATGAGGTGAGCGACGGCGAGGACAGCTCCGGTGACAAGCAGATCCGGCTCGATCCGTACTGCGTCTTCGACCGGTACTTCCGCAAGAAGGACGACAAGGGAAGCCGTCGCTGATGTCCACCATAGCCAAACATACCAAATTTTGGTAGTCCGATGGCATGTTAGTAGTGATGGAGTAGTCGGACGATGTGTATAAATGCATCGATGTAGTTGCACGGTTTGTAGGGATTTGAGATATGAGATTTGAGGTGTCCGGTTGTAAAATGCATTATTTGAGGCATGACCGGTGACTGTCCGTGGACACGACCGGGCGCGTCCGTGGAGTTGGATTTGCAAGTTACGGATGTAGAATCTCTAATTGGACCGGTGTATTACTAGAAGGGAAACTGCGCCCAAACTGGGATACCGGTGTATTACTAGAAGGGAAAGTGCCCCAAAACGTGGATACGGGTGTATTACTAGAGAAAGAATTCCTTATTTAATACTATTTTAAATGTTGTTTCCTTATTTGACACCGAAAAACTTTCCGTTCCTTATCTAACACCAAATCTAAATCTTGTTCCCTTCATAACACTTTCGTTCATTTTGACTACTAATGGTGTTAATTAACATGTGAAAAGATAATTTTACCCCTAGTGCATTATTCACATGATTAAAAAGGCAAAATAAAATAAAATTGGTGGTTACATGAACAATAAAGTTTTAGTGCGCGATGACACCGTCGGATATTCATATCTATGGAGAAAAAATATATGTGTAGATGTTGGGGTACTATAGGACAATAGACAAATCGTTTTTTTCTACGAGTAGAGCCTACCTTTTGAGCTCGATCGTGTCCTGCCCTTATGGACTGATGTACTGGTCGCTTGGTGCGTGCAGGCGGCTCTGCGTCTTTGCAAGACAACAGTATGTACATTGGTTGACTTATTTTCGATCGGCTAATTAACGACAAGAATCAAGAATGTACTGCAGTGACGGCCTGATTGCGCACACGATAGATAACATCCAGCTTAAATTATGCTCGCAACTTTCTTCGGTTTACTCGATCACTAGGCTGCCCGGCGTCAGCGTTCCGACAGCCATTATTAAGCCCGGTTGGCCTAATTAGCGCGGTCCCATGTAGTTGCTGCCGCCACGCGCGTACAGAAGGACCGGAACTGGCTGGACGGAGGACGGGCATATTGGTTTCTTAATAATACTCTAAATCAGGGCATATTGGTTTCTTAATAATACTCTAAATCAGGTCATCAAAAATTGTGTGCATGCAAAGCTAGCTCAAAGAAGCAGACAAGCAAGCAGCTTGATTGATTCTTGTATCAATAGCACACACTATCAAGCTGATCGATCCAGTTGACACTAGCACGGGCCAGTTTCACGTGTACGTGTGTTTGTATGTGTGCATCAGGGATAAAGACGGCTCGCTTTTGTCCGCCACCTTCCATGACCATGTACGTAACGGCTTCTTTGGTCGTGTGAATAATTCTGGCACAAGTTGCATCAAGGGTAAAGTCGTCCTTTCAAGTGTCATTTAACACCGTTAGTAGTCAAAATGAACGAAAGTGTCACAAAAGGAATAAAATTTAGACTTTGTGTTATATAAGGCTGGTTGTAATGGGAAGTATTATATACTAGTATCATGCATAGTATCATATGTTATTATCACAGGGTACTTCATTTATTCCCATGCATGACACATAGTAGCACAACATTTAATATGATACGGTTTAATGATATGATACTCAACCCTCTCTTCCTTCATTTAATTCTATGTCACTCCATCAAAATTGCCTAGTTGGCATGCATGATACTACTACCTATGAGGAAAAAAATTGTATGAGACCAGGTCTCATAGGGAAGGACGTGAGACCCGATTAGATGAGTGACACGTGGCTGAGAAAATCTCAAAGCATCCCAATTCCCGACTCCAAGCTAGTCTCACACGTATCTCATTTCATCATGCTCTAACACGTACGTATTCTCGCTTGTGACAATGACGGCCACGCCGGAGGGCCTCGATAGCGGCGGCCAAACGTCTGCTCTTGTTGCTCGGCAACCATCGAGGAGGAGTTTGTCCGGCCGCCCGCGGCAATGTCATGGCGCGCAGGTCCTAGCACCATCTGCTCTTGTTGGCTTCGGATTTGTATATCCTTCATAGTTAGTCGATTAGTTACTTTCAAGTTTCAATATAAGCTATCAGAAATCGTCCAAACAGTGGATTATTGTAATCACTCAACCAACATAGCTTCGCTACATTGATCACTCACCGGGAGTGGAAGAGGCCCAGACGGACGTGACGCGTTAGCTGACACTTGAGCCAACGGCTGGTATAGTTCGCCGTCGTGGACAAGTGTGGCGTCACATAGCAGCTGGATGCATCTTGCCGCACGGCTGCCGTGACGCGTCCGCCGGCGACGAGGTCGTTTGGCGCGGTCATAGACCAGAAGTCGTCGTAGCATCGTGCCACATGACCACCGGCGACGAGATCGTTCAGCGAGGCCATGGTGGCGATGGACGGAGAGTCATGGTAGCATGGAGCCACGCGGATGAGGTCGTTCGACGTGGTCATGGACGATAAGTGTTGCGAGGCCGCCACCGCCGAGGTCATTCGGCGTCTCCATGGAAGAGCTCCGCAAGAGAAGAAGCGAACTCTGCCTCCCGGTAGTTACGTACGTATCTCATACAGAACCTTACAATACGTGAACCGTAGCTTTGGAATTGGAATCGGGAATAGGAGTCAGAGTTGCAAATCGGTGGCAAAGTGGGATTAGATGCTTTGAGATTTTCTCAGCCACGTGTCAATCATCGGGATGGGTCTCACGTCCTTCCCTATGAGACCTGGTCTCATATAATTTTTCTCCTACCTATGATACTCCCGTTACGATCAGCCTAAGGAAGAAAAAGTTTTCCAGTGTCAAATAGGGCAAGAAAATTTAAGACAATGTTAAATAAGGAATTCTCTCATTACTAGAAGTGAAACAAAAGAGGGAGGAGGACTCTGGACAGTATTTGGCTTTCAGAATACGGAGCCAGAGAGCATCCATCACGGGCTATTGGATTGTAAATTTGTAATGGCGATAGCATGCTTCACTTCACTGAAAGATACTTGATGCTATTTGAAAGTTTCAGTCCTATCCTTATCCTTGGTTCCTTTTGCTGTGCTCCGACAGGTGCCGGAGAAAATCTCGCACGCACTGATCATTCACCTCGTCATCTCCAAACACTTTGGCGAGCTCCTTCACCTTGGCCCCGAACTGCTTCCCTTCGTCTTCCACCATGACCCTCCTCAGAGCCGCCGCGATGTCGGCAGCGGCAAACGACCCGTCCTGCTCATCCCTCGCCACCTCCATGCTGACCTTCTTGTCCACCAGGTTCCTTGCGTTCAGGCCCTGCTCGAACACCAGCGGCAGCAGCACCAGCCTCACGCCCTGCGCCAGGCCCTCGGTGATCGAGTTCCAGCCGGCGTGCGTCAGGAACCCCCCGACTGACCCGTGGGCCAGGAACCTCACCTGCGGCACCCAGCCCCAGCACACGACTCCACGGCCGGCGAGCCGCTCCTCGAAGCCCTCGGGCAGGCCACCGGAGACGGCGTCGGTCGGCGCCCTGAACGCCCAGATGAAGGGCAGCCCGGACGCCTCCAGGCCGAGAGCGATCCGTTGCAGCTGCGCGCTCGTCAGCTTCACCTCGCTGCCGAAGGCTGCGTACACGACGGAGTTCGGAGCCTGTCCGTCCAGCCAGCGTAGTGTCGCCTCGTGGCCAGCCACGTCTTGCTGCGGCGCCGGAGGGAACAGGCCGACGGGGATCACCGGCTTCTCGTAGAGCTCGCCGAGCAGCTGCAGCCACTCAGGGTCGAACTCCGTGCTGCTCCTGATGCCCACGAGCCGGCACCCTTCGATGGTCTTGGCGTACCGGTAGTTCTCCGACACGCCGGAATCATCCGGATCCGGGACCATCCCCGGCTTGAACATCTCGCGCGCCTCGTAGTCGCGGAATGCGACGGTGGTCGGGAACGGGACGTACTCGGGGACGACCGTGAAGTGCGCCGGCTCCGTCTTGGCGTGCCTGCCGAGGCCGAGGAGCGCCTCCGAGGTCCCGAAGAAGCTGAGCGCCGCAGCGCCGAACAGGCTGATGAACGCGCACGGCACGCCGTGCCTCGCCGCGGCCGCCGGCGCCCAGTACGACGCGTAGTCGACGAGGACCCAGTCCGGCTTCGCCTCCGCCTGGAGCAGCAGCGAGAGCTCGCGCTGGAAGGCGGCGTCGTAGGCGCGGCGCAGGTACGGGCGGAGGTCGTCGGAGGGGAGGTCGATGGTCGCCTCGGCGTGCTCCGGCAGGCGGTCGACGCGCGGCAGCTGCACGTCCACGACGCGGATGAGGTCTGCGAGGCTCGGCGGGATGTCGATGAGCCGGCGGGTGTTCCGCGGCGTGGAGAGGAGGGTGACCCGGTGGCCCTGCCGGGCCACGCGCTTGGCGAACTCCGTGAAGGGGAGCACGTGGCCGAAGGCCAGCCATGGCAGCATCACGACGTGCATCTTGCCGCCGTCCTTGGTCTCCATCTCAGGTGTCAGGAAAATAAGCTTTGGCAATGGAGGGCAGGATTTCCCAACCGCGAGATGCTTTCCTTGGAGTTCGCAGATATGCTGACCACGGAGGGTCAAATATGGCGGGCAATGAACATGTATAAAATTGGAACCGGATCAATCAGTCGGTGTTTTTATGTTTTGGGAAAGTCAATCAGTCGGTGTTAGCTGCGTCAGGGGTGATGTTTCGTCGGCGTGCCGCCATTCGCCGTACTTGGTCGATGTGACATGATGGATTAGTGTACTAGCCTACTTCAGGTAAATCTGGGTGACATGACAGCGAGGTGGAGTGTGCAAGTGCAGGCCGAGCTGGCTCCTTCCTGTTGCATCGACGGCTACGTGCAGTGGCACGCACGGACTACCTGGGTTATCCTGAGTGAGTGGACTCCGTGATTCGGCAGGAACGCCGGCCCCGGGATTCAGGAAATCGGAGGTCAGGGTTTCACTATTAAAAAGATCTCTGATCGAAATATGCAAATCTCACTTCCTCTGTGTGTGGACGCGTTGAGTGCATCCGTAGATAGAAGCCGTTGGAACTCGGCCTCTTCCTCCATGCCAAACCCGTCCGGCTCAACCTCCATGCTCGACACCTCCTCCTCCATGCTCTTCATGCCCGCCTCCTCCTCGTCCACCAGCACCTCCCATGACATCTCCTCCTCCTCCTCCTCCGATATCTCCCATACTCAGTCGCAATTTGGTGGTGTGCCTCCTCAACGACGGGATGCTCTTCGGCGGCGCGCATCTTGGTGGTGAACTCCGCCCGACGCTCGGACGTGAGCATTTTGCAGTATTTTATCTTTTGTCGGACCATGGCGGACGGCGATGTCAGACTGAAAGAGGAAGAGGAGGGGGAAGCGATGGCTGCACGAATGAGAGGAAGGGGAGGGGAATGGGGGTGGCTAGGGTTACCCTTGTCGTCCGGCTTAAATAGTCGAATTTGGTCCCTTGGGCGACGCACCGGAGCGGCAACATGAATGCGTCCTCACCGAATCAGAGGAGGAACCCGACAGACCAATGGGTTTCATATGGGTCCCGCCTGTCAATCCGACGTGGCGGACGCGCCCGGGAGTCTCCATATCGTGTCGGACAACCAAGACGCTTGGTGCGGGTCAAGTGACCACAAGGTTAGGTTGCTGTTTGGAGGGGGTTGTCATGTGCTCTAGGAGCTCACATGCTCCATGCACCAGGAGTGTCCACGATCCAATGGTCAGCATCGATGCCTTTGGACCTGCGCGTAATTACATGACTCCTCTCCTAAGGAGGGTTTCTATAAATTGGGTGAGCTCTCCCTGCAGCCATTGGATCTCCAGGGGTTTCCTTATCATGGGAGCATGTGACTCTTGGGAGCACGTGGTATCCCCAACATAGGGTTAGACCATCCCCAAGAGCATACATTGAAACTTATCTCTATTTGCTTGCTGACGGTGTTACACACCAGGGGCGACTCACCGCAGGGCCTGTCACCCGTAATGGCCCTGCCGAGGAGCCCACAAGGCCCGGGGATCGAGGGAAACCCTACGGAGGGCATCGGGAACCTTCTTGTCCTCCAAGCCAAGGACAGCGGCGTCCGAGATCACATCTACCCACATGTAAACCCTAGCCTCCACCGTGTATACAAGGGAAGGCTAGCGGGCTCTCATATGCATCTATTCTCAGATAGAAACTCTTGGTAGCAATATCATACACCATTGTAAACTCCTCACACAAGGTATCCCTCCATCATGAATAACAAAAGCAACCAGGATGTAGGGTATTACTCTTCGGAGGCCCAAACCTTGGTAAAACCTCTATGTGACATCCGATTTGTGACTTCCAGTTGTGGTTGGACCCCTACCGAGGGATATGACGGTATTGCGCACCTTCACGTGTGGACAACGCCAGTTTGTTCGTCAGAAACATCACTAACTTCTTTTTTGAGAACACAAACTGTTTAATTCAGATACAGACTATACAACTGCAACTTTACACATCACACTTTGCAAGACAGAAAAATAACAACCCTAAAACAAACGAGTTGTCGTTGACGAGAATCATCCACATCAAGAAGAGCATCGCTGCAGCAAGGAATCATATGTGCCGCCACGAGGACAGCATTACAGGAGTCCTCCTTGAGACTCCTCAAGCCGCTTGAGCAACCCATGGTCTGAAACCGATGAATGCATCTTGGCCATGATAGCAAAGTCCTTGGATCAGCAGGATCTCCATTGGCGAAGAAAGAAACCTCTGCCCACACCTGTCGGGGAGGAAAAAGAACATTAACCATCTTGCAAAGAACCACAGACCAACTGCCAAAATCAGAACAAAGCCCACAGATCCGGGGACACAAAATCTAACAAGCACATCGCTGGTGCTGGATTGGACCATCAAGGTAGGGAGAGACCGGAGAGAACTTATTACAAAATGCCATCGCCGCCAATACCTCGTCGATGTCGCCTAGAAAACAAAAAACCTAAGAAGAAAAAACAGAATAGACGGACGGGTTCCCACTCCTCTTGCCGCCGACAAGGCCAATGGACGGGGAAGAGGAGGGGTGTCGATGTGGCGGTGTGGGGGAGAGCTCTTGCAGCGATTAGGGTAGGGGTCTAGACATATGTTCGGCCCATTTTGTCTATATGCTTCACTATTTTCATCATATTTGACACAGTCAACAATAAATACGGAGACAAATAATTTCAACAGATTCACCGATATATATATATATATATATATATATATATATATATATATATATATATATATATATATATATATATATATATATATATATATATATATATATATTCAGCACAAATAATTCAACAATTCAATGAGTCAAACAACTTACCAATTCAAGAGTCAATAAATCGAATAAATAAATGTTTATTGCGCTCATAGATGTCTTTGTGGATCATGCGAAACCACTCCTTGGCATCATCATCCATGATGTTAGTGTCGGCATCCTTGGTGTCATTGTCGAACCTACAGGGTCACACGCTTAAGGTTCATCTATATGTTGAGTACTAGGAAAGGAGTCTGACATAAAGTAGTCGGGAAAGTTTTGGAGACACTGAAAATGTTTCAGAGGGAAAACCAAAAGTGTTTCAAAGAAACAAAAAATCGTTTTGGAGTAAACCATCAAGGCGAAAAAGTTTCAGAATGCTTACATTTTTTGAGGATGCCGGAAATGTTCTGGGACCTATCCGATTTTTTCCGAAGATAACGCACGCGAAAAACACCATGTTCCCGCAAGGGGGACAAGATCCCCCTTTTCGTGTGGTTGTGTTGGGAGGCGCCCTATTATGGGGGCAACCCCCTAATTTGATGGAAGCTTGTTGGGGGGGGGCGTGATGGAGGCAGCACCCACAATTAGTGGGGCAATGCTGGAAGGGGCCTCTTGGGCGGGGGGGGGGGGGGGGGTTACATGGGCCGACCAAGATGGGAGGGGGGGGGCTTTGGGGCAACCTCGCACCTTTGGTGGGATGATGTTTGTGGAGCCCCCCTTTTTTGGGCAGCCATCTTGAGCCACCCCTCAACCCTTCCTCCACTATAAATAGAGGTGTAGAGTTTCTCTCCAACCCATCTCATTTTCTCACCACCAAGGCATGCCATGATCTGTCATTCTCTCTCTCTCTCTCTCTCTCCCTCCACGAAATAGTTTCATTGCGTTGAATGGTTGCCTGGTCTTCGGTAGCGATTAGTTCTGGACAGTGAAGCGCCGCTGGATAGGTGACACCGTATGTGTGCAACCCAGTAGAGAGATCGTATGTTCGATCTTCATGTTCGAGGGACTGTCCAAGGTTCTGTCCGAGGGACTATTCGAGGGAGAACATTCTTGTGGTTGAGAGGCTGTAAATCCTAGCTGCGTTAATCTGTCCAATGATCTTCACCAACTCTTCTTCCGTTGCACTACGAGTTGGTAACGATCAGATCAAACCTTGTATGCATCTTCATAATGGTCATGTGTTGGTGCGTAGGACGATTTTTTTTGTTTTCTCCTGTGTTACTATACACCAGTCCGCCCCATCATGGTGAAGGTGAGGGAGCCAAAGGTTAGGCTCTCTCCCCACGGGAGACCGTCGGAAGCTGGGGAAGATCCGCTGTGAGATCAATCTCCAGCCGACACAACCCGTGCCTGGCACGCCAACTGACTGTGTAGATTCCCGCCAGTACCCTCGGTTGGATACCTAGTGTGGTTGTAAATCATAGATCGGAGGTCGCACGGGGAATTTACCCAGGTTCGGGCCTCCATTGAGGAGTAATACCCTACGTCCTGCTTGTTGTTGTGTATTGACGGTGGAATGCTTCGTGCAAGGGATTACAATGGGGTGAATGATATGCTACCGTGAGTTGTTCTACAAGAGAGTAGATGGGAATGAGAGCTCCCTATCCTCACCTTATACACACAATGGGGTTTTTATAATGCGAGAGACGCGACCTTGGCCGCCGCCAATATCAACTTGGGGGCCAAGATGGTCTAGGGTTGCCCTTCCTCTCCTTTGGGCTCCTTCCTGTTGTCAGGTACATAGTAGGCACCCTGGGCCCTTGGGCATGCCTGTTGACGGGCTCCCTATGGGTTAGCCACCCCCGGTGTACTACACCGTCATCTTTCCCACTAATAGGCCCTTGGCCCATGCGGCTAGGAGGGATGGCTCCAGAACTATCAGTGGCCCCTTTGTCCTCTACATGCCCCTCTTCTTCTTGTTCATATTTAATTCATGTCCTGTTAAGTGTGCATCCCTTCAGGTTCATATATATATGGTCATACATGAAAACTCCTTCTCAGTCATGCTTGCACATATACGAAAATCATATTGAACAAAACCTTGTACACGTTGTATGTGATCCCTTTGCCTCATAATATGTGTTGAGCTCAAGGAGAGGCTATCATCCTTGTTTCTAGCTTGACCCCTTTCTCTTTACAATCTACCATAATCCCGGAAATATGGCTAACGCCTAAATCATAAGCTTGGACATGTGTTTCCAGAAACCGAACACCACAGAGGGCCTTGAGAATATCTCTCTATCGCTGGAGATGCAAATACTACCTCGATGAGTCTATGACCTATGGCTTGCTTTTCGATAAACCTGAAAGTCACCTTATCCAGTTTCAGAGTAATGTTTGGCGACGCCTCAATATACCATCTAACAACCTAAGTTGTATTATGATCTCATGTCTAAGGATACACACATATACATTACATATTACAAGAAATACTGATGACACAAAATGATGACGTATCTCGTGGTATCTCATATGTGGGTCTACCCAATGCTAGTTCAACTAACTTATGTCCAAACTATCGGTTTGATATCTCCAAATCCATGACCGGGTAACACGGTCATCAACCGATATGTGTGTTAGTCTCTATGTATGTGTGCACATGCATATTCAGACTAGGGATCCATGTAATAGTCTAGGGCAGCCCATTTTATTAGGAATTGATTATGCATCATGATTACCTGATACGTCTCCAACGTATCGGTAATTTATGAAGTATTCATGCCATATTTTCCTATGTTTACAATACTTTTATATAGTTTTGATGCACTTTATATGAGTTATTTAGAACTAACCCGGACCGGCGCTGTTTTCAGCAGAATTACCGTGGTGTTGTTTTTGTGCAAAAAATGAAAGTTCTCGAAATCGCCCGAAACATTCTGATGATTTTTTCTGGAGGAAATAAGCAATATTGGAGCGAAGAACCACCGGAGGGGAGCCACCCATGGGGCACAAGCCATAAGGGCGCGGCCCTGGGGGGGGGGTCGCGCCCTGATAGCTTGTGGGGCCCACGTGGCACCATTGCGCGTGATTCCAACGCTGAAAAATCCTATAAATCCCAGAAATAAAGAGAGACTCTCCACCTCGCCGCCGCAACTCTCTGTATCGACAAAAAACCAATCCGATGAGAAAACAATAGCGAAAACAGGAGAGAAACGGAGAGAGAGATCCAATCTCGGAGAGGCTCTCGCCCCTCCGGGAGCCATGGAGGCCAAGGACCAGAGGGGAGAACCTCTCCCCATCTTGGGAGAGGCCATGGAGGAGGAGGCCTAAGGGGGGAGACTCTCTCTCCCCCTCTCTTTCGGTGGCGCCGGAGTGCCGCCGTGGGAGCCATCGCCGCGGTGATCGTCTTCATCAACATCACCGTCTTCATCACCTTCCTCATCTATTTTCAACGGTCCACTCTCCTGCACCCCGCTGTAATCCCCTACTTGAACATCGTGTTCCATGCCACATATTATTAATCAATGATGTGTTGCCATCCTATGATGTTTGAGTAGATCTATGTTGTCCTTTGGGTTGATTGATGATCTTGATTGGTTTGAGTGTATGTTTTATTTTGGTGCTTTCCTAAGGTGCCTTCCGTGAGGCGCACATGTGAAGGATTCACACTGGAGGGTGTTGCAATATGTTCATGATTCACTTATAGTGGGTGGCTAGAGTGACAGAAGCTTACACCCGAGTAAGGGGGTTGTTTACGTATGGGAGTAAAGGGGACTTGATGTTTAATGCTATGGTTGGGTTTACCTTAATGATTTCTATTAGTTGCGGATGCTTGCTACAGATCCAATCATAAGTTCATATGATCCAAGTACGGAAAGTATGTTAGCTCACGCCTCTCCCTCATATAAAATTGCAAGAATGATTACCGATCTTGTTATCAATTGCCTAGGATGATTTCGCACACCATACCATCATTATTCCACACTCACTATTTGTAATATATTGTAATATATTCTAACTTTATTTAGGCAACAACTATTTTCATATTTTAGTTCTCCATTGTCATGCAAAGCTATACTCTTTATACCCACAATGTAAATACCACTGTACTATAAAAATAATGATCAGGATGCTCTTTTGCATGTTTCGTCTACTATTCTTATGTGAGTATCATTAAAATCTTCATGCCTAGCTAAAAGGCTTTAAAGAAACGCGCTTGTTGGGAGACAACCCAACATGTATCCTTTCTGTTTTTGAGTGTTCACATGATTAATCTACTGTATTAATCATGTTTTGTGTTTTTTATTTCAATAATTTGCCAAGTAAAGCCTTTGAGATGATTTGGATGATAAGTAGAATTGATACGGTGCAAAAACAGAAACTTTTGCGTCCATTGCAGAATTTCTCTGATTTTAATGGAACGTCTTTTTGATCTATTTTTTTACACAGTATTGGTATGCAAATTATTCAGGTTGTCCTCATTTTTCAGAATTTTTGGAGTTACATAAGTATAGTTTCTCTATAGATCATTACAGACTGTTCTGTTTTAGACAGATTCTGTTTTTGCTTGCATAGTTTACTTGTTTTGATGATGCTATGGATTGTATCGGGGGATATAAGCCATGGAGAAGTTAGAATACAGTATCTTATGCAATAATAAAATAAGAATCAATTTATAACAGGACCTAAAGTATTTGATATGTTTACTATACTAACGGATCTCACGAAGGTTTTGTTGAGTTTTGTGTGATTGAAATTTTCATGTTTTGGGTAAGATACCTATATGAGGAGAATAAGGAGCGTCAAGAACCTAAGCTTGGGGATGTCCAAGGCACCCCAATGTAATATCCAAGGAAGACTCAAGCGTCCAAGCTTGGGGATGCCCCGGAAGGCATCCCCTCTTTCGTATTCCACACTATCGGTATACCTTACTTGGAGCTATATTTTTATTCGTCACATAATATGTGTTTTTCTTGGAGCGTCATTTTATTTTATTTTCTCTGTTATATGTTACCCATAATCATGTTTTTCAATAAAAGGTTCCAAGAATTGCCTTAAGATGTCTCAATTGCATGTTTAATGTGTGACTACGTAAAAACAGAAACTTTTGTTGTAGTGTTTGAATTTTAATATTTTACTGGAAGATGGAAAGTTTCTGAAATTTTTACACCGTACTTTCATACACATTACTTAGCTTGTCCTAAAGTTTCAGATTTTTTTGAGTAACAGAAGTACACTTTATAAATGATTTTCCACAGACTGTTCTGTCTGGACAGATTGTTGTCATAGTTTTGTTATCTACTTATCCTAGAGTTTTCATGGCTTATATTGGTAGATATAAATTTCAGAAATGATAGTATATGGTACCTAATGTTTGAAAATTATTAGGCAAATTTTCTTGGAAGTACATGAAGTGTTGATTTATTTTTATGTGTACTAACCTATCTCACGAGTTCTTTTCAAGTTTTATGTGGATGGAGTTTTTAAGACTTAGGTGAAACCGGGATAAGAGAGGATTGAACAAGATACAAAAGCTCAAGCTTGGGGAAAGCCCAAGGCTCCCCAAGACATTATTTCAAGAAATCTCAAGCATCTAAGCTTGGGGATGCTACGCATCCTACCTCTCTTCGTCAACAATTATCGGTTAGCCTATAATGATCATAAGTTTTTATACGTTCACATGTGCTATTTTTGGAGCATCTTTTGTGTTTATTTTTCCTTTTTATTTTATGCACCATGATGGTATGAGATAATCCTTGACTTTATAGAATGCTTCGTGTACTTCACTTATATATTTTGACCTTGAATATTGGTCTCTCTATATCCATTGAAGAATGCTCTATGAACTTCACTTATATCTTTTTGAGAGTAGTTTGATGATCACTCTTGTGATTCACTTATATCCTAAGAGAAAATGTTGAATGAATTGAATGACATAAAATGTGAAATTATATATGCTTCATATGCTTGTCCCATGGGGAGTAGTGTCTTCACATACTAAGAGTATAAGCAATAAAATTTATTAGAGGTTAGCAAACATAGCATTGGTCATTTGAACAATTCATGAAAAAAATATTGAAGGAAGAGAGATTTCACATATAAATATATTATCTTGGACATCTTCTATGATTGTGAGCCCCCATTAATTATTTTCAAACTTGATCAAGTAGTTGACGTTGGACAAGAAAGACAACGTAATGTTTATGTTTGTTTATATTCACATAGAAGTTATATTACCAAAGATCATCTAACATGTGGTGCTTGCTTAGTATCTTTTGCTAGCTAAAAATTTGCACTAAGTAGAGATACTACTTGTGCATCCATAACCCTTAAACCCAGTTTCTTGCCATGAGAGTCCACCATACCTACCTATGGATTGAATAAGATCCTTCAAGTAAGTTGTCATCAGTGCGTAAAGCAATAAAAATTGCTCCTAAACATGTAAACTTTGTACGATCTTGTGATGCTATCACAAGGGGCAATATAAAGTGACGTTCCTTTTCATTAAGAGATTGCACATCCAAAAATAAAAAGCGCATGATAACCTCTGCTTCCCGCTGCGAAGGGCCTATCTTTTACTTTTATGTATTTCTACATTTACTTTTATGCAAGAGTCAATAATGTTCATCCCTATTCCAATCTATTAATTCTTTAGTTGGCAAGCATCATGTGGTGGGAAGAGATCCAGGCACATATATCCAGTTGGATATAGGTGATCATGATTCATTATTGTTGACATTAGCCGTGAGATAAATAAGTTGGGAGGCGGAATTAAGCCCTATCTTCCTATGTGTTTGATTGAAACTGCTTGTTCGAAAAATATGCCTTGAGTGTCAGCAATCATGGAAGACTGGATGATATTTGAGTATGTGGAATGTGCTAAATCAAAGCTCTTACATAGACCCTTCCTGAAAATAAGATGAATTGTAATTGTTTGATGACTGACAACATAGTTTGCTAGTTTCCAAGAAAGTTTATGGTATATACTTTAACATGTGAATAGCTTGTTACTTGATCATGAGAAGTTCTATGAGAAAAGTGTTGCTGTTTTGTGATGCTAGAAAAAGTAATTAAAGTAACATTGATCAAACTTATACACTGTGCTAGCATTCACACTTCATAAATTATTTCTTTTATCATTTACCTACTCGAGGACGAGTAGGAATTAAGCTTGGGGATGCTGATACGTCTTCAACGTACCGATAATTTATGAAGTATTCATGTCATATTTGTGTATGTTTACAATACTTTTATATGGCTTTGATGCACTTTATATGATTTATTTAGAACTAACCCGGACTGACGCTATTTTCACCAGAATTACCGTGGTGTTGTTTTTGTGCAGAAAATAAAATTTCTCGGAATCGCCCGAAACTTTTTGATGATTTTTTCTGAAGGAAATAAGAAATATTGGAGCGAAGAACCACCGGAGGGGAGCCACTCGTGGGGCACAAGCCATCAGGGCACGGCCCTAGGGGGGTCGCGCCCTGATAGCTTGTGGGGCCCACGTGGCTCCGTTGCGTGTGATTCCAACGCTGAAAAATCCTATAAATCTCAGAAACCCCAGAAATAAAGAGAGACTCTCCACCTCACCGCCGCAAACTCTCTGTATCGACAAAAACCAATCCGATGAGAAAACAATACTTTTATATAGTTTTGATGCACTTTATATGAGTTATTTAGAACTAACCCGGACCGACGCTGTTTTCAGCAGAATTACCGTGGTGTTGTTTTTGTGCAGAAAATGAAAGTTCTCGAAATCGCCCGAAACATTCTGATGATTTTTTCTGGAGGAAATAAGCAATATTGGAGCGAAGAACCACCAGAGGGGAGCCACCCATGGGGCACAAGCCATAAGGGCGCGGCCCTGGGGGGGGGGTCGCGCCCTGATAGCTTGTGGGGCCCACGTGGCACCATTGCGCGTGATTCCAACGCTGAAAAATCCTATAAATCCCAGAAATAAAGAGAGACTCTCCACCTCGCCGCCGCAACTCTCTGTATCGACAAAAAACCAATCCGATGAGAAAACAATAGCGAAAACAGGAGAGAAACGGAGAGAGAGATCCAATCTCGGAGAGGCTCTCGCCCCTCCGGGAGCCATGGAGGCCAAGGACCAGAGGGGAGAACCTCTCCCCATCTTGGGAGAGGCCATGGAGGAGGAGGCCTAAGGGGGGAGACTCTCTCCCCCTCTCTTCCGGTGGCGCCAGAGTGCCGCCGGGGGAGCCATCGCCGCGGTGATCGTGTTCATCAATATCACCGTCTTCATCACTTTCCTCATCTCTTTTCAGCGGTCCACTCTCCCGCACCCCGCTGTAATCCCCTACTTGAACATGGTGTTTCATGCCACATATTATTAATCAATGATGTGTTGCCATCCTTTGATGTTTGAGTAGATCTATGTTGTCCTTTGGGTAGATTGATGATCTTGATTGGTTTGAGTGTATGTTTTATTTTGGTGCTTTCCTAAGGTGCCTTCCGTGAGGCGCACACGTGAAGGATTCATACTGGAGGGTGTTGCAATATGTTCATGATTCACTTATATTGGGTGGTTAGAGTGACAAAAACTTACACCCGAGTAAGGGGGTTGTTTACATATGGGAGTAAAGGGGACTTGATGTTTAATGCTATGGTTGGGTTTACCTTAACGATTTCTAGTAGTTGCGAATGCTTGCTACACATCCAATCATAAGTTCATATGATCCAAGTACGGAAAGTATGTTAGCTCATGCCTCTCCCTCGTATAAAAGTGCAAGAATGATTACCGATCTTGTTATCAATTTGCTAGGATGATTCCACACACCATACCATCATTATTCCACACTCGCTATTTGTAATATATTGTAATATATTCTGACTTTATTTAGGCAGCAACTATTTTCATATTTTAGTTCTCCATTATCATGCAAAGCTATACTCTTTATACCCACAACGCACTTTTATTTCTCGTTACTAGATAAAAGCAAACGTTCGGTGTATGTAGAGTCGTATTGGTGGCATATAGGACTTGAGGGAATATTGATCTTACCTTTAGCTCCTTGTGGGTTCGACACTCCATACTTATCACTTCTATCTTTGGAAAGTGCTACGATGATTACTTGCACTTGAGGATTATCAGCACCTCATAAGTATCTCTCAATTTTTCTTAAAGGGATAAACCCATTATTTTTTCCCAATTTTCTAAAATGCCCTATTAAACCCTAATAATTTTGTTTATGGCCTCATATTAATTATGTGGGCCCTCCAAAATTTTATAATGATTTTAGATTAAATCCTAAACACTAATTAAAATGCAACATTTAATAAATTGCATATAATTTTGATCTATTTAAATCTAGGGATTTCACATGGTGAATTCTCTTGAAAACTCATATTTAGCATTCCAATATTATAAGGGAGCTACAATAAATTATTCCATTAATGTTTGAATAATCTATAACACACTTATAGATTAAAGCCTAACTTTAATCAAATTGGGATTTATATTTTTGGAAAATATAAATATGACCTCAATGTTTTTGAATATTTGTGTGGCTTTGTTTTAGGCCAACAAGGCTACATAAGAATTGTCAAATTGATTGGATTAAGTTTGAATCCTCAAAGTAATTTAAATAACAGTAAATATTTCATAGCTCAGGAGCGCAGCACAGCCACCGCGGCCCATTTCCTCATCTCTTCCCTTCCGACCCAACCATCCAAATCAGACACTACCCTAAAAAATAATAATCCAAATCACACATCCGTTGTCATTTTCCTCGGGCCACACCTATCGCGTGATCTCTCCCCACTGCCGGGAAACAATCGCTGCGTCTGCGATAGCTCTGAAGTGCTGGCAATGTACGTGGCCGCGTGCGTCCCCGCCTAAAGCCGAGCGTCGTTGTCGAAGGCTGCCGCGGTTCATCATCTTCTCTCCCATCATCGATCCATGTAGCCGCCCGACATGTACGCACAAGACCAACGCGATTCCGCATCACAATCGTTCCAGGGATATCAGACGACTGTACCGATACTAGTTAAAGAATTACGCATCACATGATCATTGGAATCGTAATATCATGATCCACATGCTAGGAGTCCCGCACCGCTACTTTTTTGTATAACATGCTCGATCGCGTTCCTTGAGCACATAATCTATGCTTTGACGTGATACCACTCTGCATCAAACGCAGATACAATCACATGCGATGTTTCCTTTTACCAAAGGCGATGTATATAGCATATCACCAGGCTCCCTAGGATTGCATACCTCTTATTCAATTGAGGTCATCAATTTTAAATTGGGTTATCAATTTTGACTGGGTCAACAATCTCGCATCCAATTATTTTAATTCACTATGCTTTCTAATTTTGAACCTCTCTCATTCCATTGAAAAATTCAATATTGAATTTGGTTAATGATTTTTACTGGGTCAACAATTGTTCAAATCAATCGGAAGCAACTGGTCCAAAAAAACCATACCAATCCTGCACACGCTCTCATCACCTAGAAAAAATAAGCATCAACATGTAAGAGCATCTCCAGCAGACCCTGTAAAAGGGCCGAACCCGGATAATTCCGGCGAGTATATGGGTTCGGCCCGTTTTGCTAGCCAGAACAGACCCCGTATCACGTACCCGGCCTGTATTTTTTTTACCGTGGCCCGGAAAAAGAGCCCCCCAACCGCTATATATGCCGTTTCACCGCTCGGATACGGGTCAAACCTTATCCTCCTCCGCCGCAATTCCTCTCCCACTCCGCCCTAATTTCTCGCCGCCGGCGAGCCAAAAAACTCCCTAGCGGGCCGTCCCGACCATGGACGGCCACGAAAATGGAGGGGATGACGCCGAGCGCCGCCGTCGCCGCGCCTCCGACACCGCATGCAAGCGGGGATCACGGAAGTGGCTGAAGTACGGCCGCCGGCCGCTGCCGGCTTTCGAACGCCGCGAGCTCGAGGAGTACGAGCGCGAGCTCGCGGCCCAACGCTGCGGCTCCTCTGCCGCTGGGAGCTCGTCCGCGGGCGTCTCGTCCTCGCGGATCATCACTCCGGTCAAGAGAAAGTCAGCGGAGCTCGGGCCGCTCGCCGTCAAGCTCGAGGACGACGGCGGCCCGCCATGTGGAGGGGTCATCGGCCCTGAGGACTACCTCCCCCCGGGGCAGGAGGATCACCTCATGCGCGCTCGGTGAGGGAGGCGGAGGAGGTCGCCGCGCGCAACCGCCGCGAGCTCGAGATCGAGTAGATCTTCCTCGAGCAAGGCGTCACGGCGTCGCAGGCGAGCACGTCCAAGGAGGCGGACCTGCGCGTTATGAAGGCCGAGCAGGCCAAGGTCTGGATCGACCTCGACACCGACTACGACGAGGACTGAGTTCCTCCGGCTCCTTCGCCGCGTCGTCGCCGCCGCACCCGTCGTTTTTGGTAGCCTAGGCTCGGGTACGCTGCACGGCCCGCAGTCCCCCTACCTAGTAGTATGAAAAACTGATGTAGTTTGCTGATGAAGAATGATGTAGTTTGATGAAGAACCATAATGTAGTTTCATGCATGTCTTTGCAAGTTTCTCCCGCGAACTTTTTTTTCTTCAAATTTTACAGTTTCATGTACGGGGTCTGATCTTTGACGCACGATTTCGCCCCGCAAATTTGATCCGCAACAAACTGTAAACGCATTTTGCGGGTCGCCCCTTTACGGGGTTTGCTAGAGATGCTCTAACAATATAGCACCAATATAGTACATGCAACCACCGACGCTGAAATTTTTCGCATGTAAGTATGAGTTGATTAGCAGACAACACAAAATTACCATGCGAAAGGCCCATCAAAACATGACATTATATGAAAAAGAGAAACATACACTCCATTTCCCCCACTAACCAAACCAAATACCCTCTGTTCCAAAAGATAAAGATAAGGTGCATTAGTTTATTTAAAATTCAAATTCCTTTAACTTTGATCAAGTTTAAAGCAAAATATCAACATCCAGAATAATAAATAAATTAAATATGAAAATCCATTTCATGATTAATCTAAAAATCTGAGGTGATATTATGGATGTTGATATATTTGTACACAGATGTGGTCAAACTTAAAGAGGTTTGACTTTCAAAAAACTAATACACCTTATATTTAGAAATAGATGGAGTAAATAAATTATAAAAACAAAACAACATCAACGGCGCGGCAAAGTGTGTCCAAACCTTCTACTTACAGTACCAATCCTAGAAATGATCCTTATCAAAATTAGAACTTCACACCGATCCTTGGGAAAATCGGTGTTGTCTTCCTCCCGCACTCCTAGGCGACATGCAGCTGGTAAGCGAAGCATGATGTCACCTTCGGATTTTCCAGACATCTTGCCAGCTAGCGAAACATTGTGAACGCAGTGGCCGAAAAGTCGCCGGTTAGAGTTAGAAGATGTTATGGTGTTCCATGAGATAGAAAAAAATAGGCGCATGAATGAAATGCTTTGATTTTTTCGATTCTCCCTGTTTTGTTGTAGTTTGGTAGCAAAATTTGACAATCCTAACATGGTTTTCCGCCACTTTCGTTTCACAAAACGTTGCAGCAAACTTAAACGTGTCCATAGCAACCCTTCAAAAGGTATTTCTCTCTTTTGTTTTGCTATCAGTTGATGCTATATTTGTGGGGGGACACTACGCGTCGACCGACACATAATCAGAAAAGATCCGTCGCCTCGGTGACCATTAGATGGACATACTAATGGCCATTCGATCTATACACGTAAGCGACCATCCTTTTGCAACAAGAGTGGATGTTTATTGTAATCACCTTGCAGTCTTTAATTTTCTTTTGAAAAACTTTAAAACAAAGATAATATTGTAGAAAATATTTGCAAGAGACGATGTGTTGCAGGAAATTTTGTTGACCATTCTCTATCATAATTTTTGCAACAGAGCTCCTGTTACGATAAACCTTTTGCAACATCTGTCATGTTGTAAAGAGCATTCTAGTGGTAGTTGCGTGCAGCTCATCGAAGAAGCTTACCGCAGGAACTGCCAGAGAAGCTCGTCAGCGTGCTTGCCGGTGCCACGCGCCGCCGGCTGTCAGAGCAACACGGAGAGGTGACGGCTCGACAGGGGAGCTCGGTCACCCTGGTTGCATGCCGTGCAACAGAGTGCGGCTCGCCAGAGAAACTCGTTGACGTGCTAGTCGGCGGCGAGCGCCGGTGGCGGCAGTCGGAGCAACATAGGGAAGCAGCGACTCGACGGGAGCTCGGAACAACGCTGGGAGGTGGCGGACTCGACTGAAACTCGGAAGGAGCACGAGAGGCGATTTAGGGCCGTTGTTGCAATAAAAGAGATTGCAACAATGGCCAGTTGCAAAAACAAGTGGTGATGGTCATGGGACACGTGGTGTACAGAGAATACGGCGGACGTGAGGCTGTGATCCGCTAGGTGATATATAGGGTTTCCCATATTCATGAGATCTTACCCGAAGATACATACAAAGTGTTTTATTTTGGGACAGTGATAACGAACTAACGTTCGTATCTGTTGCTCAGATCCGAACGATCTGCAGCCCAGCGATACGCGCGCATGTATGAGCTGAGAAAATTTCTATCGCGTGCGACTATCCCTCTATTGATTACCATGAATTTGCTTTAAATAAGCAGCTTTGCTTAATTAAGTGTGCAAGTAAGCATATGAGACAAAAATGCTGATGTCATCAAAGATTCCCTTCAAAATTAAAATTCAAAATGTTTTGTAGCTCAAACCGCCGCTCCGATCGAAAAACTGTTTTCACATAAAAGATTCGTCACGACGAGACCTTCGAAACTAGATCCCATGTTAATATGTTCCGATGACTTTTTTTTCGGTCCAAAAGTTATCAGGCCAGGTTAGGTAAGTTATCACATCTCTGTTTATAAGTTACCGCCTTGTTTATATAGAAATTACCGGGGCATAAAAATGGTAAACCAACCTTCTCGCCACTTGCAAATGAACTAGAGAACATAATAGCTAATGGCATCCTAGATTCCTCCATATTTCAAAACTTCAAACTGTTTTGTAGCTCAAATCGTCAGTCCGATTGAAACTCGTTTTCACATTGAAGATTTGTCGCGACGGGACCTTCAAAACTAGGTCTCATATTAATATGTTCCGACGACTTTTTTGGGGTCAAAATTACCACTTCTGGGCATGCATGTGCTACATATTTTATCATGTTGTTTACACAAATATTATCAGGGCATAAATCTGGTTTCTCCAACCTTCTTATCAGGTCGGGTTAAAGTTACCGCGATGTTTGTGCGTGAGTTATCATGTATATGATGTGTATAGTACCAAGCTATTTACACGAAAGACATCGGGGGTATGTTTTCAGACAACCCCCTCGTCAACTTTATCGGGACCGAGGCACATAAGTCATCAGGTCTGCGATGTGTGAGTTACCATGCTGTTCACACAAATGTTACCGGGGGATATTTCATCAACCCCTCCCGTCCCCAATGCCAAAGTTATCATGACCGATGTACATAAGTTATCAGGTCTGCGATGTGTGAGTTACCATGCTATTCAGATAAAAGTTA
The DNA here is from genome assembly GCA_039707655.1 of Elymus sibiricus. Taxonomy (NCBI): domain Eukaryota; kingdom Viridiplantae; phylum Streptophyta; class Magnoliopsida; order Poales; family Poaceae; genus Elymus; species Elymus sibiricus. Next base: position 414,072,683 of record CM077667.1, read on the forward strand.
CCAGGTGGATATTTCATCAACCACCCTTGCCCCCTCCCCCGGTGGCCAAAGTTACCATGACCGGAATACATAAGTTATCAGTCAGCGATGTGTAAGTTACCATGCTAATCGCCCAAAAGTTACCGAGGGTATATTTCATCACCCCCTGCCCCGCGCGCGAAAATTACCACGGGGGTGTACATAAGTTATCTCTTTGGGACGTAAAAAATATCATGTTATTTGCACAGAAGTTATCGTGGTGTGTTTCAACAACTCCTCCCCCCATCTCCAAAGTTATCAGGACTAGGGTACATAGGTTATCTGGTTTATAGTGTGTGAGTTACCATGCTATTCACGCAAAAGGTACCGAGGGGTACATTTCATCAACCCCCCCCCCCCCCCCCGGGTCGCCAAAGTTACCATGACCGGGGTACATAAGTTATCAGGTCTGCGAAGTGTAAGTTACCGTGCTACTAACATTAAAGTTACCGTGGGTATATTTCATCACCCCTCGCCAAAACTTATCAGGACCGAGGCACATAAGTTATCAGGTATGCGATGTGTGAGTTACCATGCTATTCACATAAAAGTTACCAGGGGGATATTCATCAACCACCCCCCTCCCGCGCCAAAGTTACCAGGACGGGGATACATAAGTTATCAGGTCAGCGATAACTAAGTTATCGGATCAAAAGTTACCAGGCCCGAGTTACGCAAGTTATCAGGTCAGCGAAGGCGGAGAGGTAGCGGTCGCCGCCGTCGTGGGCATACTTGTTTGTGCGGAGGCACTTGATAGCAACGATCTCGCCGGTGCGCCGATCCCTCGCCCGGTAAACGACACGGAAGCCTCCTGAACCGATCACGTCGAGTCGCTGGAAGCGGCTACGCATTGCAGAGTCTGAGGAGTCGCCATCAGTGGCCGTGGCTCTCTGGTCCCATCCATCCCATCCATCAACTCCGTGGCGCACAACCGGTGTGCCGGTGGCGACATTGTCTATGAGTTCCGACCATCCCATCTTTTGCAAATACGTAGCAACTCAACTCCAACTACTCTGATGGCCCGAGGCTGGTTAGGCTCGCTTTTGTAGCCAGGGGCGGCTCTCACAGGCAGCTACATTATGGATTGTGCAAGGTAACCAATCAGCTCCTTGCAGCCCTAAAGTATAAAATTCAGCTAACCTGGTTCAGAAACACAAAAACAAGCTTAGTCCAGGTGGTAGCGCACCTGTCAGCATGTCGGGGGTTCGACTCCTAGTGGGTGCACCTTTTTCTCCGCGAAAATTTTGCGCGCGCGATAAGTGGATCGAACCGTAGTGCGTCGTGAGAAGCGGATCGAACAAGAAATTATCGAGCGGCTGATGCGCGCAGGGGATCCGGATCGAGCGGCAATCAAATCGTTCGGATCTGTTGCACAGATCCAAACGTTCGAGTGGTAACTTTTGGACCGAAAAAAAAGCATCGAAACATATCAACATGGGATCTAGTTTTGAAGCTCTCGTCGAGACGGATTTTTTATGTGAAAACAATTTTTTGATCGGACCGACCGTTTGAGCTACAAAACATTTTGAAGTTTCGAAATACAAGAGAATCTAGAGTGATGTCATCAATTTTGTCTTACATGCATGTATGTCATTACCCTTTGTAATTAGGTGATGGACTCATACGGACTCATACGCACATGCGTGCAGGGCATGCGTGATTGCACCGCAGGGACCAGTAGGAGACAGATTTATTCGCGTACAGGAGTGCTCGATCGCGACCACGGGATGAAAAATGAACGGCGCCGAAGTCGTTCAGATCTAAGGAACAGATCCGAACGTTCGGATTTTACAAATTTCGTTTATTTTGTTGTAGTTAGCAACAGACGATCATTGGATCGGAATATCATGATGCACATGGCACGAGTTCCGCTACATGTTAATATTAACCTGCTCGCGTTCCTTGAGCGCATAAACTATTCTTGACGTGATAACCACACTCAGCATCAAACACAGAGACCAGGTGTGAGATGCCGTCGTGTTCCATGAGGGAAAATAATAATTAAGTGTTCGACGAAATGAGAAAAGATAAGTGTGAATGAAATATAATTTTCCTTTCTCCATTATAAAGCAAAGCCCTGAGAGCACACAGTCACACACCACACACACACACAGAAACAAACACAGTTCCTCCATCTCCAAGGAGCGGAAGGATGGTGGCTGGGGAGAAGAGGGAGCTTGTTCTGCTGGACTTCTGGGTGAGCCCGTTCGCGCAGCGCTGCCGCATTGCGCTGGCCGAGAAGGGCCTGGCGTACGAGTCCCTCGAGCAGGAGCTGCTGGGCGAAAAGAGCGACCTCCTCCTCGGCTCCAACCCCGTCCACAAGAAGGTCCCCGTGCTCCTCCACGACGGCCGTGCCGTCTGCGAGTCCCTCGTCATCCTCGAGTACATCGAGGACGCCTTCCCCGGCGCGGCCCCGCAGCTCCTCCCCGCCGACCCGTACGCGCGCGCGCAGGCGCGGTTCTGGGCCGACTACGTCGACAAGAGGGTGTACAGCTGCGGGACGCGGCTATGGAAGCTCAAGGGGGAGGGGCGCGCGGCGGCGCGGGCCGAGATGCTGGACACGCTCAGGACGCTGGACGCCGAGCTCGGGAACAAGGCATTCTTCGGCGGTGAGGCGTTAGGGTTCGTGGACGTCACGCTCATACCGCTCACGTCGTGGTTCTACAGCTACGAGAAGCACGGCGGGTTCAGCGTCGAGGAAGAGTGCCCGAGGCTGGCGGGGTGGGCGCGGCGGTGTGGGGAGAGGGAGAGCGTGGCCAAGGTCCTGACGGCACCGGAGGAGGTGCACGACTTCATCGGCCTGCTCAAGAAGCACTACGGCGTCGAGTAGCGCTGATCGATCGGTTGTCTGGTGGATGCGTGGCGAACTGTTTGCTTTCGTGGAGTTTGGCTGGAATCAACTCTTGTTTGTGCTTAGTTTGATTTTTAATGGCATTTGTCTCGTGTTCTACTTTCAAGTTTTTTTTTTGCGGGGTGAAAGAGTGTTTTATTCCATTGTGACAAAGTTACAATCTCGAGCCAGCTGCCCCTCACAACACAGAGGACTCGAATTCAACCGTTCCGCAAAACAACACTCGGTACGGCCATAGAGTGCCAAAAGATGTGCTATCCTGTTTTGTACTCTATACTAATTTTGAGAGAAACAAATTCCCTATTAACGAAGAGTATTTTAATCTCTGCATCTAAATGACCATAGGCAAACTTAGAAAGTTTGTCGCCCGAGAGGATCGCTAACGCTTGTAGAATCCGATTGAACAATCACTGGTTTGTCCGAATGTTGAATGGCCGGTGTCAGTCTTTACATGAGAGCATGGATCTCCGATTCCAGTGTATCATTACAATGAAATGTATACCTGTACGCCGCAAAAATCACAGCTCCGTCCTAATTCAAGACCATCCCAGCCGATGCACGTCCATCTTGAGCAGCGTACGAACCATCTACTAAAAAAGCAACCCAGCCTTCACGAGGATGGGGCCACGGCTAAGGTATTTGTAAATATTGTTTGTGCTCACTACGGTGTATCTCACCCAGTGGCATTTTTTCCTTGATGGTCTCATCTATACTATACATCCTGATCAAATTGAGGGACTTAGGTCCTTCCCAGTGCTCCACGGTGTACAGGTGCTAAAGGTGCCACATAAGCAAAAAAAGTGATGTGGCAAAGCAATTAAAGAAGAGAGAGAACATTATGGTGACCCTAGGAGGAAATGGTGCTAAGCACGTGGACTTATGCAAAATGGTTACCAACCAATAGATGAAGAAGTTTAATTGTTAAATAATTCAATGAGGAAATCATCTGACACTTGCAACTTTCGTCCGAAAAGTGAAGTGACTGAAATGCCGTTCACATGCCATAAGGAACGAGCAACAAACTTATTGGTGATCATACATTTTGATGTGTGTAGTTCAATAAATGTTGTTGCAAGTAGTGGATTTATCTCTCTTCAAAAATGACTCAAGTAGATATATGGATATTTACTTGATGAGACGTAAGTCTGTATCTTTTGAAATCATTCGAAAGGTTTTCAAAAATCAAGTAGAAGTTGTTGTAACAAGAAAATTATGTTTCCACAATTCGATTGCAGAAAGGAATATTTGAGTTACAAGTTTAGCGATTGTCTGATGAGTTGTGAAAGGGGTTTCATAACTTGCACCTCCCGGAACACCACTGCAAGTGGAGAGTCCGTGAAGATGTAATCGAGCCATTCATGACATGGTAAGATCAAAGATGACATAAATAAATTTGCCATTATCCCTTTTAAAGTGATGCTTTAGAGACTGCGGCTTTTACACTGAAAAGAGCTCCATCGGGTCTGTTGAATTGACGCCATGGTATGGTACGCCCAACCATGTTATATCTTTTCTTAACATTTGGAATATGTGGCTTGTGTAAAAGATTACAAACCTATTCCAAATCAGACAAGTGCTACTTTGTAGGTTATCCCAAGTTATTGGGTATTCCCTCACCACTATACTGAGGCTAAGGTTTTTGCCACAAAGAACGGTATGGTTTTTGAAGAAAATTGTTCTTTCAAAAAGGTGAGTGGGAGAACAGTGCAACTCGATGAGATAAACAGTATCTTCGTCATCAGATCAAAGGAAAGAGACCTTGGAAGTAATTCCAGAGTTTCCTACGACGACTGATACGGAAGCCTCTACATGAGATGTATGGACTTCGGTCGAACTTGCAGCTGAACCACGTAGGAAAAACTCGTGCAAACCTCTCAGGTGCGCATACGAGATATTGTTATTAGACAACAGTATACCTACGATACACAAGGAAGCGTTGATGGGCCCTGACTCCGGAATTGGCTAAATGCCAATACAATCCGAGATAGTTTCCATATAAGTGATTCAAGATTAAAACCTTGATACACCTTTCGGAAGACTTAGAGTCTAACAAATATTTATGAAACTATAAACTGATGTGGATAAAATGTTTTATCCATAAAGCTCGACTTGTTGCAATAACAAGTTCAAGGAGTTGACTACGATGAGGTTGTTTCACCGTAGCGATGCTTATAGTCGGTTCTGGTTGAACTAGCAATTAATACATATTTCAATGATGAGATATGAAACATGGATGACGAAAGAATTTCCATGAAATGGGAAACCAAACTAGGATTTGTATGTGATACAGTCCAAAGTATTTTGTCGATCCAAAGGATACTAGTGAGTATGCAAACTTCAGAGCTCCAACAATGGACAGAAGAGAGCAAAATGGAGTTGGAATCTTCGTTTTGATGAAATGATCAAAAGAGTTTGATTTCATCAATGGATAATGAAGATGCTTGTGGTTTCAAGAAAGTAAGTGGGAGCATAATAATATTTCTAAAAACCTTGTGTGCTTGACACATTGTTAATTGGAAATAAATTTCTTGACACGAATTAGGACTTCATTTGAAAATAGTTTTCGATGAAGTGCTTGGGCTAAATAGCCTTGCTATTAGGCATAATGATCTATGAAGATAGATTTACCTAATGGGGCTAAGCAAAAATACATATTGACAAGATGCTAAAACAATTTAGCACTAAAACCGCCAAGGAGTGATTCTTGCCGAAGTCACATGGAAAGAGTTTTATAAGACTCGGTGTCCCAAAACACTGATGAGCAAAATACATGATGGAGATTCCACACACTCTTGTGTTTGAATTAATCATGTATTCCATGGTATGTAAAACAACCAGATATGTCCGATACTCCCAAACTGTTGCGAGTATAGATACCAAAGTGATCAAAGTACTGATCAAAGGACAACAGTGAAATATGTCATTGAGTACTAAAGTAGCACTAATGACATGTTTTCTCGCAAGCGGAGATCATGAAGAATTCATTGTAAAAGGTCACATCGATACAGTCTTCATCAATGCTCCATGCGATTTTCGATTTAAATTGAGGGTTTTGTGTAACACACAATATGGTGGCACAGTTAGTTGGAAATTGTTCCAAACAATTTACTGTGGCGAATTCTATATCAGAGGCGAAGTATGTTGCCGCTTTCGAAGCGATAAAGAAAATGTTGAATCATATAGTTCATTCATGAACTTAGTATGGTTCCAAGAAGGCTTTGGTCAATGGGACACTATTGCCGATAGTTGCTCCATAGCTTAGTCTAAGGAATCAAGGTTCGACCTGTGATTCACATATATACAAAGCCAAGTCCACACAAAATATGAATTTTGTGAAAACGTGAAAACGCGAGGATATGCAAAATTACTACACACGGAGCTGAAGTTGTCAAATCTGTTGGACATCAGGCTATACCACATGCGAAGCATATTTTACACCAATGTGCCATAGGTGTAAAGTGCATTAGCATTAACTAGATTATTGACTCTAGTGCAAGTGGGAGTCTGTAGGAGATATGCCCTAGAGGCAATAATAAATGTTATTATTTATCTCCAAGTTCATAATTATGTTTATGTTCCATGCTATAACTGCTATGGTTCTCGAGTCTGCTATAACACGAGGCTCGGAGGAAGACTCATATGCACGTGTGGAATAATAAACGGTAAAATGTATTCCTAGTCTGGACTCTAAGACTAGCTCAAGTGTTGCATGATGGTTCTGTTTTCCTAATCATGGGCATGGCTATGCCGGCAACTTTGCGGGCACAATGTTAGGAGAACATTTGTGTTGAATCGACCCGAATTGATGTTATGCTATGAGATACATTCGTCACAAGTTAATGGTTAATAACACAGAGATGGTTAATGTTTGCATGATTCCTTAGACCATGAGAGTATCGAGTTTCTTCATGCTTGCTTCATGACCTTTGGGGTTTGTTAAACGTCATCCGTAAATGGGTGGCTATTACGGCGGCTTACAGGTTCATGGAAAAGTGCGTCAAGTAACTTGATAGCTCAAGATTGGGATTTGCTCCTCCGACGATGGAGAGATATCTCTGGGCCCTCTCGGTATTACGGTATCCATCATCGTCTGGCCAGACACAGGGTGATTTGATCACAGGGATGCTGGAACACGGTAACGAGATAAGAGAACAATACCGGTAACGAGGTAACTGGCATAGTAGACAAGTTGTTGATCAACGGGGATGCCAACATGTCTCACCTCGGGTATTTGTAACATATCGCGAAGCAACAGGAATAGCACACGACAACTGGAGGTTCACTCGAATATTCATTCGTGTGGGTATAGGGGTCAATATGGGTGTCCACGGCTCCGATGTTGATCATTGATCGGAAGGGGTTCCGGGTCATGTCTATACATCACCGAACCTATAGGGTCACACGCTTAAGGGTCATCTATCTGCTGAATACTAGACAGGGAGTCTGAGAGAAAGTCTCCGGAAAATGTTTCGGAGACAGCGGAAAAGTTCCGGAGAGAGAACACCGAAATAGTCTCGGTAAAACTAAAAAGTTGTTTCAGGGCATACCATTAGGTCAAATTGGTTTCGGCACACACCTAGAAATTCTTGGAGGGTGCCAGAATTGTTCTGTGAACTTCTGGGATTTTTCGGAGAAAAAACCCGGAAATGTTCCGGAGCTGCCGGAACCGGTTTGGTTGCTTTTCGCAGATGAAAATCACTAAAACAAAAAGTTGTTTCGGAGTACACCATTAAGTCAAAATGGCTTCGGCACACGTCTGGAAATTCTTGGAGGGTGCCACAATTGTTCCGGAAACTTCTGGGATTTTTCCGGAACAAAAACCAGAAATGTTCCGGAGGTGCCGGAACCGCTTTGTTTGCTTTTCGCAGATGAAAATCACTAATCCGGAATTGTTTTGGAACACGTCAAAAATTATTTTAGTGGGTACTGGAAATGTTCTAAGCCCACATAAATATTTTCGGTTCGAACGGACGCTGAAAAATGTCGTCATGAATAGTGAAATCAACTTTATGGTTACTTTTTGGAAAGCCACCTTTTTGGGCTATTGCTCCAAAATATCTTGGAGATGGCATGGATGGATGTGGCTGAAATTTCAGCCCCTCAACCCCTCCTTCTCCTATAAATAGAGGTGGAGGGGGCTGCCCAAAACTCACTCTTTCTCAACATACACAAGCCATGCATGATCTGGCCTTCTCTCTCCCTTCCAGCGAAATAGTTTCGTAGAGCCGAAAGGCTGTCTGGGTTCCGGTGGGAACTAGTTCTGGACGGCGAAGCCCTGCCAGATAGATGACACCGTATGTGTGCAACTCTGTAGAGAGATCGTAGTTTCGGTCTTAGTTAGAGAGTGCCTCCCGAAGGGCTGTCCGTGTGACCGTCCGAGTTTCGAAGGTCCTCCCGAAGGGCTGTCCACGACACCGTCCGGGGGACTGTCCGACCGCCTCCCAGAGGGTTGTCCAAGGGGCAGATGAGGGTATACATCCTCGCGGTTGGGAGGTTGTAAATCCAAGCTACGGGGATCTGCACCGCCGATCGTCAGCGACTCTACTTCCGCTGCGCTACGAGTCGGTAACGATAAAGAGCAAACCTTGTATGCAGTCTCCATAGTGGTCCTGGGCTGGTGCGTAGGTTGGAAATTTTTGTTTTCTGCTGCGTTACCCTACAAGCACAATGCTCCCCAAGATGCCACTAAGGCCACCGTAATCTCCTCACGCCCTCGCACAATGCAAGATGCCGTGATTCCACTAAGGGACCCTTGAGGGCGGTCAACGAACCCGTACAAATGGCAACCCTTGGGGGCGGTCACCGGTACCCGTACACTTTTGGCAACCCTTGGGGGCGGTCACCGGTACCCGTACAAATTGCTCGGGGCAATCTCCACAACCTAATTGGAGACCCCGACGCTTGCCCGGAGCTTTACACCACAATGATTGAGCTCCGAGACACCACCAACCGTCTAGGGTGCCAAGGCAACCAAGAGGAACAAGCTCTAGGGTGCTCAAACACCCAAGAGTAATAAGTTTCTCAAACTTCACTTCCACGTATCACCGTGGAGAACTCAAACCTATGCACCAAATGCAATGGCAAGGGCACACGGAGTGCCCAAGTCCTTCTCTCCCAAATCCCACCACAACAACTAATGCTATGGAGGAAAATGAGAGGAAGAACAAAGAAGAACACGAAGAACTCCAAGATCTAGATCCAAGGGGTTCCCCTCACAAAGAGGAGAAAGTGATTGGTGGAAATGTAGATCTAGATCTCCTCTCTCTTTTCCCTCAAGAACTAGCAAGAATCATTGGAGGGATTGAGAGTTAGCAAGCTCAAAGAAGGTCAACAATGGGGGGCAAACTCGAGCTCCAAGGATAAGATCCACTGGGGAAGAAGACCCCCTTAAATAGGTGGGGGGAAATCCAACCGTTACCCCCACAACCCGCACACAAGCGGTAGTACCGCCCCTGGGAGCGGTACTACCGCCCGCACGCAGATTTCAGCAGTAGTAGGGGGCAGTGGTAGTACCGCTTGTTACTACCGCCCTACTACCGCTCTGGTGGCGCGGGGTACCAGACACCAGACAAGGTAGTGTCTGGTGCCCCGCGTAAGGAGTCGGAACCCCCCAGCGGTACTATCGCTGTGGCCAGCGGTACTACCGTGTAAGGAGTCGGAACCCCCCAGCGGTACTACCGCTGTGGCCAGCGGTACTACCGTGTAAGGAGTCGGAACCCCCCAGCGGTACTACCGCCCTCGGGAGAGTAACAAAGAACCCAAGCAACCAGATGGAAACAGTAAAACCAGAACTGCCATAACCTTCGCATATGAGCTCCGAATTGAGCAAACTCAAGCTTGTTGGACTCAGGACGACAAGAGCTATCCATCAGCGACAGTATGAAAATGCCAATGATATAGAGATTTGAAACCTCTATGAATGAAGAACCGACAAAAACTCCAACATCGAAAACATCATAGAAGATGCATATGGACTCTGTTTTCGATGAACTTGAGCTTGTCATGAAGCTGACCATAAACTCAAGAACCCACATAGAGAAAAGCCAACCAAGAACCAAGAAAGATGATGATGCCAAGAATGCAATGGTTTGAGCTCTCAACGAACGATATGATCAAGCTACTCACTTGAGAGCCCCCCTTGATAGTATGGCTATCGATCCTATAACCCGGTCTCCCAACTACCACCATGAGACCGGTAAAATAGAAAACCCTATCAAGGTCAAACATTTGCCTTGCGCATAGTCCACTTGAGCTAGATGATGACGATCTTGTCCTTCTCAATATGGACCACCTTTCTTGATTGCGCCGGCTCGATGAAGACTAGTAGATTGCTCCCCCATACTCCACTATGGGTGAGCAACTCTTCGGCACATCTTCACAAGTCCATTGTCACCACAATGGATGACAAGCTTCAAGCATGATCTCTCCGTGATGCTTCACTTGAACTTGCACACCGCAACCTTGATGACGATCACCACTTGATATCATCTTCCATGGGTTGCATGGGATCTTCCTCTTGATGCAATCCCATGGAAATATACCTAACCCTACAAGGAACACTCACGTAGACCATGGGTTAGTACACAAAGCGTAATGGACAATGCTTACCATACCATGGGATCACTTGATCCCTCTCGGTATATCTTGTACGCTTTGTGTGTTGATCAACTTGGTTCACTCTTTGACTTAGTCTTGATCAACCTTGTATCTTATCTTCTCTCTTCATAAAGATGATGTCTTGAAGGTAAACATGAATGCCAACACAATCTTCTTCTTCAAAACATGCTTGCAATAAGCTCATCTCTCACATGACCAATCTTTGGATAAAACCTTGAATACCACCTTGGTCACCATATAAACTCCTTGAAACCAACAGATGGACTTCAAGAAGTGCCTATGGACAAATCCTTCGAATATAACTCAAGGAAACCATTAGTCCATAGGGATTGTCATCAATTACCAAAACCACACATCGATAAATGTGCTTTTACACCTATGTTTTGCGGGGGTTGGGAGTATTTTGGGCTCGGCCAAGACTTTTTACTGGGTTGTCTATTTCGGGTAATTCAGGTTGTTCGGGTACTGGGAGTGCAAACCCGATGTTTTCAAATAAAATTCGGGTTTTCACATCTGCTACCCAATATAGTGATCAGGTTTTTCGGGTTCGGTTTTTTTGCCCAGTGTGACTGTCTAGAGCGCGTTGAGCCAATCGGCATGCAGTGTTGTGTGAGAGGAACAAGAGGGGCTTTTTGCAGTTGGGCTATCCTCGCTTCTACCAAACTCATTTCCTTACGCATGTATCATTTGTTCCCCCAACATCCCTAGCGCCACGCTACCACCGGAAGCTTGTGGAATTTCATTGTAATGTGCAAGTTGAACTCCTCTATCATTGGTGTTGATCTTCCAATCAACATGGTAAATGGGATTCAATAATCCTTGACTTTTTGCTTAATTCCTTTTACACTATCAATCTGAAGGTAACTATTTATATTGATATAATATATAACCCACTCGACCTTATTAACCATCAAACTGTGATTGAATGGTCCGTGGTGCTGCATTTGTTTAGAGAAGTTTGATCTATACTTCCAGGAACAGTTCACCGGTCTATTGTCTATCGATCTGAATATTGTGTTATTTAAGGAGGGAAGAATGGAAGCAGTCTAGGCCCTGACTCTCTCTAGTAAGAAAAAGATAAGTAACATATTAATTTGCATTATAGTGATGTGTTCTTCTCTCCTGGATGGTTATCAATGCAGTCCATATAGACCAAATTGTCGAAAAATATGGGATGTTGTTTGCTTATGTGCGACAACTTACCAAAATTATGGTAAATAACGACTGGAGTACACAATATCATATCGTTCCTTTACCAGCTTGCATAAATTAGTGTATTCTTTTCATGAATATTCTGCAGAAATGAATAATCCGCCGCTTAATTTAAAGTATGTCAAGATACCCTATATGCTTATTGGTTAGTTGCTTCACATGGTTTCCATTTTTAACTACATGGGTAATTTTAATCTCGCTGTTTATATATCTATTAGTTCTCATGCTCTTTTTAGATTATATAATGTGATTATACAACTGCTCGATGCTTTACAATATGTTGTGCTTCACAACTAAAACACTCTTTAATATGTTTTATTGTAAAAATATTGTATCACTTAGTTTTGTTATATACTTTCATATATTATTATATAATTGTTATTATTATTTGAATTCCCCTTTTTTTTGTAAAACTTAGTTATAAACTTAAATGTGGACTTTTTTGTTGACGCAATTCCAAATTAGTTGTCATTGTCAATTGTATCAATTACAAGTTCCTATCCGAATTGTTCTTCTATAAATAACTAACAACTTTCATAGTTATAGGATGATTTTTTATACGGACTGCAAGGATTATGACAAATTGTAATATTGAGCCACATTTTATAAGTATTTGAACGAGTTTTGTATATGGATTCTTGGTTAATTTTTGTTGTATTTGAGACTTCGTATGCATGGGATTCATTATGCAGCTGTGGCAATCAACGAGGAACCAACCAAATGGTTTTCTTCATATTATACTATGTTACTTGCTATTCTATAATGTATTGTATAAATATGTATCTTTTCATTCCTGCGGCAACGCGCAGGGTATCATCTAGTTTCTAGAATAACATGGTTTTTGGTGATTAAGTAAACATCATCATGTCGTTTATTTAACGGAGGAGCGCTATTTTGATTTGTCACCACTATTATGAAGAAGTAAAGAAGTTATTTTAATTTCTAGGGTACCAGTGTCAACACATCATCTGCACATACCGACCATGTTGCTGGCCCCTCATGATCTTGAATACAATGCACGTGACAAAAGGTTGCAATCTTGCACCTCCACTTACCAAAGCCCACTCTGAATATAATACCACGGTGGATGCCACTGCCTTTTCCTGGGTTAGCTGCGCAATACATACATCTAACATATGAGTCTCCTGGCCTTCATACAACTAAGGTCGCGATGAACCCACTTCATGCACTCTCACCACCACACGGGGTGGAAGACCATGAAGTCGAGGTTGGACGGGCACCTGGCCTAAAAATAAAGGACACATTATTAATAGCCATCCTTTCTATCCATCAACCATGGACATGGTTGATGGTGCAACCATTCCTAGGCCATCTTCTTGTTGCTCACCCACATTGATAGGTATAAGAGGCCCAATCTTTTAATGAGATGTTGTCAATTTTAGTTGGAGGGCACTTCGACAACTGGTAACATTGTACACTCGACGATGGGCCTTAACAACTACTAAACCAACTCTGGTGTGGTTATTGACGGTGTTGGAAACACCATCAACCTGATCACGAAGATCAATCCATGTAGGCAGCAGAAGACCCAAAAAGGTTTAAGATGTGCAATGTGAATTGCGAATTTAATATGAAGTACATGATTAACACATTGGGGTTCTGGTGATGCGTAGTACACAAGGTCTCTCCGACTCTCATGTCTATGACAAAGCATAGCAAACGCCAAAACTCAATCAAACAAAACACAAACCTTAATTCGACACCCTAAGGGGTGTATTTGGTACAAAGGGGGATTCGACTAGGCGAAGGAGGGGTGGGGGTACAATCCAACCTTAAGCCGGTCTCTTTCCTAAATACAGACTCAAAGGGACTACACACAGTCTGCTTAGTCCAAAATAAGTGGGCCTAGCAAATAACCGAGTTGGTGCAACATCTATACCAGCCTATGCCTGATATTATAAAGTGTCATATTGTATATAATATTTCATGTCTTTTCTTGTGATCGAAGAGGCTTCAAAGCTTGAAATCTTCATGGGAAACTTCTTCATCACTCATTGTATGCTTCATGCCATCTCCATGCTTGATCATATTCTAGTGTGGGTCACGCTCCTCCACACTAGGTCCTTCATTCCTAAACAATACAATTACATCTGACTTATGCAACATCATATTATCATAAAAACTTCTTGCAAAGAAGGTATTTAGCGCAAAGAACTTCTTCTGCTTTGGGGGATTCCACTAATTGATAGAAGAAAGTGGATGCGGCAGGACTGGCCTCAATTGAATCACTAGTAGAGGAGATCCACGTGCATAGACTGTTAGGGAGATGCATATGGAGGGACGTTTGGATTGCTACTAGAAGGGCTTATGACGAATAGATTGTGGGAATGGGTTGTGAAAGGGAATCATAAGTAAGTTACTGACATGGGGAAAGAGGAATACCAATTAGAAACATGCTTCGAAAGATCAATTCCTATAAACGAAAGTACCTGATATTTGAGTTGACGTGTGTGAGGTCTAGTCATTGTTCCTTGTGTTTATGGATTTGAGATGGCGTGGTCGAGGGCTAGGGGTGTAATTGTAGTAGGGATATCCCCATAATCCTCCCCTTCTTGAATTTAAACATAGTTACTGAATTCACTACAATAGGCGTCGAACCCCGATCCCGATCGACCGACCCAGGTCGGGGTTTGAATTTGGTCCGATCGAAGTAAGTTCAATGTTTGATTCATCGACTGAGGTGCACCCAAAACCAAAATAGAGCCCATCTCGTCGTGCTTCATATTGTGGTCCTCCTTGAGCGTCCCTCCACCCTTTGCCCCACTAATGAAAAAGCACAACTTCTCCCTAGGTGGTTTTGGTAATTAATAACAACATATATTTCATTGGACTAATGTTTCCACTAAGTATATTTCAGGAAAAAGTTCAATGCTTGATTGGCAAAGGATTGTGAGGAGACCCCAAGATGCAAGGAATAGGATTGGCAACGCTACAAGCATGAAGACTCTACATTTTGCTTTGTGAGAAATCACTTTGAGTCCATAGGAAAGCCAATACTATCAAAAGGGGGTGAGGTAATAATGGTGAATGAGATGCTCAAAATGATCAAGTGTTAGTCACCAAAAACACCCACAAGCTCTCCCACAAATATTCTGTCATAGATCCTACCACTCAAAATCGGTGCCACCAACAATTCCATATCGGCTACACCGAGTCAAAAGCCCAGACATAAACCCTAGCCAAGTGCCACATCTCGGTACTACCAAGTTCCATATCGGTACAACCGAGTTTCAGTGACCAACTTTCTGTTACCTCATTCACAAGAATCGGAATCTCTGAGAATTGTGAATCGATCTCACCGAGTTGTGTAACTGCCCACGGCCACTCATATCGGTACCCCCGAGAATTCCATATCGGTCTCACCGAAAAGCCTAAAGTTGCCACATTTTGCACTAGTCGGTGCAATCGAGTTTCACTTTGGTTTCACCGAGTTGGGCAATAATGTTGTAACGGTTGGATTTTTGGAGATGCCTATATATACCCCTCCACCACATCCCACTCGCAAGAGAAGCAGTCAGAACAGACCCACACTTCCCATATCCAAATTTCTGAGAGAGAACCACCTATCCTTGTGTTGAGGTCAAGATCATCCACTCCAACCATATGGATCTTGATTTCTAGCCTCCCCAAGTTGCTTTCCACCCAATCAATCTCTTCTACCCAAGCCAAATCTGTGAGAGAGTGATTGAGTGTTGAGGAGACTATCATTTGAAACACAAGAGCAAGGAGTTCATCGTTACTATCGAGCCTATTACCTTTTGGAGGGTGGTGCCTCCTAGATTGGTTAGGTGTTGCTTGGGATCCTCCTACTTCGTGTTGTGAAGTTGAACCAAGAAGTTTGTAAGGGCAAGGAGATCGCCTACTTCGTGAAGATATACCCATAGTGAGGCTGCTACTTCGTGGACCCTTATGGGTGGAGCCCTCCGTGGACTCTTGCGACCGCTACCCTCTGTGGGTTGAAGACTCCATAAACGTGGACGTATGATAGCACCACCTATCAGAACCACGGGAAAGATCTTCGTGTCTCCAAATTGTGTTTGATCTTCCTACCCTTATCCTCTTACATATGCTTGTCCTTACTTTCCGCTGCAATACTCATAGACATGCATGTGTACGGTGAACTTGATATGCTAGAATTGCTAAAATCTGCCAACCAATTAACTTGGGAAAAGGTTAGGTTTTTATTTGGTCAAGTAGTCTAATCACCCCCCCTCTAGACCTACTTTCGATTCCTACAAGTGGTATCAGAGCTTTGGTCTCCATTGCATTGATCTCACAACCAAGGAGAGTATGGCGTCTAGTGAGGGAAACTATCATCGTAGAGGTCCATATTTCGATGGTACAAATTTTGCTAGTTGGAAGCATAAGATGAAAATGCATATTCTTGGTCATAACCCCGCCGTATGGGTTGTTGTTCGTGTTGGCTTCCAAGGTGAATTCTTTGGTGATGGAAAGGAACCGGATCGTGAAGCGATCGCGAAAGAATTGAAGATGTTGCAATACAATGCTCAAGCATGTGACATTCTATTCAACTGCCTATGCCCCGAAGAATTCAACAAAATCAGCCGTCTTGAGAATGCAAAGGAAATTTGGGATACTTTGGTTGATATGCACGAAGGTACCGAATCCGTCAAGGAATCTAAGTTGGATGTGCTACAAAGTCAACTTTATAAGTTCAAGATGAAGGATGGTGAAGGAGTCGCCGAAGTGTACTCTAGGCTTGCTCTCATCACAAATGAGATTGCCAACTTAGGAAGCGAAGAAATGACCGACAAATTCATCATCAAGAAGATACTTAGAGCCTTGGATGGAAAGTATGACACCGTGTGCACATTGCTCCAAATGATGCCAAATTACAAAGATCTCAAGCCTACGGAAGTAATTGGAAGGATTGTTGCCCATGAGATGTCACTCAAAGACAAGGAAGAACTTCACAACAAGTCAAGCGGTGCTTACAAAGCTTCAAGTGACACTCCCGCTACATCAAGTGACAACCTTGTTACAAATGAAGAGATAAGCATCATGGTCAAGAAATTCAACAAGTTCTACAAGAATAGAGGCATAGAGAGAAACTCCAACTCCAGATATGAAGAGAAGCGTTCATCTAGTCGTGACCGGAATTGTTACAATTGTGGAAGGCCCGGACACTACTCTAATGAGTGCACGCCCCCCCCCCCCACAAGAGAAGAGAAGAGTCATCTAGAAGAAAGAGCTCAAGAGATGAGTCACCTTGAAGAGAGAGAAGGACTAGAGATGATCGTTATGAACGAAGACCCTCAAGGAGAAGTAGGGACTCGGAGAAGAAGGACAAGTACACCAAGAGCTACACAAGAAGAAGACATCAAGCTCATGTTGGTGAATGGGTTTCAGGCTCCGAATCCGACAACCAATCCGAGAGAAGATATCACTCCGACTCCGACTAGAGTCAAGATGAAGGTGTTGCCGAACTTGCACTCGTTTCCTCCAACTCCTACGATATATTTGATTCACCAAATGAAGGGAGTGGAAGTTGCTTCATGGCTAAAGGCCCCAAGGTATCACACCCCGAATACATTGACTTCAATAGTGATGAGGATGAGTTACTTGGAGATGATCACTTGCTATTTGATAAAACTAGTGATATTAGTCAAAATGAGCTAGATAATGATCATGCTAGTCAAGATAAGTCACGTGATGATGATAAGAAGGAAATAGAATGACTAATTAAAGAATTAAACACTCTTAAGTTAGCCCATGAATCTACTTTAGAAGATCATAGAGAGCTTGTAAGAACTCATGAGAAGCTACGCTTCGAGAAGCTCAATTTGGAGCAAGAACATGAGTTTCTTAAAGCAATCAATGACGATCTCCAAAAGAAGACTTCTTCTTATCTAGCCAAACGACTACTCTTGTCTACATTGATTCCAGAAGTTAAGACTAAGCAATCAAGTAACAAAGGCAAGAAAGGTTCTTCAACTAGTAGCAATAAAAATGATAAATCTAATGATATTGCTTCTAGTACTTCTATTGATTCCACTAGCGATTCTCTTAGCCAAGTTACACTTGAGCAAGAAAATGATCTATTGAAAGGGATTATAGAAAAAGGTGTCTACAAAAGTCTTGCTGGATGTAAGCAATTTGAGGAAATTGTACGCAAGCATGGAGGATACCGGAAGAACCATGTCATTGGCTACTTCAACGCCAATGGAGTTGAATGGGAAGAAGGTTAATACCCCAAGCCCAAGTTTGTTCCTCAAAGGGAGAAGTATGAACATACTCTCCCCAAGGGAACAAAAGCTCAAGATGACCTTCCACCACAAAACCACAAGCTCAAGGGCAAGGACAAGCTTCAAGAGGAGATTGACTCATATGAAGATGAATCCCAAGCTTTGGTCAACTTCTACAAGCGCTATTTGAACTCCAAGGATTCCCATCAAGTTGATGTGGATGCCAAAGAAGAAGAACTAGAGAAGTTTTTGAGGGGTGACTCCGCCAACAAAATTCACTCACATTCATTATTGGCAAGGACTATTTGCAATCAACTTCAACCTCATGCAATAGTTAAAGGAGTCACACATTCCCTCAAAGGTAAGCAAGAGACAAGGTAATGAAAGAATCCATGGACATCATCATGTATACATTGCACTCCATGTCCATAGATATCCTTGTATGTGTCTCTTGTTTGGGACTAACCCATGTAGGTGAGAAGAGTAAGAAACAATGAGGATTGCTCCCAACTCAAGATGATCTTCATCAACTATGAGCATCAACCACTACATCACCCACATGAAGTCTTCTACGACAAAACCCAAGGTTAGTTTATCCCTCTTAGGGGGGATGTCACATCAAGGGGGAGCTTTACTCTAAGACTTGAGTTAAAGCATCTCTTAAAGATGTGAACACATTAAATGCTTTATGTAAAAGTGGTAACCCCACTTGTGCTTAAACGATGAGTATGACCTATGATCAAGTACTCTTAATTGGCTCCTAAGTCAATATACTCATATATAGATGACTCCGTCATTGCCCAAGTGCTTGGTAGATACTAGAGTGGTTTTGCATGTTTGCCATATTTCACTTGACATCTTATTGCGTGAGCATGTTGGTCTGCATGTCTTTACTCTATCGAGGATATCCAATTGTTGTTATTTGGGTTTCATTTTTATTTGGCCGCATGGATATACAAGAATGCCTAGGACCCCTCTCTAGCTATATATGCTTTGTCATCTCAAATTCTATTCATGCTACATCACAAAACTTGAACAAGCACTTCTCGAACCCTCTGTGTGAGGAGCACTCGGAGTTCCGTGTCGACAAGAGTTGTCTTCCAAAACCTCCCAAGTGCAACTCGGTGGAACCAACACAAAAAAACTTGGTCTCATCGATGCCTAGGATTGATCTGATTTTCCCATCCCGATAACACCGATTCCATATGCTCGGCTTCACCGAGTTTCCCTGTCAACTGACAATTGAGGAACTCGGTGGCACCAATAATTTTGAACCGGTGTCACCGACAGCTACTGGTACTTATACCCAGCAGAACCGGATTTGAAAATACCGCTTCACATCCGTACTCCCCGCAAGCCCTAGCTGCCGCTCGTCGTCCCCGGACTTCTCCCCTTGCTCCCGTGCGTCTGCACCACAGGAGGTCGTCATCACCGACGGAAATCGCCCCCGCCGTCGCCGCCGTAGAGAGGTCATCGCCAAGTTAGGGTAATGTAAGTGCATCTAGTGCCCCTTAGTGATTTTGGTGTATTGAAGACTTATAGGTTAAGGTACTAATATGTTTGTGAGTGTACACAGGCTCTATAAGTCGCTGAGGAGTTTGATATATTCGAAGAATGTCGACCCCTAAAAATGAATGTCTTCATCTGAAGACTTTGGTGAAGACTTTGCTGAAGACTTTGGTATTCCCTGAAGACTTTGAAAATGAAGAAGATGGTGTGACCTTGAAGATATGAACGAGGACAATGAAGCATGAAGACTTTTGTTTTTATTGTTTCATTTCCTTTCTTTGAGTCATAAGAAACACCGTACTATTAAAGGGGGTCGAGGTAATACTAAAGAAAAATTTCCAACTTATGCTCAACTCAAAAGCCTCAACATAACCAATCCTTCGAGTGAAGCCTTTGGAAACCTCTTACAGTTCAGTCAAGTTCTTTAGTGACAAAGACGATGTTCTTCTGGTCTCTAAGGAAATTGGTCTGACTAAGGAGTTAGGATTTCGCCAATGCGAATTGCCTACAAGTGAGGAATATGATAAGCCCTGAGGAATTTGACAGTTCAAATTCCGACCGTTGCTGTGCTTTGCGCCAGCTGTCCAGATATTTTATCCACCTAACGGTCATATCATTGGGGGGCATTTATGTCTTATCATGTCGGATTGCACCCTGGCTATAAATAGCCGCCCCCCACAACCACTAGCTGGTTGGCTGCTCCGAGAGAGAACTTGACACTTGTCATTTGAGAGCAACCCATTCCTCGAGGACTTTGAGCGAAAATCATCAGTGAGGAAAAACCCATCCTCCGAAGACTTTGAGAGAAAATCATCAGTGAGGAAAAACCCAAAACCCAAACCATCAAAACCCAAAGTGATTGACCATCACTGAAGAAATTGTTCCTGTGTGGAACCGACGCTTTTAAATTTGAAGACTGTGTATCTTCCAGACGGTTAGGCGTCATGGTCTAGTGCATCCTGCAGTCAATTGGGGATCGCCGGGTGACCGTGGTCTAGAGCATCCAGCAGTCAATTGTGGATCGTCGGGTGACTAGTTGTGAGGGTTTTGGAAGTCTACCCTGAAGACTTACCACGAGTGTTGAGCGAGGACTGTGTGACCTTAGCTCAAGGAGAATACGGTAAGGACTGTGTGTCCTGGGACTATGTGTCCTCTGGTTTAAATACCAGGCCGCTCAGAACCAGACGTACGACTGTCACAACAGTTGGAACTGGGTCATCAAACCATTGTCTTCATCGAGCTACCTGGTTCTATTTCCTCAACCCTTTCATTTCCTCGTATACCTGTTGATGAAATTGATCGTTACTGTTTGAAGAATTTGACTAAAGACTTTCTCAATTTCCTCACCTCAAATTCTTCAGTCACTTTATCTTCTGCCTGCTTATCCTGTTCACTCTACTCATGCTCTGTGTATGTTTCATTTCATCATGATGACTATGCTACTGCTATGTTTCGCATGCACTTGAGTACTTATTCCGCTGTGAGTAGTTCGTCACTTAGCAAATTCCTCAACTAGTATTTCCTCAAGTGACGAATTTGTAAAAATAGCCTATTCACCCCCTCTAGTCGATATAACACACTTTCAATTGGTATTAGAGCAAGGTACTCCCTTGTTCTGTGTGATTTTGGTTTAACCACCTGGAGTTTTAGTTATGTCGACTGCAGGCATGATCAAGGTCTCAACTGGGTGTCCTACCTTCGATGGGACGGACTACCCCTACTTAAAGAACAAGATGCGCATGCATCTTGAGGCAATTGACAACGATCTCTAGTATGTTGTGGAAAATGGTGTTCCCTTTGTCAGCCCCACTATCAACGCTGCTGATGTGAAGAGATTCAAGAAACTCGACTCCCAAGAGAAGAATATCATATGTGGCCATCTGAACAAAGGTCAGTATGGCAGAGTGAGTGCTTTGGAGACTGAAAGCACATTTGCTCCCATGGTGGTTTTGGTAATTAATAACAACATATATGTCATTGAACTAATGTTTCCACTAAGCATATTTCAGGAAAAGTTCAATGATAGGGTTGGCAAAAGGATTGTAGAGATACCCCAAGATGCTAGGAAATGGATTGGCAAAGCTTCAAGCACTAGTGCAGAATCGGCCTATAGTGCCGGTTCGTAAGGGCCTTTAGTGCCGGTTCTCCAACCGGCACTAAAGGGTGGGGACTAAAGGCCCCCCCCTTTAGTCCCGGTTCATCACGGCCCGGCACTAAAGGCCCACCACGTGGCACCTGCCGGCGCCGTGGGCTGGGGGACCTTTAGTCCCGGTTGGTAACACCAACCGGGACTAAAAGTATTTAATTCTTTTAATTTTGGTTTATTTTTCCTTTTAATCCTTTAGGGGTTTATGAATTAATTATGGTTTATTTTTCCTTTTAATTTTGTGTTTTCCATTTAATTATTTTTCATTTCAAACATATATTACGCTACTACATACTGTACACGTTGTGCATATATATATATAAATAGAATTTCTCGTAGTACCGATCACATATATATATCATCGAATTTCTCGTACGACGACCATTCACATACATATATATATACAATTTGGTATATACAATTTCTCCTACAATTTGCGGATCATTACATATGCAGGCATTTTTGCTTGATCTTGTAATGGTATTCTCCTTTGGGATCTATGACCTGGCCGAGCAGAAATCCAGCTATTTCCTCTTGAATTGCTCGTACGCGAGCCGTTGGTAGGAGCTGGCCCCGCATCTCCGTCAGCTATAAGAAGGAGATCAAGATGAATATATTTGTTGTGTGTATATATATTAGCTAGATCATGATAAAAAAAATTAGGGATAGTGTTCTGGCAAACGTACCCAAAGATTTCTTTCATCTCTGCTCCTTTCAGACGTGATCATGCGAATGTTCTCGCAAACGTAGTATGCGCATAAACTATTCCCCTGCTCCTGCCTCATGCACTTTACGAGAATAAAATTCAATCAGGTAATAATTAATCAAGCATGATAATGGTATTGAAACTAGAATTAAAGAGATGCATGGACGTAGCTAGATAGTACTACTTAATTACCTTGGGTCGCACCCATGTCAGCTTTTGTGCCCAGTCGCCTGGGACCAGTTTGACGAACTTGGCCCAAGCCTTGCCCGCCGGCAAAGAAAATGAATAAAGGAGTTATTAACTAGTTGATATCAGGAAATGAAGTAAAGAGGCCGACATAGTGCGATAATGATTGAAATTACCTGTCGACCATCCCCCTCACGGTTGCGTATTCGGATGGATTCTTATATAGTGAGTCCAGTACTTCAACTTTTCCCTTGTCAACTTCAATGATTAACAAGATCCAGTGGTAACTGCATGCGCACACATTTTGTATAATTAAGCGGGCATGTGCATAACTCATCAACTACACTTATTAACATCTAGTAAGCAAAAAATAGAATTTGTAGTACAAGATATAGTAACACTCACCCGAAGTTGTAAGGAAGTAGTATTTCTGGTTGGGTGTTTAGTCGCTTCAAAAACTCTAGCATGAATCTCTCTGTGTCTTTTCTCGAATATTCAGTTTCCCATATCTTTTGATTAATCGTATTTGGGTTAATGAACCCAATGCCATAGCGTCCAGCTTTTTTCATTTCATACATCTTCATTCTGCATAATACCACAGATAAGAATATAGTGAGGATAATTACAGGTAATGAATGAGAGCACAGCTAACTAGAGACTTAAATTACAAAAAGAAATCACTTACAGACAATAGCAACTGACGATAGATTTGTCGAGTGCGTCTTGATTGAATAACTGAAACAACTCTTCATAATGAACCCACAAATCTTTTCCATGGAAGTAATGCTTTTTCTTGACTTTCACCATGTGGGATTCTTGATTGGTATTTGCTGTTTCTTGCATGTACCACGTATGAAAATTGTACATTCTCGTTGGTAGAAGCTTGACATCGTCAGGCTTGACCAGAGGTTTGCCGCGGACATATTGCCATTTTACTTCCTCCTCTTTAAGCCCGGGGATTTCCTCAAGGCCTAGGAGTTGTTCAACAGTGACACCGGCCTCTTTAGCCTGCCTTTTATGATCGTCGGTTATTACCAGCCGATCGGCGGTACTCACAGGTGTTTGTACAATGAGCGGGGGGGATCGATTGCACTGCCTGTTCTCCCAGCCGGGGAACAATTTTCCCGCTTTTTTTGCCAACTGCTTGGCTCGAGCTCGAGCTCGACTCCTTTTGTTGTGCAACATATGACTTCTTGATAGACCACACATAGTCGCAGTCCTTATGCTTGACAGCCGGTCGAGCCATATCAATAAAGTGTTGTGAGACATGCTCAGGTACTTTCTCCTTTGGCGGCGGGGGCGGTTTTGGTACAAAATGGGCCTTCAATTGGGCATTCACTACGGTGTTGAGTTCCTCCTCAGTCCGGTGGTAAGACAACTTCGGAAGAGGCTTGAGGCTTGGACCATATTTGAATTTCTTGCCTGTTGTACCGCTAGCCGTCGTAGCTGCGGCCTCTCTCTTCCGCTGTTGCTTAGGCGACAGAGCACGCTGAGTCGGCGGAGACGGCAGACGCGGTGCCGGACTTGGAGGAGGAGGAGTCGGCTGATGCCGTGCCGGACTTGGAGGAGGAGTCGGCTGACGCGGTGCTGGACTTGGAGGAGGAGGAGTTGGCTGACGCCGTGCCGGACTTGGAGGAGGAGTCGGCTGACGCGGTGCCGGACTTGGAGGAGGAGGAGTTGGCTCACGCCGTGCCGGACTTGGAGGAGGAGTCGGCTGACGCGGTGCCGGACTTGGAGGAGGAGGAGTCGACTGATGCGGCGGCGGACTTGGAGGAGGAGGAGTCGGTGGCCTTGGAAAGACGATGCAATCCTTTTTCCATAGAATGATACGATGTATGGCCTCTCCCAGTGTTCTCTCCTCGTCACCTCCAAGAATGTCAAGTTGTAGCTCGTGATATCCTGACATCACTTCATCAACCCCGACACGAGCATAGCCAGCTGGAATGGGATTGCAATGGAAGGTTGCTTCAGGGGGATTTGCTAAAGCATAGCCGTCCGCCACCTTCATGGATAAGTTCTTCACTTTCATGTGTAGCTCACAGTTAGTCATGTCTTTGATATCATCCACAGGGTAGCTAGCTAGCAGTGCATCATCGATATCGGTCGGGGCGGAACTCACGCTACTTCTCGGCATAGATGGGGCGGTGCTATCCAATGCTGGATCGATCTGCTCATGCTGCCGATGAGACGCCCTTTCCTGGCTGAGTGAGTTGATCTGCTCCTGCTGCCGCCTGAAAGCGCGTTCCAACTCCAGGTGCTTTGATTCTAGGACTTGAAAGCGGAGTGCTTCCTCCTTCTTCCTCTCCTCCTCCTACTTCTTCTTTCTCGCACGGCTTCTGTAGTCGTCGTTCCAATCCGCAAACCCCTCAAACCACGGAACAACGCCTTTGCCTCGTGTTCTTCCCGGGTGTTCAGGATTCTTCAGGGCGAGCGTAAGCTCGTCGTTCTCTCTGTTGGGCGTGAACACCCCCGTTCGAGCTTCTTCTATTGCAATAAGTATTTCGTCTGTCGCTTCTTTAAGACTTGCCTTCACCTTAATCAGCCCTGTCTCTGGGTCCAACTTCCCCCCATGCGCATAAAACCATGTCCTGCACCTGGGGGGCCATGTCAATGTAACTGGAGTGACCCCCGCACTAATCATCTCTTTCTCAGATTGATCCCACTTAGGCAGGGCCACCTGGTAGCCACCTGGCCCAAGAGTATGGTGCCACTTCTTTTTCACAGCATTAATCTTATTTTTTCTCGGCCATTCCTTAGCGTGTTCCGATTCCTTGAACTTCACGAAAGCGTCCCAGTGATCTTTTGCCTTCACCAGTGCTCCCTTGAATTCTGGAGTCTTCTTTTTTGCTTTGACGTACGCAGTCCATGTATTTTTCTTGAAGGTGTTGAATGCGATCGCCATCTTTTTAAGAGCATAGTTTCTGACTTTCTTCAGATCTACATCTGTCAAATTATCTGGTAGGGTGACATGAGCGATGTCCAAAGCACATCTTTTGCTCTTTCGTCGACAAAAGTAACTCCTGCTCGATCTCCCTTTGCTGCCTTTTTCCATTCTTGAATGGAGATCGGGATTTGGTCCCTAACAATAACTCCCCATTGATTCTTGAACTTGGTCGCATTTTTCCTAGGTTCAAGCGGTTTGCCATTTGATGTTTTGATGGAATCGATGTTGAACTTTACGCCAGGCTCCAATTTTCTGGCCGGGCCTCGAACTACCCTGTCGCTTGTAGAAGATTTGCTCGATCCAGAGGCCTAAAAGAAGAAAGATCGATTCGTTAATACATACAAATCAATTAAGACATGTAATGATCACCGGATGGCTTATATAATAAATATACCTCGCCGGTCTTTGTTATTTGAAGAACATTTTCTTCGTCAACATCGTTGTCGCCTTCATCTATTCGTTCGTCTTCATCAAATATCATACAACCCTCACCGGAATTGTTCAGATATTGCGAGCCGTCATCTTCAGGTTCATGCTCTGGGCTCGGGGAGCGTATGATGTCGAACAGAGCCTCTTCTCCTTCTCTGCCGGTATTCTCCATAGCTTTTATTTAACTAATCCAGAAGAAAGATAAAACAATTTAGTTTCAAATTAGAATGCATGCAATCAATAAGGAAAAACTGAATCATAGTACATAATATGCATCTCGAATAATTCATATAATATGCATCATCAAATATAATCTTGAATAAATCGTCTCGAGTATTATCGAATATAATCTCAAATACATCTCGAGTATTATCACTAGCTAGTGACGGACGTGCTCATCCTCCTCCCTGACACGGCGACGTACCACCTCCGGCGGGGCCGGCTGCCTCCGCACCGAAAGTGGCCCACGCGAACGCCACCAAAGAAGCTCCGGGTCGACGACGGGACCCGGGGTCGGGTTCCTCACCAAGCTGCGCGCCCCTGAAGGTAGCACCTCCCAGTGCCAGCCCGGCGGAGTCCAGTCCTGAATGTTGCCCCTCTGAAGTAGGACGTCGTCGCGAACGAGTTGACGACGAGGATGCGGGCCGGGCATCGTTGACTCCGAGAAGAAATTTTATGCAAATTTAACATTTTTTAAATGCTTGATTGTGATTTCTTATATACGAGGAACCTTCAGAATCATAACGGATTCTCTTAACCTTTAAGGGATTTAACAAAATGGCGCCATTGTGGATGTGCAGAAAATGGTCCATATTTTTCCTGATCTCATCTACCCTTCTATATGTCACGTTGTCTAGCTAGTGTCAAAGGATTCAAGAAAACCATGGCTTCATCATTAGCCGGAAGTAACAGGCGCATGATGGTACGAAGCTGTCCAAAGTTGTTTTGGAACGGGGTCCCGGATAGGATAATTAGCTTTTTGGTACGAAGTTCAGCAAGAGCCTTCCGAATATCGCTATTTGGAAGGCCTTTGCTGAACTTCGTACCAAAAAAACTAATTATTCTATCAAGAACTCTGTTCCAAAACAACTTTGAAAAGCTTCGTACCATCATGCGCCTGTTACTTCCGGCTAATGATGAAGCCATGGTTTTCTTGAATCCTTTGACACTAGATAGACAAAACGTGACATATAGAAGGGTAGATGCATGAGATCGGAAAAAAAATTGGATCAACTTGTGCACATCCATAATGGGGGCATTCCTGATAAATCCCTTAAAGGACTAAGAAAATCTATTGCAAATACAACATTAAAATATGCAACTTTTACAAATACTAATTGCTATACATTGGATCAAATGTCAAAATTCCTCAACATTTTTATATCTAACATTTATCTAGCTATAACTAAAAGTATAAAAAATTAAAAAACATTCATCTAACATTTATATATCTAACATTCATCTAACATTTCTATAACTAAAAGTATAAAAAACTAAAAAACATTTCTTTAACTTTTTTATATCTAACATTTATCTAGCTATAACTAAAAGTATAAAAAACTAAAAAACATTCATCTAACATTTATATATCTAACATTTCATCTAACATTTCTATAACTAAAAGTATAAAAAAACTAGAAAACAGAAAAACAGAAAATAAGAATGTGTGTGTGTGTGTGTGTGTTCATGCATGTGTGTGTGTGTGTGCGGGCTCGATGGGAGGGGCGGCCATGGCGGCAGGGGCTCACAGCGGGGCGATGACCGGCAAGGCGAGGCGAGACGTCGGCGACGGCGGCTGCGACGGCGATGGCGCACGTGGTCGAGGAGAGGGGCGGCGCGACGACGTGCGTGTTGGGGCTGGCGGGCGCGGGCGGGGATCGGCGAGGAGGCGCGGGCGGCGTCGGGGAGGAGGCGCGGGCGGCCGGTGTCGGGGGCGGCGGCGACGATCTCCGGTGTTGGGGGAGGCGACAGCGTTGCGCAGCAGCCTGGCGGCGTCCTCGTTCGGCGTCGTCGAGAGAATGGAGAATCGATCTGAAATTTCGCAAACTGCCGCTTATATACAACGACCTTTAGTCGCGGTTGGTGGCTCCAAACGCGACTAAAGGTGCCTTTAGTCGCGGTTGGAGCCACCAACCGCGACTAAAGGTTATTTTTCGCTAGTCCGAGCGGCGGGAAGCGCAGACCTTTAGGCGCGGTGCACGACGCAAGTTTAGTCCCACCTCGCCCAGCGAGGGGCGCCCGCACCAGCTTATAAGCCCCGCCGCGACATCTCTCTCGAGCTCCTCTCTAAGCAGGCCTTTGTGGCCCTATTGAACCTATGCTGCCCTGTTGGGCCTACTGGGCCTTGCGGGCCTGCATCCTGGCCCAGTAGGCGGACTTTTTTTTTATTTACTTTTCAGTTTTTTTATTTCTGTTTTATTTATTTTCTTTTGTTTCTGAGTTTTTTTTGCTTTATTTAGAGTTAATGAGTGAATCTTTTTTGCGTTAGGTCAAAAAAATTATAAACTTTCTCTTAGTGGCAGTAGTTTTCAAATCTGAATAGTTTACATTCGGATGTCTTCCCGTGACATTTGCCCTTCTTCGTAGAACATCCCTGTTTTTTTGAGGACCTCCTTCATGATGATTTGGGCAAGTTCACGCTGGATGTGATAGAACTCAGCTTGGAGTCGATGATCCAGGATATCTCCTATGTTCTTTGCCCATTGCAGAATATGGGCATCGCCGGATCTAGGTGACATGCGAAGGTTCTGCTGATCCAGTCTGAACTCCTGCATGTGGTGGAGGACATAGAATCCATCACTGATAGTACCACTCGGTTGCTGGATGCACCAGAAGTCAGTCTTATGGCCGAAGCAGGGCGCGCGGTTCCTTGTCTTCCTGACCGTGATCTCTCCACCCCGTACACTGTACGTAAAGATAGCACTGTCGAGAACAGACTTGATGTGGGTGTAATCCTTTTTCTTCATGTTCTTCGACGAGTCCAAGTAAAGAGCGTGGGAGACTCGGGGGTAAAGGATGATGAGGACGGCGCGCCCGTCGCTGCGCAAAATAAGTACACCTCAAATTAGCCTCCACGCGTGCAAATGAAATGATTGAAATGGAAGGAAGGATATCCGCGCGGATGACTTACATGGGATGATAAGGCACGAGAATCGTCTCCTTGTCCTTATTGCCGACCATGAAATCGGCGATGTAGTTACTCACGTATTCACGGTGCTTTTTGCAGACTGCCAAGAAGCCCTCGTGCATGAAGTACGGGTCAGCGACACAGATATAAGGTATCTGCTCAATCCTGATGATGTAGTTCATGTACAAGGCAAAAAGGCGGACAAACGTAAAATCCAGCCTTTTCAAGTGAAACATGTCGAAGATGTAATCGAATCGAAGGAATAACTTTTCCACGGGGAATGTGTCGACGTACAACCTTTGATGCGGCACGTTAACCATGTAGAGCGGGTATCCTGGATTTTGCGAGGCGATCAGGCTTTTCTCTCTTCGCAGCACATCGTCATGAAGTCTCTTGAGATCGCCGAATATGGCCTCTACCGCTTCCTTATTAGTTAGGATTGGTTCACCGGGGATATGGTATTTCGCCGCACCCAAGACAGGTATACGGTCTTGAACCCGAGGCTGCGGAGGCGGCTGGATCATAGAAGCAGCTTTGTTGCCTTTCCTCGCTCTCTTCCTATGCTTCTTTGCTACTGGAAGGTCGTCTATAATACGTTCAGCCTCCGGAGGCGGCAAGTCAGGCACCGACTCATGACGCTCAAACCCTGAGTACTCATACTGCTGAGCCATCAATCCTCCGTCATCATAGGCGCCAGTATTGAGATACTATAGAGTGTCATCGTCATCCTCATCGATGGCATCGATATCATGCATTGCTTCTTCGGCGGCGGCGACGTCATCAGCGACTAATGGAGCCTCTTCCTCACCCCGTCCGCTATCACCCGGCACGACAAGCGACGCTAATTGGGTAGGTGGGGTGTTGATGTTCAGACCTTGCTGAGGCTGCGTGGTCGTGGGTGTGCTCCCGGCCGCCTCCAGACGAAGCAGACTCTTTGGCCACAACAGGACCCACCTCTTGCAATCGCCAAGCCGCCGCAGGGTCTCGTTGTCGTCTCCCCCTAGTACCGGAGGAGCCAAATTCTCGTGGCCCGGTTTGACACTGGCCACGGAAACTTTGAAGACGTCAGGGGGGATCGGCCGGCTGTGGAACAATTGTTCCTTCGGCTTCACTATCGTCGCCTTCCCCACGTCCACCTTCTGGCCGCTGATGGTGTACAATATGGTGCACGGGGTTACGTTGACCTGCAAAGACATGTCTGCGACGTGAGACATCCAAAAGGAATTGAAAACGGCAGATTACACATTTATTGAAGAGGGCCGGTGTGATAGGTACCGTGAGGTCGTCGAGCTCAGCCAAAGACGAAGCACCGCCGAGCACGTCCGAGACGGAGGACGGGCTGCTATGAGCAGGTGCGGGAGCCGATGCAGGAGCTGGTGCAGGAGCAGGTGCGGGAGCTGGTGCAGGAGCTGGTGCAGGAGCAGGTGCGGGAGCCGGTGCAGGAGCTGGTGCAGGAGCAGGTGCGGGAGCCGGTGCAGGAGCTGGTGCAGGAGCAGGTGCGAGAGCCGGTGCAGGAGCTGGTGCAGGAGCAGGTGCTGGTGCAATGCTAGTCGAGCTGCTTCCGAAGAAGTTGGAAACGGGAAAGTCCACTTCCTCTTTATTTGGATTTTGCCTGCTCCAACTGACGATATCCGGAACCAAGACACCATACGAAGCTGCAATCTCCTGTTTTGCGGCAGCTACCACTGCTGCGACCGCAATCGCAACCTTCTTGTCAATGTTTTCTTCATTTGACCTCCGTCTTTCCTTTCTCTCCTTCGTGGTCTCACGGTAGTACTTCTTCCATGTGGCGCCGTCTCCGACGCCGTGCACGCGTCCATACGACGGCCGAGTGTCCACCGGGAGTCCTTTCAATATGTTCAAGGCCCGGTTGAATGGGGTGTCCCACTTGGGCCTCGCCAACGCCTCAGACGGCGAGTCGCTTTCGGCCGCGATCCTGTGCTGCTCTCTCTACAAAAGGAACAAGGATCGTTTACAAATATGACTAAACGTGCAGTCGAATTGATCAGAAGCTAAAATTAGGGGGTAAATTAAAAATTACCAGCAGTCTCATGAACTCCGTAGTGACCGCGTCCGTCTCGAAAACCTTCTTGACTGGGTCCCAATGGTACCGGGCCCTGAGGACGTCACGCTCCTGCGGGACGGTGAACTCCGCCAAGGGGTCTGGGATGCCCAGACTTTCATGTTCCGCGTCCTCCTTGGCCCATATGGACCTCTTCCCCGCGTAACCACGGCTTCCGAGGTGGTGGCACCCCATGTTCCTCTCTTGAAGCCCCTTCATGTACTCTGACTTTTCTTTGGCAGCTTCGGCAACGCAAGCCGCCTTGAATATTTCAAACTGCTCTTCCGTAATTGTCGGATTATCCTTTACAATCTCGGAGTAGGGTTCCTTTTTGTCGATGATCCTTGCTTTCACCATTACTTTCCAGGCGGACAACGCGCCGCTAAACTTGCCCATGGCACGTCTATTTATCTTCTTCATTGCTGGGTCTTTATCTGGATTTTTATATTTGATTTCATCCCGGCCCGGGAACAAGAACACCTGGTGCAGCTTCGTTAGGAGGGACTGCTTCATATCTGGTATCTTCCATAGTTTCGCGTCGTTGATGGTGGCGGTTGCCCGTAGGATGCAGCCTATTTGATTGCCGAAGCACGCGCGTGCTTCCGCAGGCTCTTTTGGCTCAAAATTGCCGTCGTCCACCTCCGTGACCACCAGTCTAGTAGTGATGAGCTGGTTTGGGCGCCGTTGCCTCTTTGGTTTCGGTTCTATACCGGCTTCGCCAGTCTCGGTGCCGGTCTTGGCGCCGGTGTCAGTCTCAGCGCCGGTCTCGGCACCGGTGTCAGTCTCGATGTCGGTCTCAGTCTCGGATGTGACAGGTGGGCCCTGCAACAACCGTTGCTCATCGAGAAGGTTCAAATAGGCGTCTGCCACCGCGTAGACGTTGCAATCACCAGAACCCTGTCCTTCATCGTTGCTAGCCATGTTTCCTACGATTAAATCTAGTCAATTAATTCTAGACCTAATAAAATGAATAATGACATAAAAAAAAGGTCAATGTTTTGCAGGAATGTTGATTCATTCCCGTTGCGGCAAATCCCGGGCACTCGATATGTCCTAGTTTGTAGCACAAGTCATGCAGAAATTCACGGAAAATTTCGGCATGACCTTTGCTACAAACTGGACAAATAGAGCGCCTAAAATTTGCCGGAACGGAAATGAATCAACATTCCGGCAAAACATAGGCCACTCGGAATCATTCCCTGCAAACAATTTTCAAATATCCATCTTCGACACCGCAACACATGTCCAAATATACACGAGCAACCACATGTCCAAATATACATGTCCAAATTTCACAAGCTAATTCAAAAACTAAGTGTAGAAGCAAATTCAGCTAACTACTAATAGAACAAAATTCATTTAACTTTAGTGCTCTACAATGATGAAATGAAAAAAATTCAGTTAACTACTAATAGAACAAAATTCAGTTAACTTTAGTGCTCTATAATGATGAAATGAAAAAAATTCTGTACTGCCCTAGAACAATATTTCTGTCCTAATTTGATATCTAGCTGAATTCATATATATCAAAATAGCTACCTAGGGTTTATACCAAAACCTAGCTACCTAGGGTTCATACCAAAACCTAGGGTTCATACTTAAACCTAGGGTTCATACCTAAATTCACCTAAGTAAATTAACCCACTGTCCTCTTGCAAAGTATTCACCTACTGTACCACTACTACTCTGCTTAAACCTAGCTAGGGTTCATAACTAAATTCACCTAAGTAAATTAACCTAGAGAGGAGGGGTGGGGGCTTACCGAGAGGGTGCTCGGGGGAGACGGTGGCAGGGAGGTGCTCGGGGGAGACGGTGGCGGGGAGGGTGGCTCCGGTGGCGTCTACGGCGGCTCCGGTAACGGTGAGGGAGGCAGGGGCGTCGAGGGAGGTAGGGGCGGCGAGGAGCGGACGAGGGTGGCTCCGGGGGCGTCGAGGGCGCGCGGCTCCGGTGGCGGCTCCAGTGACGGCGACGGCGCGCGGCTCCGGTGGCGGCTCCGGTGACGGCAACGGAGGCAGTGGCGGCGAGGGAGCAGGGGCGGCAGTGGCGGCGAGGGAACGGGGAATTGGGGAAGGAGGGACGCCCGCGCAGGGGTAAGTCAAACTTAGCCGTAGCGCGGTTCATTAAAAAGCGCTATAGCTAATTAGTCACAACGCGGGTTATAGGAAAGCGCTACTGCTATAGTTAACTTATCTATAGCGCGTGTACGGGAAACACGCTATAGCTAATATAACTATAGCGCCTTCCAGAACAGGCGCTGCTGCTATTGCTTTCATTTTTTCTTTTTCTTTAATTTTCCTTTTCTTTTTTTCTTTCTTTTCTTTTCCTTTTATTAGTTGTAGCGCTGGCCCCTTAAAACGCGCTACTATTATTTTCTTAGCAGTAGCGCTGTCTGTAGATGGGCGCTACTACTATACCTAGCCTGTAGGCAACGGTGTGGCAGGTATAGTAGTAGCGCTTTTTATATGGGACGCGCTACTGCTATATATATAACACTAGCGATCTTTTTCACACCGCGCTACTGTTATATAGCAGTAGCGCTTCATTTTAACAAGCGCTACTGGTAAACTTCTGTGTATAAGGTTTTCCCTAGTAGTGTTAAATCCTTGACCATATCAAGTATATCATCACCAGTATGGTGGCGAGGCTTCTTCCGGTGATCTGCCTCACCTTTGAAATGCTTGCCTTTCTTTCTTACGGGATGCCTGCTCTGAAGAAATCGACGATGCCCCAGGTACACATTCTTCTTACATTTATCCAAATATATACCGTCGGTATCATCTAAACAGTGCGTGCATGCTTGGTATCCCTTGTTTGTCTGTCCTGAAAGGTTACTGAGAGCAGGCCAATCATTGATGGTTACAAACAGCAATGCTCGCAGGTCAAATTCCAGCTGTTTGTGCTCATCCCACGCACGTACACCTTCTATACTCCACAGCTGTAAAAGTTCTTCAACTAATGGCCTTAGGTACACATCAATGTCGTTGCCGGGTTGCTTGGGGCCTTGGATGAGCACTGGCATCATAATGAACTTCCGCTTCATGCACAACCAAGGAGGAAGGTTATAGATACATAGAGTCACAGGCCATGTGCTATGATTGATGTTCTGCTCCCCAAAAGGATTAATGCCATCTGCACTTAAACCAAACCATACGTTCCTTGCGTCCTTTGCAAAGTCCTTCCACTTTCTCTCGATTTTTCTCCACTGCGATCCCTCAGCGGGTACTCTCAACTTCCCGTCTTTCTTACGGTCTTCTTTGTGCCATCGCATCAACTTGGCATGCTCTTTGTTTTGGAACAAACGTTTCAACCGTGGTATTATAGGAGCATACCACATCACCTTGGCAGTAATCTTCTTCCTGGGGCGCTCGCCCTCAACATCACCATGGTCATCGTGGCCGATCTTATAGCGCAATGCACAGCATACCGGGCATGCATTCAAATCCTCGTACTCACCGCGGTAGAGGATGCAGTCATTAGGGCATGCATGTATCTTCTGCACCTCTAATCCTAGAGGGCAGACATCCTTCTTTGCTTCGTACGTACTGTCGGGCAATTCGTTGTCCTTTGGTAGCTTCTTCTTTAACATTATCAGCAACTTTTCAAATGCCTTGTCAGATACACCATTCTCTGCCTTCCATTGCAGCAATTCCAGTGTGGTACCCAGCATTTTCTTGTCATCTTCGCAATTTGGGTACAACAATTTCTTGTGATCCTCTAACATGCGCTGCAACTTCAGCTTCTCCTTTTCACTTGCGCAGTTTCTCTTTGCATCGGCAATGGCCCGACCAAGATCATCAGCGGGCTCATCTGATGCCTCTTCTTTAGCTCCTTCCCGCATTGCCGGCTCACCTTCTTCCCCCATTGTTGTACCATCGTATTCATGGAACCCATGGCCAGGATAGCTGTCGTCATCCTCTTCTTCTTCATTCTCTTCCATTAGGACCCCTCTTTCTCCGTGCTTGGTCCAACAGTTATAGCCGGACATGAAACCGGATTCAAACAGGTGGACATGAATGGTTCTTGAGTTAGAGTAATTTCGATCATTCTTACAGCCAGCACATGGACAATACATAAAACCATCCGCCCGCTTGTTTGCCTCAGCCGCAACCAGAAAAGTGTGCACGACATTAATGAACTGGGGAGAGCATCGGTCATCGTACATCCATTTCCGGCTCATCTTCATTACACAACACCGAAAAGACCAAATTAATACAAGTTCATACATAAAGTTCATACACACTTGTTCTCATAAAACAACATACAAACTCTCTAGCTAAAGCATTTAAATGCAACAACAAATGCGATCAAGATCGCAACTAAGGTAACAATTGATCCAACAGCATAGTGATACCAAGCCTCACTATCAATGGCATATTTTTTAAATTTTCTAATCTTCAAGCGCATTGCATCCATCTTGATCTTGTGATCATCGACGACATCGGCAACATACAACTCCAGTTTCATCTTCTCTTCTTCAACTCTTTTCAATTTGTCTTTCAAATACTCGTTTTCTTTTTCAACTAAATTTAACTTCTTGACAAGAATATCTATGTCGGTTGCAATTTCCGGTTCACATACCTCCTAGATAAAAATATCTATGTCAACTTGATGGGCATAATTGTCATAAACACGAGATGCAACAAATAGTTATAAAAGAGAGTATATACCACATCCGAATCATAAACCGGACGAGGGCCGACGGGGACGGATATGAAAACCATGCCACTATGTATAACAAACAACCATATAGGTAAGAAAACTATACAAGTAACTTTCTAAATCTTACAAACATGATTTTTTTTATAAAAAGGATAAGAACAAGAGGCTCACCAAGGTGGTGCCGGCGACGGGACGGTGCGGGCGATCGACGGTGGTTAGGACGGGGACGGGAAGGCACTAAGTAAACCACACCTACACATGCAAAGTAAGAAGTTAATTTGAGCTCAAATTGCATATAAATCAAATAAACTACCACATATAAATACTCCCAAACTAAAACCCACAAATCATTATACTTATAGAGCATTGCAAGAGCTAATCTAGCAATGAGAGATGAAAGGACAAAGTTGCTAACCTTTGTGAACACTTGGATGGATGGGATGCCTCCAAATCTTGACAAATTTTGGCAAAAATGGAGGTGAGCTCGAGCAAGGGGAAGAACAAAGGAGAGGAAGAAGGGGAAAAACAGGGAGGAGTGTGCTCGGGCTGGCCGAAGGGTTCATGTAGGGGATCTTTAGTCCCGGTTCGTGACACAAACCGGGACTAAAGGTGAGCCTATAGTCCCGGTTCGTGCCACGAACCGGGACTAAAGGTGATCGTGGGGCCCCAGGCTGACACCAGCCTGCCACCACCCCTTTAGTCCCGGTTTGTGTTACGAACCGGGACTAGACGTCCGGAATGAACCGGGACTAATGATGCCCGTCCTGAACCGGGACTAATGGTCACGTTAGTGCCGGTTCAAAACCAGACCGGGACTAATGCTTTGGACAAAAGGTCTGTTTTCTACTAGTGAAGCAAGAGGACTCTACATTTTACTTTGTGAGAAATCACTTTGAGTCCGTAGGAAAGCCAATACTATTAAAAGGTGGTAAGGTACTGTTAGTGAACAAGATGCTCCACGTGCACAAGAGATAGTCACCAAAAACACCTACAAGCTCTTCCACAAAAGTCTGTCTAAAGTCATATATCCAAAATCGGTGCAACCAACACTTCCCACTCGGTGCCACCGATTCCCAAACTCAGACAGACCCATGCCAAACCCTAGCACATCGGTGCAACTGATTCCACTTTGGTGTCACCGAGTTTGGGTTGCCAACTTTCTGTTACCTCGATTCACAAAATCGGTACCACCGAGTTTGTTGGATCGGCGTCACCGAGTTGTGCAATCTGACCGTTGGTCACCTTATCGGTACCACCGAGAATTATATATCGGTCTCACCGAGATTCAAAAGTTACTGCTTTTTGGTCACTTCGGTACCACCGAGATTCACACATCGGTGTCACCGAGTTGGTCACTTTAGGTGTAACGGTTGGATTTTTGGGGATGCCTATATATACCCCTTCACCACCACCCACTCGAAAGTGAAGCACTCAGAACTATTCCATACTTGCCCCATCCAATTTTCTAAGAGAGAGCCACCTACTCATGTGTTGAGATCAAGCCATTCCACTCTATCCATATGAATCTTGATCTCTAGCCTCCCCAAGTTGCTTTCCACCAATTCAATCTCTTCCACCATAGCCAAATCTGTGAGAGAGTGATTGTGTGTTGAGGAGTCTATCATCTTGAAGCACAAGAGCAAGGAGTTCATCGACATTGCCGAGCCTATTACCTTTTGGAGGGTGATGCCTCCTAGATTGGTTAGGTGTCGCTTGGGAGCCTCCTACTTCGTGTTGTGGAGTTGAACCAAGAAGTTTGTATGGGCAAGGAGATCGCCTACTTCGTGAAGATCTACCCATAGTGAGGCTAGTCCTTCGTGGACGGAAGCCGTTATGGAATAGTCAAGGTTGTTACTTCGTGGACCCTTATGGGTGGAGCCCTCCGTGGACTCTCACAATCGTTACCCTCCATGGGTTGAAGACTCCATAAACGTGGACGTACAATAGCACCACCTATCGGAACCACGGGAAAAATCTTCGTGTCTACATATTGCGTTTGATCTTCCTTCCTACCCTCTACTATACATGCTTGTTGTTACTTTCCGCTGCTATACTCTTAGACATGCATGTGTAGGGTCTACTTGACTTGCTATCATTGCTAAAATCTACCAACACTTAAAATTGGGAAAACGTAGAATTTTTATTTGGTCAAGTAGTCTAATCACCCCCCCTCTAGACATACTTTCGGTCCTACAAGTGGTATCAGAGCTTTGGTCTCCATTGCATTGGTCTCACAACCTAGGAGAGTATGGCGTCTAGTGAGGGAAATTATCACCGTAGAGGTCCGTACTTTGATGGCACAGATTTTGCTAGTTGGAAGCACAAAATGAAAATGCATATTCTTGGTCGTAACCCCGCCGTTTGGGCTGTTGTTCGTGTTGGCTTGCTAGGTGAATTCTTTGGTGACGGAAAGGAACCGGATCGTGAAGCGACCGCGGATGAGTTGAAGATGTTACAATACAACGCTCAAGCATGTGACATTCTCTTCAACTCACTGCAACACGTACGTCAATAGCAGGCACTTTAAAATGCCTCAAAAAGCACATATAATGCCAGCTAAGAGAAAAGAAGGCATTTTTGAAAGATGCTAGAGATGGTCATGAAGGGAAAGGTCTTTTAAGGCATTTTTCCAGAACTCCTCCAAAGGTCAACACAGAGGCATGTTTAAAACGCCAGCAAGCTCAATTTGAGGCATTTTTCCAGGATGCCTCAAAAGATCAACACACATGCACTTTTTTAAAACGCAACAAGCTCAATTAAAGGCATTTTTCAGAATGCCTCCAAAGGCTATTTGTAGCATTTCTCATACTGCCTCTAAACATTGTGCCTGGCATCTCTCACACTGCCTTCAAAACATTTTTGTGGCATTTCTAAAGAATGCCTCTACACCATTATGTGGCGTCTTTTGTATTGCCTCCAAAATGTTTCTGTGGCACATAAGAATGCCACAAACTTTACACATGCATAAATATGATGAAACCACTATTACAGCAAGCTCAATAATTTGCATCTAGCTCTGTACAAACACACATACAACAGTAAGAAAAGATTGAGAGGCTTGCATCAGCTATAAGTATCATCATGCACGCGAATAATGTAAAGCATCACCATCAGAACATCTTCACAAATTTAGAAACGATATCAAAGTATGAATCACAAACACACATGTACACTGCCTACTATTGTGACAACAATATGAAGAAGTGTTCCAGCTTGATGCAATCAATCATAGACGGACACACACAAGAGCAAGCCAATCAGCGGTGTGTCACCTTCAACTTCAACCTTCAGCAGTGTACCAGCATTTCTAGGCTTCTACAAGATCAAAGAATGTTCTCAGCAATGTAACAGGGTTACACAGACATGCATGCAAGAAAAAAGGGCCAGGAAACCTCATGCTCTAATTCGCTACAGGAAAAGGCATGTACAACTCACCTATGACCATCTTTCATATTTCCCTGCCCGAATTCCTAAGTATGTTGTCTCCGGTTGTAGCACAAATTGCTTGAGTACCTATTTTCATTTTTGTTGTCTCAGAAACTTTTTTTCTCTTCAATGTATTCCTCACTGCATCTTCTGAAGTACTGCAACCAGTCTGATGCTTGGTCACCTGAGTTCTAGTAGTTATTTTGTTGGGATACACATTCTCGCTATTGTTGAATGACATCTTACTACAAACACTAGAAACCTACAATTGGGTAAAAATAAAAATCATGTATAGTTATACATAATATGAGCACAAAACACCAACTATGAGCTATGATAGTACCTTAGAGTGCAGCAGGGTAGTACCGTCTGTTTGCATAATCTGCATAAATAAGAGTTCAGAATAGTTGCATATAGCATTTCTTGTGTCCATTCTTTAACCAAAGAGAGCATGTCTCTGATAGACAATGGGAGCACACTACTAAATTTTCCCCAGACAAAGATCCCCGCCCAGGCCAATCACTTAATGTCCATAGTAGTGCAGCGCGTAAGAGAAACTTCTTAGATCGAGAGGCATCATAAGTCCAGACTCCATCATTCCAAAGCTCCAAAAGATCATCTATGGTCAGCTGCATGTAAACATCAATGTCTTTCCCTGGAGATTTTTTACCAGGGATGATGACAGAGAGGATAAAGTTTGATTGCTTCATACAAATCCATGGAGGAAGGTTGTAGGGGATCAAGATGATAGGCAATATGCTATATGAGAGATTCATATTTCCAAAAGGGTTGAAAGCATCAGCTCCCAATACAAGTCTAATGTTGCAAACTTCTGAACTGAAGTCTTTGTGAGTAGCATCGAAGTCTTTCCATGCAGGTGAATCAGCTGGGTGTCGTATCAACCCGTCCTTTGTGCGGCCTTCGCTGTGCCACCTCATATCTGATGCCATCTTTGTAGAAGCGAACAACCTTTGGAGTCTCTTCTTTAGCGGGAAATGACGAACCACCTTTTGAGGCACCTTGTGGACACGCCTTCCATCAACTCTGGTATTTACGCTCTTCCATCTACTTGTGCCACACACTGGACATGATATGGCATCAGCATGTTCCTTCGTAAATAGAATGCAATCGTTTTTGCATGCATCTATACTATCATATCCAATACCAATGGCTCTCACAAACTTTTTGGCCCCATGAAAATTTTTGGGCAAGGCATGACTTTCTGGAAGTGCCTCCTTAATTAGCGTCAATACCTCATCAAAGTAGACATTGCTCATTCCCCTCATATTCTTGATGTGAAGCAACCTCACCAAAAATTGCAGCTTCGAGAATCTTTTGCAACCTGGGTACAGCTCTTGGCGTCCATCATTAACTAATCTGTAGTATGCTTCAGCATCATTGTCCAAATCATCTTCAGATTCTTGCTCCTCTCCTAAAGTCGAGTATTGTACATCCCAAATCCTTCCAGTAGCATCTCATCCATCTCATCACTCTCAGCATATTCTTCAAACTGTGAACTAGGACCTGAAGTTGTTTCGGAGGGCCGCATACTTTCTCCATGATGAATCCATGTGGTGTATCCAGCCATGAATCCATCATAAATCAAATGATCGTAGACTTCAAGTTCACCTAACCAACGAGAGTTTGCACATATATTGCAAGGACAGAGAATCCTACTGTTTTTTGCTGACGTACGAAAAGCAAATTTTATGAAGTTGCTAGTTCCTTCAGAATACTCGGCGGAAGACCTTGCTGCTCGCATCCAACTCTTATCCATTCTAAACTGAACTGAACCAAGTTCTACAACATGAGGTGCTTAGAAGGAGTTATGTAACATACTAAAGCAGAGACCACATAAAAATTATATAATAAATATTTGAATGTGAGCAGAAGCAATGTCAGTTTAACAGCAAAAATACCACATCAACTTCAATTGTTCGTTGTCGTTGTTGTACACTCCTTCTGGGAGTACAGCTAGCTTATTGTGCAAGTGCCAGTAATTAATGTATCTATAAAGTACTAATCTGCATGTATTAATCAGTTCGGTGCTGCTCCAACAATAGTCTAAGTGCACAATATCGTACCAAAATGATTGTTCATACAAAACATCTAGCACAAACACAAAAGGAAAGTAAAATGAAGTAGAAAAAATCAGGGGCATGATCTCAAACACCTTGTGTGCACCGGGGCGTTGGATCAACAACAGCAACAGAACGTGGGTGAGTCTGATGCGTGCGAGGCCACCTTCCTCCTCCGTCGCCTCCTCTCCGGTGCCTGGATATCTCCTTTGGGTCTCCTTCACTCGGCCACTACGAGATCGGGAAGTAGAGAAGAAGAGGTCCAGCGGGGGATGGCTTTGCAGGCCGCGGCGGCCGCTACGGTTGCGGTAGCTCCGCTGTGGGACACCGATGGCGGAGGCTCCGGTGGCACCGGCGGCATAGACTCCGTTGTAGGACACCGGCGACAAAGGCTCTGCCCAGCGATCGATGCGTTCTACAGAGTCGATCGTGACGAGATCTTTTGTTTTTTTGTTTTTTTATTACTACGATGGTCATGTATACAAGAGAGAGGTGGGAGGGTTGTTTCACAAATAGTCTAAAATCAAGGGTCAAATGTGTATAATAAACTAAGTATTCGAGGCGCTCTCCGCCGGAACGCCAGCAACAGTCGGAGGCATTTTCTAAATTCGCCTTCAAAGCCTGTGAGCTTCGGAGGCACTTTCTCAAAGTGCCGTTAGTACATGATTTTAAGGCATTTTAGGAAATCGTCGCTAATAAAATGCCTCCTAATGGCGTACGTGTTGTAGTGACTGCCTATGCCCTGAAGAATTCAACAAAATCAGCCGTCTTGAGAATGCAAAAGAGATTTAGGATACTTTGGTTGATATGCACGAAGGTACCGAGTCCGTGAGAGAATCCAAGTTGGATGTTCTTCAAAGTCAGCTTGACAAGTTCAAGATGATGGATGGTGAAGGAGTCGCAGAGATGTACTCTAGGCTAGCTCTCATCACCAATGAGATTGCCAGCTTAGGAAGCAAAGAAATGACCGACAAATTCATCATCAAGAAGATACTTCGAGCTTTGGATGAGAAATACGACACCGTGTGCACATTGATCCAAATGATGCCCAACTACAAAGATCTCAAGCCTACGGAAGTCATTGGAAGGATTGTTGCTCATGAGATGACACTCAAAGACAAAGAAGAGCTTCACAACAAGTCTAGCGATGCTTACAAAGCCACAAGTGATGCTCCCGCAACTTCAAGCGACAACCTTGTCACCAATGAAGAGATAAGCCTCATGGTCAAGAAATTCAACAAGTTCTACAAGAATAGAGGCAAAGAACGAAGCTCCAACTCAAGATATGAAGAGAAGCATTCGTCAAGTCGTGACCGAAACTGCTACAATTGTGGGAAGCCCGGACACTACTCAAATGAGTGCACGGCTCCCTACAAACGAAGAGAAGAGTCACCTAAAAGACGAAGCTCAAGGAATGAATCACCTCAAAGAGAGAGAAGGAGTAGAGATGATCGTTATGAATGAATACCCTCAAGGAGAAGTAGGGATTCAGAGAAGAAGGACAAGTACACCAAGAGCTACACAACAAAAAGACATCAAACTCATGTTGGTGAATGGGTTTCCGGCTCCGAATCTGACAACAACTCCGAGAGAAGCTATCACTCCAACTCCGACTATAGTCAAGATGAAGGTGTTGCCGGACTTGCACTAGTGACTACCAACTCCTATGATCTATTTGATTCACCAAATGAAGGGAGTGGGAGTTGCTTCATGGCTAAAGGCCCCAAGGTATCACACCCCGAGTATCTTGATTTCAATAGTGATGAAGATGACTTACTTTGTGATGATGACTTGCTCTTTGATAAAACTAGTGATCTTAGTCAAAATTAACTTGATAATTTTCATGCTAGTCAAGATAAGTCGGTTGATGATGATAAGATGAAAATAGAACAACTAACTAAAGAATTAAACACTCTTAAGTTAGCTCATGAATCTACTCTCAAAGATCATAGAGAGCTTGTAAGGACTCATGAGAAGCTACACTTCGAGAAGCTCACCTTGGAGCAAGAGCATGAGTTTCTTAA
The DNA here is from genome assembly GCA_039707655.1 of Elymus sibiricus. NCBI lineage: Eukaryota > Viridiplantae > Streptophyta > Magnoliopsida > Poales > Poaceae > Elymus > Elymus sibiricus. The sequence continues at coordinate 414,115,904 of CM077667.1, forward strand.
AGCTATCAATGATGATCTCCGAAAGAAGACTTCATCTTATCTAGCCAAACGATTACTCTTGTCTACATTCATGCCACAAGTCAAATCTAGACAAACTAGTAACAAAGGCAAGAAAGGTTTTTCATCTAGTAGCAACAATAAAAATGCTAAATCCAATGATGTTGCTTCTAGTAGTTCTATTGATTCCACTAATGATGATTCTCTTAGCCAAGTTACACTTTAGCAAGAAAACGCTTTATTAAAAGGAATTATAGAGAAAGGTATTTACAAGAGTCTTGCCGGGTGTAAGCAATTTGAGGAGATTGTACGCAAGCATGGAGGATACCGGAAGAACCATGGCATTGGCTACTTCAACGCTAATGGAGTTGAATGGGAAGAAGGTCAATACCCCAAGCCCAAGTTTGTTCCTCAAAAGGAGAAGTATGAACATACTCTCCCCAAGGGAACAAGCTTTCAAGATGACCTTCCACCACAAGACCACAAGCTCAAGGGCAAGAACAAGCTTCAAGAGGACATTGACTCATATGAAGATGAATCCCAAGCTTTGGTGGAGTGGGTTGTAGGAGATATGCCCTAGAGGCAATAATAAATGATATTATTTATCTCCAAGTTCATAATTATGTTTATGTTCCATGCTATAACTGCTATGGTTCTCGAGTCTGCAATAACCACGAGGCTCGGAGGAAGACTCATATGCACGTGTGGAATAATAAACGGTAAAATGTATTCCTAGTCTGGCCTCTAAGACTAGATCAAGTGTTGCATGATGGTTCTGTTTTCCTGATCATGGGCATGTCTATGCCAGCAATTTTTTAGGGCGCAATGTTGGTAGAACACTTGTGTTGAATCGACCCGAATTGATGTTATGCTATGAGATGCATTCGTCACAAGTTAATGGTTAATAACACATAGATAGTTAATGTTTGCATAATTCCTTAGACCATGAGAGTATCGAGTTCCTTCATGCTTGCTTCGTGAACTTTGGGGTTTGTTAAACGTGATCCGTTACTGGGTGGCTATTACGGCGGCTTATGGGTTCACGGAAAACTATGGCAAGTAAAAAGATAGCTCAATATTGGGATTTGCTCCTCCGACGATGGAGAGATATTCTCGGGCCCTCTCGGTGTTACGGTATCCATCATCGTCTGGCCAGACACAGGGTGATTTGATCACAGGGATGCCGGAACACGGTAACGAGAAAAGAGAACAATACCGGTAACGAGGTAACTGGCATAGTGGACAATTTGTTGATCCACGGGGATGCCAGCATGTCTAACCTCGGGTATTTGTAACATATCGCGAAGCAACATGAATAGCACACGGCAACTGGAGGTTCACTCGAGTATTCATTCGTGTGGGTATAGGGGTCAATATGGGTGTCCACGGCTCCGATGTTGATCATTGATCGGAAGGGGTTCCGGGTCATGTCTATACTTCACCGAACCTATAGGGTCACACGCTTAAGGGTCATCTATCTGCTGAATACTAGACAGGGAGTCTGAGAGAAAGTCTCCGGAAAAAGTTTCGGAGACAGCGGAAAAGTTCCGAAGAGAGAGGTCACCGGATGAGTTCCGGTAAAACTGAAAAGTTGTTTCAAGGGATACCATTAAGTCAAATTGGTTTCGGCACACACCTGACAATTCTTGGAGGGTGCCAGAATCATTCTGGAAACTTCTGGGAATTTTCCGGAAGAAAAACCGGAAATGTTCCGGAGCTGCCGGAACCGCTTTGTTTGCTTTTCGCAGATGAAAATCACTAATCCGGAATTGTTTCGAAATGCGTCGAAAATTATGTTAGTGCGTACCAGAAATGTTCTAAGCCCACATAAATATTTTTGGTTCGAACGGACGCTGAAAAATGTCGTCATGAATAGTGAAATCAGCTTTATGGTTACTTTATTTGAAAGCCACCTTTTAGGGCTTTTACAAAAAGGCTTCTAGAAGGACTTAGGGACCAAGGAAGCCCCTTTGGGGGGGCCCCCATGAGGGTGGCCAGCCAAGGGTGGGGTTCCTCCTTGGAGCTCCACATGGCACTCCTTTTTCCCCTTATGCCCTTTATGTATGACATAAAGTCTGGGTATTTTTTGTATTTTAGTGCCAACTCTACCCCTTGGTTTTCCTATAAATAGGAGGTGAGGGGGCTGCCCAAACTTCATACTTGCTCTCATACACATGCCATAGAGTTGTCTGGCTTCTCTCTCCCTCCCAGCGAAATAGTTTCGTAGAGCCGAAATGCTGTCTAGGTTCCGGCAGGAACTAGTTCTGGACGGCGAAGCCCTGCCGGATAGATGACACCGTATGTGTGCAACTCTGTAGAGAGATCGTAGTTTCAGTCTTAGTTCGAGAGTGCCTCCTGAAGGGCTGTCCGTGTGACCGTCCGAGTTTCGAAGGTCCTCCCGAAGGGCCGTCCGAGTGACCGTCCGAGTTTCGCAGGTTCTCCCGAAGGGCTGTCCGCGACACCGTCCGGGGGACTGTCCGACCACCTCCTGGAGGGCTGTCTGAGGGGTAGATGAGGGTATACATCCTCGCGGTTGGGAGGTTGTAAATCCTAGCTGCGCTACGAGTCGGTAACGAAAAATATGAAACCTTGTATGCAGTCTCCATAGTGGTCCTGGCCTGGTGCGTAGGTCGGAAATTTTTGTTTTCTGCTGTGTTCCCCTACAGTGGCATCGTGAGCCATGCTATGCGTAGATGCAGGTTGCGATCTAGAATACATAGAGATGTATGGGTGTTGCACAATATAATTAGGTAGTAGATGAGTTCTATTACTGAAAATTATTTGTGCGGGTAGCAGATGAAATCTGTTACCCGATGTTCTTGTTGCTTCCCTGGGATTTGCATATTTCTGATCTTCATAACAGTATGGTGGAGTTTCAATGTTCTGGCAATCCGCGATCCGGATTGATCAACGAAGTGCTAACAGTTCATTGAATTCCACTGTAGTTAAAAAGAAAGATGAAATTTCGCAGACGAAAGGTCAATGCAGATATAATCTGCACGGGGGTCATGCGTATGACGAAGTTCAGTATGGGGCTCGAGATTTTATTATCTCGTGTTTCATACACCCCGCAAAGTTACTCTAGCAACTTGAATTATCATACTTGACAATGGACGTTGGTAGCTTCGTTTTGTTTCGAAACCTTAGAAGCCATGAAAAACAAGTTCTTGCATAAACCGATTAGAGGCGTCTAACTTGGTTTTGTAGGAGGGTTTGCATGAGCATGTGATGTGGTATAGCAATGCTCATATTAATTTGATTATGTATGAGATGACTATATGATGTAAATTAACATGACCTGCGTGTCATGATTCGGCATGATGGCTGGAGCCATATGATTGTCACTTTAATGACCTACGTGTCAACCTTGAGTAATGCACTTATTTTATTAGCTATAGAGATAGCAATATTATTTGATGCATCAAAAAGGTGGTGGCAATCTTCGCGAAGGTGAACACCGACGCAAATGCCGAAGACGAAGAAATGTTTGACTTCTCCGTCAGAAGGGGCTATACCATGTCATGCTAATTATGAATTGCCTGAGATGTTTATCCCTTATGATGCACCCTTCTTGATTGCACGGTAGTCGCTTTTTATTAGGGTGATCTCTCACTTTAAAATATCAAAGTAGTTAGTGTTCACCCAAGTGTAGCACCGTCTGAAATTCGTATCTTTTCGGGGTGCGCCATGTCCACATGGGTACGAACGAATCGAGAGGAATGAGGCGGGTGAGGTCAGACCTCGCAGCAAGATCACTTGGTTGTCTTTGATGTTCAGGCAGGATAGTCCTGAGCTCGGAATACACCCATCGAAAGATGAACAAGAGTCCATAAAGATGTGATTGGCAAGTTTGCCTACCGATTAAAATTCCCATCATCCGTGATGTCCACATCAATGTCGTTGAATTGAAATGCGGATCTTGAATCACTCACAATCAATTATGAGAGATATTGATTTGAGTGGGAGCACACTTTAGAATTAATTCTTTTAATTCTTAGTGCAATTAATTTTGAACACTGTCTAAGTGTGATTTGCATAATAGTTGTAGAATAATGGCTCGCGTTTCCACCTTCCCTATTAAAATTGAATAAGCTGTTATTTATCTGGTTAAAACTTTACGATTGATAACGTAATGTGAGGATTGTCCTCAAGAGTGCCAAGAAGGACTTTGTCCTATCGCATGCTTTCGGTATTCTCCCGCTAATGCTATGGATCATGTGACTCTCGTCCTTCGATCCAAAAGCTAGAATTCCGTTTCAGTCAAGTGCAATACGTTTGCTTCCATGAGACCCGAACTTCGAAAGTTTTGGGATAGTTATGTGATATTCATGGAACTGAAAATTAATTTTCAGATACAAACAAAGGCTGAAAGATATGAAATATCCAAAGCAATAGTAGTTTGCAAACAATTAGTAAAGGTGTTTACTATGCATTAGACTGATAAGAGAGGGATCCAGAAGAACGCCTGTCATATGATGAAAGGTGAATAAAACAACAACTTAAAGAGAAAGGAAGTGTCCGAAGGGTGTTAGTAAAACTTTCACGCCTAGGAAGTCTGGGGCTAACGCCACTCTTAAGTTGAGTGCTTCTTCTGAGAGTAGGAGAAATACTGAAAGTTAAACTGTTAGAAGTATAAAGGTAAAAAGAGAGAAGACTGGAATATCCAGCTCATGTATGAATGTCATACAAGTTTTTGATGTATGGAACGCTGGTCAAAGATATAGTTCTTGGGAATTATGGTTAAACATGTTAATGACTAATTCTTGGGGATTGTGAGTTGATCGCAAAGATACCCACTCGATTGCATTCTGTTGCAAATCGATGTAAGAACTACGATGGCCTGAAAGACTAGCCAGGAATGAGGTTTGATACGCGCTGGGAACATAGTAAAAGTTACTATACCTTCCATCAGTGTATTACCTATGTATTTACTTTCATAACTCATTTTAGAGTTTCATACAATCTAGCCCTTTGCATAAGGTATCTTGCAAGAAGGTTGTTCATAAGAGAACTTTTTATGTTCGGTGTTATGAATAACATAAGGGCCATACTTTCATTATGAATGAGATGTATGTTATGAATAATGATAATAATATATTACCTCTGTGTTTACTTTCATAATTCATTTTAGAGTTTCATACACTCTATCCCATTGCACAATGTTTGTTGCAAAAGAGTTGTTCATAAGAACAACATGAAGGGCCATGCTTCCATCCAAGATGGGATGTATGTTATGAATATTGATGGAAATATGATACATCCATAACACTGACGCTAAATGTCGCAAGACTAAAAGAATACCACACAAGTGTGGCACTGCATTTGGTCACATTGGAGAAACCCGCGTGGAAAATTCCATTATGATGGATTTTGAAGTCGTTTGATTTTAAATCATTGACACTTGCAACTTTCGTCCGAAATGTGAAGTGACTGAAATACCGTTCATAGGCCATAAGGAACGAACATCAAACTTATTGGTGATCATACATTTGATGTGTGTAGTCCGATAAAAGTTGTTAGTAGTGGATTTATCTATCATCAGAAATGACTCAAGTAGCTATATGGATATTTACTTGATGAGACATAAGTCTGGATCTTTTGAAATCATTCGAATGGTTTTCAAAAATGAAGTAGAAGTTGTTGTAACAAGAATATTATGTTTCTACAATTCGATTGCAGAAAGGAATATTTGAGTTACAAGTTTAGCAAATGTCTGATGAGTTGTGAAAGGGGTTTCATAACTCGCACCTCCCGGAACACCACTGCAAGTGGAAAGTCCGTGAAGATGTAATCGAACCATTCATGACATGGTAAGATCAAAGATGACATAAATAAATTTGCCATTATCCCTTTTAAAGTGATGCTTTAGAGACTGCGGCTTTTACAATGAAAAGAGCTCCATCGGGTCTGTTGAAATGACGCCATGGTATGGTACGCCCAACCATGTTATATCTTTTCTTAACATTTGGAATATGGGGCTTGTGTAAAAGGTTACAAACCTATTCCAAATCAAACAAGTGCTACTTTGTTGGTTATCCCAAGTTATTGGGTATTCCCCCACCACTATACCGAGGCTAAGGTTTTTGCCACAAAGAACGGTATGGTTTTTGAAGAAAACTGTTCTTTCAAAAAGGTGAGTGGGAGAACAGTGCAACTCGACGAGATAAACAGCATCTTTGTCATCAGATCAAAGGAAAGAGACCTTGGAAGTAATTCCAGAGTTTCCTACTACGACTGATACGGAAGCCTCTACATGAGATGTATGGACTTCGGTCGAACTTGCAGCTGAACCACATAGGAAAAACTCGTGCAAACCTCTCAGGTGCGCATACGAGATATTGTTGTTAGACAACAGTATACCTACGATACACAAGGAAGAGTTGATGGGCCCTGACTCCGGAATTGGCTAAATGCCAGTACAATCCGAGATAGTTTCCATATAAGTGATTCAAGATTAAAACCTTGATACACCTTTCGGAAGACTTAGAGTCTAACGAATATTTATGAAACTATAAACTGATGTGGGTAAAATGTTTTATCCATAAAGCTCGACTTGTTGCAATAACAAGTTCAAGGAGTTGACTAAGATGAGGTTGTTTCACCATAGCGATGCTTAAAGTCGGTTCTGGTTGAACTAGCAATTAATACATATTTCAGTCATGAGATATGAAACATGGATGACAAAAGAATTTCCATGAAATGGGAAAACAAACTAGGATTTGTATGTGATACAGTCCAAAGTATTTTGTCGATCCAAAGGATGCTAGTGAGTATGCAAACTTCAGAGTTCCAGCTATGGACAGAAGAGAGCAAAATGGAGTTGGAATCTTCGTTTTGATGAAATGATCAAAAGAGTTTGACTTCATCAATGAGTAACGAAGATGCTTGTGGTTTCAAGAAAGTAAGTGGGAGCATAATAATATTTCTAAAAACCTTGTGTGCTTGACACATTGTTAATTGGAAATAAATTTCTTGACATGAATTAGGACTTCATTTGAAAATAGTTTTTCGATGAAGTGCTTGGGCCAAATAGCCTTGATATTAGGCATTATGATCTATGGAGATAGATTTACCTAATGGGGCTAAGCATGAATACATATTGACAAGATGCTAAAACTTTTTCGCATTTAAAACGCCAAGGAGTGATTCTTGCCGAAGCACATGGAAAGAGTTTTTTTGCAAGACTCGGTGTCCCAAAACACTGATGAGTAAAATACATGATGGAGATTCCACACACTCTTGTGTTTGGATTAATCATGTATTCCATGGTATGTAAAAGCAACCAGATATGTCCAATACTCCAAAGTTGTTGCGAGTATAGATACCAAAGTGATCAAAAGTACTGATCATGGGACAACAGTGAAAAGGGTCATTGAGTGCCACAGTGGCACTGATGACATGTTTTCTCGCAAGCGGAGATCAAGAAGAGTTTGTTGTAAAAGGTTATATCGATACAGTCTTCATCAATGCTCCATGCGATTTTCGATTTAAATTAAGGGTTTTGTGTAATACACAATATGGTGGCACGGTAGTTGGAAATTGTTCCAAACAAGTTACTGTGGCGAATTCTATAACAAAGGCTAAGTATGTTGACTCTTTGGAAGCGACAAAGAAGTTGTTGAATTATATAGTTCATTCATGAACTTAGTACGGTTCCAAAAAGGCTTTGATCAATGGGACACTATTGCAGATAGTTGCTCCATAGCTCAGTCTGAGGAATCAGGTTTCGACCTATGATTCACACATATACAAAGCCAAGTCCACACAAAATATGAATTTTGTGAAAGCATAAAAACGCGAGGATATGCAACGATACACACGGAACTGAAGTTGTCAAATCCGTTGGACATCAGGCTATACCACAAGCGAAGCATTTTTTACACCAGTATGCCATAGGTGTAAAGTGCATTAGCATTGGCTAGATTATTGACTCTAGTGCAAGTGGGAGTCTGTAGGAGATATGCCCTAGAGGCAATAATAAATGATATTATTTATCTCCAAGTTCATAATTATGTTTATGTTCCATGCTATAACTGCTATGGTTCTCGAGTCTGCAATAACCACGAGGCTCGGAGGAAGACTCATATGCACGTGTGGAATAATAAACGGTAAAATGTATTCCTAGTCTGGCCTCTAAGACTAGATCAAGTGTTGCATGATGGTTCTGTTTTCCTGATCATGGGCATGTCTATGCCAGCAATTTTTGAGGGCGCAATGTTGGTAGAACACTTGTGTTGAATCGACCCGAATTGATGTTATGCTACGAGATACATTCGTCACAAGTTAATGGTTAATAACACAGAGATAGTTAATGTTTGCATAATTCCTTAGACCATGAGAGTATCGAGTTCCTTCATGCTGGCTTCATGAACTTTGGGGTTTGTTAAACGTCATCCGTTACTGCGTGGCTATTACGGCGGCTTACGGGTTCACGGAAAAGTATGGCAAGTAACAAGATAGCTCAAGATTGGGATTTTCTCCTTTGACGATGGAGAGATATTCTCGGGCCCTCTCGGTGTCTCGGTATCCATCATCGTCTGGCCAGACACAGGGTGATTTGATCACAGGGATGCCGGAACACGGTAACGAGAAAAGAGAACAATACCGGTAACGAGGTAACTGGCACAGTGGACAAGTTGTTGATCCACGGGGATGCCAACATGTCTCTCCTCGGGTATTTGTAACATATCACGAAGCAACAGGAATAGCACACGGCAACTGGAGGTTCACTCGAATATTCATTCGTGTGGGTATAGGGGTCAATATGGGTGTCCACGGCTCCAATGTTGATCATTGATCGGAAGGGGTTCCGGGTCATGTCTATACTTCACCGAACCTATAGGGTCACATGCTTAAGGGTCATCTATCTGCTGAATACTAGACAGGGAGTCTGAGAGAAAGTCTCCGGAAAAAGTTTCGGAGACAGCGGAAAAGTTCCGAAGAGAGAGGTCACCGGATGAGTTCCGGTAAAACTGAAAAGTTGTTTCAGGGGATACCGTTAAGTCAAATTGGTTTCGGCACATGCCTAATAATTCTTGGAGGGTGCCAGAATCATTCTGGAAACTTCTGGGAATTTTCCGGAAGAAAAACCGGAAATGTTCCGGAGCTGCCGGAACCGCTTTGTTTGCTTTTCGCAGATGAAAATCACTAATCCGGAATTGTTTCGGAACGCGTCGAAAATTATTTTAGTGGGTACTGGAAATGTTCTAAGCCCACATAAATATTTTCGGTTCGAACGGACGCTGAAAAATGTCGTCATGAATAGTGAAATCAGCTTTATGGTTACTTTATTTGAAAGCCACCTTTTAGGGCTTTTACAAAAAGGCTTCTAGAAGGACTTAGGGACCAAGGAAGCCCCTTTGGGGGGCCCCCATGAGGGTGGCCAGACAAGGGTGGGGTTCCTCCTTGGATCTCCACATGGCACTCCTTTTTCCCCTTATGCCCCTTATGTATGACATAAAGTGTGGGTATTTTTGGTATTTTTGTGCCAACTCTACCCCTTGGTTTTCCTATAAATAGGAGGTGAGGGGGCTGCCCAAACTTCATACTTGCTCTCATACACATGCCATAGACTTGTCTGGCTTCTCTCTCCCTCCCAGCGAAATAGTTTCGTAGAGCCGAAAGGTTGTCTGGGTTCCGGCAGGAACTAGTTCTGGACGGCGAAGCCCTGCCGGATAGATGACACTGTATGTGTGCAACTCTATAGAGAGATCGTAGTTTCGGTCTTAGTTCAAGAGTGCCTCCCGAAGGGCTGTCCGTGTGACCGTCCGAGTTTTGAAGGTCCTCCCGAAGGGCTATCCGAGTGACCGTCCAAGTTTCGTAGGTCCCCCCGAAGGGCTGTTCGTGACACCGTCCGGGGGACTGTCCGACCGCTTCCCGGAGGGCTGTCCGAGGGGCAGATGAGGGTATACATCCCCGCGGTTGGGAGGTTTCAAATCCTAGCTGCGGGGATCTACAGCTCTGATCGTCATCGACTCTACTTCCGCTGCGCTACGAGTCGGTAACGAAAAAGATCAAACCTTGTATGCAGTCTCCATAGTGGTCCTGGGCTGGTGCGTAGGTCGGAAATTTTTGTTTTCTGCTGCGTTCCCCTACATGGGTTCCCAAGGCTACTTCAAGCTCAACTTCTACAAGTACCACTTCAACACCAAGGATCCCCATCAAGTTGATGTGGGTCCTGAAGAAGAAGAACTAGAGAAGTTCTTGAGGGGTGACTCCGCCAATGAAATTCACTCACATTCATTATTGGCAAGAACTAGTTGCAATCAACAGCATCAACATGCAATAGTTCAAGGAGTCACACATTACCTCAAAGGTAAGCAAGGGACAAGGTAATCAATAAATCCATGGACATCATCACACATGCGTTGCACTCCATGTCCATAGATATCCTTGTATTTGTCTCTTGTGTGTTGGGACTAACCCATGTTGGTGAGAAGAGTAAGGAAACAACAAGGATGCTCCCAACTCATGGTGATCTTCATCAACCTTGAGCATCCACCACTGCCTCACCAACATGAAGTCTTCATCGACAAACCCAAGGTTAGTTTATCCCTCCTATGGGGGGATGTCACATCAAGGGGGAGCTTTACTCTAAGACTTAAGTTAAAGCATCTCATAGTATGTGACAACATTAAATGCTTTATGTAAAAGTGGTAACCCCACTTGTGCTTAAACGATGAGTATGACCTATGATCAAGTATTCTTACTTGGCTCCTAAGTCAATATACTAATATATAGATGACTCCGTCATCGCCAAAATGCTTGATAGATGCTAGTATGTTTGTGCATGTTTACCATGATTTCATTTGACATCTTATTGTGTGAGCATGTTGGTCTGCATTTATTTATCCATTCAAGGACATCCAATTGTTGCTATTTGGCTTTTGATTTTTCTTTTGCCAATTGGATGGACAAGAATGCCTAGGACCACTCTCTAGCTATCTATGCTTTCTTACCTTATATTCTATTCTTGCTGCATCAAAAAATTTGAACAAGGACTTTTCGATCTCTCCGTGTGAGGAGCACTCGGAGTTCCGTATCGACAAAGGACTGACCATTAAAACCTCCCAAGAGCATCTCGGTGGAACCAACCCAAAATCTCGGTCTCACCGAATGCCTAGGGTTGATATGGCTTTCTATCTCGGTACCACCGATTCCATCTTCTCGGTTACACCGAGTTTCCCTATCAGCAGACAGTTGAGGAACTTGGTGACACCGAAAAGTTAGAATCGGTGTCACCGACAGCCATGGGTTTATATAGAGGCAGATCCGACTTTTGAAATCTATTCTTCAACCGTCGCCCCCTCCGAAACCCTTTCTACCAAACCAAGGCCCCTGATCATCGCCTTTGTCTTCCCGAGCGCCTCCGCCGTTGGAAGTCTCCGCCGTCGACGGAATCCTCTCCCCCGTCGCCGCCGTAGCGACGTCGTCACCAAGCTAGGGTACGATTTCACCCCCTCATGCGCTCCAACCTCCGATTCTTGCGCATTAGGGCTTCTCCATCGATAATCCACAGTTTGAGATTGATTCATCCACGAGAAACTCCAGTAGAATAGCGAACGAGCGATTTTTTAGGTTTTGCCGTCCGCCACATGAATCTCGGTGGAACCGACGCAAAAGAATCGGTAGCACCGATTCTCCTTTTCTGGCAAACTGAGAACACCTCGGTGGAACCGAGTACCAATTTTCGGTGTGACCGAAAATGGTGCCAAGTTTCTGGAAAGTAGGTTGTTTGTCTCGGTGGGTCCGAAAAATTTGCCTCGGTTGTACCGACATTCATCTGGCAGAATGCAAAACTTAAGAAATCTTAGTTCAAACTTTTGAAAACGTCTGCATTTTGTGATGACTCATCCCTTCCACTCTTCTACACTCTATTCACAGGGTCAGAGATGTCTGCTTCAGATGAAAGTGAGAACAATTTCAGAGAGCAGAGTGTTGACATGAGCTCAGGCACTAGTCCTGAGGGGAGCTATGATGACATTCCTAGTTCTCCTGATTTGCCCAAGGCTGCTACAAGGACAAGGAGGAAGCTCAACTCAGATGAGGACGATGAGGACTTTATTCCTGAGGAGCTGTCCAGGAAGGATGACACTGCTAAGAACACCACTACTGTTGCTTCTTCATCCAAGAAGAAAAAAGCTATCAGGAAGGAAGTTGATAGCATGGCCAGTCCCGACACTTCATATGATGAGGATGACTCTCCTCTCAGGCCAGGCACTCAGTTCACTACTCAGGCCAGATCAGCCATAGTGCCAGCTCCAGAGTTGAGGCCTACTTCATCAACACCTGCTATAGCCTCTTCAGCTCCTCCAGTTCCTCCAGTTGCTACTCCAACTCCATCCATGACGTCTGCCGACATCTTCGCTAACGTCGTTCTCTCAACTCCTTCATCAGCTACCGGAGGAGATCAGCCCCAGAAGAACGATTAGCTATATACCTTTGATCTTTTTGGTAACTTGTTGCCAAAGGGGGATAAGAAGTATATAGATCTTTAGGCTTCGAGTGAGAGAGCGTTGGTTTTTATCGCCTTTTCAAAAACATTTGATCTTTTGGTTTGGTTGTGTTAAACTTTGTTGGTGTTTGATCATACACTTGATGTGTGTTGCTACTACTTCCTATCATTATGATGCTTATGAATGGTCATTCACCGTTACTTGATTGTGTTGTGCTATGATATTCATTCTCATTATTCTCGCACACCACCAAGTTGTATGTGACATGGAAGAGTGCCCCATGCACCAAATTGATTGTGCATTTGCATTCAAACGCAAATTTAAAATAATGCACAAATTTAGGGGGAGCTCTTGCTTATCACATACTTCTCAAAGCGACGATTATATTCATTGATTATATCATATGTCGAAGCTTTGATCTATATGTTGTCATCAATTACCAAAAAGGGGGAGATTGAAAGCACATTTCTCCCTTAGTGGTTTTGGTAATTAATAACAACATATATGTCATTGAACTAATGTTTCCACTAAGCATATTTCAGGAAAAGTTCAATGATAGGGTTGGCAAAAGGATTGTGGAGATACCCCAAGATGCTAGGAAATGGATTGGCAAAGCTTCAAGCAAGAGGACTCTACATATTACTTTGTGAGAAATCACTTTGAGTCCATAGGAAAGCCAATACTATTAAAAGGGGGTAAGGTACTGTTGGTGAACAAGATGCTCCACGTGCACAAGAGATAGTAACCAAAAACACCCACAAGCTCTTCCACAAAAGTCTGTCCAAAGTCATATATCCAAAATCGGTGCAACCAACACTTCCCACTCGGTGCCACCGATTCCCAAACTCAGACAGACCAATGCCAAACCCTAGCACATCGGTGCAACTGATTCCACTTCGGTGACACCGAGTTTGGGTTCCCAACTTTCTGTTACCTCGATTCACAAAATCGGTACCACCGAGTTTGTTGGATCGGTGTCACCGAGTTGCGCAATCTGACCGTTGGTCACCTTATCGGTACCACCGAGAATTATATATCGGTCTCACCGAGATTCAAAAGTTACTGCCTTTTGGTCACTTCGGTACCATCGAGATTCACACATCGGTGTCACCGAGTTGGCCACTTTAGGTGTAACGGTTGGATTTTTGGGGATGCCTATATATACCCCTTCACCACCACCCACTCGAAAGTGAAGCACTCAGAACTATTCCATACTTGCCCCATCCAATTTTCTGAGAGAGAGCCACCTACTCATGTGTTGAGATCAAGCCATTCCACTCTATCCATATGAATCTTGATCTCTAGCCTCCCCAAGTTGCTTTCCACCAATTCAATCTCTTCCACCATAGCCAAATCTGTGAGAGAGTGATTGTGTGTTGAGGAGTCTATCATCTTGAAGCACAAGAGCAAGGAGTTCATCGACATTGACAAGCCTATTACCTTTTGGAGGGTGGTGCCTCCTAGATTGGTTAGGTGTCGCTTGGGAGCCTCCTACTTCGTGTTGTGGAGTTGAACCAAGAAGTTTGTACGGGCAAGGAGATCGCCTACTTCGTGAAGATCTACCCATAGTGAGGCTAGTCCTTCATGGACGGAAGCCATTATGGAATAGTCAAGGTTGCTACTTCGTGGATCCTTATGGGTGGAGCCCTCTGTGGACTCTAGCGACTGTTACCCTCCGTGGGTTGAAGACTCCATAAACGTGTACGTACGATAGCACCACCTATCGGAACCACGGGAAAAATCTTTGTGTCTACAAATTGCGTTTGATCTTCCTTCCTACCCTCTACTATACATGCTTGTTGTTACTTTCCTCTGCTATACTCTTAGGCATGCATGTGTAGGGTGTACTTGACTTGCTATCATTGCTAAAATCTGCCAACACTTAAAATTGGGAAAAGGTAGAATTTTTATTTGGTCAAGTAGTCTAATCACCCCCCTCTAAACATACTTTCGGTCCTACAGAGACTGCTAAGCTTATCTGGGATAGGCTGTCCAAAGTCAACGAAGGCATTTCAACTACACGCGAATCTCGAGTTGATGTTCTTCGCAATCTCTTCAACTGCTTCAAAAGACTCGACAACGAAAATGTTCAGCAAACTTTCGATCGTCTCACTGATATCTCCAATGAGCTACAGGCTCTTGGTGCCACTGACATCACCGACCATGAGGTGGTGAAGAAACTGCTGAGATCTCTTGATTCCTCATTCGATGCACTTGCTTTGATGATCCACGAACGTGGAGACTACAAGTCACTAGATCCTGCTGATATTCTTGAGAGACTCAATACTCATGAATTCCAACAAGATGAGAAGAGAGACCTCTACGGGCCAAGTTATGGAAGATCTTGTGCTTTGAAGGCTAAGGCAATTTCCTCATCTGAAGACGAAGAATCTGATAGTAGCCTTGGTGATCCTGAAGAACTGAGTCAGGAGCTAGCAATGCTCGTGAGGAAATTCCAAAAGTTTTCAAGGAGAGGTCGGTTCGGAAGATCATCAAAAAGTGGCATGAAGAAATCAGATTCTTCATCAAGCGACTACAAGAAGAGAACTTGCCACAAATGCAAGAAATCTGGTCACTTTATCTCTGACTATCCTCTCTGGGAAAAAGAGTCAAGGAAGAAGAAATACAAGGATGATAGTTCTGATGACTCGAAGAAAAAGAAGAAATCTTCAAAGTCCTCATCTGCAAAGTCCTCATCTTCAAAGTCCTCATCGCACAAGAAGAACAACTTAAGGAAGGCACGGGCACTTATTGGCAAGGAAATGGATTCTGAAGAAGAATCTGAAGAATATGAAGAAGAGGAGGAATCTGAGGAGGAGTCGGACTCTGGTGTGGCGAGCTTAGCTCTCGCTACTGCTTTCGTCAGCAAGTCCATCTTCAATGATGAGAAAATGGCAACTCCAACGACTATGACGTCAGCAACGACGACTATGCTCCCACCTATTGCTTCATGGCAAAAGGTGCCAAGGTCCTCAAACACCATTCCTCCTCTGAATCAAGTGATGGTGAATCTGAGGATTACATGAAACCTAGCTATTCCAAACTTGCTAATATTGCTACTAAACAACAAAGTGTCATTGAAAAGCTTCAGAAACAGCTAGACAAAAGCGATGACCTGTTGAATGAGGAAGTGGATCATACTCAAACTTTGACAAAGGACCTTCAAAGTCTTCAGTCCAAGTATGATAACCTTCAAAGTCGTCATGAGGCTCTCTTAGTCGATCATGAGAAGCTTTCTTATGAATTTCTTCAAAGAAAGCAAGATCTTGAGAAACTAAGGGTGTCTCATGAAGATCTTCAAAGGGATAATGACTCCTTGCTTGCTCAACAGATAAGTACCGCTCAGGAAGATTTTGTTCCACCTTGATTGAAATGCATCGAACGTGAAACTGCTCATTCTTCACCTGAATGTTCAAATGCTTCTATTGCTGCAAATTCTTCAACTATTTCCGTGGTCACAAATTCCTCATCTGAGGATACCACTAGTATCACTGACGAAAATGCAGGGTTGAAGGAATTGTATGTGACAAGCATATACAAAAGCCTCAAAGGGCATCAAACCCTTTGTGATGTGCTTAAAAAGCAGATTCTGAACAGGAACCCTAGAAAAGAGGGTATTGCCTTTGAGAGGAAACTCAATGCTGATGGATTTTCCTGGAAACCTGAGCAGTACCCAAAAACCTCATGGGTTGCTGCAAAAGGACATCCTGTAGATCCATCCACTTTATCTGGCTTTACTTGTGAATCTTCAAATTCCTCTGATGAGTCAATTGACTCCAACTATAAACTGTTCAAAAATCAGAATGGTGAAGTATTTGCTAGATATGTTGGAACTAACTGCAGGAATGGTCCCCCTCTGAAGAAAATCTGGGTCCCTAAAAGGTACCTTGAAAATCTTCAAGTGAATGTCCTCATGACACTACCAGTGAAGAATAGGAACCCCAGATCAAATTCTTCAGTTGGACCAAAGTCTTCATAAGGACCAAAGTCCTCACATGGACCAAATTCCTCATATGGTCAAAAATCATATTATTCTCGTGCTAATGCTTCTGTTTCGCAGGGAAAGTCTAAGGGTCATGAATATGCTCATTATTCTTCAAATCATTATGTTCATAAGTCCTCGAAGAATTTCTCTGCTTATTCATATGAGTACTCTAACCCCCGTCATGTGAAACGAAGTGCACTTGCTTCTATGCCACCCTTCTCATATGGAGCTCGTAGAATGATGAACTCTTTGCCACCCCTTCAGCTGTGGGTGGTGAAGAAATCGAACTAATCTCTTATGCAGGGTCAGGTCTACAGACGAACTTGAACGTCTGATGAATTTGCTGGAGACCTGAGGAAATGCTTGAAAGGACGCAAGCTAATCACAAAGAAATGAATCATTCATTTCTCACGTCCTCATATTACTTTGCTTACTTTACTATGTGATGAAATTCAATCTGATGAATTTGAAGTCATATTCTTCACTCTGAAGCATATGCGTTCGTAAACTGTACTAATTCATCTGCAGGATGAAACTCCCAAAGCAACTGAGTGGGTCCTAGACAGTGGATGCACCAACCACATGACTGGTGACAAGAACCTATTGATGAATATTCCACTGGCTCCCTCTCATCTGAAGCATATCACCTACGCTGACAAAGGAAAAAGCAAGGTATTGAGTCTAGGTAAGGTTGCAATTTCGAAGGATCGACACATGGATAAGGTGATGCTTGTCGAGTCCCTCGGTTTCAACCTCATGTCTGTCTCAATGCTTTGTGATCTTGATATGGTTATCATCTTTGGCAAATAGCACTGTGTTGTCATCATGGAATCTGACAAATCCAAAGTCTTCAAAGGCTTTAGGAGAGGAGACTTTTATATTGTTGATTTGTCTACAGGTCCATAGCCGGCCACATGTCCACTTGCAAAAGCTTCAGAAGGCTGGCTATGGCATCGACAACTTGGACACGCTGGCATGAGGAACTTGCACACGCTCGCGAAGAAAAAGCACGTCATTGGTATTGAGGGTGTCAAATTCCTCAAGGATCACTTGTGTGGGGCTTGTGAGTCTGGAAAGATGACCAGATCCAAGCATCCATCCAAGACCATCATGACTACCACTCGTCCTTTT
Organism: Elymus sibiricus; assembly: GCA_039707655.1. NCBI lineage: Eukaryota > Viridiplantae > Streptophyta > Magnoliopsida > Poales > Poaceae > Elymus > Elymus sibiricus. The sequence goes on from CM077667.1 coordinate 414,133,472, forward strand.
GAATTGCTTCATATGGATCTCTTTGGTCCCACTCACTATGCCACACTAACGAATACTCCATGCTTATATGGATTTGTCATTGTTAATGACTACTCTCGCTATACTTGGGTGCACATTATCCTGTACAAATCTGAAGTGCAGAATGTCTTCAAACGATTTTCTTCAAGGGCCTCGACGAACTTCGGCATCAAAATCAAGCATATCAGGAGTGATAATGGGACTGAGTTCAAGAACACTGGTCTTGATGATTATCTTGATGAACTTGGTATTACTCATGAGCTATCTGCCCCTTATACTCCTCAGCAGAATGGCGTTGTGGAGCGCAAGAACAGGACTCTTGTTGAGATGGCGTGCACCATGCTTGATGAATACAAGACCCCTCGTCGCTTCTGGCCAGAGGCAATCAATACTGCTTGCCACATCATCAACAGGGTATATCTTCACAAATTCCTCAAGAAGACTTCATATGAACTCCTCACTAACAAGAAACCCAATGTGAGTTATTTCAAAGTCTTCGGTGCTAAATGCTGGATTAGAGATCCTCACCACAGTTCTAAATTTGCACCTAAAGCACATGAAGGTTTTATGCTTGGTTACAAAAAGGACTCGCACACCTACAGAGTCTTCAACACCTATCACAACAAGGTTATTGAAACTGTAGATGTGCGGTTCGATGAAACTAACGGCTCGCAAAGAGAGCACCTACCTCATGTGCTAGATGAAATGCTTCCTGAGGAATCCATTAGGTTCAAGGCCACTGACGACGTAATCCCTACTGAAGAACAACTACTCCCTAAAGAAGTTGTACCCAATGCTGAAGACATTCATGTTGATACACCTGAAGAAAATGGTGCTGAAGAAAATGCTCAGCCTCAACAAAGTCTTCAGCCTATTCATCCAAGACTTGCTAATGAAGTGCAGATCGAGAAAATCCTCGACGACATCAATGCACCAGGTCCCCTCACACGCTCAAAAGCTTCACATTTGTCTAACTTTTGTGGGCACTTTGCTTTTGTCTCTATCACAGAGCCCACCAAAGTTGATGAAGCATTCCTCGAGCCTGAGTGAATTCAAGCCATGCAAGAGGAATTGCATCAATTCAAGCTCAACAACGTGTGGGAATTTGTCAAACGCCCAGATCCTCGCAAGCACAATATCATAGGTACCAAGTGGATCTACCGCAACAAACAAGATGAACTTGGTCAGGTAGTGAGGAATAAGGCTCGTCTTGTGGCACAGGGCTACACACAGGTTGAGGGAATTGACTTTGATGAAACTTTAGCACCTGTTGCTAGACTAGAAGCTATTCGCATATTGCTTGCTTATGCTAACCATCACAATATCATCTTATATCAAATGGATGTGAAAAGTGCATTCCTCAATGGTAAGCTTGAGGAAGAAGTATATGTTGCTCAAAGCCCAGGTATTGAAGATCCTAGGTATCCAGACAAAGTCTTTAGACTCAACAAGGCCCTCTATGGCCTCAAGCAAGCCCCTCGGGCGTGGTATGACACACTGAAGGAATTCCTCATGAAGAAAGGCTTCAAACCCGGTTCACTTGACCCAACTCTTTTCACAAAATCATATGATTATGAATTATTTGTGTGCCAAATATATGTGGACGATATTATCTTTGGATGTACTGACAAACGTTACAGTGACGAATTCGCCTATATGATGAGTGAAGAATATCAAATGTCTATGATGGGAGAGCTCAAATTCTTCTTAGGGCTTCAAATTCATCAACAACGCAATGGAATCTTCATATCTCAAGAGAAATACCTCAAGGATGTCCTGAAGAAATTCGGCATGCAGGATTGCAAAGGCGTCAAGATTCCTATGCCCACATCGGCTCAACTTTGCACTAACGAAAGTGGTAAAGATTTTGATCAGAAGGTATACCGCTCCATCATTGGCTCTTTATTGTATCTATGTGCATCTAGGCCAGATATTATGCTTAGTGTTTGCATGTGTGCCCGATTTCAAGAAAAACCGAAGGAATCACACCACAAGGCTGTGAAACATATTCTTCGATATCTAGCTCACACACCAACACTAGGATTATGGTACCCCAAGGGCTCAGATATTTACCTCATTGGATATTCTGATTCTGATTATGGTGGTGATCGTGTGGACCGCATGTCAACGTCAGGCACTTGTCATTTCCTCGGACGATCCTTAGTCTGTTGGTCCTCGAAGAAGCAAAACTGCGTGTCACTATCTACTGCTGAAGCTGAGTACATTGGTGCTGGTTCTTGCTGTGCTCAATTGCTATGGATGAAGAAACAGTGAAACTGATGTTCTTCATTGACTATATATATATATTGAGTTTTTCAATGTCCTCAACAACATTCACTTATAGCTATTTCTTCAAGTTGATTTTCCTCTAAGTGAATGTGATCGGACCCGTTCCCCCTCTATGCTAAACTCAACCAAGTCTGTTCGCAAATTCTTCATATGCGTTCTACCTTGAAACTCGTTCAAAGTCTTCATTGTGTCCTTGACAGCTGAAGAATTTGCGAACGGAAAGTTTAAAATATTTAATCTCAATTTTTGGCGACTGCCGCTCAAACCGTTCCGATTCCCACGACTGGATAACCCACGATCCCCCACTATCTCCACTACACACTACGTGGGTGACACATGTAGCGTGGATAGCAAGGGTCGGGGGCATACTGGTCCAAAATCTTCGGCCAGTTGGTTTTTACTGCCGCTATAAATAACTCCTCCCTTCCACTTGCTCGGGTTACTCCTCACTCCAATCTCTCCCGAGCTCCAGACCTAGCGCCACCGCTAACCTCATCGTCGCCGGAGAGGAAGAGCTTCACTGCCTCGACCTCGCCGTCGTTGTACTTGCACCGGCTGCGGAAGTCTTCACCCCGCCGCCACTGTAGCTGTCTCCCTCTGCCAAGCTAGGGCGTGGGAGATCTGGACTGACGAACTCCTTCACTTCACTTCTGTGTTCGTCGTGTTCATCGCATACGGTAAATAAAATATAGTTTTATTGCCATTTTTTATTCTGATGATTTTCACAAAATACTCAAAAGGTGTTATTCTTCAGCAATCCATCTCATAAACACCAAACATATTCCTTCTCTTGATTTATTTTGCTAATTCATGATTTTCTTCAAGATTCCTCAATTGTGTGGATCCTCAAATTTATACAACTCTGGAACCTAAGTCAAGAACACTTAGTGAAATTCTTCAAGGCATCTATGGTCAAATTCCTCAAACTTGATACTTTTGCAAAAATTTCTAAGAACGCATATGACCTCTTCAAATTCTTCGCACCTATACTCTATTCACAGGTACAAATGTCCGCTGACGAATCTCTAGGTTCATAATCCTCAGCTGAAGAAAATGGCAGATGGGAAAAGACCTTAGAAAAGAGGAAAGAAACTTGCATCCAACACTACATTTGAGATCCCTGAGGATATCTATCCTGAGTATTGCACACCTGATGAAGAAATCTATGGGAAAGAAACCAAAGAGAAGCGCAAAATTCGCATTCAAAAGATTGAAAGGAGATGGATGAAGGAATGGAGAGAATATCGCTATGTCACTCCTAAATACATGAAGAAATTTGCACTGAAACCACCTTGCCGAAGACCTCCATTGGCAAATAACCAGGCAGCAGATCCCTCTAGTCTCATGAGAGGTGAGGATTTTCCTGAAGAATGGGCAAAACATCAGAAAAAGCTTCAAAAGATCTCTAAAGAACCTATGAGGCAATTCAATGTGGACTCTGCTGCTGCTGCTGCTGCCTCTGCTAGTGCACCTGCTCCAAAGAAATCAGTGGTGAAGAAATCCACTGCCAAATCCTCAGCACCAAAGTCCTCAGCCCCAAGTTCCTCACAGAAAATGCCTCAGGCAAAATCATCAAGGGCTGCTGCAATGCCCTCAGTGGCTGCACAATCGTCAATAGCTGCTGCCAAGTCATCAACACCAGTGCATCTGGCATCTTGTCAAAGGACTACCAGTTTTTCAATTGCTTTAGGGGCATCTGAAAATGCCCCAAGCACAATCCTCAAGCAGTCCCACTTTGCTGAAAGTGAAGGCAATAGCAGGACGAGGCAAGAGGCCAAGTCCTCACAAGAAGCAAGTAGTCTTCAATATCCCCTCAGAGTCTGAGGAAGATGAAGCAAGTGATAAAGAACTTGCTGCCATTGTGGGGAATAAGCAAGAAAGAGTGGCTCAAGCGAAAGGCACTTCAATTCCACTCCTGCTTGACCCAAAAACTGTACTTAACTTCATCGACATTTGGCATCAGGACCTAAATACTCCAATTGATGATTTAAATCTGCCTCCCAGTCCTAGCCATGTCCTCACAGCTTTCATCGGTGAGGAAAAATGGAAGTATGAAAAGGCCAGAAAGGCAAAGAACGCTCAGTTCAAGAAAGAGCGCTTCATGAAGAACAATGTTCTCAATCTGACGCCTGGCCAACTTGTCTCTGTCCAAAAGGACATCAAAGGCCTCAGCGATGAATTTAACAGGTACTATGCTGACAGGAAAGGTGCCAAGGTCAGGTTCGTCAACATGGCCAACAAAGTGATCAAGGACCACAACTCAAGGGTTGCAGCACGATCGCAAGCGCAAATTCCTCAGGCTGAAACTTCTGCTCAGCCTGCTGATGAAACTGCTAGTGCAGCTGAAGAAATTTATGTTGCTGAGGAAATTCCCAGGGCAACTTCCAATGTTGCGCCTGAAGAAATTGAGAGGCCAGATGAAGAAATTGCTGCGCGTGAAGAAACTGCCAGGGCGACTGCATCAGTCGTGCCTGAAGAAAATGCACCACCTTCACCTCATGATCCCCCAGCAAAATCTTCAAAGGTGAAGTCTGGCACACTTGCTTCTGCATCAGAAGTGAAGAAGACCAAGGCTGCGGAAAAGGCAGCCGCTCTGAAAAGGAAAGCATCACCATCTGCAGATTCCTCAGCTGCCAAGAAATTGAAGACTTTGCCAAGTTCTTCAAATGAACCAATTGATGTTGTTCCTATCTCATCAATCCCAGCATATGAAATAGTCCCATTTGGTGAAGACTATGGCATCCCAAGTGAGGATGATGAAGAAACTCAGTCTGCTCCTTCCTCAGAACAGATTGATGAAGAAATAGAGGTGGATGCAAATGCTTCAACCCCTCTTGTATCATCACCCCAGCCTCAGTTGACTGCTGAAGAGGCCGGTGTTGAAGAAATGGATGAGGAAGTGGACATTGGATCTACCACTCCAGTCAACAATGATGAATTTTGGGAAGCAACTCACCCAAATTCACCAATGGTCACTCCTCTCACTCAGATTCCTCAGTCTCCGGCCCCAACTGAAGAAATTCAAACAGAGTCTGCCGGTCTGTCCACTCCCCTCATGACTGCTCCTGAAGATATTCCAGCTGCATCAGCTGATGAAATTCCTGTCCAGAGTGTTCCTGATGAAATTGCTGCACAAGTTCCTCAACCTGAAGAAACTGCCGTTGTTCCAAGCGAGACTGGACGGCGCTTCAAGCCAAACCTTCAGCCAAAGCAAAAGCTACCTTTCAAAGGCACGAAGCGTCCCAAATTTATCAAGGTGAATTTTTCAATGAGCACATATTCTTCACTGGACCAAATCCTTATGACTCAGCAAGGGTTGGTCGCTCAAGGTTCTGGACCCCAGCTCAGAAGAACTTCTTTGCTCTTGTGTTGTTTGACCAGGACAAAGTCTTCCAGCATCATCAAATTCCTCATGTGGATATGGAATCCATCCCATGCTTCACTCCAGTGCTCTCAGTTCTTCATGATGTTGGACTTCTTCCATTCTGTGCTGATGTCTGCGATTGGAATGAAGAGCTAATTCTTCAATTCTATGCAACTCTGCATATCACTGGTGAAGCTTCTGATGTTAACTCATGGATATTGGATTGGATTCTGGAAGCACTCACTACACTGCATCCACAAATGAATTGCTTCAATGTGTTCCTATTCCAATTCCTTCAGAAGGAGCGAGATGCATCTATGATGAACCTGAACTACTGAATCACATGATGCAAGTGATGATGAAGCCCTTGGCACCTGGAAAACCTCCAAGGACCACCTTCCTAGTGAAGGATTTGATATATGTGCCAAGGACCATCTACCGCATATTGACCAAAACCCTCAGTCCAATCAAGGGCCGCAACTCTGAAGAAGAAGAAGTTGTTGGCATCATGAAGAATCTGCTGTTCAACATCATTCATGGGATTCCCATCAACTATCATGATTTCTTCATGAGGACCTTGGCCAATATTGCAGTGTCACCATTCGAATTGAAGCCTTATGCTCCCTGGATCATGAAATAAATCAGATCAAGGTCTTCAATTCCATTCAAGGCTGACTTTCTGATTCACTTCAGTTTTCTGCCTCCAATTGAAGTCCTCAAGAAGACATTTTCCTCAGTTGAAGGAAAAGGCAAGGCTGTAATTGATGAAGGCACTCGTCCATTGGATGTTCAATTTCATAAGGCTGCATCTTACTCCACCAATGATGACTCTGCCACACAAGATTCTGCTGCAAAAGCCTCAGCTCAAAATCCTCAAGCCACTGCCCCTCGTGTGATGACTGATCGTGAGCTTCTTCTAAGTCTTCATCATAAGGTTGATCATAATCACAAGTGGGTAAAGAGTCAGTTTGCTTCAATTCTTCGTGACATGACTGTGACGCCTAACTCTGTGAGGAAAAATCATTACTATGTGCATGGAATCTTCGATTGCACTTGGGCCATTCTGTCTCACCTCAAGACTCCTGAAGAACTCAAGGAGATGGAATTTCAGCAAGATTTTGACTGGTCGATTCCTCCAAAGAATACGTGGAAGAAAGTTCTAGTTCCTCAGCTGGTGACAAGTTCATATTCTGCATCGCGTGCGATGGATGAAGCTGAGGACATTGACGACACTGCTGCAGGCCCTACCCCACCAACCGACCCCGACAACGCTGGCGCTCCTCCACCACCTTCAAGATGAAATTCTTCATGGGCGTTAGTCCTCAATTTCGTCCCTTTTGGTCACTTGATGACAAAGGGGGAGAAATTTGAGTTAGTCTTCAAGCGGGTCTATATATGGGCTTTTTTTTGGTTCAAGTTACAACTCTTGTTCTTCTAAGGTGTTTGTTTGATGAGTTGTAAACTTAAGTCCGTTGGTGGTCTGATACCTTTGAACTGCTTTCTGCATGCTTATTACCTCAAGTATCTTAATGCACGCATGCTGAATTTCCTCATACCCCATTTTCCATCATGCATTTCAATTTCCTCATGATATATATTAAATGCGTGTATGGATTACAAGATATAGGGGGAGATCTCCAAGATTTTATCCTGCCATGTGCATTTGCAGTCCAAAGCAAATTCCTCAAATATGCACATCTTCAGGGGGAGTTCCTCTATATCTTGCAATCAAATTCCTCAAATTCAGTACTTACACTTCATATGTTTATCCCCGTTGAAAACTTAACCTATTTCTCATCAATCACCAAAAAGGGGGAGATTGTAAGTGCATCTAGTGCCCCTTAGTGATTTTGGAGTATTGAAGACTTATAGGTTAAGGGACTAGTATGTTTGTGAGTGTACACAGGCTCTATAAGTCGCTGAGGAGTTTGATATATTCGAAGAATGTCGACCCCTAAAAATGAATGTCTTCATCTGAAGACTTTGGTGAAGACTTTGGTATTCCCTGAAGACTTTGAAAATGAAGAAGATGGTGTGACCTTGAAGATATGAATGAGGACAATGAAGCGTGAAGACTTTTGTTTTTATTGTTTCATTTCCTTTCTTTGAGTCATAGGAAACACCGTACTGTTAAAGGGGGTCGAGTTAATACTAAGGAAAAATTTCCAACTGATGCTCAACTCAAAAGCCTCAACATAACCAATCCTTCGAGTGAAGCCTTTGGAAACCTCTTACAGTTCAGTCAAGTTCTTCAGTGACAGAGACGATGTTCTTCTGGTCTCTGAGGAAATTGGTCTGACTGAGGAGTTAGGATTTCGCCAGTGTGAATTGCCTACAAGTGAGGAATATGATAAGCCCTGAGGAATTTGACAGTTCAAATTCCAACCGTTGCTGTGCTTTGCGCCAACTGTCCAGATATTTTATCCACCTAACGGTCATATCATTGGGGGGCATTTATGTCTTATCATGTCGGGTTGCACCCTGGCTATAAATAGCTGCCCCCCACACCCACTAGCTGGTTGGCTGCTCTGACAGAGAACTTGACACTTGTCATTTGAGAGCAACCCATTCCTCGAGGACTTTGAGCGAAAATCATTAGTGAGGAAATACCCATCCTCCGGAGACTTTGAGAGAAAATCATCAGTGAGGAAAAACCCAAAACCCAAACCATCAAAACCCAAAGTGATTGAGCATCACTGAAGAAATTGTTCCTGTGTGGAACTGACACTTTTTACCTTTGAAGACTGTGTATCTTCCAGATAGTTAGGCGTCATGGTCTAGTGCATCCTGCAGTCAATTGGGGATCGCCGGGTGACCGTGGTCTAGAGCATCCAGCAGTCAATTGTGGATCGCCGGGTGACCAGTTTCTGAGGGGTTTGGAAGTCTACCCTGAAGACTTACCACTAGTGTTGAGCGAGGACTGTGTGACCTTAGCTCAAGGAGAATATGGTAAGGACTGTGTGTCCTCTGGTTTAAATACCAGGTCGCTCCAAACTAGACATACGACTATCACAATAGTTGGAACTCGGTCATCAAACCATTGTCTTCATCGAGCTACCTGGTTCCATTTCCTCAACCCTTTCATTTCCTCGTATACCTATTGATGAAATTGATCGTTACTGTTTGAAGAATTTGACTGAAGAATTTCTCAATTTCCTCACCTCAAATTCTTCAGTCACTTTATCTTCTGCCTGCTTATCCTGTTCACGCTACTCATGATCTGTGTATGTTTCATTTCATCATGATGACTATGCTACTGCTATGTTTCGCATGCACTTGAGTACTTATTCCGCTACGAGTAGTTCATCACTTAGCAAATTCCTGAACTAGTATTTCCTCAAGTGACGAATTTGTAAAAATCGCCTATTCACCCCCCCCCTCTAGTCGATATAACGCACTTTCAGGTAACGACCTCGAAATCCTTTGCACTCCCCTTCTGATTCGCGTGCAATAGGATACGTTTCATATTCTTCCCACCGTGTGCATAATCTCCATCCTCTAAAAACTTCATTAGAATAGAGAACAATGAATTCTTAGGTTTTGCCGTCCGCAATCCTAACCTCGGTGACACCAAGTCACAAAAGTCGGTTCTACCAATTTTGGATTTTAGGTCTGCTGAGGACAGTCTCAGTGAAACCGAGCAGCTAGTTTCGGTTTAACCGAAGTTGTTGCCAAGTTTCTGTAAATATGACTGTGAGTCTCGGTGGGTCCAAATTTTTTGACTCGGTGATACCGAAATTCCTTTTGCAGAAAGCTAAACTTAAGAATTCTAAGTTCAAACCTTGAAAAATCAAATGTGTTTTGTGATGCTCAACCTCTCTACTCTTCTATGCTCTATTCACAGGGTCAGCATGTGAGGATCAAATGACAGTCAAAACAACTTCAAAGAGAGAAATGTGGACATGAGCTCAGGCTCTAGGCCTAAAGCTAGTTCATCTTCTTATGATGACAACCCCAGCTCACGTGATTTGCCCAAGGCTGCCACCAGGGCAAGGAAGACGCTAATTTCTGATGAAGAAGATTCTGATTTTGTGCCAGAGGAAGAGATAGCCAAGAGGCAGAAAGAGAAGACTGCCAAGAGCACAGCTATAGATGCTACTTCTTCCAAGAAGCCAGTCAAGAAAGTCTATGCCAGTGTTGATGCTATGAGGGCACCTGAGTGTGCCAATGCCAACACATCTGTTTCTGTTGAGCCATTAAAGAGTTCTATGCCTAAGAAGGCAGGTGACAAGAAGAGAGCCAGAAAGACGATTTTCAAGGTCATTGGCAGACCCACCTCCATGTATGAGGATCCAGCAGATGCTGTAGAGGAGGAAGTGGAGGAAGAGCAAGCTATCCAAGATCCTCCTTCCAAGAAGAAAAAGCTTCTTGCAGATGCTATGCCAGAGCAGGCTCCTTCAAAGAGCAAGAAATCTGCACCCAAGAAACCAGTTGCTCCAAAGCCCAAGAGGACGACTAGAGACATCCCTCTAGCTGCAAAGAACAAGTGTTCTACTTCCAGAGATACTGAGGAAGAGAACATGCTAGTTTTGAGAAAACTGAGGCCACATATACTAGAGCATGATGATGCTCATCCTATAGCTGAGGATATGAAGAAGAGGAAAGATTCAGGTCTGAGGTTGTGGAGAGCAAATGATCCCTATGCCTCCAGGAGAAGGACTATCATGGATGCCTGATTTCACACCAAGGAACAGTAGGACTTTTATGAGACTGTCCTATTGGACAAGAGCCCAGCAGTCAGTGACATGAGATATGTTGACTGGGCCTTCATCAAGGAAAATGAAGATTATTTTCCAAGTGTGCAAGACAACTTCCAGTGCATTGATATTGCAAATTTTGTTGGAAGAGAGTTCGCAGCCTGGAATGATGAGATGATCATGCAGTTCTACTCTACTGCTCACTTCTATCCAGATGGCAGGATTGTTTGGATGACTGAAGGTGCGAGGTACCAATCCACTGTTGATGAGTGGGCTACCATCTTAGGAGCCCCACACGTACAAGAAGGTGATTTGGATGTATATGCTGAAGCCAAAATGAATCATAACTCTATGGCAAATATGTATAAGGAGATCCCTACAGATTATGTGCATTCACATAAGTTTGGTTTAGTTTACTATCTTCAAGTAGGATTGCCTACTACCAACACTATCTTGAGGCACACATTGATGCCCAAGTCAGGAGATGACAAGATGATCCGAGGTTACTCATTCAACATGATGCACCACATTGATACCCACACCAGGTTCAAGGTGATGGATTTGATAGTTGAGACAGTGAAGAGGACAGCTGCAGACCAGAAGAGATCTTGTGGATATGCACCGTACATTCAGATGCTCATCAACTCTAAGTTAGAGAAGAATGTATATGCACTCGATCGCCCACATTTGCCACTCCAGCCAGAGTTTAAGGATAATGTCGTGGTGATTGATCCTAGTCATCCCACTTCATCTACTACACAGGCTGAGGCTGAGGCAGCCAGAGCCGCTAGTGCTCAGGTGCCTAGAACAAGATATGAGCAAATGGATCTTATTATTAGCACCATTCAGAGCCTGCAGAAGGATATCAAGACCATGCAGCTCAATCAGGAGAGTCTTGTGAGGATTGTGGAGGACAGGTTTACCACATTAAACAACAAGGTGGATGAGCTAACGAGTACTGTGAATGAGCTCAAGAAGGAAGTGGACGCAGCGTCTAGCCCTCATTGCTCCGACGATGATGATGATGATGACAGTCCACCTCTCAGGACCAACACTCAGTTCAAGACTCAAACCAGAACTGTTGGAAATATGCCCTAGAGGCAATAATAAATTGGTTATTATTATATTTCATTGTTCATGATAATCGTTTTTTATCCATGCTATAATTGTATTGATTGGAAACTCAAATACATGTGTGGGTACATAGACAACATTGTGTCCCTAGTATGCCTCTAGTAGACTAGCTCGTTGATCAAAGATGGTCAAGATTTCCTGGCCATAGACATGAGATGTCATTTGACAACGGGATCACGTCATTAGGAGAATGATGTGATGGACAGGACCCAAACTATGAACATAGCATATGATCGTGTCAGTTTATTGCTATAGTTTTCTGCATGTCAAGTATCTATTCCTATGACCATGAGATCATGCAACTCACTGACACCGGAGGAATACCTTGTGTGTATCAAACGTCGCAACGTAACTGGGTGACTATAAAGATGCTCTACAGGTATCTCCAAAGGTGTCTGTTGAGCTGGCATGGATCGAGACTGGGATTTGTTACTCCGTATGACGAAGAGGTGTCTCAGGGCCCACTCGGTAATACAACATCACAATAAGCCTTGCAAGCAATGTGACTAAAGAGTTAGCCACGGGATCTTGTGTTACGGAACGAGTAAAGAGACTTGCCGGTAACGAGATTGAACTAGGTATAGAGATACCGACGATCGAATCTCGGGCAAGTAACATACCAAAGAACAAAGGGAACAGCATACGGGATTAACTGAATCCTTGACATTGAGGTTCAACCGATGAAGATCTTCGTAGAATATGTAGGAACCAATATGGGCATCCATGTCCCGCTATTGGTTATTGACCGTAGAGGTGTCTCGGTCATGTCTACATAGTTCTCGAACCCGCAGGGTCTGCACACTTAACGTTCGGTGACGTTTCGGTAGTATTGAGTTATGTATGTTGGTGACCGAAGGTTGTTCGGAGTCCCGAATGAGATCCCTGATGTCACAAGGAGCTCCGGAATGGTCCGGAGGTAAAGATTGATATATAGGAAGTCCCGTTTTGGCCACCGAAAAAGTTTTGGGTATTTCCGGTAGTGTACTGGGAGTGCCGGAGGGCCGTCGGGAGGGGCCACCCACGCCGGGAGGCCTCATGGGCCTGAGGGGGGGGGGGTGCACCAGCCCTTAGTGGGTTGGGCAAACCAGCCCCACAAGGCCCATGCGGCTAGGAGGTGGGAAAAAGGAAAAAGGCCAAGAGGGGGGAAGGTTTTCCAAGTAGGATTGGAATCCTACTTGGAGTAGGATTGGAGGTGGACTCCTCCACCTCCTCTCCACTTCGGCCGAACCCAAGGGGGAGCCCTAGGGCGGCTTCCTCCTCCCCCTCCCTCCTATATATACTATAGGAATAGAGCCCCAAATGAGAAGTCCACGTGCTAGTTCTCTATTCCCTAGTTCCTCCACCAAATAGATTCCGACGGTGCTTAGGCGAAGCCCTGCCGGAATAGTTCCACCACCACCGCCGCTGTGCCATCGCGCTGCTGGAGAACTCATCTACCTCTCTGCTCCCTCTTGCTGGATCAAGAAGGCGGAGATCGTCATCGAGCTGTACATGTGCTGAACGCGGAGGTGCCGTCCGTTCGGCACTAGATTGGAAGGACCGTGATTGGATCGCGGGACGGATCGTGGTTGGATCGCGAGACGGATCGTGATGGGATCGCGGGACGGCTTGCGATTTGGATCGCGAAGACGTTCGACTACATCAACCACGTTTCTTAACGCTTCCGCTTAGCGATCTACAAGGGTATGTAGATTCAATCTCCCTCTCGTAGATGCTCATCACCATGGATAGATCTTGCGTGTGCGTAGGAAATTTTTTGTTTCCCATGCAGCGTTCCCCAATAAGAACACCTATAGTGCCTGCTCCAGAGTTGAGGCCTTGTTCTTCAGCTCCAGCCACAGCTCCATCAGCTCCAACACCTCCTGTGTCTACACCACCACCTCAGAGGACTTCAGTTGAAGCCTTTGCGGATGCTCTTCTCTCGACTCCATAGACAGCCATCGGAGACCATGCCCAGAGCAACGAGTAGCTCTATGGCTTTGAACTTTTTGGTAACTTGTTGCCAAAGGGGGGGAGGTCATAGATCATAGGGCTTCGAGAGAGAGAGAGAGAGAGAGGGTGTTGTTTTATGATCCCTCTCTGTTTTTCAAAAACATTTGGTTTATCGTTTGGTGTTGCAAACTTTTGTCGGTATTTGATCATATACTCTTGTGTGATGCTATTATCGCCTATCTTTGAGATATCTATGTGATTATCATTTACTTATGTTTGGTGTGATGTGCTCATGTAATTCACTCATATAGTTTTTGCGCACCACCAAGTTGTATGTGACATGGAAGAGTGACCCATGATCCTAATCGATTGTGCATTTGCATTCAAACGCAAATTTAAAATAATGCACAAATTTAGGGGGAGCACTTGCTTATCACATACTTCTCAAAGCGACGATGTTATTCATTGATTATATCTCTCATCGAAGCTTTGATCTATATGTTGTCATCAATTACCAAAAAGGGGGAGATTGAAAGCACAAGTTCTCCCTAGGTGGTTTTGGTAATTAATAACAACATAAATTTCATTGGACTAATGTTTCCACTAAGTATATTTCAGGAAAAAGTTCAATGTTTGATTGGCAAAGGATTGTGAGGAGACCCCAAGATGCAAGGAATATGATTGGCAAAGCTACAAGCATGAAGACTCTACATTTTGCTTTGTGAGAAATCACTTTGAGTCCATAGGAAAGCTAATACTATCAAAAGGGGGTGAGGTAATAATGGTGAATGAAATGCTCAAAATGATTAAGTTATAGTCACCAAAAACACCCACAAGCTCTCCCACAAATATTCTGTCATAGAGCCTACCACTCAAAATCGGTGCCATCAACAATTCCATATCGGCTACACCGAGTCAAAAGCCCAGACAGAAACCCTAGCCAAGTCCCACATCTCGGTACTAGCAAGTTCCATATCGGGGCAACCGAGTTTCAGTGACCAACTTTCTGTTACCTCATTCACAAGAAACGGAATCTTCGAGAATTGTGAATCCTTCGTGGACGGAAGCCGTTATAGAATAGCCGAGGTTGCTACTTCGTGGACCCTTATGGGTGGAGCCCTCCGTGGACTCTCGCGGCCGCTACCCTCCGTGGGTTGAAGACTCCATAAACGTGGACGTACGATAGCACCACCTATCGGAACCACGGGAAAAATCTCCGTGTCTCCAAATTGCGTTTGATCTTCCTACCCTTATCCTCTTACATATGCTTGTCCTTACTTTCCACTGCAATACTTGTAGACATGCATGTGTAGGGTGAACTTGATATGCTAGAATTGCTAAAATCTGCCAACCATTTAACTTGGGAAAAGGTTAGGTTTTTATTTGGTCAAGTAGTCTAATTACCCCCCTCTAGACCTACTTTTGATCCCTACAACTAAGCATTGACTCTTTAGTTATAAATGAGAAGGTGAGAAAAGCGATGGTGACGAGAAGCGGTGGTAGGTGGTCCTTGCCTCCTTGCTGTGAGGAAGCTGGATGGAGTTAGCAATGAATGGGAAAACAATCTTAGGAGAAGAAGCGTAGAAGGAACAAGGGATGGCTGCAGTCGCAAGGCATGTCATTTCGTGAGACCACTGCGACGTCTAGGCCATGGCGCCACAACAAAGAGTGAGATGCGACATGTGAGTGTGCGGGACGTCTAGGGTTGAATGGGTCAGTTGGGCTAGTTTGGTCCAAGGAATATAAAAATCTCGTTGTTTTATGTTTTTTACATTTGAGGGATGGGCTCTTCTATGGCTATTTGTTATGTGTTTACTGGATGAAATATTTATTTATTACTTTATTATGGATATCCATATACTTCCATGTTGCAAACCGAAAACAAATAATTTACGAACCCAATATCTGATTCGCGAATCGAAGATGTATATCCCCTAACGAACCCAATTCGTACGATGTAGCGAATTGCGAATTCAAACGCGAATCGAGCATATCACGAATCTGGCAACTATGAATTTAAGTCATCCGTGACAAAAGCTCTTCTTCTTCTCCCAAATAAGGCTTCTCATCTATAATGTTAAATGTGCGACTAACCCCAAAAGTTGTAGAAAACCCAAGTTTTTATGCATTATCATATATCTCCTCTAAAGCTCATAAAAGGTCCATCATATCGTGCATGAGTTTAGATTTGTTCAAATCAATAAACATATCTTTACGTAAATGCAACCAAACAAGGTTTCCTGATTCAAACACAAAATGCTTTCTACCCTTATCACCTATAAGTTTGTACTTAGCACTCATGCGCTTCATGTTTTTCTTTGTTGTGTCATGCATCTTTAATATTAGTTCAACATGTTGTTTAGCGTCAAAATTAACCTTTTTGGAAGGTGGAACATACAACAAATCAATGGTGCACAAAGAATAAAACCATACACAACTTCAAATGGACACAGTTTAGTGGCAGAAGGCACCGAACAATTCTAAGAGAATTCTATGTGAGGTAAACATTATTCCCATATTTTTAAGTTCTTCTCTGGAACAAGCCTAAGCATATAATAGGGAAAATTGACTACTTTGGTTTGTCCATCGGTTTGGTGATGATATGTAGACACAACATCAATTTAGTCCCCAACATAATACATAAACGGCTAAAATGGCTAAGAAATTATGTATCACGATCTGAAGCAATTGTATTTGACACACCGTGAAAGCAAACAATTCCACGAAATAATAAATCAATAACATGTGTAGCATCATCACTTTTGTGATAATGTATAAAGTGTGTCATCTTAGAAAATATGTCTACGACTACAAAGATACAATCCCTTCCTGTAGTGCAATGAACAATGAACCTCTAATCATCAAGTTGCATCCTAAACCAAAAGATGTGTTCAATGAGCATGCCCTCCTTTTTCTTCATACTAAAGTGATACATCAAATCTCTTCCATGATCCTCCAATAAGTAGTATGGAACACAAATCCATCATTAATGAAGATTTTGTTCCATGTTCCCCCTTTTATACAAAGTTGCAACACATATTTAAATTTAGCATCATGCACATAGTAACCTTTGATTGTATCTAATCCAAAAATAATGAAGTCAAGTTGTGAAACGATGGTATAATGGAAAACAAAAAACTATTAATGATGACATTTTATTTACCATTCTTGTGTGTAATTAAAAAAGATAACGACTCAATGAACTCAACCAACTTAGCATGGTTATGTTCCAGTTTAGCTTGACTTCTTATATATTTCAAAGATTCATGATCGGAATGTAAAACAAATTATGTCGATCATTATAATCTTGCCAAGTTTCTAAAGTCCGAACAAGAGCATATAATTAGTTATCATAAGTAGAATAATTGTGACTAGGCCCAACCATTTTTTAAGTAAATTGCGCATCATGTTAGACATCTTGTAATAACACTCTCCTAATCCAGTTCTGGTAGCATCACATTCAAGATCAAAAGTCTTATTAAAATTGGGAAGTTGGAAATACGAAGCATGTGTTAACTTACCAAATCTTGAATGTGTCTTCTTGGGAAGAGTCCACCCACAAGGAGCGTTTCCTTTCTTGTGAGCTCATTAAGTGCCGCAACAATGGTGATGTAATATTTCATAAAGTGCCTATACACCCCCATCAATACCAAGGAAACTCCTCACTTGGGTGGTCGTTTTAGCACACGGCCAACTCTGAATGGATTTACTTTGGCTTATCAACTTCACTGCCATGTAGAGTCACAACATAAGCGAGAAATGATACTTCGTAGGTGCAAATGGTGGGTTTCCCAAGGTTACCAACCAAACTTGCATCTTGCAAAGTATTGAAAACAACATGGAAATGGTTAAATGTCTATCCAATGATGTGTTATAAATCAGTATTTCATCAAAGTAAATTTTCCACAAATCATCTAGTGAAAGCACGTAAAACTTTTTTCATCAATGAAAGTACTAGGTGCATTGGTTAATCGAAGAGGCATAACTAACCATTCATATAAGCTTAATTCAATTTTTAATGTTGCTTTCTATCCATCTCTCAGTTTCATAATAATTTAATGCTATCCACTAGCAAATCAATTTTGAAAAAATGAGATAGAGTTGCTTATTCATGAAGCATATCATCTAACCTAGGAATAATATGACATATATGAACAATAATATTATTAATAGCTTTGCAATAAACATAGATAAGTCACAGTCCATCCTTTTTGACAATAAGATAACAAAAACAATCCATGAACTAAAGGATTTGTGAACATAACCCTTGTCAGTTATCTCATGTACTTCTTTTGCACGCAATATAGAGAGGTATATTCATATGAATGCATTTGCTGGGTCATCAGCTAGAAGGGTGCTCACCAGGAAGCTAGGGGTCTCTTCCCCAGCTTTCTGTCACAGCCAGTGTGCAAGCGTGCTTGTCACACAAATGAGCTGGATAGTTGGCTAACTGGATTACATGCTGAATATCAAAAGAAATGAAATTACAAGCTAGATCTCCTATTTTGAAAAACAGGGGTGCCACAACTGAAGGTGAGTTATGGTGAGTTTTCTGGAGTTCTGAAACCTCTAGGCAGTCGGTCTCGATGATCACATCTTGAAAGCCTTTGAGCTTTGCAAAGTGCGTACCTTTGTGAATAGACTTGGCTTCAGCTATTAGAGGGTCGGTAATACCCACAAGGGGTTTTCTCCAAGCTCCCACTAAGCAATTCTTTGATCGTGCAACTCCTTCCGCTCCACCGTTGCCACCATCAAAATGAATAGCTGCACCAGTGTTGATTTTGATGATCATATCGTCGGGGGGTGCCACCCATATCCTGGAAACAAAATCAAGTGTTGACGAGGAATCTCCAAGATCTTCTTTGATATGCCGCATAGTGTTGGCCGGATCAATCAATTCTTGATCATGGGTTAGGGGATTCCTAGAATGTCGTATAGCCGTGTCACATCCCAGATTTTTCCCAAATCTGGTATGTTAAAATTTTCACACGGAATTAATTTTTTGCAAACAAAACCCCTTGTTTGATTGCTTGCTAATTAAATTTGCTTGATTGTTTAATTAGAAGGTCAAAACCCCAATACAACTAGTCGAAACCTAGCTAGCCAATAGTTGGAACCCAAGCCATTTGAAATATTGTCGGGCAAAAGTATTCTAAATAAGACCCAATAATATCCAAGTCAAATTAATTTCCCTAAATGGTTTTTGAATTGGATTCATCTTGAGTCAATTTAAATCAGAAGGGAATTTGTTTATAATTTGGGTTTGCATTTGAATTTGGTAGGAAATAAAATTCCTAAAGTCCAACTAATGACCTAGACTCCTGCCTATTTTTTTAAATTGAATTTGAAACAAATTTGGTTTTGAAACTAAATTCAAATTCAAAAGGAAATATAAGGGCAGAAATTAATTGCCCAAAATGCCCAAAAGAAATACGCAACATCTTACAAATATTCTTTATGGAATTTAGAAACCATTTTCTCTTGGAAGAAAGTTCAAATTCAAACTTGTTTTGAAATTAGAAAGAAAATAGAAAAGAAAAGGTTGAAAAACAAACACTGAAATTAAAAATAAAAGTAAAAGGCCCACCCAGCTGGACCGGCCCAGCAGTGAGCTGGCCAAATCGAGCCAGCCCCGGGCAACTCTCTCTCTCCCTGAGCCACTCACACGCAGGATCCGCATGTCAGCATCGCCCCTAACCTCTCGTGCCCACGAACCACACATCCTCCAGAAACCGCCGATCACTCCCCCCACCTCCCCATGTCGCTCCGGCCTCGCCCGCACCCCCTGGCCCCTCCTATAAAGCCCTCGGTACCCTCTCTGCCCATTCCCCCTCTCGTCCACATAGCCCCGCCGCTAGGCTGCTCGTCCTCGAGCTCGGACCGCCGCCACCCGTAGGAACTCCAGCGAGCGATTCCATCTGCGCCGGTGAGCCCCGCCGCCTTGTTTTGCCTTTTCTCCGACCTGCCTTGACCCCCTCTACCTCCTTGACCCCACTCCATGCGCAGCCGGTCCCTAGGACGAGCGCACATACGATGACCCAAAGCAACCGAGCTCTGTCGTCGCGTGAGGACGAACCCGACGAACCCATGGCTCGACACCGCCACGTCGCTCTGATCCCGTCGACCCATACCCTTGCCTGGAGGACCATGATACGTCTCCAACGTATCTATAATTTTTGATTTTCCCATGCTGTTATATTATCATTCTTGGATGTTTTACAATCATTTTATAGCAACTTTATATCATTTTTTGGGACTAACCTATTGACATAGTGCCAAGTGCCAGTTGATGTTTTTAATTGTTTTTTACTTCGCAGAATATCAGTACCAAACGGAGTCCAATCACGATGAAACTTTTTGGAGACTTTGTTTTGGACCAGAAGGAAGCCAGTGAGCCAAAGAAGTACCCGGGAGGGGGCCCAGGCCACCCACAAGACACCAGGGCGCGCCAGAGGCCCCCGGCATGCCCTGGTGGGTTGTGGTCACCTCGGGAGTCCCCTCCACCACCTCTAAGCTCTATAAATACCCAAATAATCCAGAAACCCTATAGGAGTCGACGAAAAACACTTCCAGCCGCCGCAAGTTCCAGAACCGTGAGATCCAATCTAACACCATCACGGAGGGGTTCATCATCCTCATTGGTGCCTCTCCGATGATGCGTGAGTAGTCCACCATAGACCTACGGGTTCGTAGGCAGTAGCTAGATGACTTTGTCACTCTCTTTTGATTCTCAATACAATGGTCTCTTGGAGATCTATTTGACGTAATGACTTTTTGCGGTGTGTTTGTTGGGATCCGATGAATTTTGAGTTCATGATCATTTTCTATCCATGAATATTATTTGGGTCTTCTTTGATCTCTTATATGCATGATTACTTATAGCTTCGTATTTCTTCTTCGAATCTTTGGCTTAGTTAGGACAACTATATCGATTTTTCTTGCCATGGGAAGAGGTGCTTTGTGATGGGTTCGATCTTGCGGTGTCCTCTCCTAGTGACAGAAGGGGCAGCGAGGCACGCATGTATCGTTGCTATTAAGGACAACAAGATGGGGTCTGTTCCTACATGAATAGATCTTGTCTACATCATGTCACCGTTCTTATTGCATTACTCTATTTTTCCATGAACTTAATACACTAGATGCATGTTGGATAGCGGTCGATGTGTGGAGTAATAGTAGTAGATGCACAATCGTTTCGGTCTACTAATCTTGGACGTGATGCCGATATAATGATCACCGCCTTGGATATCGTCATGATTATTTGATCTTCTATCAATTGCCTAACAGTAATTTGTTCCCCCACCGTGTGCTATACTCATGAGAGAAGCCACTAGTGAAACCAACGGCCCCTGGGTCTACTTTTCCAACATATTGCTTTCCAATCTATCTTTTGACGCTTTTTGTTTTCAAATCTATTATTCCAAAAACCCAAAAATACCTTGCTGCACCTTTTATTTGCCTATTTTTATTTGGTCTTCTTGTGCGATCTATCTATCCAATCTACTACAATCTAATCTATCTTTTTACCGTGGAGAGATTCACAACTTCTCTTTCGCGTCGGGTTGCAAGTATTTGTTCTTTGTGTGCAGGTACCATTTACATAGTGTTGTGTGGTTCTCCTACTGGTTCGATAACCTTGGTTTCATAACTGAGGGAAATACTTATCGTCACTGTGCTGCATCATCCCTTCCTCTTTGGGAAAATACCGACACAGTCTCAAGCCACGTCAAAGGAATTTCTGGCGCCGTTGTCGGGGAGACATCATCAACATCTATCAGGTTCCTAATCGCAAATCTCATCTCCTTGCAATTACATTATTGGTATTGTCAACACAAGATTAATAATTGTTATAAAATAATTCCTACTGTATCCTATCATTCCCATAATTTATATCACTAAATATAAGCTATGGAAATACTAAAACAAGCAAACTATGCATGCAGAATATAATCTGTCAAAAACAGAACACTCAGTGAAGATCTGAAATAAAACCATACTTCCCTATCTTTGGAAATTCTGAAAAAATAGGAAAACCGTAGAGAATTTTCAGAGAAATACTATGTAAAATTTCAGAATAATTTGAGGCTCCAGTAAAATCAGAGAAATTCTATACTGGAGGCAAAAGTTTCTGTTTTTGCACATAACCAAATCAACAAGTATCCACGTTATCCAAAGGCTTTACTTGGCACATTATTGAAGTAAAAGGCACAAAAAATTATTACTACAGTAGCTTAATCATGTTAACACACAAAAATAGTAAGGATAAATATTGGGTTGTCTCCCAACACGCGCTTTTCTTCAAAACCTTTTAGCTACGCATGATAATTCCAATGATGCTCACATAAAAGTAAAGAACTGAAACACAAATGGAGCATCATGAAGCATATAGAAAACACATTTAAGCCAAACCCACTTCCTATGCATAGGGATTTTGTGGCAACCAATTTATGGGAGCAAGAATCAACTAGCATAGGAAGGCAAAACATGCATAACTTCAAGATTTTCAACACATAGAGAGGACATTTGATATTATTGCAATACCTACAAGCATACGTTCCTCCCTCATAATAATTTTCAGAAGCATCATGAAGGAATTCAACAATATAACTAACACCTAAAGCATTCCTTTCATGATCCAGAAGCATAGAATTTTTATTACTCTTCTCATAGGCAATTTTTGTCTCATTCATGGTAGTGGGAGTATCATATGAAACTTGAATACTATAAATTGTTTCCACATTAAAAGAGTGATGTTCAGTAAAAGAGTATTCATAATTATGTCAAGTTTTATAAGAATGATCATCGCTACTTTTTATAACATAAATATCATCAATATAATCATCATAAGTAGCAACTTTGTCGTCATAATCAATTGAAACCTCTTCCAAAATAGTGGAATCATCATTAAATAAAGTCATGACCTCTCCAAATCCACTTTCATAATAATTACAATAAGATTCAACACCCTCCAAAGTAGTGGGGTCACTAGTACCTAGAGTTGACACTCTTCCAAACCCACTTTCATAAGTGTTGCAATCATCATAGATAGGAGGCACACAATTATTATAACATATTTGATCATTAAAAGTAGGAGAACTAAAAAGATCATCTTCATATAACATTGCATCCCCAAGCTCGGGGCAAACACTATTTGTAGCAAAAAAAATCTCAAACATGCCATTCTCATCAAACATAGCATCCCCAAGCTTGTGGGTTTGCATATCATTAGCATAATCATCAATATCATGAATAGCACCAATAGTATAACAATTATAATCATCACGATTTTCCAAGTTGGTGCCAAAAAGATTTTCAATGTTATAAGGACTATCATTGTCTTCCCAATCATAACTATCATGACAAGTAATAGGCATAACAATATCATCATCAAATGTATCATTGTCCACAATACTATCGGATTCATTATCACCTATCATAGGAGCAACATTATTTGTGAGAGATACCTTTTTACTTCTATTTTTCCTTCTTTTCTTCTTCACTACATTATGTGTGGGTTTAAGTAATTTTTTTAAGCTTCTTATTGAAGATATTGGTTCGATGGGAAGCTCCTCCTCATTACCCGATTCATCATAAGAAACAATAGGAGGGTATTTGGACACCTTTACCCTTTCATTAGTATCCTCTTCATATTCCATTGGTTTTCCCATGTTTATATAATGTGCAAGGTAAAGATTCTCATTACAATTACCTCACAATACATATAAATTTCCCTTAGATAAAATTCAATAATTTTCATGAGAAGTAATCCTTCAAACCAATTACTTGTATGTGCCACTTCTTCATATCCCAAAAACACAAACTAAGTTAACTACAATGCTCAAGGGTGATCATATCATCATAATATTTGTATGCTATTTGATAATAAATTTGTATACATTGAAAATTAAAGTGACCACCTTCATTGCAAAGGTGGCAAGTAATGGGAAGAAGGGAACATAAATCTTTAGCATAATCATCTAGAATCTTAAGCAACCATTGGGTTCTTTAATAATTATGCTTCAAAATCTATCCTCCCTTATTGGCAGGTTTTCACAAGATCTATGCTCGCCACAATAATTGACATGCTTATAAGAAACTTTTTATCATGACTAGTGCAATTATCATTAGTATCATGGATATTCAAGGAATTCATACTAAAAACATTGCAATCATGCTTATCATGCAAGGATTTAATTCCAAACATTTTATTAAATTCTTCTTCCAACACTTTGGCACAATTTTTCGATCCATCATTTTCAAGAAAGACATTATAAAAATGAAGCATATGAGACAACATAAATTCCATTTTTTGTTTTGTAGTTTTCTTTTTACAAAACCAAACTAGTGAAAAACAAGAAATTAAAAGATTCAATTGCAAGATCTAAAGATATACCTTCAAGCACTCACCTCACCGGCAACGGCGCCAGAAAAGAGCTTGATGTCTACTATGCAACTTTATTCTTGTAGACTCGGTTCGGCCTCCAAGCGCAGAGTTTTGTAGGACAGTAGCAAATTTCTCTCAAGTGGATGACCTAAGGTTTATCAATCCGAGGGATGTGTAGAATGAAGATGGCCTCTCTCAAACAACCCTGTAATCAAATACAAGCAATCTCTTGTGTCCCCAACACACCCAATAGAATGAGAAATTGTATAGGTGCACTAGTTCGGTGAAGAGATGGTGATACAAGTGTAGTATGGATAGTAGAAATAGGTTTTTGTAATCTGAAATAATAAAAACAGCAAGGTAACAAGTAACAAAAGTGTGTAAAAACGGTGTTGTAATGCTTGAAAACAGGACACAGGGTTCGTACTTTCACTAGTGAAATATCTCAACAGTGCTAGCATAATTGAATCATATAACCAGCCCTCAATGTGCAACAAAGAATCACTCCGAAGTTCCTATTAGCGGGGAACATAAGAAGAAATTGTAGTAGGTAGTGAAACCCCCTCAAAGTTATCATTCCGATTAATCTATTGAGCCATCCCTATAGGTTTCACAAACAGCCCTAGAGCTCGTAGTAAATACCAATGAACGATTTCAGATTCATAACGTTCAATCCACACAAAGAACCTCAAAGAGTACCCCAAGATTTCTATCGAAGAAAGTTGGACGATAACGTGCATCAACCTATGTGCCTAGATCAACCGAATGTCACCACGGGGATCCTCAAGTTGATTGCTAGAACATACATCAAGTGACTCAATAGAACACCCCATTGGCACCACGGGTATCCACATGCAAGACATATATCAAGTGTTCTCAAATCCAAAGTATTCAATCCAACATAATGGAATCTCAAAGGGAAAGACTCAATTCATCACATCAAGATAGAGAGGGAAGAACACCATATGATCCAACTATATTAACAAAGCTCGTAGTACATCAAGATCGTGCCACATCAAGAACACGAGAGAGAGAGAGGAAGAGGGAGAGGGAGAGAGAGAGAGATTAAACGCATAGCTACTGGTACACACCCTCAGCCCCGAGGGTGAACTACTCCCTCCTCGTCATGGAGATCACCGGGATGATGAAGATGGCCTCCGGCGATGATTTCCCCCTTCGATAGGGTGCCAGAAAAGGGCTCCAGATGAGATCGTTTTGGAACAGACGTTTGCGGTGACGGAGCGGGAGTTCTAGGTTTATTTATGGGGGTTTCTCTATTTATAAGAATTTATAGAGTTGTAATCATGTGAAACGGAGTTACGAGGGGCCCACAATGTACCCTGGCGCGACCACAACCCTGGGCGTGCCGGGTTGCCTTGTCACCTGCTTGTGGTCTTCTGACCCTCCCATGAAGCTTCGGGGGTCTCTTATGTTTCAAAAAAATCTTTAAAAAGTTTTGTCGCGTTTGGACTTCGTTTGGTATGGATTTTCTGAAAAGCCAAAAACAAGCAGAAAACAATAACTGGCACTGGGCACTAGGTTAACAGGTTAGTTCCATCAAAATCATATAAAAGTGAAACAAAACCATGTAAAATTGTTGTAAACATGGCATCAATACTTCATAAATTATACATACGTTGGAGACGTATCAATGAGCAAATCTTTAAGCTTGGGGGAGTTGATGAGTCCAAAGTATGTGACTATTTTACTTGTACTTATGTGACTACTCTGTAGGCTTTGTGGAATTTTATCACGTTCACGCACTTCTTTTTATGGTTTTCCCCGGGAATTGCTTTTGGGATCAAATATTGGTTTATGGAAGAAATATCAGAAAATGATAGTGGGATCATGAAATTAAAGTGATAATCACCTACCATAAAAGAGAGAAGCAAATTGGGCAAAGGAACAGCAGCCACAAGACGTCTAGAGCAAAAGATGTTGGGGAACGTTGCATGGGAAACAAAAAATTTCCTACGCACACGCAAGATCTATCCATGGTGATGAGCATCTACGAGAGGGAGAGTGGATCTACATACCCTTGTAGATCGCTAAGCGGGAAGCGTTAAGAAACATGGCAGATGTAGTCGAACATCTTTGCGATCCAAATCGCAAGCCGTCCCGCGATCCCATCATGATCCGTCTCGCGATCCTGATCACGGTCCTTCCGATCTAGCGCCGAACGGACGGCACCTCTGCGTTCAGCACACGTACAGCTCGATGACGATCTCCGCCTTCTTGATCCAGCAAGACGGAGCGAAGAGGTAGATGAGTTCTCTGGTAGCGCGACGGTGCGACGGCGATGGTGGTGGAACTTATTCCGGCAGGGCTTCGCCTAAGCACCGCCGAAATTAGACTAGAGGAGAAAACGATCTAGAGGAAGTAGAGGGAGCACGTGGCAATTAGGGCTAGCTCTCCCCTCTAAATCCTCTAGTATATATAGGAGGGAGGGACGAGAGGAGGCAGCCTCAAACCCTCAAGGATTCGGCCGAAATAAGAGGTGGAGGAGTCCTACTCCAATCCTACTAGGAGTAGGATTCCTCCTCTCCACTTGGAAACCCTTTCCACCTTTCCACCTTTGGGTTTTTCCCACCCCTAGCCGCATGGGCCATAGTGGGGGGTTCGGCCAGCCGACTACGGGCTGGTTTGAATCCTCCCACAGCCCATGAGGTCCTTTGGGTTGAGACACCCCTCCCGATGGTCCCCCGATACCCTCCCGGCACTCCCGGTACACTACCGAAGTACCCCAAACTTTTCCGGTGACCAAAACAGGACTTCCTATATATCAATCTTTACCTCCGGACCATTCCGGAGCTCCTCGTGACGTCCAGGATCTCATCCGGGACTCCAAACAACCTTCGGTCACCACCATACATAACTCAACTATACCGAAACTTCATCGGACCTTAAGTGTGCAGACCCTGCGGGTTCGAGAACTATGTAGACATGACCGAGACACCTCTATGGTCAATAACCAATAGCGGGACCTGGATGCCCATATTGGTTCCTACATATTCTACGAAGATCTTTATCGGTTGAACCTCTATGTCAAGGATTCAGTTAATCCCGTATGTTGTTCCCTTTGTTCTTCGGTATGTTACTTGCCCGAGATTCGATCGTCGGTATCTCTATACCTAGTTCAATCTCGTTAACGGCAAGTCTCTTTACTCGTTCCGTAATACAAGATCCCGTGGCTAACTCTTTAGTCACATTGCTTGCAAGGCTTGTTGTGATGTTGTATTACCGATTGGGCCCTGAGATACCTCTCCGTCATACGGAGTAACAAATCCCAGTCTCAATCCATGCCAGCTCAACAGACACCTTCGGAGATACCT
Organism: Elymus sibiricus; assembly: GCA_039707655.1. Lineage (NCBI taxonomy): Eukaryota > Viridiplantae > Streptophyta > Magnoliopsida > Poales > Poaceae > Elymus > Elymus sibiricus. The sequence continues at coordinate 414,160,622 of CM077667.1, forward strand.
GTAGAGCATCTTTATAGTCACCCAGTTACGTTGTGACGTCTGATACACACAAGGTATTCCTCCGGCGTCAGTGAGTTGCATGATCTCATGGTCATAGGAACAGATACTTGACATGCAGAAAACAATAACAATAAACTGACACGATCATATGCTATGTTCATAGTTTGGGTCTTGTCCATCACATCATTCTCCTAATGATGTGATCCCGTTATCAAATGACATCTCATGTCTATGGCTAGGAAACCTTCACCATCTTTGATCAACGAGCCAGTTTAACTAGAGGCTTACTAGGGACACATTGTTTGTCTATGTACCCACATATGTAATTGAGTTTCCAATCAATACAATTATAGCATGGATAATAAACGATTATTATGAACAAGGAAATACGATAATAACTAAATTATTATTACCTCTAGGGCATATTTCCAACAGTCTCCCACTTGCACTAGAGTCAATAATCTAGTTCACATCACCATGTGATTTACATTGTTATGAATCTAACACCCAATGAGTTCTGGGGTTCGATCATGCTTTGCATGTGAGAGAGGTCTTTAGTCAACGGTCTGCAAGATTCAGATCTGTGTGTTCTTTGCAAATCTATATGTCATACTGCAGATGCTACCACGCTCCACTTGGAACTATTCCAAATGACTGCTCCACTATACGTATCCGGACTGCTACTCATAGTCGTCCGGATAGGTGTCAAAGCTTGCATCGACGTAACCCTTTACGACGAACTCTTTATCACCTCCATAATCGAGAAACATTTCCTTAGTCCTCCAGTTACTAAGGATAATCTTGACCGTTGTCCAGTGATCCACTCCTGGATCACTCTTGTACCCCTTGACAAACTCATGGCAAGGCACACACAAGTGCGGTACACAGCATGGCATACTATACAGAGCCTATGGATAAGGCATAGGGGACGACCTTCGTCCTTTCTCTTTCTTCTGCCGTGGTCGAGCTTTGAGTCTCACTCAACTCCACACCTTACAAATCAGGCAAGAACTCTTTCTTTGACTGATCCATTTTGAACTCTTTCAAAATCTTGTCAAGGTATGTACTCATTGAAAGTTTTATCAGACGTCTTGATCTATCTCTATAGATCAAGATGCCCAATATTTAAGTAGCTTTATCCAGGTCTTCCTTTGAAAAACTCCTTTTCAAACAACCCTTTATGCTTTCCAGAAATTCTACATCATTTCCGATCAACAATATGTCATCCACATATACTTATCAGAAATTCTATAGTGCTCCCACTCACTTTATTGTAAATACAAGTTTCTCATAAACTTGTATAGACCCAAAAACTTTGATCACCTCATCAAAGCGTATATTCCAACTCCGAGATGCTTGCTCCAGTCCATAGAAGGATCGCTGGAGCTTGCATACATTTTAGCATCCTTAGGATTGACAAAACCTTTTGGTTGTATCACATACAACCTTTCCTCACGGAAACCGTTAAGGAAACTCTGTTTTGACATCCATCTGCCAGATTTCATAATCGTAAAATGCAGTAACTGCTAACATAATTCTAACAGACTTTAGCATCGCTACGGGTGAGAAAGTCTCATCGTAGTCAACTCCTTGAACTTGTGAAAAACCCTTTGCCACAAGTCGAGCTTTATAGACGGTGACATTACCGTCCGCGTCTGTCTTCCTTTTAAAGATCCATTTGTTCTGGATGGCTTTTTGCCCTTCAGGTAATACTTTCAAAGCCCATACTTTGTTTTCTTACATGGATCCCATCTTGGATTTCATGGCCTCTAACCATTTCTCAGAATCCGGGCCCATCATCGCTTCTCCATAGCTCGTAGGTTCATCGTTGTCCAACAACATGACCTCTAAGACAGGGTTGCCGTACCGCTCAGGAGCAGTACGCGTCCATGTCGACCTACGAGGTTCGATAGTAACTTGATCCGAAGCTTCATGATCATCATTATTAACTTCCTCTTCAACTAACATAGGCTCCACAGAAACAACTTTCTGCGCTGCGCTACTCTTTGGTTGAAACAAAGGTTCAACAACCTCATCAAGTTCTATCTTCCTCCCACTCAATTCTTTCGAGAGAAACTCTTTCTCGAGAAAGGACCCGTTTTAGAAACAAACACTTTGCCCTTGGATCTGAGATAGAAGGTATACCCAACTGTTATTAGGGTATTCTATGAAGATGCATTTGTCCGCTTTGGGTTCGAGCTCATCAGATTGAAAACCTTTTTCACAAAAGCGTCGCAACCCTAAACATTAAGAAATGATAGCTTAGGTTTCTGTCAAACCAAAATTCATACGGTGTCATCTCAACGGACTTAGATGGTGCCCTAATTTAAAGTGAATGCAGTTGTCTCTAATGCATAACCCCAAAACGATAGTGGCAAATCGATAAGAGACATCATAGTTCGCACTGTATCCAATAGAGCACGACTACGATGTTCGGACACACCATCACACTATGGTGTTCCAGGTCGCGTGAGTTGTGAAACAACTTCCACATTTGTCTTAAGTTGTTTACCAAACTCGTAACTCAGATATTTACCTCCACGATCATATCGTAGACATTTTATCTTCTTGTCACGATGATCTCAAACTTCACTCTGAATTTGTTTGAACTTTTCAAATGTTTCAGACTTGTGTTTCATTAAGTAAATATCCCCATATCTACTCAAATCATCAGTGAAGGTAAGAAAATAGCGATATCCACCGCACGCTTCAACACTCATTGGATTGCTACATCAACATGTATCATTTCCAATAAGTCACTAGCCCGCTCCATCAAATCGGAAAACGGGATCTCTAGTCATCTTGCCCAAGAGGCATGGTCCGCATGTCTCAACCGATTCGAAATCGAGTGAGTCAAAAGATCCATCAGTATGGAGTTTCTTCATGCGCTTTACACCAATATGACCTTGGCGGCAGTGCCACAAGTAAGTGGTACTATCATTATTAACTTTGCATCTTTTGGCATCAATATTATGAACATGTGTATTACTACGATCGAGATTCAATAAACCATCCACATTGGATGCATGACCATTGAAGGTATTATTCATGTAAACAGAATAATCATTATTCTCCGACTTAAATGAATAACCGTATTGCAATAAACATGATCTAATCACGTTCATGCTTCAACGCAAACACCAAATAACATTTATTTAGGTTCATCACTAATCCCGAAGGTAGAGAGAGTGTGCGATGGTGATCTCATCAACCTTGGAAACACTTCCAACACTCATCGTCACCTCACCCTTAGCTAGTCTTCGTTTATTCCGTTGCTTATATTTCGTGTTACTAACATTTAGCAACCGAACCGGTATCCAATACCCAGGTGCTACTAGGAGTACTAGTAAGGTACACATCAATAACGCGTATATCAAATATACTTCTGTTGACGTTGCCAGCCTTCTTATCTACCAAGTATCTAGGGCAGTTCCGCTTCAGTGACCGTTCTCCTCATAACAGAAGCACTCAGTCTCAGGTTTGGGTTCAACTTTGGGTTTCTTCACTGGAGCAGCAACTGGTTTGCCATCCATGAAGTCTCCCTCCTTGCCCTTGCCCTTCTCGAAACTAGTGGTTTTACTAACCATCAACACTTGATGCTCCTTCTTGATTTCTACCTTCGCGGTGTCAAACATCGCGAACAGCTCGGGGATCATTATTTCCATCCCTGGCATTTCATAGTTCATCACGAAGTTCTGGTAGCTTTGTGGCAGTGACTTGGAGAACTATATCAACCACTATCTTATCTGGAAGATTAACTCCCACTCGATTCAAGTGATTGTAGCACTCAGACAATCTGAGTTCATGCTCACCGATTGAGCTATTCTCCTTCATCTTGCAGGCAAAGAATCTTGCTGGAGGTCTCATACCTCTCAACACGGGCACGAGCCTGAGACCCCAATTTCAGCTCTTAGAACATCTCATATGTTCCGTGACGTTCAAAACGTTTTGGAGCCTCAATTCTAAGCTGTAACGCATGACGCACTGAACTATCAAGTAGTCATCAAAACGTGCCTGTCAGGTGTTCACAACATCTACAAACGACGCTTGAGGGGGTGGCGCACCGAGCGGTGCATTAACGACATAAGCCTTTTGTGCAGCAATGAGGACAATCCTCATATCACGGACCCAGTCCGCATTATTGCTACCATCATCTTTCAACTCTATTTCTCTAGGAACATATAAAAATTCAAGGGAGCTATAGCGCGAGCTAGTAATCTACAACATAATTTGCAAAGACATTTTGACTATGTTCATGATAATGAGTTTAATTAATCATATTACTTAAAAACTCCCACTCAAATTGACATCCCTCTGGTCATTTGAGTGTCACATGATCCAAATTCACCAACTCAAGTCCGATCATCACGTGAGTTGAGATGGTTTCAATGGTGCATATCTTCATGTTGATCATATCTACTATATGACTCATGTTGGACCTTTCGGTCTCTTGTGTTCCGGGGCCATGTCTGTACATGCTAGGCTCGTCAAGTTTAACCCGAGTGTTCCGCACGTGCAACACTGGCTTGCACCCGTTGTATGCGAACATAGAGTCTATCACACACGATCATCACGTGGTGTCTCGAAACAATGAACTTTCGCAACGGTGCACACTCGGAGAGAACACAATTTATCTTGAAATTTAAGTGAGGGATCATCTTATAATGCTACCGTCGTCCTAAGCAAAATAAGATGCATAAAAGGATTAACATCACATGCAAATCATAAGTGACATGATATGGCCATGAACTTGTGCTTTTGATCTCCATCTTCAAAGCACCGGCATGATCTCCATCGTCACCGGCATAACACCATGATCTCCATCATCTTGATCTCCATTAATGTGTCGCCATGAGGTTGTCGTGCCGACTGTTGCTTCCACGACTATTGCTAACTCATAGCGATAAAGTAAAGCAAAAATGGCGAAAATAATTAAAGACAACCCTATGGCTCCTGCCGGTTGCCATACTCATCGACATGCAAGTCGTGATATTCTATACAATACATGATCATCTCATACATCACATATATCTCATCATGTAATTGGCCATATCACATCACAACATACCCTGCAAAAACTAGTTAGACGTCTTCTAATTGTTGTTGCAAGTTTTATGTGGCTGCTACGGGTATCTAGCAAGAACAATTCTTACCTATGCAAAAACAACAACGGTGATACAAAAATTGATATTCAACCTTCTCAAGGACCGCCTTTGTCAAATCCGATCCAACAAAAGTGGGAGAAACAGACACCCGCCAGCCATCTTTATACAACGAAGTTACATGTCAGTTGATGGAACCGGTCTCTCGTAAGCATACGAGTAATGTTGGTCCGAGCCGCTTCATCCCACAATACCGCCGAATCAAGAAAAGACCAAGGGAGAAAGCAATCTGAATATCAACGCCGACAAACTCCTTTGTGTTCTACTCGAGATCTCATCTACACATAGACCTAGCTCATGATGCCACATTTGGGGAACGTTGCATGGGAAACAAAATTTTTCCTATGCACACGCAAGATCTATCCATGGTGATGAGCATCTACGAGAGGGAGAGTGGATCTACATACCCTTGTAGATCGCTATGCGGGAAGCGTTAAGAAACGCGGTTGATGTAGTCGAACGTCTTCGCGATCCAAATCGCAAGCCGTCCCGCGATCCCATCATGATCCGTCTCGCTATCCAATCACGATCCGTCCCGCGATCCTGATCACGGTCCTTCCGATCTAGCGCTGAACGGACGGCACCTCCGCGTTCAGCACACGTATAGCTCGATGACGATCTCCGCCTTCTTGATCCAGCAAGACGGAGCGGAGAGGTAGATGAGTTCTCCGGCAGCATGACGGCGTGACGGCGATGGTGGTGGAACTTATTCCGGCAGGACTTCGCCTAAGCACCGCCGAAATTAGACTAGAGGAGAAAACGATCTAGAGGAAGTAGAGGGAGCACGTGGCAATTAGGGTTATCTCTCCCCTCTAAATCCTCTAGTATATATAGGAGGGAGGGAGGAGAGGAGGCAGCCTAAAACCCTCAAGGGTTCGGCCGAAATAGGAGGTGGAGGAGTCCTACTCCAATCCTACTAGGAGTAGGATTCCTCCTCTCCACTTGGAAACCCTTTCCACCTTTCCACCTTTGGGTTTTTCCCACCCCTAGCCGCATGAGCCTTAGTGGGGGGTTCGGCCAGCCCACTAGTGGCTGGTTTGACTCCTCCCATAGCCCATGAGGTCCTTTGGGTCGAGACACCCCTCCCGATGGTCCCCCGGTACCCTCCCGGCACTCCTGGTACACTACCGAAGTACCCGAAACTTTTCCGGTGACCAAAACAGGACTTCCTATATATCAATTTTTACCTCCGGACCATTACGGAGCTCCTCGTGACGTCCAGGATCTCATCCGAGACTCCGAACAACCTTCGGTCACCACCATACATAACTCAACTATACCGAAACTTCATCGAACCTTAAGTGTGCAGACCCTGCCGGTTCGAGAACTATGTAGACATGACCGAGACACCTCTACGGTCAATAACCAATAGTGGGACCTGGATGCCCATATTGGTTCCTACATATTCTACGAAGATCTTTATCGGTTGAACCTCTATGTCAAGGATTCAGTTAATCCCGTATGTTGTTCCCTTTGTTCTTCGGTATGTTACTTGCCCGAGATTCGATCGTCGGTATCTCTATACCTAGTTCAATCTCGTTACCGGCAAGTCTCTTTACTCGTTCCGTAATACAAGATCCCATGGCTAACACTTTAGTCACATTGCTTGCAAGGCTTGTTGTGATGTTGTATTACCGAGTGGGCCCTGAGATACCTCTCCGTCATACGGAGTAACAAATCCCAGTCTCAATCCATGCCAGCTCAACAGACACCTTCGGAGATACCTGTAGAGCATCTTTATAGTCATCCAGTTACGTTGTGACGTTTGATACACAGAAGGTATTCCTCCGGCGTCAGTGAGTTGCATGATCTCATGGTCATAGGAACAGATACTTGACATGCAAAAAACAATAGCAATAAACTGACACGATCATATGCTATGTTCATAGTTTGGGTCTTGTCCATCACATCATTCTCCTAATGATGTGATCCCGTTATCAAATGACATCTCATGTCTATGGCTAGGAAACCTTCACCATCTTTGATCAACGAGCCAGTTTAACTAGAGGCTTACTAGGGACACATTGTTTGTCTATGTACCCACATATGTAATTGAGTTTCCAATCAATACAATTATAGCATGGATAATAAATGATTATTATGAACAAGGAAATATGATAATAACTAAATTATTATTGCCTCTAGGGCATATTTCCAACAAAAGACAGCATTCCATACGACCGTGCGCACTCATATGAGCGGTAGTATGGAGTGCCATCGCCGCCGCCTGATATGTCTCCGACGTATCTATAATTTTTGATTGTTTCATGCTATTATATTATCAATATTGAATACTTTATATGCAATTATATGCTATTTTATATCATTTTTGGGGACTAACCTATTAACCCAGTGTCTGTTCATGTTTTTACTTGTTTTTGGACTTTTCAGAAAATCAATATCAAATGGAGTCCAAATTGGATAAAAATTTATGGGGGTTATTTTTGGACCAAAAGAGATCCAGGAATCTTCGGGAGGAGGCCAGAAGACCCACGAGGTGGCCACGAGTAGCCAGGGAGTGCCCCCTTGAAAGGACGTGGATGTCGCCTAGAGGGGGGGGTGAATATGCGCTTTAAAATAATTACGGTATAGGCTTGAACTAATGCGGAATAAAACTAACGTTTAATTAGTCAAGCACAAGACCGAAAACAACTAGGCTCACCTATGTGCACCAACAACTTACACTAAGCAAGATAAACAACTAAGTGATAGCAAGATATATAACATGAAACAATATGGCTATCACAAAGTAAAGTGCATAAGTAAAGGGCTCGGGTAAGAGATAACCGAGGCACGCGAAGACGATGATGTATCCCGAAGTTCACACCCTTGCGGATGCTAATTTCCGTTCGGAGCGGTGTGGAGGCACAATGCTCCCCAAGATGCCACTAAGGCCACCGTAATCTCCTCACGCCCTCGCACAATGCAAGATGTTGTGATTCCACTAAGGGACCCTTGAGGGCGGTCACCGAACCCGTACAAATGGCAACCCTTGGGGGCGGTCACCGGTACCCGTACACTTTGGCAACCCTTGGGGGCGGTCACCGGTACCCGTACAAATTGCTCGGGGCAATCCCCACAACCTAATTGGAGACCCCGACGCTTGCCCGGAGCTTTGCACCACAATGATTGAGCTTCGAGCCACCACCAACCATCTAGGGCGCCAAGGCACCCAAGAGGAACAAGCTCTAGGGTGCTCAAACACCCAAGAGTAATAAGCTTCTCAACTTCTCACTTCCACGTATCACCGTGGAGAACTCAAACCTACGCACCAAATGCAATGGCAAGGGCACACGGAGTGCCCAAGTCCTTCTCTCCCAAATCCCACCACAACAACAAATGTTATGGAGGAAATGAGAGGAAGAACGAAGAAGAACACGAAGAACTCCAAGATCTAGATCCAAGGGGTTCCCCTCACTTAGAGGATAAAGTGATTGGTGGAAGTGTGGATCTAGATCTCCTCTCTCTTTTCCCTCAAGAACTAGCAAGAATCATTGGAGGGATTGAGAGTTAGCAAGCTCGAAGAAGGTCAACAATGGAGGGCCAACTCGAGCAAAAGAGATAAGATGCATTGGGGAAGAAGACTGTGACATCCTGGTGTTATGCTACAGTGATCATTGTAATTAAGCTACAGTGATGATCATGAACAGTGCCAAACCTTTTGCTAAGTGAAGTTTGATCAAGTTGAATTTCAAATTCCAGTTCAAATTTCAATTCAAATGCTCTAGGATTTTATGTGATAAATTTAAATCCTCAAACAACCTAAATAAAATGTTGCATATTTGTCACAAATCATAAAACAAATGTTGTTGAGGAAAACAACATCACCAAGCTCATGGTGTGGACCCCACCATTGATAACAGCAACTTAAACCATTTTAAAGTGCTTCAAAAATTAATTGGAAAATGCAAATAGCTTCCAAAAATTCTCAAACTTATTGTGGCCCTAGGGAATATTGCAACATATTAATTGGGACCAGTGGCACATTTTTTCAATAAATAATATTGGTCAAAAATAAGTAAAACAGAAAGATTAAAAGGAAAACAGAAGGGAAATAAAAGAAAAAGGGCAAAGCCCACTTACCTGGCGACTGGGCCGCGCCGGCCCAGCCCAACCGTCGTCTCCTACCTTCTCCCGCCCCCGTGTCGCCCCCGCCGTGGCTGAGCGCGCCTCGCTCCGGCCACTGGCCGCCACGGCGACGGAGCTGGTGGGCGAGAGGATAAGGGCGAGGCCCGTCCCTCCCCCCTGGCCTCCCTGGCCACTCCTCTCCCTCGCCCCTCGCTCTTCTCCCTCTCTCCCTCCGGATCTTGCTCGCACCCGCCATGGCTCCGGCATAGCCGCGGCCGCAGTCCCTCCCGCGCCTCGCCGTCGCGTCCACGGGCTCCGCCGCGACCTGCTCGTCCTCCTCGACCCCGAGCTCGAGCTCCTGCGCCTCTACATCGCCGTCCCCGCGTCGTCTTCCTCCTCGGGCACCCGGACCTCGCCGCCATCGATTTGCCGCCGTCGAGCCTCCCTCGAGCCCACCTTGAACGGCTACGCCCCGCTGTGAGCTCCGCCACTCTCTCTCTCTCCCTTTCCCCGTGCGTTTCTGCCGCAGCAGCCAGCTTCCCACCGCGCCCGAGCTCTGCTCGCCACCGTTGAGCTTCTGCTCGCCGCCACCGTCGCTGCCACGCTCGCCTGAGCTCACCATCGGGCTCCTGGTGTTCCAGGAGCACGACGCACACGCGCACGCATCCGCTAGTGCCTCCTAGCATCGGCTCCGACGAGCACCCGAACACATCCGCCGCGGAGCTCGTCGCCGACGAGCCTCCGGTGACCTTTTGGTCACGGGCGCACCACCACTGCGCTCGCCGCGTCGCGTAGAGCCCATCCGACGCTAGCCCCGCCTCGTTTGCCCTCTGGTTCGCCCGCACCCAAACCGGCCGATCGCCACCGCCGCCATTGTCGACGTTGTGGTCGATTCCGGCCACCTCCGGTCCAGCTGCCGCCGCCATTCGCTGCGGCTCGTCGCCAGGAGCCCGTAGGATCAAACCCCGCTCGATTTGGTGCTCTGTAGACGATTTCCACGGTAACAGGACGACTTGGAGTTGTGCTTTGACCCTATACAACTTTAACTGTAATTTAATTTGAAATGAATTGTGGCTCCGAGATTACTTCCTCGCACGGAGTCGAGGAAGGATCTCTGGGCGTGTTTACTTAATTAAAATTGCTACAACAATATGACTATATGTATGAGATACCAATTTGCACTCTTCTAATGCTGCAAGATGTTGAAGATGCTAGTCCTCGATAGGACTAGGCCTTCTCCCTATTCTTGCTTTCTGCAGTCAGTCCAGATATAACCCTTCATTGAGAATGATGCATACTAGTATAGTTCTGATGTCAGTCTTGCGAGTACTTTGGATGAGTACTCACAGCTGCTTTGCTTCCCTTTTCCCCTTCGATACGTTGCTGCGTTCAGACGATGGAGCCCAGGAGTTGGAGTACGCTGGAGATGTCGACTACTACTACCCCGACGGAGGCCCCTACCAGCAGGATGGAGCTTACTATGACGTAGACTTCTCCGACGTCTAGGAGTAGTTAGGAGGTTCCCAGGCAGGAGGCCTCGCCTCTTTCGTTCCGTGCTTATGTTTGTGCTAGCCTTCTTAAGGCAACCTTGTCTAACTTATGTCTGTACTCAGATATATTTGCTTCCGCTGACTCGTGTTTATGTCGAGCTTTGTATTCGAGCCCTCGAGGCCCCTGGCTTGTAATATGAAGCTGTATGTCTTTGTATTTGTGTCTTTTGTCGTGTTGTGGTATCAATCAGTGAGTCCCTAATCTTGGTTGTACGCCTTGTGTGCATGATTAGCGTACGGACAAGAATGGGGGCGTCACAAGTTGGTATCAGAGCCGACTGCCTGTAGGTAGCCCCCTTTCCAACTCCTTGGCCGAAGTTGAGTCTAGTCATTGAAAAACTTTTACTAACACTGATGATGTGGCTTACGGGCCCACATCTCAATCGGGTGGTATTAGGATCTTTTATTCCTCGTCTATACTCTGGGTTCTGATCTCTCTTCTCTTTCGGGTTAAAGATTTTGCTAAATCTAACATTAGGTTCTCGTGATCACATCCATCGGAGAATTGTTTCGTCAAAAATTGTCTTCTTTGAAGTATGATACACGCACTGTCATTTGACACCTTGAATCTCCTTGTTGCAGATGCGTCCCGCTAGGCAGATCGTCCGTCTAACCTTTGCGCACGATGCGACTGGGTTTCCGGCCATTCTGAACGGCCTCTTGAAGACACTAGGTTATCATTGGTACCCCGAGTACACTATTTATGAGGACTACCATGAGTTCAACCAGGAACAGTATGAGGCTGTGATGGTTATCTGGGATCGACAGGACCGCTCCATCACTGAGCTGCACACCTTCCGTGGCATTGGAGTGACTGTTGAGATGGCAGTACAGGACGCTGCCTATGCTGCTATTGTTCGTCTCCGTGCAGCGAACCCCAGTTTGGAGGAGACGGCCTACAGATGCATCCTGTATGTCCCTGCTGGAGTTGATAGTGCGGCCGACGCTGAGGTCTTGACCCCTTTTGCACGGCAGCGTACCGACCGATCCTACACTGCTGTCTGCGCCCCCTACGCGAGTCATCGATACGACCCACGGGTTCTGGTTCAGTACACTGAGGCTATGGATCGCACTGTCAGGGCTCTTAACTTTGAGCAGTACACCACCCGTTCTCGTCTTTACCGGGCTTTGGAGCAGTTGAGGCCAGCGGTCATTGCGGGAATGCATACGGAGTTTGTTCTTCACCCGCGTCTGACTGAGTTTCCTCCAGGTCTTGAGTGGCCTGCTGTTGGAGGTCGTGCCCCCGCACTTGGGCCTAGGCTTCCGGTTGATATGCAGATACTGCATCAGGGTGTGCACGGGATGCAGTACTCCTTCACCAGATTTCAGAGTCACCTGCAGTTCCCCGGCTACTTTCGTGGTCCCCGACGCTGATGCGTTGTTGTATCCCTCCACCGCGTGCCTGCGCGCCGCCTAGTTGTCTAGGATAATTTCATGCTGGACCTATCGTCTATTCTGTAACGAACTTATGGTTTGTAATAGATATGTGTATGGATCTGTATGTTGAAGTTTGAACTACTATGTTGTATCTATTGCACTTCCTTCTTTGTGCAATTTACTTCATGAATGATTCATTGATTTTGCAATTACCAAGTGCTAAACTACCACTGTTAAATTTGACAGAATGGTTAGGCCAGCTGGTCGTGGTCGTGGTGCGCCTGAGCCACAACCACCACCGGACTACATGGCTGGTATGATACAACAGTTTGAACTGAACCGCCAGTTTATGCAAGGGCTTATGGATCACTTCCCAAGGCCGAACATGAATCAGCAGCCAGCCCCAATGACTCTGCAAGACTTCATGCGTCTCAACCCTACGACTTTCCGCAGCTCAACTCAGCCGCTTGACGCAGATGACTGGCTCCGTGACATCACTTATGAGCTGGAAACTTCAGGCGCCCCAGAGGCTAGCTATGTCACCTTTGCCTCGTACTTTCTGAAGGGTCCCGCTGCTCAATGGTGGGACAGCCACAGGCGCTCTCAGCCTGTTGGAACAATCATCACCTGGCCGGAGTTCCAAGCTGCGTTCCGTGCTCGTCACATTCCCCAGGGAATGATGGACAAGAAGAAGCGTGAATTCCGCAACTTAGTCCAGGGCAACAAGACTGTGGATGCTTATCAGCGGGAATTTCTGGACTTATCCCACTATGCTGAGGAAGACATTGCAACTGATGCTCGCGGGCAGGAGAAATTCCGTGAAGGTCTTCACCCAGATATTCACCTTGCTCTTCTGGCTCACGACTTCCCTGATTTTGCCACCTTGGTGAATAAGGCTATCCAGATTGAGACAGGTCTGCAGAGGTACAAGGATCACACTAAGCGCAAGATTGACGTGGGTTCATCTTCGGGCCCACGTCCTCAGAAGCAAAGGATCTGGATCCCCAACAACTACCGTCCACCTGCATATGCCCCGAGGCCATCCTATGTGGCCCCTCGTCTGCCCCCTCCACCGCCAAGACAGCCAAGAGCAATACCGCCAAGAGCACCTCAGCCTCCACCTTCCCGTCCTGAGGATGGGCTGTGCTTCAAGTGTGGTCGCCCAGGACACCGTGCTAGAGACTGCAGGCAGGGTCAGAATCAACTTGCACTGCCTACCAACCAGCCCCGCAACAACAATGCCAGGCCTGCTCAGGGTCGAGCTCGGGCTAACAATGTAGATATGAATGAAGTTCAAGATCAGCCTTCTATTGTGATGGGTACACTTCTTGTTAACTCAATACCCGCATCCGTATTATTTGATACTGGGTCATCGCATTCATTCATGTCGGAAGAATTTGCATGTAAGCATAACCTTAAGAGCGAGAACATGGACATTCAAATAATGGTATCCACACCAGCGGGAAATTGTCAGACTTCTATGATATGTCCCAACGTCACCGTTGAAATCGAAGGACTAGAGTTCCTCGTCTCGCCCATTGTGTTGGCGTCTTCCAATATTGACTTACTCTTGGGAATGGAGTGGATGATAGCACATAGTGCTTCAGTCGTTTGTGCCACTAAAACCGTGCATCTTCTGCACCCTTCCAACGAGTTAGTGGTTCATACCGCTCGTCTCGTTCGTAATGCCGAGACCCAGATACATTACATGAACGCATTGAATGCTTCACCTCTTGAAGAGATCGAAAGCATTCCAGTGGTTCGAGACTTCCCAGATGTGTTTCCAGAAGAGCTTCCAGGGATTCCCCCTGTTAGAGCTGTCGAGTTTGTCATCGACTTGGTACCTGGTACCACTCCTATAGCCAAGCGGCCTTATAAAATGCCTCCTCATGAACTTCTTGAGCTTAAGAAAGAAATTGACAAATAGCTTCGCAAGGGTTTTATTCGTCCTAGTTCCTCATCTTGGGGAGCACCTTCACTCTTTGTCAAGAAGAAAGATGGTACTAATCGGCTAGTTCAAGATTACCGGCCTATTAACCAAGCAACAATTCAGAATAAATATCCGCTTCCCCGGATCAATGACTTGTATGATCAACTTGCTGGATCATCAGTGTTCTCTAAACTCGACTTGAGGTTGGATTATCATCAGATCCGTGTTCATGAAGAAGATATTCCAAAGACAACATTTGTTACTCGCTATGGTTCATACGAGTACACCGTCATGTCTTTCGGCTTAACAAATGCCCCAGCAACCTTCTCTCGGTTGATGAATTATATCTTCATGGATTATCTCGACAAGTTTGTAGTGGTATATCTGGATGACATACTGATATATTCCAAAAATGAAGAAGAACATGCCGAACATCTTCGACTTGTGCTCGAAAGGCTTCGAGAACATCAACTATATGCAAAGTTCTCTAAGTGTGAGCTCTGGCTAAATGAAGTGACTTACCTTAGTCATGTGATCTCCAAGGATGGAATTGCCGTCAACCCTGAACGAGTTCAGGCTATTCTTGACTGGACTCCCCGAAATAATGTCAAGCAAGTCAGAAGTTTTCTCGGTCTCGCCAGCTATTGCCGTCGATTCGTCGAGAACTCCAAGATCGCAAAGCCCCTGACCAATCTGCTTCACAAGGGTGTTAAGTTTGAATGGACAGACAAATGTCAGGAAAGTTTCCAGACTCTCAAGGACAAGCTTACATCAGCACCGGTGCTTGCTCCTCCAGATTCTCGAAAGAACTTTGCCATTTATTGTGACGCTTCTCGTCAAGGATTAGGTTGTGTCCTAATGCAAGAGCGCAGAGTAATTGCTTATGCCTCGAGACAGCTGCGCCCTCATGAAGAGAACTATCCAGTTCATGATCTCGAGTTAGCTGCAGTGGTCTATGCTCTATTGAATTGGCGACATTACCTCGTTGGTAATCGTTGCGAGATCTATAGCGACCACCAAAGCCTAAAGTACTTGTTTACTCAACCGGACTTGAATCTCCGCCAGCGAAGATGGATGGAATCCCTCACAGACTATGATTTCGGTATTTCATATACCCCTGGCAAGGCTAATGTAATGGCTGACGCCTTGAGCCGTAAGTCATACTGCAACCACCTTCAGGTTCACAAGGTTCACCCCCTGCTTCAAGAAGAGTTTCGCAAGCTGAACCTCCATATAGTCCCTCAGGGTTATCTCGCTCCTCCTCCTGAGGAGTTCTTCAAGATGAACCTCCACATTGTTGCCCAGGGTTCTCTTAATAACCTGATTGCTAAACCAGATCTCGAGGACGTCATCAAGTGGAACCAGAAGTGTGGCGATGGAATCAGGAGGATTAAACTCGAGCTCTCAGAAGGAAATCCCTCACCCTTCACCACTACCGAAGATGGCACTTTGTACTACAATAATCGGCTAGTGGTACCAAGAGATGCGACTCCGGAGGTCATGAAGGAAGCGCATGACACTCCGCTCTCTATTCATCCTGGTAGTACCAAGATGTTCGTCAAAGATACTGGTGGTCTAACATGAAACAAGACATTGCTCGCTATGTTTCAGAATGTGACATTTGCCGTCGGATCAAAGCAGAACATCAAAGGCCTACTGGAACTCTGCAACCTATTTCTATTCCTGAATGGAAATGGGATCATGTTGAAATGAACTTCATTACTGGACTTCCCAGGTCGCAGAAAGGTAATGATGCTATTCTTGTCGTCATTGACCGATTGTCCAAAGTTGCACATTTTCTGGCTGTCAAGGAAACTATTACTGCTAGTCAGCTGGCAGATCTATATATGTCCAGAGTTGTTTCACTTCACGGTATTCCACTGATTATCAGTTCAGACCGTGGCAGCTTGTTCACTTCAAGGTTCTGGACAAGTTTCCAGGAAGCTATGGGCACTCGTTTGTCTTTTAGCACCGCTTTTCACCCTCAATCCCAGGGACAAGTTGAAAGAGTCAACCAGATTCTCGAAGACATGCTTCGAGCTTGTGTCATTTCTTTCAGCAAGAAATGGGAAGATTCTCTTCCGTTTGCTGAGTTCTCCTACAACAATGGCTACCAAGCTAGTTTGAAGATGGCTCCCTTTTAAGTATTATATGGACGTAAGTGTCGGACTCCTCTGAATTGGTCAGAAACTGGGGAACGTACACTTATTGGTCCGGATATAATCCAACATGCCGAAGATCAAGTCCGCATCATTCAAGCAAATCTTAAGGCTGCTCAGTCTCGTCAGAAGAGTCAGTATGACCGTCATCACAAAGATATGGTCTATCAACCTGGCGAAAAGGCTTATCTTCGAGTCACGCCAATTAGAGGTACACACCGATTTGGAATCAAGGGCAAGCTGGCTCCTCGTTATATTGGTCCTTTCACTGTTCTCGAAAGACGTGGTAAAGTGGCATATCAACTGGAACTACCGCCAAACCTGTCTCAGGTTCACGATGTGTTCCATGTGTCACAGCTTCGTCGCTGCTTCAAGGATCCTATCCGAGCAGTGGACCATGAGATGCTGGAACTGCAACAAGACCTCTCTTACAAGGAGCAACCAGTCCGCATTCTCGATGAAACTGAACGTTGGACTCGTCAGAAGGTTACCAAGTTCTTTAAAGTGCAGTGGGCAAATCATTCTGAAGATGAAGCCACTTGGGAACGCGAAGATCATCTTCGTGCAGAATACCCCGGGTTCTTCCCTTCTACTTCTTAATTCTCGGGACGAGAATTCTTGTTAGTAGGGGAGAATTGTGATACCCTGGTGTTATGCTACAGTGATCATTGTAATTAAGCTACAGTGATGATCATGAACAGTGCCTAAACATTTTGCTAAGTGAAGTTTGATCAAGTGGAATTTCAAATTCGAGTTCAAATTTCAATTCAAATGCTCTAGGATTTTATGTGATAAATTTAAATCCTCAAACAGCCTAAAGAAAATGTTGCATATTTGTGACAAATCATAAAACAAATGTTGTTGAGGAAAACAACATCACCAAGCTCATGGTGTGGACCCCACCATTGATAACAGCAACTTAAACCATTTTAAAGTGCTTCAAAAATTAATTGGAAAATGCAAATAGCTTCCAAAAATTCTCAAACTTATTGTGGCCCTAGGGAATATTGCAACATATTAATTGGGACCGGTGGCACATTTTTTCAATAAATAATATTGGTCAAAAATAAGTAAAACAGAAAGATTAAAAGGAAAACAGAAGGGAAATAAAAGAAAAAGGGCAAAGCCCACTTACCTGGCGACTGGGCCGCGCCGGCCCAGCCCAACCGTCGTCTCCTACCTGCTCCCGCCCACGTGTCGCCCCTGCCGTGGCCGAGCGCGCCTCGCTCCGGCCACTGGCCGCCACGGCGACGGAGCTGGTGGGCGAGAGGATAAGGGCGAGGCCCGTCCCTCCCCCCTGGCCTCCCTGGCCACTCCTCTCCCTCGCCCTTCGCTCTCCTCCCTCTCTCCCTCCGGATCTCACTCGCACCCGTGCCGCCGTCGCCATGGCTTCGGCATAGCCGCGGCCGCAGTCCCTCCCGCGCCTCGCCGTCGCGTCCACGGGCTCCGCCGTGACCTGCTCGTCCTCCTCGACCCCGAGCTCGAGCTCCTGCGCCTCTACATCGCCGTCCCCGCGTCGTCTTCCTCCTCGGGCACCCGGACCTCGCCGCCGTCAATTTGCCGCCGTTGAGCCTCCCCCGAGCCCACCAAGAATGGCTACGCCCTGCTTAGAGCTCCGCCACTCTCTCTCTCCCTTTCCCCGTGCGTTTCCGCCGCCGCAGCCAGCTTCCCACCGCGGCCGAGCTCTGCTCGCCGCCGTTGAGCTTCTGCTCGTCGCCACCGTCGCTGCCACGCTCGCCTGAGCTCACCGTCGGGCTCCTGGTGCTTCCAGGAGCACGACGCACACGCGCACGTATCCGCTAGTGCCTCCTAGCGTCGGCTCTGACGAGCACCCGAACACATCCGCCGCGGAGCTCGTCGCCGACGAGCCTCCGGTGACCTTTTGGTCACGGGCGCACCACCACCCCGCTCGCCGCGTCGCGTAGAGCCCATCCCGCGCTAGCCCCGCGTCGTTTGCCCTCTGGTTCGCCCGCACCCAAACCGGCCGATCGCCACCGCCGCCATTGTCGACGTTGTGGTCGATTCCGGCAACCTCCGGTCCAGCTGCCGCCGCCATTCGCTGCGGCTCATTGCCAGGAGCCCGTAGGATCAAACCCCGCTTGATTTGGCGCTCTGAAGACGATTTCTGACGCACGCCCGAGCCCCTCCGCCGCGTTTGTGGTCGCCGGCGGCCAGTCGCCGGCCACCGCCGGCGTGGTTGACCTGGGGCCACCCCCAGGGTCACTGCTAGTGGCCCCAACGGCCCCGGTTGACCCAGTTGACTGGGTCAACTGCTGACTGGGCTGGCCCCAGCCACTGACCTGTGGGGCCACACCCCCGGTGTCTATGACACATGGGCCCCCACTGTCAGATGGTTCATTGGTAATTAAGTTAATAAAAATAATTAGATTAGCACTAATCGGTCACTGACATACGGGCCCCCCCACTGCTAATTAACTCTGTTAGTTTAATTAAAACCCTGGAATAAACCTGAGTCTATGACAGGTGGACCCCACATGTCAGGTTTGACTCTGGTCAGCCAGAGTTGACCTGCTGACGTCATATTGATGTCATGCTGATGTCATCAAACACTGTTCTGGATAATGTTGGATTTAATAATTGAATTAATTCCAGAAATTGTTTTAAACTTTGAAAAATCATAGAAAATAATCTGTAGCTCAGATCAAAAAACTTTATACATGAAAGTTGATCAGAAAAATCCCACGAATCCAAATATGCCATCCATTCATCTGTCACATGCTTCTAGCATGATGAACATGGGACTTTCCCCTCCGGATCGTCTGTCAGATAAATCCAAAGACCCGGGAAATATCGTCAGATATTCTCCCGCTTCGTCTGCAACGCGTAGTACTGCGTTAGTGCATGCCTAGCTAAGCATATTGCCATGTCATGCATCATGTTGCATCTGTGTGCTTTATATTTATTGTTTCTTCCCCCTCTTCTCTCCGGTAGACCCCGAGGCTGACGGTGCTGCCGGATACGACTACGCCCCTGACGATCAGTCCTTTGCCGCAGAGCAGCAATGCAAGCAAAACCCCCTTGAGCATTCCGATATCACCCATCTCTCTCCCTCTTATGCTTGCATTAGATTTTGCTACTGTATTAGATAGCTCCTATTCTGATGCATAGCCTGTTTTTGCTGAACTGTTACTTACCTGCAATCATACCAACTGCTTAGTATAGGTTGATCAGAGAACCCCCTGAGACCCCTTAGTCCCAGTTGCCCCTTCTTTCATCGACGACACCGAGGACTTGAAGACAGAAGACTCAGTCGTCATGACTGACAAGCCGTTACCGACACATCACCACACACCCCTTAAGTATGGCACTGCAGAGCTACTACCGAGTGCCGAGGGTGATACCTCACTTAGCACTCCCGGTGTTAATTCTGTAGCGTAGTTATCGGTCATGGGTATCGAGGGTGATTCCTCCTTCCCATTTCTCGGTAGCGACTCTTGCCTTACTCTTACCTCGAGTGGGATCCATTGAGGGTGATTCCTCGGATATCCACTTGGTGTATTGACACACTGTTACTATGACCTGGTTACAGATGCTTGTTGAAGACGGGTCGGCCCCAAGGGTACCCGCGAGAGAAAGATTTGGTGGGATGCGCCGCAAGGCATCCGAGAGACATTGGTGGGGTGCGCCGTTAAGGCATCCGATTGTTATTGGCGGGGCGACGGACTGCACTTTATGGTTCGCGCTTGCCCCGCACTAATAAATTGCTGATGGGTTGAGTATTTGATCTGAGTTAGGTCGTTGGCCTAATACGCACTAACCACCACGCGGGGTAATCAGTATGGGCTGCTCTACGCCGTACATTCTCCCGAAAGCTCTTCAGATGCCACATTTTTCGACACGCGCCCGGGTGGCCCGCGATGACGCATGGCTCTTGTTACTAAGGCATGCTAGGACTGATCCCGGCCGAGGGCGTAACGTGCAGGATGGCGAGGGCGATGGACCAAGACCCCGAGCCATTAGGATGTAGACCGGCGTGCTGGCCTCTCTGTTGAGCCTAGGTAGGACTACGTCGTGTCGATCGGCCGAGGCCGGGTATGACCAGAAAATTGTATCCGGCCAGAGCTTATCGAGCGTGTTGGGTAATGTGGTGCACCCCTGGAGGGAAGTAAACTATTCGAATAGCCGTGTCCACGGTAACAGGACGACTTGGAGTTGTGCTTTGACCCTATACAACTATAACTGTAATTTAATTTGAAATGAATTGTGGCTCCGAGATTACTTCCTCGCAGGGAGTCGAGGAAGGATCTCTGGGCATGTTTACTTAATCAAAATTGCTACAACAATATGACTATATGTATGAGATACCAATCTGCACTCTTCTAATGCTGCAAGATGTTGAAGATGCTAGTCTTCGATAGGACTAGGCCTTCTCCCTATTCTTGCTTTCTGCAGTCAGTCCAGATATAACCCTTCATTGAGAATGATGCATACTAGTATAGTTCTGATGTCAGTCTTGCGAGTACTTTGGATGAGTACTCACAGCTGCTTTGCTTCCCTTTTCCCCTTCGATACGTTGCTGCGTTCAGACGATGGAGCCCAGGAGTTGGAGTACGCTGGAGATGTCGACTACTACTACCCCGACGGAGGCCCCTACCAGCAGGATGGAGCTTACTACGACGTAGACTTCTCCGACGTCCAGGAGTAGTTAGGAGGTTCCCAGACAGGAGGCCTCGCCTCTTTCGTTCCGTGCTTATGTTTGTGCTAGCCTTCTTAAGGCAAACTTGTCTAACTTATGTCTGTACTCAGATATATTTGCTTCCGCTGACTCGTGTTTATGTCGAGCTTTGTATTCGAGCCCTCGAGGCCCCTGGCTTGTAATATGAAGTTGTATGTCTTTGTATTTGTGTCTTTTGTCGTGTTGTGGTATCAATCAGTGAGTCCCTAATCTTGGTTGTACGCCTTGTGTGCATGATTAGCGTACGGACAAGAATGGGGGCGTCACAAAGACCCCCTTTTATAGGTGGGAGAAAATCCAACCGTTACCCCACAGCCCGCACACAAGCGGTAGTACCGCCCCTGGGAGCGGTACTACCGCCCACCAGCAGAACTGAGCAGCAGTAGAAGGGGCAGCGGTAGTACCGCTTGGTAGTACCGCCACTACTACCACTGCGGCTGGAGGGCTGGCGCGGGACACCAGACAAGTGTCTGGAGCTGTCTGGTGCCTCGCGCGAGTTCCCCGAGCCACCCCACTTCCCCCCAACGGCACTACCGCTGGCCAGGGCGGTAGTACCGGCTATAAGCGGTACTACCGTGCTGGCCAGAGCGGTACTACCGCGGGAGAGAAACAAAGAACCCCAAGCAGCCAGATGGATACAGTAAAACCAGAACTGCCATAACCTTCGCATATGAGCTCCGAATTGAGCAAACTCAAGCTTGTTGGATTCAAGACGACAAGAGTTATCTTTAGAAGAGGCAGTATGAAAATGCCAATGATATAGAGATGTGAAACCTCTATGAATGAAGAACCGGCAAAAACTCCAACATCGAAAACATCATAGAAGATGCATATGGACTCCGTTTTCGATGACCTTGAGCTTGTCATGAAGCTGACCATAAGCTCAAGAACCCACATAGAGAAAAGCCAACCAAGCACCAAGAAAGATGATGATGCCACGAATGCAATGGTTTGAGCTCTCAACAAATGATACGATCCAGCTACTCACTTGAGAGCCCCCCTTGATAGTACGGCTATCGATCCTATAACCCGGTCTCCCAACTACCACCATGAGACCGGTAAAATAGAAAACCCTATCAAGGTCAAACCTTTGCCTTGCGCATAGTCCACTTGAGCTGGATGATGACGATCTTGTCCTTCTCAAGATGGACCACCTTTCTTGATTGCGTCGGCTCAATGAAGACTAGTAGATTGCTCCCCCATACTCCACTATGGGAGAGCCACTCTTCGGCACATCTTCACAAGTCCATTGTCACCACAATGGATGGCAAGCTTCAAGAATGCTCTCTATGTGATGCTTCACTTGAACTTGCACACCGCAACCTTGATGACGATCACCACTTGATGTCATCCTCCATGGGTTGTATGAGATCTTCCTCTTGACGCAAGCCCATGGAAATATACATAACCCCACAACGAACTCTCACGTAGACCATGGGTTAGTACACAAAGCATAATGGACAATGCTTACCATACCATGGGATCACTTGATCCCACTTGGTACATCTTCTACGCTTTGTGTGTTGATCAACTTGAATCATTCTTTGCCTTAATCTTGATCAACCTTGTGTCTTCTCTTCTCTCTTCACAAAGATGATGTCTTGAAGGTAAACATGAATGTTCACACAATCTTGTACTTCAAGACATGCTTGCAATGAGATCAACTCTCACATGACCAATATTTGGATAAAACCTTGAATACCACCTTGGTCACCATATAAACTCCTTGAAACCAACAGATTGACTTCAAGAAGTACCTACAGACAAATCCTTCGAATATAACTGAGGGCAACCATTAGTCCATAGGGATTGTCATCAATTACCAAAACCACACATGGATAAATGTGCTCTTACACCCCTGGCCCGTGGGCCTCTCGTGGCACCTCCTGACCTAATTCCATCTCTATATATCCTCAATTACCCCAAAACCAACAGATATACACCCGAAACACTTTTGCCTCCGCCGCAAGCCTTTGTTCTTTCGTGATCCCATCTGGAGCCCTTTTCCGGTACTCTGTCGCAGGGGGAATCGATCACGGAGGCTGTCTACATCAACCTTTCTGCCTCCATGATGATGTGTGAGTAGTTCACCATAGACCTACGGATCCATAGCTAGTAGCTAGATGGCTTCTTCGCTCTCTTTGATCTTTGATACAATATTCTTTGTGATTATTGCGATGATCTATCTGATGTAATCTTCTTTTGCGGTGCGTTTGTTGGGATCCAATGAATTGTGGGTTTATGATCAATTATTCATTGAAAGTAATTGAGTCTTTGCTGAACTTTATTATGCATGGTTGTTATAGCTTTGTAATTCTCTCTGGTCTATCCATTTGGTTTGGCCAACTAGATTGATTTATCTTCAGTGGGAGGAGTGCTTTGTAGTGGGTTCAATCTTGAAGTGATCTATATCCCAGTGACAGAAGGGGACAAGACACGTATTGTATTGTTGCTACTAAGGATAAAACGATGGGGTTTGAACATATTGCTTGTCTTACTTTGTCTACATCATGTCATCTTGCTTAAAGCATTGCTCTGTTTGTCATGAACTTAATACCATAGATGCATGTTGTATAGCGGTCATTAGTGGAGTGATAGTAGTAGATGCAGAATCATTTCGGTGTACTTTTCACGGACGTGATGCCTATATACATGATCATTGCCATGAATAACATCGTAACTATGCGCTTTTCTATCAATTGCCCAACAGTAATTTGTCTACCCACCATATGTTATGTGTTTGAGAGAAGCCTCTAAAACCCTTAAAACCTTCCTGCAATTTATTTACTTTCTTTTTATTTTACTTTTCATTTATTTATCTATCACTAGTAGAAGTAATCCTTGCAAGTAATGAGTTCAAGGGGCTTGATAACCCTCTTGCCCGCGTTGGGTGCAAGTGTTTTGTTTCGTGTGTGTAGGTATTGTTGACGTAAAGTTGTCATGGTTATCCTATTGGTTCGATAACCTTGGTTCTCACTGTGGGAAATACTTATCGCTACTACATTGCTTCACCCTTCCTTTCGGGGAAAAACCCAACGCAGCTCACAAGTAGCACCGCCTCGTCAACTATTTTCACCCCGTGAAGACGGATCGGGGATCAGACGCCCAGAGACACCAGAAACTCGCCAGGAGCAAGAACCCTAGCCCGTCCGTGTTAAGTACACCAAAACGATTCTGCATCTACTACTATTACTCCACCAATCGACCGCTCTCTGACATGGCTTGAGACTGCGTCGGTATTTCCCCAAAGAGGAAGGGATGATGCAGCACAGCGACGGTAAGTATTTCCCTCAGTTATGAAACCAAGGTATCGAACCAGTAGGAGGATGACCACCACCTAATAAACAACACCTGCACACATTGAACAAATACTTGCAACCCGACGCGAAAGAGAGGTTGTCAATCTCTCTATGGTAAAAAGATAGATTAGGATATGATAGATTGAAGATATAGATCTCTCAAGAACACAAAATAAGAAGGGCAAATAAAAAGTGTAGCAAGGTATTTTTGGATTTTTGGAATAATAGTTCTGAAAACAAAAGCGGAAAAAGATAGATCGGAAAGCAATATGTTGGAAAAGTAAACCCGGGGGCCGTAGGTTTCACTAGTGGCTTTTCTCATGAGTATAGCACACGGTGGGTGAACAAATTACTGTTGGGCAATTGATAGAAGATCAAATAATCATGACGATATCCAAGGCGATGATCATTATATAGGCATCATGTCCAAGATAAGTAGACCGACTCCTGCCTGCATCTACTACTATTACTCCACGCATCGACCGCTATCCAGCATGCATCTAGTGTATTAAGTTCATGGAAAAACGGAGTAATGCAATAAGAACGATGACATGATGTAGACAAGATCTATTCATGTAGGAATAGAACACATCTTGTTATCCTTAATAGCAACGATATATGCGTGCCTCGCTGCCCCTTCTGTCACTGGGAGATGACACCGCAAGATCGAACCCATCACAAAGCACCTCTTCCCATGGCAAGAAAAATCGATCTAGTTGGCCTAATTAAACCAAAGATTCAAAGAAGAAATACGAGGCTATAAGTAATCATGCATATAAGAGATCAAAGAAGACTCAAATAATATTCATGGATAGAAACTGATCATGAACTCAAAATTCATCGGATCCCAACAAACACACCGCAAAAGTTTACATCAAATAGATCTCCAAGAGCCCATTGTATTGAGAATCAAAAGAGAGAGAGGAAGCCATCTAGAAACTACCTATGGACCCGTAGGTCTATGGTGGACTACTCACACATCATCGGAGAGGCACCAATGAGGATGATGAACCTCTCCGTGATGGTGTTAGATTGGATCTCGAGGCTCTGGAACTCGTGGCGGTTGGATGTGTTTTTCGTTGACTCCTCTAGGGTTTTTGGAATATTTGGGAATTTATAGGCGTCAGAGGCGGCGGTGGAGAGGGGTCCCGAGGAGGGCACAACCCATCAGGGCGCACCCTGGTGGGTTGTGGTCTCCACGGCCCACCTCTCTGGCACTTCTTTGGCCCACTGGATGTCTTCTGGTCCAAAAAAATCTCCAAAAAGTTTCATCGCGATTGCACTCCGTTTGGTACTGATATTCTACGAAGTAAAAAACAAGAAAAAACAGCAACTGGCACTTTGGCACTATGTCAATAGGTTAGTCCCAAAAAATGATATAAAGTTGCTATAAAATGATTGTAAAACATCCAAGAATGATAATATAACAGCATGGAACAAGAAAAAATTATAGATACGTTGGAGACGTATCAGCATCCCCAAGCTTAATTCCTACTCGTCCTCGAGTAGGTAAATGATAAAAACAGAATTTTTGATGTGGAATGCTGCCTAACATGTTCATCACATAATATTTTCTTTTGTAGCATGAACATTTGGACTTATAGATGGTTCAAAACAATAGTCTAGTTTTAACATGATGACTTCAATACTCAAGCATGCTAACAAGCAACCATGTCTTTCAAAATATCAACACTAAAGAAAGTTATCCCTAGCCCATCATGCTCAATCATTGATCCATTCATGAAACACACTTAAATATTAGCTACACCCAATGCTCAAGTACGATCATAGTGCCCCTAGTTGGTGCTTTATAAGAGAAGATGGAGACTCAAAGTAAAAATAAAAGTTGCATAAAGTAAATAGATAGGCCCTTCGCAGAGGGAAGTAGGGATTTGTAGAGGTGCCAGAGCTTAAAGTTTAAATTGAGAGAGAAAAATATTTTGAGTGGCATGCCTCTCCTGTCAACGAAAAAGACAAAGTAGTTCACAATACTTTCCATGCTAGATATATCATAGGCGGTTCCCAAACAGAAAATAAAGTGTATTCCTTTTTCCACCATTCTTTCACAATCCATGGCTGGCCGTATCCACGGTTGCCTTCCATACCAACACTTTCCAAGGAAATTATTATTTGACAACATAAAGTAATTTTTTTCATTTTTTTGATTTTGGGACTGGGCATCCCTATTACCGCCGTACTCTCGTGCAATGACAAGTGAATAAACACTCATCTTGAGAATAACACATCTAGCATGGAAAAATATTAGACACCCCCTACCGTTTCATGAGCGGTACGAGCACACAAAAAGAAATTTTATTTTGAAAAGTAGAGATGGCACATACAAATTTTCTTAGAACGGCATGAAAATACCGCATATAGGTAGGTATGGTGGACTCATAAGGCAAAACTGGGTTTAAGGATTTTGGATGCACAAGTAGTATTTCTACTTAGTAGAAGTGGAGGCTAGCAAATAGATTGAGAAGCAACCAACCAAGAAACGAAAATTCACATAAGCGAGCATTGAGCATAACTAACACCGAATAATGCAACATAAGTCGGATGTAATTTCATTGCATAACTATTGACTTTCGTGCATGCATAGGAAATCACAAACCTTAACACCAATATTCTTACTAAGGCATAATTACTCACTAACATGACTCACATATTACTATCATCATGTCTCAAAACTATTACAAGGAATCAAGTTTAATTTGTCCAATGATCTTCATGAAAGTTCTTATTATATCCTCCTTGGATATCTATCACTTTGGGACTAGTTTCATATATTCCCATTGCTTTTGACAAGCTCAAACAAGTTTAAGTGAAGCACATGAGCATAGAGATTTCATCTCTCAAAATAGTATAAGTGAAGCATGAGAGGATTTCTTCAAAATTTACTAACTCTCAAAATAATCTAAGTGAAGCATGAGAGGATTTCTTCAAAATTTTCCAAGCACACCGTGCTCAAAAAGATATAAGTGAAGCACTAGAACAATTCTATAGCTCAAAAAATTTAAGTGAAGCATATAGAGCAATTCTAACAAATCATAGCATAATTTTGGCTCGCTCAAATAGGTGTGTCCAGCAAGGATACAAGTGACAAACTAAAAAGCAAAGCAAGCAAAGACTCAATTGATACAAGACGCTCCAAGCAAAACTCATGATCTGTGACGAATAAAAATATAGCTCCAAGTAAAATACCGATGGTCGTTAGAAGAAAGAGGGGATGCCACTCGGGGCATCCCCAAGCTTAGTTTCTTGTTTCTCTTTGGATATATCTTGGGGGTGCTGTAGCATCCCCAATCTTAGGCTCTTTTCACTCCTTATTCCTTCATCCATCGTGATCTCACCCAAAACTTGAAAACTTCAATCACACAAAACTCAACAAAATCTTCATGAGATCCGTTAGTATAATAAAGCAAATCACTACTTTAGGTGCTGTTGAAAACCCATTCAAATTTTATTATTGCATTATACCTACTGTATTTTAACTTTACTATGGCTCATACCCTTCAATACAACCCATAGATTCATCAAAACAAGCACACAATGCAACGAAAACAGAATTTGTCTTAAACAGAAAGTCTGTAGTAATCTGTACTCTAACCATACTTATGTAACTCTCAAAATTCTGAAAAAATAGTACAACGTAAAGAATTTGTATGGAAACACTGTGTTAAAATTTCAGCTCAATATAACGTTCCAGTAAAAAATGAAAATTCGAACACTGGAGGCAAAGTTTCTGTTTCAGATTCAGCATTGTTTCTACTCATCTTATGAATCATCCTAAAGGCTCTACTAGGCACAAACACTAAATAAAACATAAAAACACAATCATAACAGAGGCATAATTGTGTCAACACTCAAAAACAGAAAGTAAAAGACGAAAATAAATTTATTCATTGGGTTGCCTCCCAACAAGCGCTATCGTTTTACGCCCCTAGCTAAGCATAACGAATAGATTCAAGTATTGTCAACTTTGGTTTTCGTAGAGGTGTTTTTGTCAAGAGGTTTTGCAAATAAAAATTAAAACACATCATCCATAAAACCTTATCACTATCAAGTTGTCCATCTACATACACCCGTTGATTCCCGGCCACAATCCAAGAATAATGTTGATTTACATCATTGAAAACTTGTTGGATCATATCTAAAACAGGGACTTCCTTTTTGAGATTCTCATAAAAAAATTGATTATTTCCAAGAAAATGTCTCAACATGTAATCACTATTGTAAAGGATCTCTCCTATTACCGGTTTTTTCACCGCTCATACCATAGAAATCAAAGACCTCCCTAGCTTCCCGTACTATGTGATCAAATTCATTCATGAGAACAAGGGTAGCTAACTTCTTAGCTTTGGGATCCTTTATGACAGGTAGCTCATAAAACAATCTTTGCAAGGTAGGATGGGTACGAATAAACCTATTTTCAAGTTTCAGAACTAGCGCTGAAATAGCTTCCGCATAAGTTTTAGTTTTTTTCAGTATAGGAGTATCATCGAGAGTCAAATTCCCAACGCAATTGAAAAAATCTTGGATAATTTCTTTTCCTATAACGTTCCCTTGCCCCAACACAAAAGTTTTAGCATCCAGATTACCAGAACGTCCAATATTAAGAGTCCTGCCATCATCTGTTTCTGCCATACCAAAATCACTCATGATGACAAGAAAACAAGAGATGTGACAAGAAAAAGGCAAACGAAAAAGAGGGCGAATAAAATGGCAAATTGTGTGAAGTGGGGGAGAGGAAAACGATAGGCAAATGGCAAACAATATAATTGCAAGGAGATGAGATTTGTGATTAGGAACCTGGTAGATGATGATGGTGTCTCCTCGGCGCCAGAGATTGGCACGTAGAAGAGACCGCTTCCTCCCCGGCAACGGCGCCAGAAATTCCTTTGACGTGGCTTGACACTGCGTCGATATTTCCCCAAAGAGGAAGGGATGATGCAGCACAGCGACGGTAAGTATTTCCCTCAGTTATGAAACCAAGGTATCAAACCAGTAGGAGGATCACCACCACCTAATAAACAACACCTGCACACAAAGAACAAATACTTGCAACCCGACGCGAAAGAGAGGTTGTCAATCTCTCTACGGTAAAAAGATAGATTAGGATATGATAGATTGAAGAGATAGATCTCTCAAGAACACAACATAAAAAGGGCAAATAAAAAGTGCAGCAGGGTATTTTTGGGTTTTTGGAATAATAGATCTGAAAACAAAAGCGGCAAAAAGATAGATCGGAAAGCAATATGTTGGAAAAGTAGACCCGGGGGCCGTAGGTTTCACTAGTGGCTTCTCTCATGAGTATAGCACACGGTGGGTGAACAAATTGCTGTTTGGCAATTGATAGAAGATCAAATAATCATGACGATATCCAAGGCGATGATCATTATATAGGAATCACGTCCAAGATAAGTAGACCGACTCCTGCTTGCATCTACTACTATTACTCCACACATCGACCCCTATCCAGCATGCATATAGTGTATTAAGTTCATGGGAAAACGGAGTAATGCAATAAGAACGATGACATGATGTAGACAAGATCTATTCATGTAGGAATAGACCCCATCTTGTTATCCTTAATAGCAATGATACATGCGTGCCTTGCTGCCCCTTCTGTCACTGGGAGAGGACACCGCAAGATCGAACCCATCACAAAGAACCTCTTCCCATGGCAAGAAAAATCGATATAGTTGGCCTAATTAAACCAAAGATTCGAAGAAGAAATACGAGGCTATAAGTAATCATGCATATAAGAGATCAAAGAAGACTCAAATAATATTCATGGATAGAAACTGATCATGAACTCAAAATTCATCGGATCCCAACAAACACACCGCAAAAGTTTACATCAAATAGATCTCCAAGAGACCATTGTATTGAGAATCAAAAGAGAGAGAGGAAGCCATCTAGCTACTGCCTACGGACCCGTAGGTCTATGGTGGACTACTCACGCATCATCGGAGAGGCACCAACGAGGATGATGAACCCCTCTGAGGGAGTCCTGGTTTAAGAGGTCCTCGGGAGGCCGACCTATTTCTTATAGGGCGGACTATATGGGCCCCTTGCTGAGCACTGGATGGATCAAAGACCCTGTCTCCGGGAAGGAAGCTTCAAGAATCGTGGCGTATCCTCCATGTTTGAGTAGTGAATAGGCATGTTTATCCCTTCGACGTGTAACCGACCATGTGTAAACCCTAGGTACCCTCGGCGTCTATATAAGCCAGAGGGTTTTAGGTCGTAGAACAAGAGAACTCATCTAGGGTTTTAGTCATACGATCTCGAGGTAGATCAACTCTGTAACCCTTATATCATCAATATAATCAAGCAGGACGTAGGGTATTACCTCCCTTGGAGGGCCCGAACCTGGGTAAACATCGTCTCCCACTTCTCCTGTTACCCTCGATTCTAGTCTCACAGCTCGGGACCCCCTACTCGAGATCTGCCGGTTTTGACACCGACATTGGTGCTTTCATTGAGAGTTCCGCTGTGATCGCCAAAGGAATCGATGGCTCGCCTTGTCATCAACGAAGAGGTCCGCAATACGGACACTTTCGTCCCCGGGCAGATCTTCGCTTTCGGCAGCATTGTGCTGCACGCCGACCCGACCGGCCATCTAGGCCGTGTCGGAAGTTTCTCCCCTGATCAAGAGGTCAGATTCGGGAACTTAGAGTTCTCCGTAGACTCTCGGGGTGACCTATCACTAACCGGGCTCGCAGTCTCGCCTGTCACGCCCGAAGACTCTGAGGCTTTAACCTCAGATCCATCTTTCGGCCCTGCCCACGGGATTTACCCCGGCGAGGACCCGACTCTCAGTCCAAACCCGGTCATAGTGCCGGACGTCCGGACAACTGTTCTTGCCGAACTATCTCCCCGCGCGGACGCATCGGAGGTTAACTCCGGAAGCTCTGAGCAGGCCGACCCGATCGAGCTCTCGATACTCAACGAGGCTCTAGATCGGATCTCGTCGATGAAGATTACCGACGACCCAACCCCGATCTGTTCTCAGATCGGGCTCAAGGCGGGTCAGGACGAATTTTTTGCCCCACCCACCACCCACTTCGTAGCCACTGTCGAGGATTTAACCGACATGTTGGACTATGCCTCTGAGGAGGCAGAATACATGGATGAGGAGGATCACGCCCTCACCCCCGTTAACACCGGGCGGTGGACTGCCACCTCCACATACGACATCTACATGGTGGACACTCCGAAAAATGATGGTGACAAATCGGATGAAGCGCCGTCAAGACGCCGAAAGCCGCATAAACGGTCAAAAGAAAAAAAGGGAAGAAAAGCTATCGACGGCACTGGGGATGGAGACACCCCGGAAGACCTCGGCGACCCCGAAATCCCCGAACACCCGTTAGAGGGTCAGGAGAGGCCGGAAGACCGGCGTAACCCCGACGATCTAGATGATTCCGAGGACGACAATTACCGCCGCCCCACCGAGGAGGAGGACATCACGGAAGCCGATGACTTCGCCATCCCCGATAATCCCGAAGATCAGGAACTATTCAGGCAATAGCTTATTGCCACGGCCCGCAGCCTAAAAGCAAAAGAACGGCAACTTAAAGCCGAACAAGACGACCTCAACGATCGATGGACGAGAGTCCTCTCAGCTGAGGAAGGATACGGTACCGGTCTATCGGACCAACCTAAGAGCTATCCATGCCGAAGGCTGCTGCCACAGTTCGATGACGAGCTCACTGACACGCCGTCTCCCAAACATACCCCATACGACAAGCCAGACCGCCCTCCTCGAGGATGAGACAGGACGGCTGACAACACCGGCTATAGGACGACGATACCCCGTAGACGGGGCAAAGAGCCACTAGAGCCCGATGACATGTTTGACCTGCGACACGACCTGGACCATAGGGCGGGTCATACGCGATCCATCTACGGATCCAGAGGATACTCACCCGATAGACGGGAAGGGTACCGGCTTTGGCTCGACCGCAACAATGAAGGTCGGGAACGAAACTGGGCTAGGACAGACACCGATCACCGGCGCGACATAGCTCAGGTCAGAGGCGCTGCCCACCCACTGTGCTTCACGGACGAGGTGATGCGGCATCAGTTCCCGGAAGGGTTTAAACCCGTAAACATAGAACAATACGATGGGACAACTGACCCAACCGTATGGATCGAGGATTTCCTCCTCCACATCCACATGGCGCGAGGAGATGACCTCCACGCCATCAAGTACCTACCCCTGAAGCTTAAGGGGCCAGCTCAGCACTGGCTAAATAGCCTCCCCGAAAATTCCATTGGGTGCTGGGAGGATCTAGAAGAGGCATTCCGATCTAACTTCCAGGGTACTTATGTTCGGTCGTCAGACTCCTCCGACCTAAGCAATGTCGTCCAGAAACCAGGAGAATCCGTGCAACTATTCTAGAATCGGTTCTTGACCAAGAAAAACCAGATCGTCGACTGCCCGGACGCCGAAGCAATAGCCTCTTTCAGACATAATATTCGGGATGAATGGCTGGCTCGCCAGCTCGGCCAGGATAAACCTAGGACAATGTCCGCCCTTACATCACTCATGACTCGCTTTTGCGCGGGAGAGGCTAACTGGCTAGCAAGACGTAGCCACAACCCCGAAGACCTCGGAACCTCCGAAGTTAGGGACGGAAATGGGAAACCAAAGCGCAACAAGAATAAGCGCCGGCACACAAATAGTGATGCCGATGACACGGCCGTTAACGCCGGCTTCCGCAACTCCCGGCCTGGGCAGCGGAAGAAGCCTCCTAAAGGCAATCGTGACGGACCCACCCCGCTGGACAAGATCATGGAAAGGCCTTGCCAGATCAATGGCACTCAAGAGAAGCCCGCCAACCACACCAACCGTAACTGTTGGGTATTCAAATAGGCCGGCAAGCTCGCATCCGAGGACCAAGGCAAGAGCCCACGCAGCGAGGACGAGGATGAGCCTCGCGGTCCAATTGGTGGCGGACAAAAGAAATTCCCTCCAGAGGTGAAAACAGTAAACATGATATACGCCACTCATATACCCAAAAAGGAGAGGAAGCGCGCCCTTCGAGAGGTCTACGCCGTAGAGCCTGTAGCCCGGAAATATAACCCATGGTCGGCATACCCGATCACCTTCGATCGACGTGACTACCCGACCAGTATCCGTCATGGGGGTTCGGCCGCCCTCGTCCTAGACCCCATCATAGACGGGTATCACCTCACAAAAGTCCTAATGGACGGAGGAAGTAGCCTCAATCTGATTTACTCAGACACGGTGAAAAAGATGGGTATAGATCCGTCAAGGATCAAACCCACCAACACTACCTTTAAAGGAGTGATCCCAGGCGTTGAAGCCCGGTCCACGGGCTCTGTAAGCCTGGAAGTAGTGTTCGGCTCGCCCGACAACTTTCGAAGCGAGGACTTGATCTTCAACATCGTACCTTTCCGCAGCGGCTATCACGCCCTGCTCGGTCATACAGCGTTCGCTCGCTTTAATGCCGTCCCACACTGCGCATACCTCAAGCTCAAAATGCCCGGCCCCAAGGGGGTCATTACTGTCAATGGCAACACGGAGCGCTCCCTCCGAACTGAGGAACATGCGTTGGCCCTCGCGGCCGAATTCCACTAGACTGTTGATCGGCAAACGCCGACACCCGCCGTAAAGGCACATAAGGCTGGGAAGCGAGCTCGGCTTCTACCCGAAGTCCCAGAACCTTCTTCTCCCCATAAATAGGGACTCGCCCCCCATCGCACAGCCCTAGAACCAGCAAAGTACGTGCCGAGGAGGCACAACTTCGCGCTCAAAATTCCATGGGCGGTGGTGGGGAAAAATTATCAAAGGGTAAGTGTTCGGCTAGACCAAACTATCACCATCAAAATGTCCTCGGACACACTACAGGTGCCGTCAAGTACCTGCTAAGGCGTAAAGCTGATTCACACTTCGGCGACTTCTCAAGATTTTTTTCCCAAAGTCCGCTCGCCGAACTGCATAACCCATAGCGGTATACAACTCCTTAGGAGACACAGGAGCGGACAAACAACAGGGCACATCGAGGACATCAGGTCACCCATCGAAGACCCTGGTACAACCCCTCCTGTAAGGTTTATATTTCATTTTCAAATACCTGTAAACAGCTGCATTGGCAATTTGAACAATAAGAGTTGTTGAGCAAAGTACAGACATATTATACATGATCGCTTTGCTGTCCTTTTTTTAGCACTCTCTATTTTCCACCTCTTCTTGCGAACCTGTTCGGTATACTTTAGGGTGCAACCGGCTAATAGACAGGGGGCTCGAACTTAAAAAATCGCCCTAAGCACAACTAATTTTGTGTTCGGCGTCTTGGAATTCCGCTTTATATGCATTGGTTCTGAACTATGTCTTGGGTCAATAGTTGGGTTGCCCGGCTCCTGTGCTTGCCCCTTTACGTTCCGCTCGTTCGGCTAAAGGGGCAAAGGGAGAAACGCTGCGATTGTGCTTCCGGCTAGTCTGGTCAAGCACCTCAGCGGAGAAAGCCGAAAATTGACTGTCATAGTATGCGAGAACCGGTCTGCGAATCCGAGCTTAAATAAACCTCGATTAGAGGTTATTCCGTGTCATGCGATGGGTTTGGTATTCGTACAAACCATGTGATATCGGCTTTGGCCGCGGCTCATCCGAAAATCACAAACCCCTGGGGGCTAGTCATCAGCCCCCCGCACTCCTTTCTCGCGCCCCTATGGCTAAGTGAAAGCAATAAAGCATTATGGTCCAATTGCCTTGTCCGCCCCACACTACCGCCTTCGGGTACCGATAGCTCGGCTAAGGGTCACAGTGCGTTGGCAGAGACACCCCGCGTAGTATCAACATGGGGGCTGAAGCCGACGACTCGCAGCTTTCAGTTTTAACGGCTACACGGGAGTTATAAAGGATGCAAAACACGAAAGACATGATAAACCATGCATCTTAAATATAAACGCGTTAAAAGGTCTTCGGACATATTACAACGCTTTACTCATAAATGTTCTCTCTCGAACACTGTGACTCTATCGCCCGAGCACCCTCCATTACTCCGGAGAAGTATAGCTCGGGGCACCTATGCTCCTTTCCAGAAGGCGGAGGGGCGGTGGCTATCTTCATCGGATCCAGCCCCGGCCAGTGCACCTTGGCCTTCGCAAAGGTCATCCGAGCTCCCTCGATACAGGAGGACCGCCTTAGTGCGTCGATCCGGGGCGTGGCGTCGCTCAGCTTCTGCACCAGGCCGAAGTAGCTGCCCGGCAGTGGCTCGTTGGGCCATAGCCAGATGCAGAGATCCTTCATAGCCGGCTCCGCCATCCGGTGTAGCTTCATCAGCTGCTTTAGCAGCTCAACAAGGAGAGGAGAGCGCTCGGGGGCTTCAAACTGCGCCCAAAACAGCCGAGCTTCATCTCCTTCTCCTCGCGAAGCATAGAACTGGTTCGCGTCCGCTGTGCTCTTCTGGAGGTCCGAGCAGGCACCTGAGGAACGCCATACTTGGGTAAGCAACTCGAACTTGCTATCCCCGAAAACACACTACAATAAATACGGCTTACCATCCATGGTAGCCTTGGCCTGGCTGACTTGCTCTTCAAAAGACCGCCTATCCACCCGCTCCTTTTGGAGATTGGTTTTCAGGGTGGATAGTTCGGCGGTTTTCTCCTTGCCTTTCCGCTCAAGGTCCTCGCACTTTTGGTCGGCGTCCCTGAGCTCCTGTTGGATTTCCTCCACCCGAGCCTCATGCTTGTCGTTGGTGGCTCTTAAGGCGGATAACGCGGTAGCCTTCTTTGGCCGCCGCCCTCTCAACCGAAGCCTCCTGCTTCGCCTTCTCAAGCTCGGCCTTGAGCTTCTCAATTTCCTTCGCCGAGGCTGCGTAAGCATTAAACATATCAAAAATACTGCGTTGATAGTACGGTAATGAAGAATTTGGATACTCTAATCCGGCTTACCTTGCGCCTCGTCGAATCTCTTGTTCAGAGCGTCAAGCTCGTCTTCGGAGCTCTTGAGCTTCCGATTTAGCTCGTCCAGCTCGGCAGCATTAGCATCCGCCGTCGTCGACGAAGCCTGTAAAAAACAAAACCATATCCAGTCACATGGGTTCAAAACTTCCGAACTGTCATAAATATGATCATGTGTCCGGTCCTCTTAAGGCCTATTAGAACATTCCGAACAAATATTTTCCTGTACATAGTTCGGATAATGATCTATGATTGACCCCTAGGTAAATTTTTCCAAACTCACCTAGGGCTCGGGGGCTGCCATGTATATAATGATAACACAAAGAAATTAATATTTCACAAACAGAGCATTACGTGGCTCACCTGAAAGCCCGTCGGGAGACCGTTGAAGGCCTCCTTCAGTCCGATGTGTACGGACTGAATGCTCTGCAATACCGCACCCATAAGGGTGTGGTGCTCCTCGGAGATGGAGGCGCTTGATAGAGCCTCCCCCATAGCCGGCCACCCATTGGTCGGTGGCGCCGGTGGGGATCGGTTGATCCGATCTCCAACCGGGGATTGAACCGGTGCCTCTGGAGGCATGGTGCGCTCCGGAGACGACCTCGGAAGGGACTGGACGTCCCCTTGTCCGGTCTCTTCAGTATCCGGGAGGGGCTTGTCCCCTCGGTCTTCGGCGGCCGAGGCGTTAGCCTCGACCATGACGTCGTCACCCCCACCTCTGGTGTCCGGCTCCAAAGGAGCCTGTTGGGATGACACCTCCGCGGCATCCTTCGCGGCACCCGGAGGAGAGGGGTGCGACGCGGTCCCGCTCTCCACTAGCTCGACGGGCGGGGTCTCCCCGTCCGAAACTTGATCGGCGGGGAGAACACGTGGTGGGCTGCAAGTCAATAGACGCTCACATGTTAACCGCATTCAAAACTTAGCTTTAAATAGCTCATGAAGTCTTCGGATCTTTACCTTCGAGCTGGGGGCTTGACCCTGAGGTTCCTTCGTGGAACCTTCTCGAATTCCTCGGATTCGGAATCCGAGTCCGAACTGTCGTCGGACAGAACTACCTATGTCCGACACGCTTTCTTCAGGGCGGGAGGAGGTACATCCTCTGAGGCGTCCGATGACACCGCCCTCTTTCCTGCGAGGGGGGAATCGCCTCGCCCCTCACCCTCGTGCTCCTCCTCTTGATTCGAGGAGGCGTGGGTTTCCTCGGACACAGCCCCCGGCTGGTCCCTGGTGCGCATGCCTGCTCAGCCTGGTTTCTTCTTCTGCTCCTTCTTCTCTGGCGCCTTGTAAGGCGCGACGACGAGCATCTCCGATAGCAGATGGGACCTAGGGTCTTCGGGTGCTACTTCTTGAGCATGCGTTGGTTTTCCCTTGAAGAGGAAAGGGTGATGCAGCAAAGTAGATAAGTATTTCCCTTAGTTGTTGAGAACCAAGGTATCAATCCAGTAGGAGATACAAGCAAGTCCCCAATAGATGTACCTACACAAATAATCAAACACTTGCACCCAACGCTATAAAGGGGTTGTCAATCCCTTCACGGTTAATTGCAAGGATGAGATCTGAAAGAGATAGATATGATAGATTGCTTGAACGGAAAGTAAAACAAAAGTAAAAAATAATGTAGCAAAGTATTTTTGGTATTTTTGGTTTTAGATCAGAAAGTATTAGATGGAAAATAGACCCAGGGGCCATAGATTTCACTAGAGGCTTCTCTCATGAAGGCAAATATTACGGTGGGTGAACAAATTACCGTCGAGCAATTGATAGAAAAGCGCATAGTTATGACGATATCCAAGGCAATGATTATGCATATAGGCATCACGTCTGTGTCAAGTAGACCGAAATGATTCTGCATCTACTACTATTACTCCACACATCGACCGACTCCTGCCTGCATCTAGAGTATTAAGTTCATGAAGAACAGAGTAACGCATTAGGTAAGATGACATGATGTAGAGGGATAAACTCAAGCAATATGATGAAAACCCCATCTTTTTATCCTCGATGGCAATAATACAATACGTGCCTCGCTACCCCTACTTTGTCACTGGGTGAGGACACCGCAAGATTGAACCCAAAACTAAGCACTTCTCCCATTGCAAGAATTACCAATCTAGTTGGCCAAACCAAACCAATAACTCGAAGAGACTTTCAAAGATATGAAATCATGCATATAATAATTCAGAAAAGACTCAAATAATATTCATAGATAATCTGATCATAAACCCACAATTCATCGGATCTCGACAAACACACCGCAAAAGAGTATTACATCGGATAGATCTCCATGAAGATCATGAAGAACATGGTATTGAAGAGAAAAGAGAGAGAAGAAGCCATCTAGCTACTAGCTATGGACCCGAAGGTCTGTGGTGGACTACTCACGCATCATCGGAGGGGCAATGGAGTTGATGTAGATGCCCTCCGTGATCGAATCCCCTCCGGCAAATTCGGACTCGGATTTATAAAATTCCTGGACTGAGCGCAAAAGTTTCCGTTTTTCAGCAAAATCAAATCAACAAACACCGTAGATCATCCCAAAGGTCTTACTTGGCTCAAACACTAATAAAAACATAAAAACACAATTACTACAGAAGTAATAATGTGCAAAACACACCAAAACAGAAACAAAAAACAGAAATCAAAAATAAAATTGGGTTGCCTCCCAACAAGCGCTATTGTTTAACGCCCCTAGCTAGGCAAAACGCAATAGATCTAGGTATTGTCATCTTTGGTATGCAATCCATAAGTAGTTCTCATAGTAGATTCATAAGGCAATTTAATTTTCTTTCTAGGAAAGTGTTCCATGCCTTTCCTTAATGGAAACTGAAATCTAATGTTTCCTTCTTTCATATCAATAATTGCACCAATCGTTCTAAGGAAAGGTCTACCAAGAATAATAGGACATGTAGGATTGCAATCTATATCAAGAACAATGAAATCTACGGGCACATAATTCCTATTTGCAACAATAATAACATCATTAA
Source organism: Elymus sibiricus (assembly GCA_039707655.1). NCBI lineage: Eukaryota > Viridiplantae > Streptophyta > Magnoliopsida > Poales > Poaceae > Elymus > Elymus sibiricus. Next base: position 414,199,787 of record CM077667.1, read on the forward strand.
TCCTTCCCATAGGTTTCTTTATGGTGGAATCCGCTAGATGCAAATTCAAAGAGCAATCATCAAATTCATGGAAACCTAACACATCACATAGAGTTTTTGGAATAGTGGAAACGCTAGCACCCAAATGACACAAAGCATGGCACTCAAAATCTTTAATTTTAATATTAATAGTAGGTTCCCACTCATCATAAAGTTTTCTAGGTATAGAAACTTCCAACTCAAGTTTTTCTTCAAAAGATTTCATCATAGCATCAACGATATGTTTAGTAAAAGCTTTATTTTGATCATAAGCATGAGGAGAATTCAACATGGATTGCAACAAGGAAATACAATCAATCAAAGAACAACTCTCATAATTAAAGTCCTTGAAATCCAAAAGAGTGGGTTCATTGCTATTTAAAGTTTTGACCTCTTCTATCCCACTTTTGTCAATCTTAGCATTAGGATCTATAAACTCCAAATCATTGGGACGCCTTTTAACTAAAGTTGACTTATCTCCAGCCCTATCTTTATCAAGATTTGTTTTATAAAACAAAGATTCAATAGGAGTCACATCAATCACTTTAAGATCTTCATCATTATTATCACGAGAACACACTTTTTCAAGCCATTCACGCTTAGCACGTATTCTAGCGGTTCTTTCCAAACTCATCAATAGAAATTCTCATAGATTTTAAAGACTCATTAATATCATGCTTGGGTGGAATAGATCTAATTTTCAAAGAATCAATCTCAAGAGAAATTCTATCAACGTTCCTAGCCAAATCATCAATCTTGAGCAGTTTTTTTTCAATCATAGCATTGAAACCCTTTTGCGAACTAATAAATTCTTTAATATTATTCTCAAGATCAGAGGGCATCTTATTATAATTTCCATAAGAACTGTTGTAGGAATTACCATAATTATTAGAGGAATTACTAGGAAACGGCCTAGGATTGAAATTACCTCTATACGCGTTGTTACCAAAATTGTTCCTACCAACAAAGTTCACATCCATAGATTCATTATTATTTCCAATCAAAGAAGACAAAGGCATATCATTAGGATCAATAGGAGCACTCTTACTAGCAAACAATTTCATCAATTCATCTATCTTTTCACTCAGAGTATTAATCTCTTCAATAGCATGCACCTTTTTACTAGTAGGAGATCTTTCGGTATGCCATTGAGAGTAATTTGCCATAATATTATCTAGGAGTTTAGTAGCTTCTCCTAATGTGATTTCCATAAAAGTACCACCCGCGGCAGAATCTAAGAGATTCCTAGAAGCAAAATTCAATCTAGCATAGAAAATTTGTATAATCATCCATAAACTCGAACCATGCGCGGGGCAATTTCTAATCATTAGTTTCATCCTCTCCCAAGATTGTGCAACATGCTCATGATCAAGTTGTTTAAAATTCATTATATCGTTCCTAAGGGAGATGATCTTAGCGGGCGGAAAGTACTTGGAAATAAAAGCATCTTTACACTTATTCCATGAATCAATACTATTTTTAGGCAAAGATGAAAACCAAGTTTTAGCACGATCTCGTAGTGAGAACGGAAATAGCTTCAATTTAACAATATCATTATCCACATCTTTCTTCTTTTGCATATCACACAACTCAACGAAAGTATTTAGATGGGATGCGGCATCTTCATTAGCAAGGCTAGAAAATTGTTCTTTCATAACAAGATTAAGCAAAGCAGCATTAATTTCATAAGATTCCGCACTAGTGGCGGGAGCAATCGGAGTACTAATAAAATCATTATTATTAGTATTGGAAAAGTCACACAACTTGGTATTCTCTTGAGTCATCGTGACAAAGCAAGCAATAAAGCACACAAGCAAACAAAAAGCAAACGAAAAGACGAACGGAAGAAGGGCGAATAAAAAGGCAAATCTTTTCGAAAATCGTTTTAGAAGTGGGGGAGAGGAAAATGAGAGGCAAATGGCAACTAAAGTAAATGCAAGAGATGAGTTTGTGATGGGTACTTGGTAGGCTTGATGTAGATCTCCCTGGCAACGGCGCCAGAAATCCTTCTTGCTACTTCTTGAGCATGCGTTGGTTTTCCCTTGAAGAGGAAAGGGTGATGCAGCAAAGTAGATAAGTATTTCCCTCAGTTGTTGAGAACCAAGGTATCAATCAAGTAGGAGATACAAGCAAGTCCCCAATAGATGTACCTACACAAATAATCAAACACTTGCACCCAACGCTATAAAGGGGTTGTCAATCCCTTCACGGTTAATTGCAAGGATGAGATCTGATAGAGATAGATATGATAGATTGCTTGAACGGAAAGTAAAACAAAAGTAAAAATAATGCAGCAAAGTATTTTTGGTATTTTTGGTTTTAGATCTGAAAGTATAAGATGGAAAATAGACCCGGGGGCCATAGGTTTCACTAGAGGCTTCTCTCATGAAGGCAAATATTACGGTGGGTGAACAAATTATTGTCGAGCAATTGATAGAAAAGCGCATAGTTATGACGATATCCAAGGCAATGATTATGCATATAGGCATCACGTCCGTGTCAAGTAGACCGAAACGGTTCTGCATCTACTACTATTACTCCACACATCGACCGACTCCTGCCTGCATCTAGAGTATTAAGTTCATGAAGAACAGAGTAACGCATTTGGTAAGATGACATGATGTAGAGGGATAAACTCAAGCAATATGATGAAAACCCCATCTTTTTATCCTCGATGGCAACAATACAATACGTGCCTCGCTACCCCTACTTTGTCACTGGGTGAGGACACCGCAAGATTGAACCCAAAACTAAGCACTTCTCCCATTGCAAGAATTACCAATCTAGTTGGCCAAACCAAACCAATAACTCGAAGAGACTTGCAAAGATATGAAATCATGCATATAAGAATTCAGAAAAGACTCAAATAATATTCATAGATAATCTGATCATCAACCCACAATTCATCGGATCTCGACAAACACACCGCAAAAGAGTATTACATCGGATAGATCTCCATGAAGATCATGAAGAAGATGGTATTGAAGAGCAAAGAGAGAGAAGAAGCCATCTAGCTACTAGCTATGGACCCGAAGGTCTGTGGTGGACTACTCATGCATCATCGGAGGGGCAATGGAGTTGATGTAGATGCCCTCCGTGATCGAATCCCCCTCCGGCAGATTACCGGAAAAGGCTCCAAGATTGGATCTCACGGGAACAGAGGCTCCTGGCGGCGGAAAAGTATTTTCGTGGCTCCCTCTGGTATCCAGGGAATATTTGGGAATTTATAGGCCAAAGAATAGGGTTGGAAGAGCTGCCGTGGGCCCACAAGCCAGGGGGGCGCCCCCCCCTAGGGTGCGCCCCTGTGGCTTGTGGCCACACGGCACCTCTTATGACTTCATCTCCAAGTCTGGTACATTTCGTTTGGTCCAAGAAAAAGCATCCCGAAGATTTTATTCTGTTTGGACTCCGTTTAATATTCCTTATCTGCAATACTCAAAAACATGGAAAAAACAGAAACTGGCACTAGGCACTAGATTAATAGGTTAGTCCCAAAATAATATAAAATAGCATATTAGTGCATATAAAACATCCAAAACAGATATAATAATAGCATGGAACAATCAAAAATTATAGATACGTTAGAGACGTATCATCGGGCTGTGGAGCCGGGCATTTGATGCCCGTGGCCTTGCTCAACCATTCCTGCGGAAGTGATCGGAAAGTACTTAGATTTTCTTCAGGAAAACAAAGCCGATCAAGCAAAACTGTGTTATACCTCGGAAGGGAGCTTATCGGTGCGCAGGCCCTGGTCCTCCTTCTTGGCCGGCCAGTTCTCCTGCGCCTTGAACAACGCCTTCCACTGCTTCTCCCGAGTGGTGCGGAAGAGCTGACGAATCGTAGGATCATCGTCAGTCCGATAAGTCCACATAGGATAGCCCCGGCGCTGGCAGGGGAGGATGCGCCGCCGGAGCATAACCTGGACCATGTTGGTCAGCTCGATTTTGTCCTTGATCATGGAGGCGATGCCCCTCTGCAGGTCATCCACCTCTGTATCCGACCCCCAGTCGAGGCCCTTTCGGACCCATGAGGTCAATTTGGTCGGGGGGGCGGATCTGAATTCGGCAGGAACAGTTCCGCCCTCCTCCCTTGGCTCGGTGATGTAAAACCACTCTTTTTGCCAAGTCTTGATGGTGTCGATGAAGGTGCCGGATGGCCATACTGCGCGGGGAAGCTTGCTGATGACCGCCCCGCCGCAGTCTGCGTGTGCGCCTGCGATACACTTCGGCTTGATGTTGAATATCTTGAGCCATAGTCCGAAGTGTGGTTCGACCTGCAAGAAGGCCTCACAGACGATGATGAAGGCCGGTATATGCATGAAGGAGTTCGGCGGGAGGTCGTGGAAGTCGAGTCCGTAGAAGAACATGAGGCCCCTCATGAAGGGGTGGAGCGGAAAGCTCAGTCCTCGGATGAAGTGAGGAATGAAAACCACCCTCTCGCCTGGTTTGGGGGTGGGAATCACCTGGCCCTCCTTCGGGGCACGGTGGAAGATGTTGGCGGGGAGATAGCCGGCGTCCTTGAGGTCCCGGATGTCCTGGTCTGTGGCCGTGGAAGCCTCCCACTTGCCGTTGGAGCTTGAGCTGGACATGGTTGAGCTCGGAGGAGGAAAGGTGGAAAACCTAGATCTGGGCTCTGGAGGCTCAGGAGATTGGGGAAGCAGGGATGCGAATGGGAAGTGCGGTTAAGCCTTGGGGTTTTCTTCCCCTTTTATTGGGCTTGTCACCGGTTAGCCTCCCTTCACTGCGCCGTGAATCCCTCCGCTTCCCAAGACGTGCGTGCCGTTATACGCGCATGATTAAACACATCCCGTGTGAAACGGAGCACGATCTGTGCATTGAAGGATCGTGCTGACAAAGATGGCCTCGAACCGCGAATCGAGCTTTTTCGACTGGTTCAGCGGTCGTGGTGGGCTGTGACCTTTCATCTGAAAGGTTTTCAGGGAGTACTGTTTACTCCTTGACGTTTGGCCTTCAGGGCCGAATTATTCATGGTGTTCGGACGACCTATGATCGGGAAAACTACATGTCGTCGGAGGCCGAACTAAAACTCGGCCGATCACTATTTGGAGAAAGGAACTCGCCTCGCAAGCCGAAGACTCTGATCATATGAAGCAGCTGGAGCTTGGACCCTTGGCGTTGGAGGCTAGTTCGGGGGCTACTGAGGGAGTCCTGGTTTAAGGGGTCCTCGGGAGGCCGGCCTATTTCTTATGGGCCGGACTATATGGGCCACTTGCTGAGCACTGGATGGATCAAAGACCCTGTCTCCGGGAAGGAAGCTTCGAGAATCGTGGCGTATCCTCCACGTTTGGAGTAGTGAATAGGCATGTTTATCCCTTCGACGTGTAACCGACCATGTGTAAACCCTAGGTACCCTCGGCGTCTATATAAGCCGGAGGGTTTTAGGTCGTAGAACAAGAGAACTCATCTAGGGTTTTAGTCATGCGATCTCGAGGTAGATCAACTCTGTAACCCTTATATCATCAATATAATCAAGCAGGACGTAGGGTATTACCTCCATAGGAGGGCCCGAACATGGGTAAACATCGTCTCCCACTTCTCCTGTTACCCTCGATTCTAGTCTCACAACTCGGGACCCCCTACCCGAGATCTGCCGGTTTTGACACCGACACCCTCCGTGATTGTGTTAGATTGGATCTCGAGGCTCTGGAACTTGCGGCGACTGGATGTGTTTTTCGTCGACTCCTCTAGGGTTTCTGGAATATTTTGGAATTTATAGGTGTCAGAGGCGGTGGAGAGGGGTCCCGAGGAGGGCACAACCCATCAGGGCATGCCCTGGTGGGTTGTGATCTCCATGGCCCACCTCTCTGGCACTTCTTTGGCCCACTGGATGTCTTCTGGTCCAAAAAAAATCTCCAAAAAGTTACGTCGCGATTGGACTCCGTTTGGTACTGATATTCTGCGAAGTAAAAAACAAGCAAAAATAGCAACTGGCACTTTGGCACTATGTCAATAGGTTAGTCCCAAAAAATGATATAAAGTTGCTATAAAATGATTGTAAAACATCCAAGAATGATAATATAACAGCATGGAACAAGCAAAAATTATAGATACGTTGGAGACGTATCACTCTCCAACATGCATCTATGGTATTAAGTTCATGACAAACAGAGTAATGCTTTTAGCAAGATGACATGATGTAGACAAAGTAAGACACGCAATATGTCTAGACCTCGTTGTTTTATCTTTAGTAGCAACAATACAATACGTGTATTGTCCCCTTTTGTCAATGGGGTATAGAGCACCGCAAGATTGAACCCACTACAATGCACTCCTCCAACTGAAGATAAATCAATCTAGTTGGCCAAACCAAATGGATAGATCAGAGATAATTACAAAGCTATTGATCTGGAGGTTGAGACTGTCGTGGCTTGTCATGACTAATGACCTGCAAGTGTACATGGTTTAGGTGTAGCCTTTTTGAAGTAAGAGTATTGATCCCACAGAGAGCACATGAATCAATCTTTTGTCATTTGCAAGGTGCAAATAATGTGCCTGTAAATTGTAAGTGATCCAGAATAGTAATAATAATAATAATAAATTTGCAAGTATAAAGGTGAATAAATCAACTAACATAAATAACTAGTAGTATAAATAAGACTCGAGACAAATGGTTTGAAACATTCCCGGGGTCCGGAATCCCCTCTAGTGTGTATCTATAGCGGTGCCTAAACACAATGCTACTTCGGATTCCTAAGCCACCTTACATGTTTCTCTTTGTGGGCGGAGCCCGTACAGATACGTGCATACTCATGGTATCACCGTATCACATACGCCACCACCATTCTTCCCCGCTCCGGTTATCAAACAGTGATTAAGGGGAAAGAGGTCCCTGTGGACGCAGCCAAAGTGGTATCTATTTTAGCCCCTATTGCAACCATCCACTACGAAGGGAGAAGGGGCTTGTCACGTCACCCAACTTCACAACCACACGGTTAGCCAACAGTAATAACCTTCCTTCCAAAATTGGCATACGCTGGATGGTCGACTTCACCAAATGTCAAGAAGATCATCAACATAAACATGCAAAGAAGATATCAAATCCTAATATCAAACAACCTATTACACACTAGGGTTCATCCATACCTCGAGAACAAAAGGGACTACTCACTCATGAAGGCAGTAAACATCATCTCACCAACGATGGGGAGCATGAATGGATCACACATGTAATACACAAGTTACTCCTCTAGGGTTCTTGAGATTACAATGGGGAAAATGAGATGGTGGTGATCAGGATGATGATGGAGATGATGATGTTGAATCCCTCTTGGTGGAGATGGTGGAGGAAACACCTCCCTTAGTTGGCTCCTCTCTCCGGATTGCTTCGGCCGATGCCTATATGCATGATCATTGCCATGAATAACATCATAACTATGCGCTTTTCTATCCATTGACCAACAATAATTTTTCTACCCACCGTATGCTATGTGTTCGAGAGAAGCCTCTAGTGAAAACTATGGCCCCTGGGTCTATTCAAATCATATTACTAAAACCCTTAAAACCTTGTTGTAATTTATTTACTTTCTTTTTATTTTACTTTTCATTTATTTATCTATCACTAGTAGAAGTAATACTTGCAAGTAACGAGTTCAAGGGGCTTGACAACCCTCTTGCCCGCGTTGGGTGCAAGTGTTTGGTATTGTGTGTGCATGCATTGTTGACGTAAAGTTGTCGTGGTTCTCCTACCGGTTTGATAACCTTGGTTCTCACTGAGGGAAATACTTATCGCTACTATATTGCTTCACCCTTCCTCTGCCGGGGGGGGGGGATCCAACGCAGCTCACAAGTAGCACCGCCTCATCCACTATTTTCACATTATGAAGACAAATTGGGGATCATACGCCCAGAGACACCAGAAACTCGCCAGGAGCAGAACCCTAGCCGCCGGAGCGATCCGGAGGGAGGAGCCGAGCAAGGGAGGTGATGACTCCAACATCTCCACCAAGAGGGCTTAACATCATCATCTCCATCATCATCCCCATCACCACCATCTCATTTTCCCCATTGTAATCTCAAGAACCCTAGAGGAATAACTTGTGTATTACATGTGTGATCCGTTCATGCTCCCCATCGTTGGTGAGATGATGTAAATCTCCTCCTAAACCCTAGAGGTCTCCACCTCGTAACCAAGGTACTAGAGATTTTTTCCGCATCCAAATCTCCTCCTGGCGGAGTGCTTCTCTAAGCTTGATTGCAACTTTCTTCTCCTCTTCAGAAGGGCTATGACCGACAGGCTGACAATGTAGTCTATCTACTCCTTTTTGTAATTGTCAAACTATCTGAGCTAGACAACCGAATTCCTTCGCTCCCCATGGTTCAAGTTCTGTTTCTAAGTGACCAAGGGAATCAACCACACCTTGACATCTCAGTCCTTGCTGGCACTGCCGCCAAGTCTCTGTGACAAGGAATTCATAATCAACATGAGCTTGCCAAACATTCTCGTACCAAAATTGATGTCTTGAACGTGGCATAGTTGGCAGTTGGTTCATGTTTGCAACGATGAAGCAATAATCTGATTCAGCTACGCGCACATGTCGTATTCTAATATGCTCACACAGTTGACTGAATTCTTCATTGGTGAAGGCCCGATCCAGACGAGCTTTGACATTTGAGTCCCCCTGTCGGTTATCCCAGGTGTAAGGCACCCCTGACCAACCGAGATCCTGGAAAGAACACTCATCGGTTACTTCGTAGAAGGCTCTCGTTTCCCATGTTGGTCGTACTGAGGTACTAAAGTGTTCGTTATCATAGAGAGTCTCATTGAAATCACCCATGTATAGCCATGCAGAATGAGGCAGGGCATGCAATGTTCGGAGAATCTGCCAGCTGTGTCAACGATCCTCCACTCGTGGGGCTCTGTAAAACCCCGTAAAATGCCATTCCAATGGAACTTCATCTTTGCTCTGCACCAAAACATTTATGTGGCTGGAACTGAAGTTTTTGAGTTCGACATCGACGTCCTTGGACCAGAACAATCCAATGTCGCCACTCAAACCCGCACTGTTTACTGCAAAACATCCTGGGAATGCCAACACGTGTTGCATGCTCTCTACTCTTTTAGCCAAAAATTTCATTTCCATTACAAACAGTAGGTTGGGTGACTCTTGCTTCACAATATTGTGAAGGTCCCGAACTGCCTCGGGGTTCCCAAGCCGCCGACAGTTCCAACTGATACAACTCATTGGGACGAGTAGGACTGCTCCGCAGTCACTGCCGAATTGTCAGGTGTGGGCTTCTTCTTCTTTGAAGTCCACCCTAATCCATTTGCATCCTCATGAGCTGCTACACCCCCTCCTCCATTGCTTTTTCTGTATTTTCAGTTCCAGTTATATCGCCAGCGCCCATAAGCAGGAGAGGGGTAGTTGCTACCCGTCGATTATCCTGTTTTGGTGCTCCCTTCCATTTAACATTTGCACGGTCTTTCGATGCGGATGCCACCTCTACACCCTTACCAACATTGGAAGAATTCTCGGATTCTCGCTGACTACTCGGCACCGCGTTTTGCCCTTGGCCCGAATAATCAGCCAAAGCAGTCTTCCCTTAACTTAGTTCTAAAGGGGAGTTCAACTTTATCATCTCGGGGACCTGGAGTTGGGCACATAAGCTCGGAGTATCAGAAACCGTTTCGCTCGCTCCCAGCCCTTCGAGAAAAGCGGATCGAGGCGATCCCATCTGCCCCCAACCTCACCGGCCTCCAAGCTGTAACACCCCAAAAAATTAATAATGTTTTATTGAATAAAATGTTGCCAGAAATAATTATTTTCTACTTTCTGGATTTTCTTGTGATTTCAGAGCCACTTCTTTTGTCTGAGTTTCAAAAAAATTCTCCTCTCCTATCTGAAACTTTTGAATATTATTGTGTGGCTTGAATGTTTCATTGAATCATTTAATTACATTTAGTAAAACTAGTGGAATAATTTTGATAGTAAAATTTGCTAAGTTTTAATTCATTAAATAGCATTTTAACCCTTTTAAGAGCCTCATTTGCACTGCAACTATTTTATAACTCCATTCATAAATTCCACAAAAAATTGTAGAGGTCATGTGATGTCCCTGGATCACTTTTATGCAAAAACCCAACTTGGTGTTTTGGAAAATTTGAGCAAACCATCCTCATCTTCATTCTGGTCCAGTTGGGAGTTTGTACTGCAACCCATATTTATTTTTCCCTATTGCCCTTGGTATTTTTCCTACTATTAGTAAGCCCTACCAAACCCTTAAGTCCAGGAGATCAGCCACATTAGAGTAATTTAAACACATGCAATAATGGCCTTTATTTTCTGTCCAGAACTGTAGTTTTGCAAAACTTGCACTAGGAAGTTTTTATTTTGCCTAAGCTAACCTTGCCATCATCACCTACACCTAAAGAGACCTCAACCTGGAAACTTTGGTGGCCAGAGAAGTCCCCTAGGTGGCCTTGGCATTATGTCAAACACCTAGAGTGCATGGCCAGATTTGGCATGATCCAAAGATTACTTTGGGAAGTTGCATTCCTGGCCAAACCAGCATGTCTATTAGACTTATTTAACCCCAATGCATGATCCTGATAAGTTTCATGCCCATATAAGCCCTTAGCGACCCCTGGCTTTGTGTCGAGCACTTGGTGGGCATGTGCAGAGCGCGGCCAGAGCGCGCGTTTTGCACGTGCGACGCCCGAGCCGCCGCGCCCACCTACCGCCTCTCCCCGAGCTTATTCGGATCCCCTGCTTCCCTCCGCGTCACGCCAAGCCCCCAACCGACCTTCCCCACCAGCCTCTGTAGCGCAGCGCCGCCCCCGCAAGCCGCCACTGCCGCCGCCAGAGCCTGCCATGGACGGCGCCGCCCAAGCCTCCCCAGCGCCCAGCTGCCCCTTGAGCAGTGGGTTCTCATCCGCTCGCCCTGCCGGACCCCGCCATCCATCGCCACGCGCCCCCTTGCAACAGAACGTCGGTTCGCCGGAGTTATCCGTTGCCGCCGCGGAACCGCCATTGCCGCGCTATAAAAAGCCCCCCCCCCCCCCCCCGACCACGCTTGCGCTCGTCAACAACCTTATCCCAGCCGTATCCAGCTCCCCTAGCAGCGAATTAACCAGAGGAGGTCGTCTTCCCACCTCCGGTAGCCTCGGCCGCCGCAGCCCTCCGGTAAAATCCGGCCAAGCCAGAGCCCCCTAGCCTCTCCCACGCCACCACCCACTCTCCCTCGACACCTCAGAGCCACCCCACCTCGCAACCTCGACCGGGAGCCACCGTAGACCGAACTCCATCTGACCAGAAACCGTCGTCCGCCGCGGAGCTCACCGTCGGCAGCTCCGTCCACCTCTCTATCGATTTGAAGCACCGAGAGAACCACCGGGACTCTCTGGATCCATTCCCGTGCCCAGGTGCCTGAGTTGTGCCACCGTTCGCTGGCCAGGAGCACCGGACCTCCGCTCCGGCTCGGCCGCGGGAGGAAGGAGAAGGGCGACTGGTCAAATATGACCAGTGGACCCGAGGGCCCCACCCGTCAGTGACTCCAGGCTCGGCTGAAGCGTTTTAAGTGGAAGCGTATTCCTCAAAATACGCTTTCGCTAGGAGGAAAGCGTAAGCCCTGCCGAACTGTTTTCTTCTCTGATTTATTTAAAAACAGATTTTGACCAAATGTTTGATTGGCTCTAACTCCTAAAATAAAATTCCAATTTAGTTGATTCTTTTTCCCACCTCTCTCATATTTCACCTAGTTTATTTTAGAATTTATTTGAAAAATATTTAAGACAACTTTTTGCACTGTTTTTGAATTGCGAGTTGATTCAAATATTTTTCAAAATAGGAAATGGAGAGAGATAAAAACTTTCAAAAGTTTTGGAGTGCTCATCACCTACCTACACATGGAAGGCAAGCATTCTGAACCTTGGTATAATATATGTTGTGTGTTGTTTGATGTGACAAATAAAACTTCATTCCATGTTGACATGAAGTAAGTATTATTTCATGTGAAGATATGGTCATGCTCATGAGTGCATGATGAAGATTCCTTGCTGTTGGAATTGATATGCATGTGACAGTATTCACCCTCGTATGCCTTTCATGCCTACCGGAAGGAATCCGGAGAAGTCTCTGTCTTGGGTAGACACGAGCTTGATACTGATATTTCGTTGGGACGAGTATGATCAGTAAGGCATGGTGAGGTATAATGAGTGGTGATTCTGCCTATTGGTGTGGAATATATTTGTTATGCTAATCATGCAGGAAACACTTTAACCTCCTGAGTCGACCGTAGATCGAGTCTTGTGCCAGTAACCCCCATACTTGTTTCGTGTTACCACTTGTCCCTGCTGCAGGTAGGGTATGGTTTAGTAAGTTGTCAACCCCTTTCTTAGCACACACCGTACAGAGAGGCCATAGTGAAAGATACCAATGGCCCCTGGTAGGCATGTCACTTGGTCCGGGGGCATGGGTGTTCCGGTGAGTCCGAGGGGGTAGCTCCCCTGTTTTGCGCGCGATATAAATTTTGTGATCCCATGCTAATTGAGGTTGGAGCCTCCCCACTTAGAGTTTTGCTTAACGAGTGTCGTGGGTGATTCCAGGCACCGGTAAGTTAAGCTGGTGTGTGCGGGTCAGGTGTGTTTTCAATTAAAAGACCGTAAGCGGAATTAGTCCCGGTGGACTAAAGGAATCCGTTACTTGTGGGTAAAGAGTACACCCTCTGCAGAGTTTATATCTATTCGAATAGTTGTGTCCGCGGTTAAGGACTACAGTCTGGGATGGGTCAAGTGTCGGTCTTAGTGTCGGTCAGGAAAACTTCTAAACCAGAATATTGATCATGATGTGTGAGGAATGATGATTATGATTATTATTATATGGACTAACCAATTATATTGTTTGGTTTATCGAGTATCCCTGGGATGGTTCTACCTCCTGGATACTTATTGTGATTTTTATTATATAAGCCCTTTATGTGGCGTCGCTCAGACGCCCGACCGTGGCATGCTTGTTATTTATTTTCCTTATAAGCCCTTTATGTGGCGTCGCTCAGACGCCCGACTGTGGCATGCTTGTTATTTATTTTTCCTTATAAGCCCTTTATGTGGCATCACTCAGAAGCCCGACTGTGGCATGCTTGTTATTTATTTTCCTTAAAAGCCCTTTATGTGGCGTCGCTCAGACGCCCGACTGTGGCATGCTTGTTATTTATTTTCCTTATAAGCCCTTTAGGTGGCGTCGCTCAGACGCCCGACTGTGGCACGCATGTTATTTATTTTTCTTATAAGCCCTTTATGTGGCGTCGCTCAGATGCCCGACTGAGGCATGCTTTATATTATTATCCTTTCGAGGCGTCGCTTCAGACACCCGATCGGTTTATGTTATTTTTATCCTCTGATTGTTTATTCATGCTTAATATGAATGACCTGCTTGCGTGCATCATGAATTTTATTTTGTGACTGACTAAGTGGTCGTGGATTATTTCAGTGCATGATTATCATCTGTTATATTATACATGTTTTCATGATGTTTGCGAGTACATTCAAAGTACTCACTGGCTTGTCCCTGGCTATTGTCTTGGCCAGATTTCTTGCTTGGAGAGGAGCGCAATGACGACAGCCCCGGAACCTAGGCATCGAAGATAGCAGCCACGCGAAGATAGGAGTTATCCAGGTCAGTTGTTCCTGTGGGAAATGGAGTCCCATAGACGCTGATGACCCCGAACCGCTTCCACCACCAACCACTAGAAACCTTTTGTTGTACTCATAGACCATAATGGTCTTGTACTTCAGATTTTGTATTTTTGCTTGGAATTTCTGTATCAAGAACGTGTCTCATCAACTAACAGTAATCCTGGGGCTGGTGAGCACAAGGACCATTTGCTGGGAAATTAATATCCTGGAAAACCGGTCCTGACACAAGCCGTTGTTGCCGGTCCCTGCCTCCTCCATCCGCCTCCCCGGCGGCGGAAGGGGGTGGGGACCCTCGTGCTTCGGCTCAGGTCTGTAATTAGGGTTGACGTAGTGTTTCCTTGGGGCGCTATTTCCATGGAGGAGGTGGCGCCGCGTTGAAATAATTTGCCTCTACTTTTTCTCCATCTTGGCGCGGCGTTGCGGCAACCGGTGGCGTCGAGGGGCAGGTGGCCGGTCATCTCGCCAATCTTTGGATCTGGCGAGGTTCGTGTCTGGTGGTCGGCCGTCGACGCTCTCGTGGGTGGCGGTCGTGTCGGTTGTTGTAGTTGTGTTTACTGTCTTGCAGTTGGGTAAGTGGATGACGACGGGCGGCGACGTTCCTCCTCTTTGACTACATCGGATGAAGTTGATGGCGTCGAGATCTGGTGACCACGGGGAAGATCCCCGACCTACGTGCCACAAAGACTCGATCTCGTTGCTTGCGGCGACCCGCTTCATCGGCTCAAAAAGCATCTTTGTATGTAGTGGTGCTCTCCCAGATCTTAGTATGACGGTTGTTCTCATCTTTTCCGGCGTTGTCATGGTGGCGGCGGAGGACGTTTATGGACTACGTTTCGACGAGGCACGAGTTTCTGCAAGGGTGGAATAGTAGTTTTACTTTTTGTGGAATTCTTTGTGCAAAGTTGCTTGACAAGCATTTGTGTCTCGTATGATGATCATATGTGTGATCTCTATGAACAAATTGTCTAATGAAATATATGGTTGCTTCAAAAAAAAAGCTCAGAGTATCCTAAACGGCCACGAGAGAAGCAGAAGTGCGGGACTTGTTCATATTGGATGTCGTATAGATCAGTCTTCTGCCTATGCACCGATTCGATCAAGATCCACCTCCTAAGAGGTTTACTAACATAAATGGATACCCTCACTCGCAGAAAACCACCAACATGGCCAAACTGGATTGAGGTAGCATTCTTATCGATCTGTTGTGCGATCAACTTCCCCCACGTATCATCACGGGGATTGTATGGGAGATTTGGAACCCTAGCCCACAGATGGAGCCGTTCAAACTTGACCTCATCAGGTCGCATGCAGCCCTTAAAGTCCGTCAAGAGTAATGTGTTCTTGCTCGCGTGCCATGGCGATCCCATCCAGATGCGATCACGATCTCTTCAAGCCTCAAACTCTGCCACGAACATGGTTTCCCCCATGGAACGAAATTGTAGTCCCTGGGATTCCCCCAAGCAGGTCGAAGAGCAACCGCTGTTATATCGTTGTGGAGCAAATTCCGGTGGAGGACCTTGTCGGCGATCCGCCATCTCTTCGGCTTATCTTCATCTCTATCATCTACCACAAATGGTGTTGCTTCTTCATCGGATATACCCGGCTTGCCTAATGACTCTTCCAGACGAGCCATCGCCGCCCTGGGCGACTCCAGACCCTTCTCATTGCGCGCGCCGTGAGAGGATGTGGCCATCTCCTCGCCGCCGGAATCCCGATCGTGCCCCGCCGGTGAAAACTAGCGGTTGTCGCCCTTCCACGTCAAAACCCTAGCCGCCGTCAAAGGAGTGTGTGGGTTTTCGGGGGAGAACTTTAATAAGTATCTCATGTACTTAACACTGAATCTCCATTGTCTCCTCCAAATTGATAGCGCACAGAAATAATACGAATCCTTGGGGAGGGGACCAGTACGCCCCGATAGGAAAACTGCGTGCCGTACCCATCGCATCCCGTGGTAATATCCACCGCAACGGATAAGAACGCCGCAACGGATAAGACCGGCCAGCCCAAAAGATCCAAGAAGCGCACTATAATATCGTGATCACCCCACGCCGTACCTGTCACCGTCCATTCCCATTTCCCATTCCATCCCACTCCACCAGTCCACACCGCAGCAGCACTCCAGTGAGCTCGAAACCGAGAGGGGAAGAGGAGGAAGCGACACAGTACTACAGGCAACCATGGAGGTGGTGACCGGCAGCAACGGCGGGAGGCTGAACCCGTGGGCGGAGCCCTTCGTGCCGGGGAGCTGGTGCCGCCCCGCCCCCGTGGAGGCGGCGGCGGCGGAGGTCGAGGACTTCTCCCCCGAGTGGTGGCGCCTCGTCGCCTCCTCGCCGTCCTTCCGCGACAGCTGGCTACGCGACTACGGCGACCTGGGGCTCCTGGACGCCAACGAGGGCCCAGACGACGGCGACGCCTTCTTCCCTCCTCCGGCGCTGCCGCGCAACGGTACGTGACCAGACCGGCCCAGATCTACTTCTCTGCACCCTTTTCTTCACGGTTGTTACCTTGTTGTTGAACTTGCTACCGTGGTTCGGAGCAGATGGGGAGGAGAGGAAGGGAGAAGCCGCCGTCAAGAAGAGCGGAGGCGAGGTGGCTCCGTGGGGGATCGAGAAGTGGTGGCGGGCGCACGTTGCCTCGCCGCCGGAGGTCCCGAAGTACGCGGAGAAGGCGCCTGCTAAGGTCCTCGGCGGCGGCGGCAGGTTCAGCCCCCGCACCATCCAGCAGCCTCGCTAAGGGACCGGCGAACCTCGTCGTTCCGCGTCGATCCATCGATCATGGCATAAATGAAAAGAAAATACTAGAAAAAAATAGTACTCCTAGTTGTTTTGCGAGCCCTCCTGCTCTCAATTAGCTTTGCTTAATCTTGTCGTGTCGTTGTAGTTTGAGTTTTCAGCCAGAGATCGGGCTGAGGTCAATTGCGCTGCGTATGTACAGTCGTCTGTAAATGGTGTGGTGTGTAATAAGATGCAGTGATACAATAGCTAATCCGTGAAATGGTTTTCCATTTTCCGTTGCCTCATCTTTGGCGCTGTGATTTTTCATACAAGAGCATGAACCACAATGCTGCATATACATTTGTGATGGAGAAAAACAGAGATTCAACTTCGCAATCCAGAATGACTAAACTGAACTCCTACTATTTGAGATAAAAACTAGCTAAACAGTTTGCTCTCGGCATCTGTTATACTACTACTATATTCACACTTGTTACGGAGTAAAACCTGCACACTTACGCTGCTCGATCAATCTTCATTATACATTCCATTTCCTGCTATGTACTTTTGCATTGAGCCACAGCTTCCCTCGGTCAGAGCTGCTATGTACCTCCCCTTGGACATTTTTTTTTTAATCTTTCACAGCTTCCCTCGGCAGTTTTCAGCGCCACAGAAACATTCCGTCTGTGGACCAAAATGTTGTTCGAAGCTACAAGATGGACCAAAAACAAAAAAACAAAAAACTGAGATGATAGAGTACATCATAAAACATCTATGGTGAGGTAACTAGAGCATCTCTTCTGTGTATTTGCAACACTAATTTTCCAAGTGAAGCAATATAGGGAAGGTTTTTTACTGCTTTCCAAATGCTAAATATATATTTTACTCAGGTTCAGTGCTATATCATAGATAAATCCAGAATCTAGGGCGGTTAATCTGGCTATCATTTACCATTTTACACTAAACTATGCCTGGGTACGGTCGTGATTATGTCTCAACCCTAATCTTGTTTTCAACAAGTAATCAACTATTATTGCGTTATTAAGAAATGCTGTAAAAAAACAAGCAAGAACCTGAAACTATAATAACAATTATGACCTGATGGCTCTGGAGAATTAATATCAATATACAGTGGCGGCGCCGCATACAAATTGCCGCTATGTTGAACTTATATTGCATCAGAATACTGTAAGTTCGGAAGATTTCAGAAAGGTTGAAAATTGACACCGCAGAGTATTGTATCTAGCATCACCACTGCTGACATATCCTTTCCAGGTAAACCTAGTATTGTCACTAGAATATTATTTTTATTCATCTATGGTGTCAGTTTGTATTGACTAATGTAAAGCGAGGAAAACGAAGTACACATGCTGAAACTGTGAAACATAAAATGGAATCCGGAATTTTCTTATTACAGTGGAGCACCAGAAAAGGCAAAATGATAGTATAATTTAGTCAGGATAAAGATCCAGCTAAGCATCTGTACGTAAACGATTTGGTGGTTGTAGAATGCATACAAACTATACCAAACGTCAATGTGAGTAGTACATAACGGAAGAACGGTATATAAAGTGCTAGGCTGATTGAGTCTCTCATGTACCTGTAATTGTAAGTCAAGGGCTCACCCAATTGTATACCCTGTAAAGAAAACACACCTAGCCTTGTCTTGCCATTAACTTGCCTGGTGAAAAACAACTCAGTTAAGCCATAAAAAACAATTCTAGAGAATAAAAGAACAGTAAGCCACTAAATCAACGAACACATAGGTTAAAAACATCCATACAGGAAGCTTCCGCAGATAAGACATTTACCAATTCTCCAACTGGCAGTTCGGTCTGCAGCTGTGGTTAAAAAAGCGACAATCATTTCCTCTGAATGTTGCATCTATAATAAAGTTGTTGTTGACTTTACACATGTAGAAATTTTGATCTCGACGCTGTTTCATGTCTTGAAGCCTCTCTTCACATCTCGCGCCATCTATAACTGGAATAGGGCATTAAAAAATTATAAAATAGTATATGATCTAAAAAAATGAAGAGTATACCGAGGTGAGCACCAATCATTAATTTTTGTAGTATCTATTCTAGAAATGAAACTAGCTTTTGTTTTTAACAGACATGAACTCAATTTAACAGCAATATGTTCCGCACAATAGCAGAATAGCTCACACAAAATCCTTAGGAAGGTAATCACAAGTCATAGTCTCGTGTAGAAGTAGCGGTTTAAACGAACCACGATCAGATTATAAAGCAAATCAAAGAACGAATCTCAAATACCTTCTCCAACAAACTCTATTACAAAATCACCTTCCTCAATGGTTTCCAGTGCTATGGCACCCCATCCACAATGTTGTGTCTACAGAAAAAACCCATCAGGGAGTTATTTGCCACACAAAAATCTCTTAATACTGTTATTAACAAAGAAAGTTAATAACAAGATGCACAAATAAAAGGAAACACGAATATATTTATATTATTGTCGCACCAGATCAAGTTTAGACATGAAACCCCAAATAGAAAAATGAAATACTTCATAGAAACGGGAGAAGGAAGAGCAGTCATGAAATTAAGGAGTATTTTAACATTGTAAAAAACATTCTAAGTTGTGCAAGTTAAAACCTTCAATTACTCTTTATCTTCTCAAAACATGAACAAAAGAAGTCCAATGAATTCCTTACCTTAACAACCCCGATCCTTTTCTCTCTGCGAAATGGTCTGTTAGTGCACTTATTTGAGCAGTTGCAAGCCTGAGAGCAGCTAATGGACACAGACCTGTAGGAATTATCATAACTTTCTATCAAAAATTATAAATGCATTTATATAAAATGAACACGTGAAGCATTTTATAGAATATAATTACTCTCAACTCTATGATAAAGCATTACAGTATACATCGGAAAATAATTTCCTGTTCAATTGGAGTATAATAATCTGGAAAATCATTCTCTAATTATAAGCGATTTAAATTCTGATCAGAATCAACTCATAAAAACAATGATATACACAGAGAATAAGGATCCCCCACAAACATGCACACAAGAAATTAAATTGGCTTGTACCTGCATGAGCATCTTATTTGACAGGTCAGAGGAGGGTCACAATCGCTGCATTTAGCTTCAATGGCATCACCATCACATTTCTTCTTGACGAAATATACATCTTAGCTCATTGAGGAAATGAAATATTCCAAAGTTGAAAGATAAAAATGAAAAAATATAAAAGGGAAACTGGTCAACTAGTTTAAAGTGCAATCATATAAAGGATACTATGCTTCAAATGTACATATGGAGGTGGTTTTGTCACACTTTCCAACTCCTCTTTCTTAATAGGGTCAATATTGAACTCTTGATCAGCGTACGGGAGAGGTAATCGCCGAAAGGCTTCCTGTAAATGAATCAATACTCAACAATGAATACAGATCAAAGAAAAACTGTAAGAACAAAACCATTAATGGTCCATCCACATCACATTTTTACGAAGGCAATATGACACAGAAACAAAATTGGATAAGTTCTGTATGTTCAACAATGCAGAGTCAAATGTGAAGTGGAACTATTAACCACCTCAATGTCATATGCAGGACCAGCACCCTGTAAGAAGCACACATATCACACCGTCAGCAACATTAACAACAACAGAAATAACCAAAGCCTATAGAAAGAAAGAGAACAAATAAAATGCATTCAACCATATTAAAGAAAATGATATGGAACAAATTGTTGAATATTCTTTTTTTTAACGATCTAAGGAAAAGTAGTCAATAAAGAGAATAATTTGGAAATAAACATATTGGAGGCATTTACAATTAGATGATGCCGTTTGCAGACCAACTTATCCGTAGAGGCCCTTCGTTGTCCATACACGAATAGAAGTTAAAAAATTCAAACAGAGTGCAAAATCATCTAGCTTATATTTCATAATAAGCCCTTCAAAACTGGTGATACGAAATAAGAACATATGCTTGATATGGTAAAAGACTGTCGGTACGTGAACATATAAGGTTATTGCTTCACGAAATCTGCTCAACAGTCTGTATTCAAATTGGGAATCGTGGGGCTGCAGGTTATGGTCACGAAGAACGGATAATTCAAATTTGTATCCCTGTACATCATTACACTTAAGGCTTTAATTTATGTAATACTCTCTCATCAGCCAATATTGAACAATCATATCAAGCCGATACTAAATAAGCTTACCATGTTTTTATTGTAATTCTCAGCTCTTGTCTATTAGAAAACTGTACACACTAAGTCGCTATTGTCTAGGATACACTGCCATGATGCCAGTTAAAAACCCTATTATCCACTCTGCTATATTTTTGTAGGCACTGAAGATACAGTTTATGTAAGAAACTGACAGAGAAGCACAAAATAGGGATGATGAAGCATAGCATCAACCTCACTCGTTGATGGCCAAATACTCCAGCTTATCACTATCTTTGAAGGATCAACAGACTCCGCCATTCTGTTTTGATGCAGCTTACATTCTGTACATGCAGGCATTACATGTTTCAGCCGGTGCCAGGTTGTTCTCCTTTTGCAGTAAAAACATATCTGCATAGTTAACAAATATATGAGGGGATGAATCGTCATAAATTATTGAAACTAACGAAGACTTCGACAAAACTAAATAGGTAATTATTTATCATTGGATGCACAGATAGGCATTTATATCTATAGCATATCACTGTTTGCAATCTTGGAAAAAATGATAACAGTTTGTTTATATCTGTAGCTTTGTTTCAGCAACTTACATGTCGAGGGCAGCTTCCATCACTTTTGTCAGAACAAACCTTATGCAAGGTTACTTCACAGTGATGACCTGAACATCGCATCCTTTCATCAGGCAGGATGCTCTTCGAGCAAATCAGGCACTCAACCTAAATCCAAATGATTTTAAAGGTTCCTTCTTTTAGAGAATCAGTAGTGAATCACACTCACTTTACCTTATGTAACATCCAGAGTACACATCAAAATACTGTTTGAATAGAATCACTTGACATTGGTATCCTATATCCAGAAGCTTTAAAGTGAATCAGAATCCTATAGCAAGTGTTACTTGGCATCCTTTCTTCATTTGTTGACCAAGCTTTCACCTATTATTTGAATAGTTAATAAGAGTCTGACTGTTTCTATGCCAAAGAGTCCATACCCTGATCACCTTGATGTCTCTTATAACAAGATTTATAGCATATTCCAGGATTGTTGTTCCCTTATTTATCAGCAACCAGAACTGCAGATAATGAATACAAGCAACGGCACAACACTTGTGTTTAATTGAACTCTCGATATTACAGCCTTCTTCTGTCAGTTCTATCAGAGTTGAGCAATCACAGATGCAGCAACTTTTTATACAGGTTGTCAAATCATGTTTGTCCAAAGAACATTCCAGGAACATATACTTAAGAGTTCTCATGGAAGGCATCCATATTCTCTAAAAGTATCTATCATCTTCCAAAAATTCAGTTTCTTCAGGTTGTCTACAGATCAACACTCTGTTCTTGCATGCACGTAGGTGATGTCATTGAGTTCAAGAATTTGAGTACCATCTCCTACCTTAACTGAACAGACACATAGTTCCTCATGTGCGCTCTAGCTTCTTTTTCTTGCATACAGCTAAATTCTTCCATATGTGCTCTGCATAGATAACTTGAGATGCCACTATCCGTCCAGTTCATATGGTTTATATGTTATAGAACTCAATTTAACATTGTGTATCATGTTTCTGAAGTACTCCATGTTCTTTACTTGTGAGCAACTATTGGAAACACAGTGTGTGCCCTCAGTCCAGTTGTCCAATAAAACGAATAACCACCTCACATTTTCTAGTGTGGTGATGTCCCTATTCAGATATAACCCTTATTCCACTGATTGGCACATCTTAGTCACAGTTCTTGTTTTATCTCCAATTTCTGTGGTGATATCCAAATCCATCTACTGTATCATTTGCTTTCAGTGTGGAGTACTAATAACCGCATTGAGACTCATTGTTCTTTGTTCCAAACCATGTTCCCTTTTCGGTCTCTATCCCGAGTTCCTTCCACCAGACAATCACCCCCAATTATCAGTTCATCACGTCTCTACAAACCTACCATTTTAGTTGTCAAAGTCCTGTTTGACACAAGTTTTTTTTTGTGGAATTGTTTGACACAAGTTGGTAACTGAATTGCAGGCCTGGCAGTGGTACCGGCACGTACCTTCCTCGGCGCGCCTTTCTGGAGGAAAGGGAGGACGCAGTCCTCCGCCAGGGCGCCCGACGCGGCCTTCGCTGACCCCCACTCCTCCGCGCATGCCTGTACTGTCCGCCGCAGAGGCGCCGCGGGGGACTTGCGCCGTATCCGCGAGGACGACGGCGCCGCCGAGGGGAGGCCACGGACGCGAGTCCGCACGCTGATGCGCACCGATCTGCGGGGGTCCGTTCCTCCTGGGGACCCCGCCGCGGCAGGCGGGGACGGTGGCGGGGGAGAGCAGGCGGGCTGGTGGGGCGCCTGTGGGCCGAGGCGGCGGGCGGAGCGGCGGACGGGCTGAGCGGCCGGCGCTGGGCGGGGAGGCCCCGCCATTGGTGGTCACACGGCGATCGGACGGGATAGGCTTAGGGTTTCCGTGCGACGGGTTGGGAGGATTTGGGGAGGTTGCGGGGCGGAGGGGAGCGGAGCGGAGTGGGGGAGCGGGGGGAGGGCGGGAAGATGAAGAGGAGGAAGTGCGGGTGCGGTTTGGGCAGTTCCTTTTGTTCTGTAGTGGCGGAGTGGGGTCGT
The DNA here is from genome assembly GCA_039707655.1 of Elymus sibiricus. Lineage (NCBI taxonomy): Eukaryota > Viridiplantae > Streptophyta > Magnoliopsida > Poales > Poaceae > Elymus > Elymus sibiricus. Next base: position 414,222,922 of record CM077667.1, read on the forward strand.
GGGGGGTGGTGCTGTAACGCTTAAACAACGCTCGTCGTGACCGTTAATTAAAGCCAAATCGGCCACTCCGTCCACAAATGGTCCGGTTTGGGTGCGGCCCATAACAGTAGTAGCTGCAGTTTTCTTCATCTTACGAAATTGACACTAAAAAGTATATAGTGTTCTAGAAAAACTAAACGACAATGTTAACTTCCAAACGATCGGAAGTTACGGATAGGTCCGAACGATTGGATCGTTAGCTACTTTTTTTTTTCTGTTTGCTAATTGCTAGAACCAAGTAAAACTAAAATAAAGGCCCCGATCGGAATCGAACCCAAGACGCCCAGCCCACGCATGCTCCCTTTGACCAACGCACTAAACTATATTAGTTGTCAAGAGTTGGCCAACATGAATTTTAGCCTTTTTAAACCTTGTAGCACCAAAACACAAGTTGCGCTAATTCCCAAAACTCATTTGCTGGCAGCTGGAGTCGAACTCCGGAACGGAGAATAGTGATTACAGACACGAACCAGATGGACTAAACTGCTTGTTGTGATAACTTGTTGCATGGTGTAGTACTTGTATCAATTCTAATGAGAAAACTAATTTGTGAACCATGACACATTTTTTTTCTTGAACGCATTGTTGCAACCTGCCAGCAAACCACTTCCTTCAAAAATTTCTTCTTTGTTCATCTATCGCGTACGCTTGAAATGTTCACTAAAATGCTTCTCAATAAATTTTTCTGTACATCATTTTTTTTAGTGTTTTTCGTCGATTTGATGTGGTTACTAGTTTTTCCAAACAACGTTGTTGAAAACAATACCACGGTAAGTTGTATGTAAATAGCATGATAATATACATACCCGCAGCTCTGATAACTTACGTACAAATAACACGATAACTTTGACCCAGAGAAAAAAAAGATGTTCAAAACATACTCCCCGGTAACTTTCGATGTAAATAGGATGGTAACAGACGCACCACAGGCCAGCTAACTTAGGTACAAACATCACGATAACTTTGACCGGGAGGGGGAGGGGGGAGTTGTTGAAAACATACCATCAGTAACTTTTTGTGTAAAATAATATGATGATATACGTATTGCGGACCTGATAACTTAGGTACAAACACTTCAATAACTTTTTGCCGGGCAAAAAAGTTGTTGAATGCACACCCCCGACAACTTCTGTATAAATTGTATGGTAACAGACACACTGCAGACCTGATAACTTATGTATAAAAACCGCGGTAACTTTGATCGGGAGGGGGGAGTTGTTGGAAAACATAGCGTCGGTAACTTTTGTGTAAGATAGCACGGTAAAATATGTACCGCGGACCTGATAACTTAGATAAACACTGCGATAACTTTTCACCCAGGGGGAAAAGTCGTTGAATGCACACCACGAAAACTTCTGTATAAATAGCATGGTAACAGACACACCGTAGGCCTAGGCCTGACAACTTAGATACAAACACCGCGGCAACTTTTACCGGTAGGGGGAGTTATTGGATAACATAGCCTTGGTAAATTTTGTGTAAAATAGCACGGTAATATACATACCGCGGGCGTGATCAATTAGGTATAAACACTGCGGTAACTTTTACCTGTGAAAAAAGGTTGTTGAATGTACACCCCCAATAGCTTTTGTATAAATAGGATGGTAATAGACACACTGCATATCTGATAACTTAGGTACAAACGCCGCGGTAACTTAGACTGGGAAAAAAGGTTCTTGAAAACATAACTCTGCTAACTCCTTTCGTAAATACCATGATAATATATGCACTGTGGACCTGATAACTTAGGTACAAAAATAACGGTAACTTTACCTTGGGGAAAAAGTTGTTGAAAATATAAACGGTAACCTATGTGTAAATAGAATCGAAATATATGCGGTACCAGCCTGATAACCTATGTACAAACACATCGGTAACTCTTTGATTGGGGGGGGGGGGGGGGGGATTGCTGAAAAACACAACTCTGGTATTTTTTTGTAAATAGCATGGTAAAATACACATCGTAGACCTGGTAACCCATGTACGAACACCGTGGAAAAGTTTTGGATCGTGGGAGAGAGATATTTAAAAACATAACTCCTACGACTTCTCTACAAACAATGTGGTAATATACACTGTGCATGCATGGTAACTTCCTTATACCACAAGTAAGTTTTCAAAATAAGAAAATTTAGAATGACACCGGATTATTATTTTCATCTAGTGCATGTGGCGATAAGGTTGGAGAGACATTTTTATGCCCCGGTTTTTTCTGTGTAAACAACATGATAATTTACGTACCACAAGGGTGGTAACTCATAGCACGCGGTAACTTTTTGACCAAAAAATTTGTTGGAACATATCAACATGGGATCTAGTTTCGAAACCCTCGTCGCGACGAATATTTTATGTGAAAATGATTTTTCGATCGGACAGACGATTTGAACTACAAAACATTTTAAAGTTTCGTAATAGGGAAAATTCTATGATGACATCAGTTTTTCTGTC